>VZSV01000001.1:10766594-10829123 GCA_013398735.1 Nothocercus julius | reverse complement strand
CGCAGCGCGGGGGTGGCGCAGCGCTCGGCCCCGCGGAGGGGCCCCCGCGCGCGTTCCCTGTTAGCCACGACGGGCTGCAGAGCTCTCGCAGGCTCTTGGGCGTTCGCTCGGAGGGGCCTGGGGCCTCACCTTCTCCTCTCTTGGGCCTGAGGGGATGAGGGGCTTCTGCTCGAGCCCCCTCATGGAGCCTTTAGGTGGAAATACCCTGTTCTCCGCCTCGCCACCCAGCACCTCAGCACCCAGCCCTGCTCCAGCTCTAAAGCCAGCGCCCCTGCTCCTGTTTCAGATGGCGGCCTGACCGGGCTGCATCTCCAGGGTAAGTGAGCGCAGGGCCAGATCAAGCAGAACGTTTTAAACACAGCAATTACTGCCCCCTTACAGCCGCGTCGCCTCTGCAGACGGGTCGTGATGGTGGCACAGATACTGCTCATGGCGAAGTTTGGACTAAATTATCCCACCCAGCTCCCTCCTGTCACCAGTGCAGACTATGCTCATACTGGGGCCTCAGCGCCTCTTCGTCCTTATCAGCTCATGGCTGAAGACCTGGTGGCACTCGCTGTGCAGGCCTGTGAGCTGTGAGGACAGCACTGGTTACTCCCACGTGGCCACTCACATTGCTGGCTCAGGTCTGCTTGGCCGTAGCCCTGCTGAGCCTTGCGAGGCTCTGGACAGAGCCAAGGCAGAGGCCAGTCCTTCTCCACCTTCCCAGGCCACGTCTCCCACTGCTCCCGGCCTCAGCCCTACTCCTGCCCCTCCCTGCGGCGGGACGGCAGCTCCTCACCCTACATCAGCCCCGCAACCGAAAGAGGACCTCGACATCTCTTCTTGGCTGAATGCTGCCATGTGGGATCTGAACCAAGAGGGATGGAGTCTGACAGAGACGAGCCACGGGGAGGCCGAGCAGTTGTTTGGGAATATCCGTTATTTCACCATTTGCTCATGCACTTTGGTGGCCGTGGGGAGACACAGAGGCCAGGGTGTCCTCGTTGGGATCTCTCTGGCAACTTTGCTGTAGTAGCATAAACAGCACAGCCCTTGAGACAGAATTGCTCTCTGATCTAAAGGGAAAGTCAGCATCACGTGCCGCAGACGGGCCTGTCGTGAGAGGATCTGGTTCTCCCAGCATAGGCTGGATCCCTGCAGGGCTAGACAGGAGAGTGTCTGGGAAAATGTTGCCAGAGCAGTGCCGGTGGGTTTTAAGCAGTAGTGCAGTGCCCTGGCTGCGGTCCTTCCAAGAGCTCTTTGCTGCAAGAGGGAGGGCGTATGGATGCCCAGGGAGCGGCGTGTGCCTGGGGACGCCTGGTGCCTGCCCTGCTGCAGGAGCTGCGCAGGGCTGCGCCCGTGTGTCCCTGCAGCGCCGCGGCAGCTCGGCAGGCAGCAGGAGCAGTGGCAGCACACGGGCAGAGCTTCAGAAACTGCGCATTCATCTTCCCTGCCAGTAAGTCAGAAAGCGCCTCGGGTGGAATGATGACGCACTGCACACCTGAGATCATTTTCATGGGAATAGACCCGTGAGAGACAGGGAGAGGAAGAGTCAGGGAAACTCTCCCAGCACTTCAGTCGGTGTCAGCATTCGCAGGGCAGATTTCACAAGATAAACAAAAGCCTTTAATAACCATACTGGAGTGAGGCTTTGAAATCCTGTGAAACCTCTGCTGGGGAAGAGGAGCAGCTGAATCCTCAAGGAGTGCTAAAGACACCAGTCAGGAAGACTTAAATGCTTGCAGGAGAAAAAAAAAAAAAAAAAAAAGTTGCAAAGCCCCAAATCCAAAGATCCAGGTGCTGAGTGTGGGTACCCATGCTGCTCTTTCAACAGTAAACAGTAAAATGCATGGTGCTATATATAGCATAGGTGAATATTCATTCCTTTTGCTAGCGGGGTTTAATAACATGGAGCAGATAAAAGAAGTCACCACCTTGGAATATTAACTGGGTACCAGTGTATGATCTGAAGGGAGGTTAGGTGAGGATGTTTTATACCACGGTATCTTCTACAGGATGATTATTTTTGTTTCTTGAAAGCCTAATAGATATGTAGAGTATCAAGTTATTAGTATATAGCAGTAAAGTATTACACCTTACATATATTTATGATATTCTTTTCAAAATAATACAAGTCAGGGCCATATAGTATGGACCGTGCTAACTGATAAAATACCACTCTCCCTTGGGAGGAACATGACTTCCGGAAACATCTGGTTATCTGCCTTAAGAGAATCAGTAGCAGTGTGGGAACAGAGTTTCTGGCCCCAGCCTTCTACAGAGTGGATTTATCCACTCCAAACATCTCTTCTCAGACGATATAGATATTGCACTAGATGCTGGAAGAGAGGAAATCTCTTTATATAGCATTAGACCCCAGAAACTTGGAAGCATTAACGCGAGCCTTAACATCATTTCCCTGTGTAGTTTCTGAGCAAAAGGCCCCAACCCGCCAGGCGGGCGTGATTCACTCACTGATGTTCAGGGAGTGCCATAGTGGAGGACAAAATCCCAGGAACATCACAGCATTTCTCTTTGTGTTCCTTAAGGCAAGACAAAAGCCCTGGGATGTGCTGAGACACTGGTCTCTATTATCATCTTTGGTGAGTTTAGTAGAAGATTCAGGAACCTGGACACTGTGATTATAGTTCTAGCTCTTGGATTCAGGCAATTAAGGAAGAAATATAGTATGTACTTAGAGCAAATGTTTTCAGCCTTCAGAACTGTTGAAGGAAACCTGAAGCCCCATGGTCTGGAAAATTGGAAGATGATTAAAAGGGAGTCTTATACATATTGCAACTCAAATGGTACATATGCCACCTCAGTGATGTGGAAGGAGGAGTAATAAAGCATGATGGTTTCACAGACTTGAGAGTATCAAGTGCCCAGAGAAAAATAAAGAGATGGACCCAAAATGCAATATGTAAGACATTTGTGTCTGTCTCTTCTTCATTGATGCTGCCTCTTCCCTTCACCCTTCTGTGTTTAATAGCAGCCACTGGAAATCTCTGGCCACATCTGTGGCCTAAATAATTGCAGCCTACCAGCAAGAAAGGATTAAGGGGCACAATAAACATTTAAGCATTAAAAGTATAACTCCATAGCAAGGACTAGTTGCTCCTCTCAAACTCCCCTTACTCAAGAGGAGTTTGTTGTTACTCCTTGATGAGATCCTTGATGTTACTCAAGGAGCATAAGAGAGCAGGAAGAGGCCAAGTCCTGCTCTCAACCCTCCATCCCAGAACATGGCTTTATTGGTAATTAAAAACTACATCTCAACTTAATTTTCTTCCCACACTTGGCTGTACTCTATCTTACCCCCATCTCAGAGAAGCATGTCAGTCTTTCATATGCTTACTAGAGTTCACAGAGGCTTGCCAGCATTAATCAGAGGCAATTACCTCTGCATCTTTAGGCAGGGATATCAGACTTGAGCCTAGACTGACTCACCGTAAGATCACCTCCCTCTGCTACGTTCTTCTAGACAGCCTGAAGACCTCAGCCGCCTTTGGTCATTCCATGCCTGGGAAACTCTCCGGGCATCAAGCAAGCCCTAACCACTATCCAGTTCCATGTATTTCACCTCACTGTCTTTTCCTCACCTGATGGAACTGAGGATAGGGTTATGACTGGCTCTAACCAGGAATTTTCTAAGTGGCATTTTCCAGTTTTGATGGACCAGCATTTTCTAGTGACTTTTGAGGTGGATCAATCCTCTTTTGGTGACAATCTGCTGCATACTTGTGGATGGGAGTGGTAGTCCATTGGCCCATTTTTGGCAGTTGTTCTGAATGAACGTTAGAGCAACCCAACCACACTGACCACTCCTGACTTGGACATCTTGAGGATTGCCATCTTCCTGCTGAGAAGAAACTAGTTTTGCCTCCGGCATTTGCAGCCATGAACAGAGATGCACTTGGAACCCCAGCTGGAAGGAGGGCCTTCACACTCCCTTGGACTCCTGCTCCATGGACGTCCTGGCTCCTGACAGAGAGGGCCCGCAAAGAAGAACACAACACATTTTATTTCACTTAGAAGGGAAGGGATACATGTTTTCCTAGAGGGAACATTTTCTCTCCTACAGAAATCCCAGGGTTCAGTATGGATCATAACAAAAACTTTTATGAAATGCTTCAGAAAACAAATGGATTTTCAGCCAGCTCTAGCACTTGAAAAGAAAGCAAACTCTCTTGATATTATACACAGCATGAAGTACATACTTTGTTACCATTAATGTTATTAATCAGCAATAGCCATTTTTGGTAATAAACTCAGCTCACCAATATAGATTTTGTGAGGGTTGGCTGTAGGAACTTCCTCAAAGAAACTCCATGTCAACCTTGTGTATGTGCTGGGTCTGCAAATAAACACTCCCATAGCTCGGGCCTACCTACCTCCTGCACCTCCAGTGCTCCAGGTGAGCTTTTGCAGAAGAAATTCTGGCAGCTTAAAAGGGCATAAGCTCTCAGGTTGGCCGGAAAGCAGAGCATTTCACACTGCCCCTACCATACAGGTTGGAGGGGCCCAAGGGCTGTGTGCTTGCTGGGATAACCCTGCAAGGATCACTCCTGCTCTAGTCCTCCTGTCTTCCTCCAAGCAGTCCTCCTACTTGGACAGATTTCATGCTGTTCTGTACTAATTTGAATATACAGTCTGTTGATCTGGCTTTGAGGTGCTGCTGTACAAATGTACAGAATTAGTATTGCAGGGCTGAGGAGGAAAAAATGAACAGGAAGGAAAGCAGTTGACTGAAAATAAACTGGTTCTCAGTACATGAATGAAAGTCATTAAGGAATAATCTAGTTAGAAAAATTTTACAGCATCTCCAAGAGACTTGTAAAACTAGTTTTGTGCAGAAAGGCCAAAGCCCTTGAAAACCTTGCAAGTCTGACAAGGGCCTGCCTCTTGCAAGGAACTGGGAAATTCCTGGGGGTAACTAAACCTGCACATGACGATGCTGCCTTAAGAGCCCTGCCTATCTGTGCTGACTGATCGGGGCAAAATTGTTTTAAGCAAAGCCTTTCTCTGCAGAATAAATACCACTTTGGCTGTAAGGAAGCTGCCTGGTCATAGCATTCATCTTTGATTGCAAAGTTGCACAAGAAGCTGGTTCTGCAGAACCAAGAGCTGCTTGGTGACACCCTGAAATGCACAGGATCCAGGCAGATGGAAGGTAGCACTGAGGGAAGCTCTCCAACTGTCATGTGCCACAACATCTTCTAGATCACACTGGTCACAGATATATTTTAGAAGGCTGCAGATCTCAACATAGTGAGCAGAGAGGGAAAATGGACATGTGGTAAAAATGCAAATATCTTCTGCATGCTCAGTCACGACATATACTGAGGTGCTTGGTTGTCTGTAGTGAGAGCAAAACAAATGAGTTATCACTTCCATCTCAGAGGCAGTGCCAGAGAAATCTTCTGATAAGAGAGAGAGCTCTTCCAATGAATTAAATAGCCTTTATTTATTTTGATATTCTCAGTCAGTGTCTATCTAGGAGGGCCTAACTGTTCCCAGGTCCTGTGCTTGAAACATGGACAAAAGTTTCCTCATGAAGAGGTATGAATTGCCTTTTGTGTTATGAAGGGGACAGCGATAGGAAAAGCAAGCTTGTCTAACAGGACCGGCCTTTCTATCACAGCAGAA
Organism: Nothocercus julius; assembly: GCA_013398735.1. Lineage (NCBI taxonomy): Eukaryota > Metazoa > Chordata > Aves > Tinamiformes > Tinamidae > Nothocercus > Nothocercus julius. The sequence goes on along the minus strand of VZSV01000001.1, from coordinate 10,823,492 downwards.
CACTGTGGCGCACAACATGCTGCAGCACAGTTTGGGGACCCACTGTTCTTCTGCATAAAAGCCTTTGAACCAGAGTTAGTAATTATGGGAGCCACACTGTAGCCAGGTCCTCAGCCACTGATATGTTTATCAGTAGATCATCAATCTGACTTGCTTCCAGGAGGTTTAGAAGGCATGGGGTCATGCTTGCGTAAGCTATAAAACTCTTCAGAGCTGGGAAGATCTCTTTCTTTTGTGTCTCTGAAGTAGACAGCAACAATGGAGTCTTCATCCCTCATTTAAATAGATCCTCAATTCAACAGTGACAAGACAGCTACAGCTACCCACACATGTCATTTCAGGCTGGTTGAAGAGAAAGCTTTAAGGCTTTTAATCTTGTGGGTGTGGAGAGGCATTGCAAAGGTGCAGGAGTGCTTCCTGCCATTTTCAGGTGGTTGTAAACAAAGAGAATTTTAAACTAAATGAACAAACAGTCTCAGCTGTGCTAAAATACATTTTGTCATGAAACCACAAAGTTTTTCTTGCCTCTCACCCTGCCTGAGCTTTAGCTCTGACACTTGACTTAGAAACAGTCACTGGCCCTGGTAGGATCTCTTTGTCATGTCCCCCTGCTCCGGGAGGAGCCGAGATGCTGTGCATCAGGGCAGTCATTGCGATTTGTGTGGGAGTGAATCTGCAACTTTCAGCCTCCTTAGACATCCTATAGATTTCTGAAATCTCTCTTCTTATATGAGACTTACTGCTACTAATCCTATGGATTAGAAGATCTAGTGCTCTAATCATCAGACATATGAGTTATCACAGTTTGCATTGAACTGCTAGGAGAGTTTGAAAAAAAACCCTCAACGCGTATAAGCCCTGCCTGGGTTCTTCACTAACTCCTGAACTTGCTCATGTTACAGAGAGCAAAGAAACTTTTTGGCAAAAAATGACATGAGTGTAAGCAAGCCAAAACTAAAGTTAGTCTTGAAAGTTGCAGACAGTTTCTTGATTATAGAGCAAGGAGGTTCTGGAGAGATTTCCAAGTACAACAGTGTGAGGAAAAAACCTCCCCTTGAAGACAGAGCATGTCATGCTTGTGAGAACTATTAGATGACCAGGTTGTCTAAAATAGAAGGAAGTGGACATGAGTCAGGAGGCCCTTGCCAGGCCTACGTTCAAGAACAGTTTCAAAGAACTGCCCTACCTGACAATTACAATCACACTGAGGACGTCTCTGCAGCTTTGGGCAACTCTACAATGTTCACGTCTATGAGAAATTCACACCATACTGTGTGCAACATGTATTACTCCATTTTAATTGTGGCACAGACAAGCACAGACTTGGTTGAACAACTGAACACTGTTTTGTAGCAAACTTTCAGTGGCCAGTTTTGAGAAGCACCTGTACATTGGCTCTTCCCTCATATAGAGTCCTTAGTCAGGTGCCCGGCCTCCATATCCTGAGTATTTTAGTGGGCTAAGATCTGATTTCCTTATTGCCTGGGATAGAACAACAGCTCTGCTCCCACCAGTCACCCACAGCTTGTGGGCTGACAAAAAATGAGCCAGGATACCGGGGCTGGGAGCCCGGCACTTCAGGAAGTGCATTGCTCAGCACACCGCTTCCAACCAGCGTCACGGGGGCAGGTGGTCTTCTGTGGTCACCAGAATGTGTCTAGTCAAGCTTTGAATGCCCTGGGACAGAGTTGTTTTGTCCTTAGCTCCAAGGACATGAAAGGCCTCTTGGAGAAAAGAGTTTGGCACTAGAATCACGGTGCTGACCTGTGTCTTAAGTGTGGTCTGAGCAGCTGCTGTGCTGAAAGAAACCTGTGATATAAGACAGAAGATGGGAGTCTTGGCAGATACCAGCAGCTGCCCTTTCTTATTTTCCATTTTAAGGCTCACGCAAGATCCCAACTCAAAATCGAATTTCGATGAAGTCAGGCAGAGATTCTTGCAGTGGCTAAGACCTGGCAACAACTCTCCTGGGTTGTTTCTGGGGCTTTTTGCTAGCACTAAATCAACAGTTTGGCAAACTAAATAATTTTTTTTGTCAATAAAACACCAAAGGATGCAGTAAGATTTTGTTAGGAAAGGCACCTTTAGGCTTTACCAGCCTTACTGAAAAGCATGGTTAACCTGGGTGAAAACACAACCTGGCTGTTTTTACCTCCACACACCTGTTGTAGATCCCCCACAGATAGAAGCTGGACAGATAGTCTCTTGGAGATAAATGGAGGCGAACATTTCCTTATCTTGAATTTTGCTCCAGGACAGACAACTGAAGTTAGCTGTCTTGGGATTAGAGGCACAACTTTTTCCAGTCGTGACACATTTTCAGACACAAGGGTTCCTGTGGTGCTTTCTGCAAGGCTTGCAAGTGTCCCACACGGACTGCTGTTGGAGTGTATTTCACAGTGCCAAAATCTCCTCAGTGGTTTAAGCTGGGAAGTTATTTATATTTTAATCCATTCCCTTTTCTAACACTACTATGCCTGGTGCAAAAAGTCAACGGGGTCCTAAAAGCGTTCAGAGAGATAAACTTCTTGCATGCCTGCAGAAAATGCTATCTGACCGGCTGACGCTATGATTTGGGTTGTACTGCACAGTCTGAGCAGTTGCAGACACCTTGCAACGCAGAGTAGAAGTTCCACCCCCCTTTCAAAAAAAAAAAAAAAAAAAAAAAGACAAAAGAAGGGAGTGCTGAGAGTCAAACAAAGGTAGAGTTTATGGGAAAGTGAAGGGGAGGGGGGCAAACACGAGAAATAGGAAGTTAAACTTTGAACAAGTCCAGTCATGCCTCAGGTACCTGTTCTACCTGCCCTCTGTGTGACCACAGCTCAGTCTGCCCAGTGACTGCAGTGGGAACTGGGACACGGCCGGGCTGGAAGCGCACGCTTTATTTGCTGGGTAACATTACAGCAGCGCTGAGCTAACCAATACACCGTGCAATGAGTGCATTAGTCACGCAGCAGCCCTGGCCAAAGACACATGAGCAAGCATTAGAAGTGGCTTTGGAGAGGAAACGACTGTTTACGTGTGACGTAGCTGTTACAGGATTTGGGAAACAACTGGCTGTGGGAAGGTGACAGATGAGCATTCGCAATTGCAGCTGATCGAGGGGTGTATCTGGTTGCCTAAAGAGACAGCAAAGGAGGCCCTGGTGACTGGACTGGGTATATTCACAAATGATCAGTGTCCACCAGAGTCCTTTGGCGTCCCTTCCCCTCTGGGACAGAAGAGGAGCAGCCCCCCCTACACAGAGCATCTGCCTTTCTCCTGCCGTGCAGATCAGAAGGATCTGGTCAAGCTGGAGCTCCATGAGAAGAAGCAGCACTCGTGGACAGGCAAATACCTGGGCACATGAGCCCCTTTCTGCTTTGAAACAGAAACAGCAGACCACAGAGCCAATTACAAAGGGAGATTAATCATTCTGTATTTCATCAGATGGGTACCAGTTAGACCATCGCAAAAGCAGAGATCATTAGCAGTTGTAGAGTAGAAAGGACATTAGCTGGAAGCAGTGAAATAAGGAGAAGGACAAATACCCTGTACGCTGTGCTCCCAGCCATCCCCTCTTCCTCAGTTACTTCACTACAGTCGAAGTCTTAGACAAGGACTGTATATTTCTACTTTGCTTCTGCTGAGGAGAGTAAGCAGGGGGATGCTAGAGCAGCTGATCTGCAGGTCTTCTGAGCTTTGGGAACACCTGTATTGCAGACCTGTATTTTGGATGAACTTCACTGGTGTCCAGAGAGTGGAGCAGGGGACATAGGGCTTGGTCCCCTCCAGCCTAGAAACTTGCAGAGCTCTTCAGAGCTACCAAAAAAAAAAGTGCTACTATTACATTTTTTTTTCTCCCAAGGGAAAATCCTGGCTGAGTGGCCTCTTTGCACAAACATTACATAAGGTGTAATGACTGCATATATAATACGGCAGAGCACACTATTCCAGGGATGCACACCCTACAGCTGGGACTCGGGTTCTGTTCCAGAGTCTGGAAATGGCTTTTCTCCTGGTTTACCAACAGTCAAGCAGTCCTTGGCCCAGCGACACAGATTAGTTATGCAAAACAAGTGGCTGCTTTTGCCCCAAATTCTGTTTTATTTGTGCCTTCGCTCCTGGCCTGTCACACCCAGCTCTCTTCTACTGCAGAAACCCAAGCTTCAAGGGAGAAACTGCCACAGCTTTACATACGCGCTTCACCACCGTCATTTCCTGGCTCTCTCCTCACGGTTTGTTTGGGACTGGCTATAACAAGAGGCTCCAGCCCACAACCAGTTAATCACTCACAATTAACATAAACCTGAATGCAATGGGGAGCAAATGGGAGCTGGGAAAGCCCCCTTTTCTCAGCAGCTGGATGAGGCAATTTACAGCAAGCCTAGAGGCATGGTGAGGAAGGAGCCTTTCATGAGGTTGCTGGTCTCCATGAGAAAGGGTGGATGAGGGCAGTGTGGGGCAGTGTTCCTAACGCTGTCAGCTCCACCACTCGGGCCAAGTCAGGACAGCAGGAGAGCTGCCTGCCCCAGGCACCAGAGCTATTTCAAGTGGTATATGGGAAAGCTCCCCAGACCACATGGAGGGCTCAGAAGGCAGATAGCAATGTTGTGCTTGATGTGGAGACGAAGATGCAGATGTGACTAGACAACAACAAGAAGAAGCTAGATGCAGTTTTTGGAGCCTCAGTCCAGTGACATAGACCAAGTATATTGGGTTAGGGGGGACTTCGGGGTTGAAGGGCATAGCTGGACATTATTACGTGAGCTACTACCAAAAAGTGCCGTGCAGAACATGCCCCTGTTGGTTTTCTCCTGCCAGCCCTGGTGTTCAGCTGTTGTATTAGAAGTTGGTTTAAGGAGCTGCACTAGCAGAAAATGAAACCCTGAAGAGCGAACTAGAACACTGTGTGCATATCCAGCCAAGTGGCAACTACTTTTCAGCAGGGGTAGTTGCAGGAGTGTCTGAGCTGCTCCCTTGGGCTGCAGTTTTACCATCAGCTTGAGCTGGTCTTGCTGCAAGCTGCTGCTCACACCAGGGCCCTGCCCCTTCTCATGCCCTTGGCTGGAGGCTTCTATCCAACACCATGAAACAGCTGAGCTAGAAGCTAACCTACCCCCCAAAAAAAAAAAAGAACTTCCCTTCAGTCTGTCCCACTGCACTGCTGCACGGCTTTACATGAGCCAGCAACCAAGCAAGGGAGCCCAACCTGCTGCCAACGCATCGAGACAGCTCTGCTCAGCAGCCTGAGAGAGGCTGGAGTGGACCACGAAACTTCAGCTGCCCACCTGGAAGGTAAAGCGCACAAGATCTTAGCTCTCCCTTGCATCTGTGGCCTCACAGAGGAAGAAAAGCCTACTGCTTACAAAGTACTGCTGGAAACAAATAGCTATTTTCCTAGTTTTGGGGAATAACCAGATGCCCCGGCGTGGGCCAGCAGTGGAAGTCTCCCTAGCGCACAGTGCTCTTGTTATTCAGATGCCAATAGCCAAGTTCATTGACTGTTCATAAGCAGAATCCATTTGATGCTTACTCATGTTCTTTATGCCTAGGCAGTTGCATGGTATTTACAGCCTTGCATGCTTAAGGCAGTAAGGTGAAGGGAATGCAACAGAAAACGAAGAAGATAAAGTCTTGTTGGCTGAGAATGCGTATATAAAAGATGATGGGAAAAATGACATTGGCTACATGCGTTATGCCAACTGTTCCCTTCATTTGTGTGTTTGTTGTCTGAGTAGATCCTGTCTCTGATCAGTGTCTGCGCAGCTGAACAGGGACATAAGTGAATGGAGGATGGATGCCGCAAGGCTGAGCTGTAGAGGGGTGGTGGAAGGATTCGTGAACAGAAGACGTCTAGGAAAGAGGCAATTCCTAGACAAATTTGTCTTCTGTTTAAAATAGATTAGTTCAGGCTTCAAGAAAAGAAGGAGGAAAAAAGACCTCCCTCTTCAAAAAAAAATAGGCACGAGAGGAAAAGGAAGATTGTTTGGCAGGGTGTAATTCTACAGCATGCACAGAAATAGTTTCTAAACTGGAGAGAGAACCAGTTCAGACTGGTTTAACAGAAACTTCATCATCAGAAACCTCCAGCAAGGGTATTAGAATACAAGCTCTGCATCTTCAGAACGAGCTTGCGGCAGCCCATGCTGATCCACGGGGCCCGACACAGTAACTCGACAGCTTTTGAGCGTTTCTGCCATTATAATCAAGTCTCCTCAGGCGTGTCACAAATGCCACTTCATGCTCTAAACCAGATTTGCAGCCATCTCCAGGACGGACAAAATGGTTGTATTTTCAGGCACTGCTACCAACTTCAGAATGTGATCATATTCATTAAAGGGACTGTTCTGGTTTGGTTTTAATGAAAGCTCTACTGTCCGAAGTCATGTGATTGCATGGAAAAAATCTGTTTCTGTCAAGGAAGAGTGCGTATATTGTGGTGGAGGGAGTAGAAGCTGGCAAAAATATCTGGGAAACTGATCCAAACAGGCAAAAAAACAAGAGGGAAAGAAGCCCGTAAACATCTTTTTTATAGTCTGACCTGCAAGCTTTTGGTGAAAATATCTGGCGTTCGCTTGGCATGAGCCATGCAAATCCAAGGGTGGGAAGCCCCAGTGCACGAGCACCCACCTGAGGCCGGGAGACCGGCGCTCAGTTCGGTGCTCTTCTGATGGCTGTGCAGTTCTGTATTCTCATGGCTCGCATCTCACAGGTGAGATGTGAGACCTAAAACCTGGGTGAGGTTCAGATACGGCAGCATGGACCACAGAACTACCAAGGGAACCTAGCCCCAAGCCTTACGGGGCTCACAGAAACCCATGGCATCTCACATCTTAGCGTGAGACTTAGTAATGCAAGAAGTCTGTGCTGTTCGACATTACTAAATGTCCAAGGCAACACCATAGGGGACATTAAGATATTGCTGCCTCCTCTTGTGGTCACCTTCGCAGCTGGCAAAGCACACCAGGGAACTGCTCTGGCTGCAAAATAATCCTTAAGTGTGTAAAAAAAAAAAATGCAGCAGTGCAGCCCACAGCCAGCTGTGAAGGCAGAGAGCAGAGTGCAAGTCTTCCTAGGGTGCAGCTGGTGCGGGGAGCAGCTCCCAAGCTTACATGAGAGGGGCCCTATCTCCAATTTAAAGAAGAGTTTCTGGCTAGGGGAGTCCCAGCAGTTCAAATTCCCGGGCCAGCACAGTGAATGCCTCTCTCTGAGAACGGTCACAAATATTTTTTAACAATCTTTAGGCTCCCAGCATGTGGGTTAGGTGTGTCAGAGCAGAGAACAAAGACACAGACACTTTGTCTACACAGAGGTTCGTGGAAAATTTCCCATGTTCTTGCTAGAGCGCCTGGCTGGCTCCACCAGAGCTCTTAGCCTTCCCAGCTCCTGTCAGCTGTTAGCTGTCATTTTGTATATCCTCTCATGTAGACTGGCTTTGGGCAACTTTGAGAACACAGTAATTAAGTGCTGGGTCTGGCCTTCGATAACTCTCCTCGAGCCCTTACGGGAACCAGCGGTGAGTTTCAAAACTCCTGACACAGATGCAGATGAGGACATTTCTGAAAGGCAATCATTGACTAAGGGCCACAGAAACCCCGTCACACCTAAGGTGGCACCTTGCCCAGGAAACAGTCATTTCCCTGTGACACTGGTCAGCCAAGCTTCTTTGCAAAAGGTTCCACCAGACCCTTTTATGGTCCATGTTGCAGAAGAGATTTGATCTGCTCTAACTTCTTTCAAATAAAGGTTGCCACATCTGACCGCATTTCCCTGTGTTTGTATAGTACCATGCAGCTCTGTGCTTGGTGACCAAGATTTCCAACTTCTCTCTGTATCTCTTCAAGGAGAAAACAGGATGCCTGGAAAGTTTTCATAGGCTACTTCCCTCATGGGCATGGCTTTCCCAAGCAAGCTGTGCTTACTAAATTCCGGAAAAGCCATGGCACTGCAAATCTGCATCTGAACTTATGCTGAAAGAATGAGTTAAGTAGGATAAGTGTTATAGATGCAGGCTCTAAATGATGCCACTACTGAACAAAGAGAATCCCAAATCAGACTATGACTCCCCTTTATTTAGCAAGTGCAGAAATTCACTAACTAGTTTAAACCCCATGAAGCTGAGTTACTCAAGGATGACAGAAAAGCAAAGCCCTGGGCCCTGGAGCAGAACTGCTGGCAGAGCGCAGCAGCCCAACTTGGACTTGTCCAAACACTCGCATCCCTTATCTGAATGGCTGCTCAACATTCACCCCCCGTTAATGTGGCTGAGGCTTGGACAAAGCTCTGTTCAGGAATCCCAGAACTAGCTGGAAAACGTGCACCACTGTCCTTCCCCCGCTGCAGCCAGGGCAGTCTCCCACGTCGGCCCACAGCGGCCTCTGCTAATTCTAACTATAGCAGCAGAGTGTGTTGGAGGAAGGTCTAAGTCATCACAGGAGGGAGCACGAGAGGCACTTCTCTCCAGGGCTAGGCTGGTACCTGCTCTGCCAACCAGGAAATTGCTTCTCTTCTTAGAGAAAACTGCAGTGCAAACAGCCTGTGGACTCAGTCCCAAGGAAGAGCACAGCAGGCGCCTCCATAAGCATGCGCTGCAGGAGGATTCCTGTACACTTTCCCAGCTTTTCTTACAGCACTGAAAAAGATAATGTGTTTTCCAAAAGCAAGGTACAAGGTAGAGATAGACTGAGCTTATGTCTGTTGCCTCTTCTGCTTTCTTGAGTCTTGGCCGTGTTTCCTAAACATGATAAAAAATCCTGAGAAATCTCAGCTCTACTAATATTTTTTTTCTTCTGGTCCACTTCAAGAAATTCTAGGTTCTGTTTACTTTAGAAGGCTCCATGGAGAATCAGCATGACTGTGATATGTCTCTGTTCACATCTAAGCTCAGCATGACTTTGACTCTTCTTTAATTTGGAGCTAAAAGCCTCTGAGTTCATATTTAGGAGCCCAAAGCACGTATCAACAGGAGCCAGCCCAGTCATTCTTAATGCTTCTAATAAGGGGGAAAAAGAATCAGGCTTCCTTTTCACATTACACAGAGCTTGAAGATAACCCTGGTCCTCCTTCTCCCTGGTTTCAGAGCTTTCTTTTTAATCTGACTTTAGTGTTTGGCCTCAAAGCTAAAATAGTATCTTCTTTAAGCAATAAATTAGGCAGGAGAGTTAAAGTAACTTACCAAAAAGCATCACATCACCCTGTCTTTGTCCTGGAGACAATATTCTGCCTTGCTGCTGTGGAGCCATCCGGTTGTCTTACCATGGGCAGCTGCTTTGTTCATTTAGGGAGCCATCGGGCCAGAGGAAAGCCAGAGACACCTGCTATTTAACTGTGAGCTAGTGTTCCCTGCCTCCAGACCAGGAGCCGCACAAGCCATGCGAGTCCTTCTCAAGGCACTTGGGATTAATTCATCTGAAAGCTCAAGCAGCCTCCTCTGAGGGTCATGGGAAGGTGGTTAAAAAGTTTTGCTGGAGGAAAAGGCACAAAAGTCTCTATGATGCTCCTTCCACAAAGGTGGAGGCTGTTAGGTGATCAGGCTGAGCAGTTTTGAGAAGGCAGCTAGTTTCCCTCCACTGATCAGCACCAACTGACAGGAGCTACAGGAGCTTGCAAGGTTTCAGAAACCGTGCAAACAACTGCCTTAAAAACACTGGCTTCAGGGGGGAGACAACACAGAGAGGTTCCTAGATGTCACCTCCGCAGATGTCACCTCCCCAGAGGCTGCCTGGGGGAGATGGGCTCCTATGGCCCACAGCAGCAATGCTTCATGCAGGGCCTCGTTTCTTGCTGTGACCAGGAGAACAGCCAAGCAGGACTAGTGAAACAACAAGGCAGACGATTTTTTACCTCAAAAAAATCTACATTAGGCCATTTTGAGTTCTGATACATCAATCAGTCTTATAAGGGTACCAACTCTCCCCACCTCCAAAAAAAAAAAAACCAACCCTTCTCAACATTATTTAGTTTTGCTTCACTAAAAGATAAGGTTTTTATGATCCTTTTCCCCTGCCAACTTTTATAATTCCATTTTTACCTTAAAAATAATATATATTTCATAATAATTTGACATCAGGACATTGCAGGGATGGGATTCTTACACTGTGAAAAGTTTCAAAATCCAGGCTCTCATTCCAGGTTGACAAATAAGCACATTTTGGAATGCTGGAACTTCTCTTGGAAGAAGAATTCTTGCTTCTGCCTGGGGAAAGAGCCGTGCCCTCTGGGGAGGGCAGCGGGACGCGGGCGGCGGAGAGCGCGTAGGAAATGAGGGGCGAGGCGAGGCCGGCACGAGGCCGAGCCCAGCTCTGCGCCTGGCGCGGGAGCCTCCGCGACGCCGGCGCTGGGGCTGCGAGCGGAGGCCCGTGGTGACCCCCACGGTAGGAGCCGGGGAGCGCACGTCTCCCGTGTGCAAGTTTTGTGGGCGCAGCTTTGCACGCTCAGCCTGGCTCGGACCAGTGCCAGCCTGGCGCTGTGCAGTGTTTTGCGTTGCACAGAAACACTACGGTTCCTCAGCGCCTCTCTCCTCCCCACACCAGAAGGCTGCAGGAGTGGCCGGTGCCCCCGGGCAGGGGCGCACTTGGCAGCAGGGAAGGCCAGCAGCTGCTCCGTGCGCGCGCTGGCTTTTGGGATAGTGGGACAAAGTGCTTCACGAGCTGCGAACCCAAGATGCGGGCTCTGGGCAGACCTGCCAGCGCCACATCCGGCACCACTAGACAAGGAGACGTGCTTTAAGTGAAAGAAAGGCAGCGTGAATGCACGTGGCCTCCTCGCTTTGGAGGCTATCAGGAGCAGCTTCGTTTCAAGCAGCAGGTTCTCAGCACAGGTTGTCCACTCCGGGCTGCCCTTCGCGTTGCACGGAAAGGGACAACGAGGCACCTAAAAATGGCAGAACAGGAGCCAGTGTGGGTCAGGCGGCAGTGATAACACAAACCACAGCCAGAGATGAGCGCAGGAGAGGGAACGTCCTCTGCACAGGCCTTTCCATAGGCCCAGCACTGCCACTTGGGTGAGACGGGGTAGAGCAGCCTCCTTGTCACCCATTGCCATTGCTGACCCACTGCAGCACCTGAGCGATCACCAGCCTGGAGATTCAGCTGGAGCAACTCCTGGCTGTAGCGTCTGCTTCTGGTTTCAGGCCCAAACCAGTCTGACCAGCTGGAACCCAGTTTCAGGTTACACCCTTCTCTGCTCTCTCCCTGATTTAGCGGGGAGCGAAGGCACTCCCAGTGCTCCGCAGGCAGTAGTGCCCTCTCCAGTAAGTGCTGCATTCACCAGTGTGTGCCGTGTCCCCCAGCACCCAGCCCTCCCCACAGCACGGCATCCCGGCTGCAGAAACGCCCGAGCGCCCTCCCCGAGCGGCCCGGTCTGAGCAGAGGACGGGGTGAGAGCCTGTGTAGGACGCCGACCTGACCTCCCCCGCTTTGAAGGCCATTGCTTCCCAGAAACCGCTCCCAGGGCAGATAAGACAAACAACTCCTCTTTATTACAACTTGTGTTATCAGAGTAAATGCAAAAAAAAAAAAAGATTCAAGATTTTAGGCTTATCATATAGACAATCATGGGCTATGAGGAAGGGGAAAAAAAGGAAGAAATGACACTAGATAGACCAAGAAAGGGGGCTATCTCACCACAGGGATACTGAGCATGAGCCCCCCTGCGAAAGGGAGAAGCCGGCAGTTCGATTGCCAGTGCTGGGGGGCAGCTGTCTCTGCCCTTGCAGTCAGGGCATCAGTCTGAAGGGGCAGCTCCCCTAGCGCTGCCCTGCTGCGGCTCAGAGCGTGGCCTCACCCCCGCCTTCCAGAGAGGCGCTACCCTTGGCCTTGAAAAGGATGACCCTGTGCACCAGGGTCCAGATAGTTAAATTTGTACATACTCACACACACACACACACACACACACACACACACACACATGCACAAAAGCTTTGCCCTCTCTTCACGGCAGGAATTTTCTCAGAGTAGCAAGTGCAGGGAACTCGTGGTTGATGCAAAGCCAACACTGAACAAAGCTTATCAGGCACTTGGGAAATGGTAGCTTCTGCCCCCAACAGAAGTCTTCAGCCCCCAGAGGTACAAGCCTGGACTTCAGAGAAACAAGCAGTACAAGTGGGAGCATCCTGCTACAACAGCCTTACTATTGAACATAGAGGACCTGGCAGATGGGGGGGGGGGATCTCCCCCGCTGCCTCTTGGCCTGGGATTCCCTTTGGAGCTGGGCACGTCTTGCAGCGGAAAGGACAGAGAGCAGAAGTGTGGAAGCTCCAGTGTGAGCCCTGCTGCTCCTGCGCCGCGGGGGACACCAGGTGCCAGGGCAGTGGCCGTGCTCTCGGCAGGGACGGGAGGAAAACAAGAGTGACAGCAGAGACGTCCTCGAGGGAGCTGGGGCCACCGGCCACTGCTCAGCAGCACAGCAGGGCTGCACAGCAGCTTCAGCACCCTGGGACAGGTGCATCCTGCCCTTCAGGTGCTGCCCCAAGGCCTGTGCTGTCACTCGCGCGTTCCTCCTTGCATCCCCTTCCTTCACTGCGCTTCTCTCCACAGCCTCTCCTTCTTCTCCTTCCTCAGGAGCAGCTTCCCAGCTGCAACCCCCGAGCAGTTCTTTGACAGGACTTTTCCAGGCAGCCTCCTCGGGAGCACCAGGCATCACTGGCTGGCACAGCAGCAGCAGAGGGACTGGCTCTGAGGGAGCCGGGCCCTGCCACTCTCCTCTTAACCAACAGCCAGAAAACTGGGAACATTTCCTTTCATTGTACTTAAGCATAAAGAATAAATAGATATTTATCAACATCTTCAGGGTTTGACTTAATGTTAAAAAAAAGCACATAGCAACTCATGAGAAGAAAATGGTGGCTGCAGCATGCAGCCATGCAAAAAAAAAAAAAAAAAAAATCCAGGTGCACTTTTCTCTTAAAAAACAAAATCTATTGATTAAAACAGAAGTTTCCCTGTTTCTGTCCACCTCAGGATCAAAAACACTTGAGAGAGCCACAGAGCTCTCAGAACAGACTGAGCTGGTTATGTAAAACACACAACCGCCAAGAGACTCACCACAACCACAAGGATTAGTGGAAAGCAAAGCCACCTTGCAAGGGTCAAGGAAAAAATGGAGGAAAATAAAAGACTGGGGTAGAAGAAAGTGGCACTGCACAAATAAAAATTCATGGCTATGGTGAGTTTGCACCTTTCATGAATATGAGTGCTACACAAATTCAATCCCAGGGTCCTTCAGTAAATACAGCTGAGTTCTGCTCCACATCTGAGGAGGAAAAAACAATGTCACTCGGAGTTGTCACTGAATTGTTTGAAGCTGGGAAGGGACAGCCATCAGAAAGCATCAAAATGTTCCCAAATCCTCAGTTTCCAGAGCAGCCAGTTATCCAGGACAATAACAATCAGTAGTACTGCCAAATCATGGCTAGATCTTGGCCTCATGCTACAAACGTCTTCTAACAGAAAATGTCCTTCACGTGCAAGCCTGTATTTAAAGACAAAACCCCAAAAGTTCTTGGGCACGCCCCTGTGCTGGGCCAGAAAGAGAGAGAAGTTGTAGGTCAGACTGGTTTAGTGGCACCATTGTAGAACAGGTGCGTAGTGTCCTCTGAGGTGGAGAGGGTTGAGTTGGTAGCAGTGGCTGGCTGACGGCGTCTGCTGTTCTTCCTTTTCTTGAGGAAGAAGTAGCCAATGATCACCAGGACCACCATGATGCAGATTCCAAGGAGCACAGCAATCACCACCTCAAAGGCACCTGCGGGAGGTATGTGCACAGGAATTACGAGGGCCGTTCCACTACCCTGAAGCAGCACAAGTGGTCAGCGGGAAGCAAGCACAAAAGCTGCTCCAGAAGCTATGCTGGCAAAGAGAAGGGCAGTGAACGCAAACCTGAGCAAGGAAGAAAGAAGGCAACTGCCTGGCACGAAGGTCTGGCCAAGGTATGGCAGGTTTCGCTCTTCCCAATTGCAGTTCCATCATTTCTCAGCTGCGCTACGCCCTCTAAAGGCGAGTGGGTGCGAGCTGATACGGACACAGGCGGGTGTTAAACCCTTCCCCAACACCGGCACTGCTGGGAGCTCCCAAACGGCTGCATGCAGCGAGCACTGTCTGGAGTGGATCATGTTGTGGGAGTGAGACCTGTGGTGGATTCAACAGGCTCCGGGGGGAACACCATGGGGACAGGGCTCATAGCTGTGCTCCGAGCAAACGCAAGCTGGCCGTCTTCCACCGTGCCGACCAAACTCCTGTGTCACCAGTGCAGAAAGGTCAGACGTGATGTATTTGAGAGGTGGAGTGAATCAGAGGGTTAAATCAATCTCTGGGGCTTGCACAGAAATGTAAAATACCAGGATTGCTTTAGTGAAGAAAGAGATACTACAATACAGTGGTGAAAGGTCACAAAGGTTAATGTGCCTGTTATTCTTTACAAGATCTTACAAATTGATGGCTTTGCTGTTATTTTCTTATGCAGCCAGGGGTTATAGGGTCATTAGATTTCCTCAACAATCTAGCATCCAATATTCTTCATATCCACCTCTGCCTTGTTTTTTGGAGAAGTAATTGATCCTTATGTAAACAGGGCCCTTAAAAACAGCAGGGAAAAAAAAATTCCCTGCTATTTTTGACTTTGAACACCAGAGTGTTGATGCAAATGTTGATCGAAAGAGAATCAGAGGCCTCTGCTACTGAGTCACAGGCAAAGGAGAAATCCGACCACAGGTGCATACCCCTCAGAAGTGTTTCTTTAGCTACTGTTAGTGTACACTGTTCCCTCAACTTAAAAAGACAGGGGCAGGGAGGTTATTAATTTTGAGAAAAGGCAAAATATTTTTCAGGAGAGAGTAAAAGTAATAGACAATCTCTGCAGGAAGAACTGTTACTCACTTAAGCTAGCAGTTTGGTGCTCAAATGATTCCCATCTCCGGCCAATGACATCTGCTTCTGAATAGGGAGAAACGGGAAAAACGTTTTATAAGGAGAAATGAAAACAAGGGATAAGACTGTTTTTACAGCATGGTGCTTCAGAAGAGTAGCAACAGGTAAGTTCATCTTGGATATGCTTTGGCTGAATTCCTCCCATTGCTGCTGCAGGCTTTCCCAGGAGCACTTACTGCTCCCTACACTGCAAGAGCCTTCCCTCTGTTTAAAGTTACTGCTTAATGCTAATCATCAAGGATTTTCTTGCATTTCAAGGAACAGCAGAGTTCCTTATCTTCTCCATCTACTGGCAAATGTAAATACGGCTGCTTCTCCCCTCTCTTCCTCCCCTCTTGGTTTCTGTCTCTTGGGGACCATAGAATTTAATCGGATGGGATTTTTAATGATCCAACCCTGGTTATGCCTGCTTACTTGTGATGCCTGCACATGATTTCATGCACTCTTCCTCTTCTGCAAAGTTGTTCTGGTTACCATCACAGCCCCCGTAGGTAAAGCGGTCGCATTTCTCAGCGAAGGGGTTGTAGTACCAGCGTGGGATGCTCTCCGTGCACAGCCCGGTGTCGGGCAAATCCACACAGTGACCTAGCAAAGCAAGAGAGATGTTCCAGCCTAAGCTGTGTGTTCCCAAAGCAGCAACATTTTCTGTGTGTGCTCTAAAAGTGCAAATGCCAGTGGAACAGAGAGTTCTTGGTTAGACCAGTGTCTCTCAAGTGCCCACTGTCCAGCCGCCAACTGCTCAAAACAGGGCATGGCCAAGTTGAGCTGACATCTGCCTGTAAACCTGACCAGTAACTAGGAAAGAGAAATACCAGAGTGTGCAGTCATGCCAGACCTTGAATTCAATCCCCTGAAGAAATGATTGGCCCTTCTCAGGGAGGCTTAAGGGATGCAGTTATATGAAGAGTGTATAAGTGGTGGAATAAGGAATGCAGGTGAAGCATAAATGATGGTGCCTATGAAACTGGTCTGGTTAAGGTCTTCAGTAAAAGCAAGCTGCATTTAAGCTGACTGGGCATATACTCTTTTAGCTCAGTGGCATCACCGGTGTCTATACTGGTATAAAGAGGGCAAAGGCAGGGGATCTGGTCTGTGATTACCCATGCTATGTAATTGCTATGTCCTCCACCCTGCTTTTATCAGCGCTATTTCCCAAACACTGCTAGGTATTCTGCACGGTACAGCACAGGACAGGTGCCAGCCATGCCCAACAGACAATATGGATGGGAGTTTAGACATGTGAGTGGAAGCCTGGCTATAAACAGCTGTACTTGACGTCAGAGGACAGGTCTTTGATCATTTTTAATACAGCTATAACCACTGGGATTGTCTAGATACTACACCTTTTCTGAATTAGTCAGGGAAGCAGTTTTACCTTGGAAAGGAAGAATGAAAAAGGAGGCAAAAAAGTCGGCCTGTGTGCTCTTGACAGTTCCTACCTTTCTCATTTGTGATATTGATTTTCTGCAGTCTATTGAACTCACGAGCATCTGCAAGAGAAACATTTCATGTTAAAACTCTCTCCCCAGCTGAATACAAAAGGAATGCTTCTATCCATACAAATTTGGATAGAAAGAGCTTTCCTACAGATACCTTTGCTATCATAACCCAGGGAAAGGGAGATAGAAACTGAGTTTTTTAGATATCTGGAAGCTACAAGATGAACTTCAGAAATTAAAATATAATTAGGATTCCCAGTTTCAGTTCTACAAATACAGAAGAAGCTAAAAAAAGCTAAGGAAAGCACAAGCGGCTTTCTTAGTTTTTTTTTTTATCAAAAGAAGTGAGAAAACTGCTACTGTAGCCAAATGCTGGTAGCCTAGAAAGGCTGAAGCCTCCCACCGCTTCCCATGGCAGTTGTCAGAAGGGAGGAGGAGGGTGGGATTACAGGCTTCAGCAGGTAGCTGCCGTGCATTTACCATAGCGTAGCGTAAAGATGTCAAGGGGACAGTAAGATACAACACTTAATGGATTAGGAGAATTCATGGTTTTGTTAATCACCTCCAAGCACTAGGTCATTCAGAGAGAAAGTACCAGAAGGCAAGGAGTGGACAGGCTCTGAAGAATTGCAGATAGATACGGAGAAGAGAGTGGAAGAGTATTCAAGAGGCAGGAGAAATCCCAGAAGCATGATCAGCTCTTGCAGTCAGCAGGGATAAGGGAGATGGCAGAATCTGTAAAGATGGTAATACTGTGAAATAGGTAATACGGCATAAGCAGGTGAGAACAAAAGGCAACAGAAAGCATTGAGTCAGTAAGTGTAAGTTCGATTACACTTGCTCCTGTGCAAACAGTGTTTTCTAAGTCAGAATTTGAAGTACCTACATTGTTCACAATACATCTCATCTGATCCATCAGCACAGTCTAGAGTGTCATCGCATTCCAGATAGGCATCAATACAACAGCCATCCTTGCATCTGAAGGTGGGGGGATGACAGTTCCCATTGCACACTACACCAGAAACAGTTCAGACAGTTCATTAAAATATATCATTATGCTTTGCCACATAGATGCTTTATGAAGGACTGAAAAGCTGGTGATAGGACTGGCAAACAAGAAACAAGACAGATGGGATAAGGTGTCTCTTCAGTGCTATTCTGAACAAAAAACAGCATCAACAACAAAACCACTTCTTGTTTATAAGCAAAGCTTTGCTTTGGGAACATCTACATTTCCTCTAAGAAAACAACTACACAGAAGGTGCAGTCAAGAATAAACTAGCCAGGAAGAATATGGAGACACTGCCCAACCATGCAGAGATTGAATTAAGAAAGCCAAAGCTCAGCTAGAGTTGAACCAGCAAGGGATGTGAGGTGCAACATGAATGGCTTCCACAGGCATATTAGTTGCATAAGAAAGGCTTAGGAAATCAAAAGTGCTCTCCTCTGTTGGGCTGGGGACATGGTGACAAAGGACACAGAAGAGACTGAGGTCTTCAGTGCCATATTTGCCTCAGTCTTTACAGGGAAGGTCTGCCCTCAAGTCTGCCAGGTCTCTGGCCCATTTGTAAACTCTGGCTGGTGAAGCCTGGGCCATAGTAGAAGATGACATTAAAGACCACTTAAACAAAGGGGACCAACATAAGTCCATGCGATGATGTGGGTGGCATCCAAGAATGCTGAGAGAGCTGGCTGATGTCACTGAGAGGCTGCTCTCTGTCATCTTGGAAAGCAGTGGTGATCAGGGGAGGTTCCTGATAGCTGGAAAAAAGTAAATATCACTTCCAACTTTAAGAAAGGCAAGGAGGAGGATCTGGAGAAATACGGACTGATCAGCTGAATGTCATTCCCTAGTAAGATAATGCACCAAATCCCTCTGGATGAGGGGCTGGAGCGCACCCTCAGCAAGTTTGTGAGTGATACTGAATTGGGAGGGAGCAGCTGAGGTACTGCAGGGAAGAGATGCCATGCAGAGAGGCCTTGGCATGCTGGAGACATGCCTTGCTGAGGGCAGAGGCAAATGGAAAGGCTAAGGAACAAATCAGAAGTCCCGCACCTGAGAAAGAACAACTCCATGCAACAGTGCAGGCACCAGTGGGCTAGAAAGCAATTCTGCAGAAAAAGACCCAGGGTCAGGATGGACAAGCAGGACATGAGTCAGTGGTGAGCCCCTGTGGCAGTGAAGGCCAGGTGCTTTCCAGGCTGTGTTACCTAGCAGAGACAGGTAATTATACCCCTCTGCTCCAGAAATTGTCATCAGTGTCAAATACTGTGCCCAGTTCTGGGCTCCCCACTACATGAAAGATGTTACTGTACTGGAATGAGCCCAACAGACTCACCAAGGGGCTGCAGCACATGGCCTCATGTAAGGCTACAGAGAAGACAGAGATAGACTCTTCAGAGGTGCACAATAATAGGATGAGAGGAATTTGCAGCAAGGGAAATTCTGATTTGATAATAGGAAAAAAAAATCATAATAAGGGCAGTCAAATAATTGCAGAGGTTGCCCAGAGACATTGCACAATCTCATTCCTCAGAGATCCTCAAAGCTGGACTGGACGCAGTCCTGAGCAACCTGATATGATCTGCTATTGGCCCTGCTTTGAGCAGTGGCTTGGACCTCCAGAGGTATTTTCCAAATGGAATTATCCTATGACTTGAAAATGAAAGGCATGGTAGAGAATTCAGTCTCCAGTGCCTTGTTTTCTACACTGAGTGTTAGTTAAAAAGCCATGGGAATGGATATGAGAAACTAAGTCTGAGAATACACAGAATAGAGAATTACATGGTGGTACAAGGGGCTTACCTGGTTGTTGTCGTCCACCAACAGAACCTGAAGAGAGAAGAGGAAAACCAAAATAAAATTCCCAGTGTATTATACGGTTATCTCAGGATCAGCTTTAGACTGCCTTCATGTCTTATCTAAGAAAAGTATCTTTTTTTTTTTTTTCCTGAAACAAACCTCTGTAGGGATGAGGAGTAGAAATACAAATTTTCACAATCCAGAGAACCCCACATGAGCAATAGCTACGTGAGGCAGGACTGCAGAAGGACAGGGCAAAGTTCTTATTGCTAGCTAGACCCTGAAAAATCCCTCAGTGCTAGGCCATTCTCAGACACAACTATGAGATAAAATTAATTTGAGGGGTGAAAAGCATGGGGAAGTACATCTAACTCTCCCACAACACAACACTAGCCTCTGAATGCAGGTTCAGGATATGGCACAAAGGTTCTGGGAAGATTTCTGGGGACACCATGGACACCCAGCCCTTGAATGCATCCTGCAAGCATAATGAACCTGTTTCCTGCTGCTGTTGCCTCGTTTGGCTAGAGACTCTAAAATACCATCTGTGATAACATTTCCTACTGACTGGCACACAGACAAGGGAGCTGAGCTCCAGGAGCTGGATCAGATCCTTGGCAGTGCAGTACTCCTGTCACTAAGTAACCTGGTCTCCTCAGCTCCCCTAATGCAAATTCTAGCTGCCAGCAAAGAAGCCACAGTATCTGCCCATAGAATCACCAGTCCTAGGAGAAAGAAGGGGTTGAATTTTGAAGTAGACTCACCTTTAACATTTTTGCAGGCAAGTTTACACTCCTCTTCCCGTAAGTAGTTATTCTTGTTGGGCTTGCAGCCCCCAAAAATGAATGGCTCACACTGCTGAAGACTTGGGTTATAAAACCAACGTGGAAAAGACCCCCGGCATCGACCCACCTTCTTAGGAGTCAAACAGTGCTCTGTCAGAAAGTTAACATAGAAAGGTCTGATTAATTTGCTTTATCTTTATGTATGCAAAGGAAAAAATCTTGCAGAGGAAAGTACCTTAACAGGATGAATACCTGACTGAAAGATATATAAAGCCCTGGGTAGCATGGAAGAGCCTGGACTAAAAAGCCTTTTGACATACAAAATCTAGATAAAGCCTGGGCCACGTTGAACATCATGCTCATAGTTCCACCTATTCTGCAGGTGAAGGGACTTAGGACCTTCACAGCAAACCATGTAGCTCACAGAACAGTTTGCATTCTCTTTCTCTCTTACACCCTCAGCTGCACTCCAGCCTTCAGCCACTCTGGGGTCATTCAGCATGGCACGCACACAACCAGTTTATTGCAGGCTACCGCTTCTGCAAGAGGAAATGGAAACCCTAAAACAGACCTCGTGATTGCAGAGGTCTTCTTCTCCTTTGGTTCAAATACAGGTTTTTACTTAAAAAAAAAATGACGTGCAAGTCTTGTCTCCCATTCATGCTCTCAGCAGAGGCCTGGTAATGCCAGAGCAGCACCCAGCTTTGGGGCAGTTTTGTCAGAGACTCCAGCTGAACGGCTGTGGGGTTGGGCTCACCTTCGGTCTGCTCAGAATTCAGCACTATGATGGTGATGTTGGCGAAGTCCTGCTGTTGGGCCGTATCCGTGACAGTAAGCTGGAAGACATAAATCCCCACCTGTAGGTTGGAGACTTCCACCTGATCTTCTTCCAGTTTCTGAGAATGCAAAAAAGAGGGCTTATGCAGAGAAACATTTAACGAAGGGGTGAGTGAAGCCATGAAAGGCTTGTAAGACTGTTGCATTAGCCCAAAAGAAGCTTGCCTGGAACCCTCCCAATAGAAGTCTGGCATTAAAAATATCTCAGTGCTGTACAACCTCCTCCAAACCTGTGGGCTGCATTCTGACTGCTGGTGTCCAGATGGAATAGGGAAGAGAAACAATACCGCAAGATCTATCAGAAATTACACATTTTGGCAAACTTTGAAAAAACTTCAAAAACACACTGGAAAAATAAAACATTCTTTAGAAAAGACTGAAATATCTGGCATTTCATTTTTAATTTTTTAAAATGGAAAACATTATGAATAATTTATTTAGCAAATAAGTATTCTCCTTCATTTTGAATGTCATAATATATTTAGTTTTAAAGGTGGAGATGCAGTGAATATTGCTTTGCTTGATCAGAGGTTTCTGAAAGAAATTACTGTCAGAATAGAAAGCTTTGGTATTATTGATACAAACACTTTCCCTAGCTTAACCAGCAACACTGGGCCCCCATTTCCATGCTCTCTCTGCCTTTTGGGGTACATATCTAGAGAACACAATATGGCTACATATTACTTTAATCAGACTAAAGAACAATAGTAAATTTGTACTGAAGTGTATGGGCCAGTAAAAGAGAGGATTCTGAACTGCAGCAGTTGTGGTATCTCTAGGCATTGCTCTGAAATTTTTCACATAAATGTTTTTGTTGTGTTCAAACATTTCCTACTCTCCCAAAAAGTCAGAGGAGTAAAGAGGAAGAGCAGAGAAGGAATGCTAATAATGCTAATAACAGAGGACTCCTTTCTCTCTTTTGTCTTTTTCTGAACATTGTTTTCACTGGGAAAAGGGGAAGGGAAAGAGCAAGGAGCATTTCCAGATTTCCACAGCCCCCTCAGCATCCTAGATCTAGATGTTGCTGGTCATTGAAATCAGCCGTAGGCCTGATGCACTCATTTGTTGGTTCTTCTAAGAGGTTCCACAAGAAACTTAAACAAGCTGCAAGGCTTTCTAGGACACATTTTGTGAAGGTTTAATAGCAAGCCATTTGCCTCTGTAAAGCCACAATTCACATTCAACTGCCAAAAGACAGATAGTATTCATACTCCAGAGATCTTAGATCCAGGCAGGAGATATGATCTCTACTTCAGCTCAGCTAAATGCCTTTTTGCCTCAGCTAAAATAGGAGGATAAAACTACATTCTAAAGAGAGAGAAAGTCTGCAAAAAGTTCCAGAAAAAGAGGAGAAGAACCTGGGTTATTCAGAACTCAAAGAGGAGACACACCAATAGCAGAGCAAAGAAAAACTAAGGGCTGGGCCCTTGCAGAAGTATATTGACTTGGGAGCAGGGGTGGTTCTGGCACTGCAGCTCATGCACACACTCAGAAGGGCAGGCCAGGCACTGCACAGACACAGACAAGGAACGTGGTGCCCGTAGCCAGAGCCGAAGCTCAGCACCAGCGGCTCCTAGCAGGGCACGTAGAGAAGGGCAGTGACCACAGGGAATGTGCCATACCTCTGGGGAAGGGGCTTTTGGGTGGAATGGCACAAGACAGAAGGACAAGGTGACCCCTAAGACACCAGTCGTGAGAGCCAAATTTGGTGCAGGCCACAGATAAAACTGAGCAAGTTGCTTCCTTCGCGAAGTCCCCTACCTTCATCTCCACAGAGGGGTCACCAAGGGTTTGTTTCCATTCGTAGCTGACAATCCCATGGTCATCGGTGCTCTCCGTGCCTCTCAGCAACACTACCTCTCCCGGCTGTACTTTCATGCTCATCCCAGCACGGGCTATCGGAGGATGATCATCTGAAGAAGAAATACAGAGCAAGGCTTGGGTAAGAGAGTGAAGAGTCTTCATGAAAGGAGAGGGAGATTTTTCCAGACTAAATCAGGACAGACTTCCATTGCTAATTATTAAAATTACTTTATTACAGTTGTGCTTCTTGCAACGCAACAGGCAATCAACACCATTAGTGCTGCCCTCACTAATTTAGTAACTCCGCAACCCCTTCCAGTTGTGCCTTTGAGCCAGTTGGCTACCTGGCTATTTCTACCCACAGGAATCACTACAAGAGAGTGTTTCTGTGGCTAAAGGCATTGCACTTCTAACAGTTACACCAACACAAAGCAACCTCCACCCCTCCACATAGGAGAGGACTTCATGTGGCTATTAAGGAATGTGGAACTGACTCTCATCTCTCCCAGCAGGATCTCTAAACGTTATATTGGTGTACTTATACAATTCTAGGTAAGCCGAGATTTGGACAGAAAATAGCTTTCCTCCATCTTATCTCTTATGCCACTATTTGACACGTGCACTAAAAAACACATACAAATGCCATTCATACAAACAATATTTTTGTGCCACTCAATATATCATCTTATCAGCAGCCATCCACAGTCCATTAAGTACTTTTACAGACAGTTAGATGTAAGAAATGAAAATTGATCTCTGCCCATGCCGCCAGGAACATGTTGTATAGTTGTATAGACTATATGTTGTGTAGTCATACAACGACGCTTTAAGTTCCTTTTGGCCTGAACATCACTGCTAACAAGCCTCCTGTGTGGCTCAAAGGACAGAACGTCACCCAGGAGCTCCTGCACCAAGCCCAAGACCCAGTGTTCAAGTTCCAACCAAATCTTTTGGAAAAGCATCAATTGTCATTTATAAACTAGCTATAAGCCACTATACATCAAACTCTTCTATCAACTGTGGCTGAAGAAGAGGATTAGAGCCCAAATCCCCTGGAAAACTATTCTGGCAGCTAACTAGCTTTACTGATATAAATGTGCACCTTATTTCCTGTTTGAATGTTTCTAGACTCAAGTCCCAGTTGTTGACGCTTGCTACAGCCTTATAAAGAGCCCTTTCATTTAAGGCGTATTTGCAAACAAAAATGACATTTAAAACAAATTACTTTGCAAGTCTTCCATCACTGAGTAGGACAGAGGTTTTGTAATGCATTCCAGACGGAGTTACCATATGTGCACTCAGAATCTTCAATTTTCTAGTATTTTTGGATGCTGAAACCGAATGAAGACTTTAATTCCGCCCTGACCTTACATACGCTCCTGCCACCAGAAGAGCTACAGGTGAAAGAAACCTTTCCTTTTCCTGCCCATCACATGATACCTGCATTACAGGTGGAGGGGAGAGCCCCGATGTGCGTTCACGAGGCGCTCCCTGCTGCGTTCTCCTCTGGGCTACGTGTCACCGTCATGGATCCCTTCTCAATTAGTCTGTTTTACCTTAAAACACCAAGCAAGACTCCAAGCAGGGCCTAGCAAGCCTGCCACTCCTGGGCAGGGAGCAGGACTGGTAGAGCAGTGCAATGATGCTGTGCTGTAATTCCACAAGATCTTGCTGAGGCCAGTATCCACAGACCAAAGGAATGACTGGAGCCTGCAACACTTCCCAAGCAGGGAACCAGAGGAAGAGAGTCCCGCGAGCACCTTGTACACAGCACTCATGAGCAGCGGATGAGGGTCATATCCTGGCAGCTCCTGCCATGCGAATACCAGGCGCCTGGCAGTGAGAAACACAGGCCATTCCCAGCCACCCTCCTGCCACACTGAGCTTGTTGGACAACCAAAATTACGTAAGGGAAGGACCAGTTCTTCAGCACCACAGAAGCTGCCCATTAACTCGTCACAACGCCAAATGGCATTTGCCCTCAGCATTTTAACAGTTTACATGCCAAACACTTCACCACATGTCAATTTATCTACTTTGGGTTGTGGATTAAGCAGCAAAGTAAAAGGTCAGTTGTGATTCGCATTTCAGCTAGTTCTCCAGATTCTACCTCTGAGGAGCAAACTTCCCTGACGCTGCTCGTCTCCAGATGAATAGAGGTTTTGCTTGTATGCATCTGACTAGCAAAGAGGATTTTCACTAGAAAATGAGAAATTTATTTTCAGGGGAGTTGAGTTTCACAGTGCTTTAGATAAATGAGCAACTATTTATGCTACAGACTGACTGGATCAAGCCCTTAGTGGCAGCGTGGGTCTCTCTGGCTCTGCTGCCAGCCTTGAACTGGCACATTCACTTTGAAGCCATTTCATTTTCCACCTAAGCTTCATAACCAAGTGCTCATTGAACCAGAGTAAATATCCCGAAACAGCTCTTAGACAGGAGCTTGTCCATTCAGCTTTCTGCTTTGAAAGCCTCATTGAAAAGCAAAAGTTACCTTTATTATAATATGCTCTTTTGACAGTAGAAATTTTCAGCAAATGTCTGTAATTAAGAGTGAGATTAAAGCTTTTTAATGCTATTCTACATCATACTTTTACTTTAAAGCACCAGCTCCTAAAGCCACATCATTAAGTGAAAACTTCAGCTTTCATTTATAGACGGGAAAGGGAAGTATCCTGTGGTACTGGAGAAAAAGCTTGAGAGAATAAATCCAGAAAACTTAGAAACAAAATTCCCTAAACAAACATAATCCAAAGCGTACACAGGTCTTAATCCCTGTTTTTTGCCCCTTTTTTTTTTTTTTTTTAACAGTTTTTTGTTTTTTGTTTTTCTGTTTTTTAATAGTTACGTAGCCAATGATTTGTCTGGCTTCACCTCTAATGCAAGTTAACTTGAACCAAATTTGACAGTGGAACAGATGCCTTAAGATATCTAAAGATATTAAAGACAGTTCCTACAAGGACTGCGAAATCTCTGGGGGAAGAGAGATCCCCACTAGGGACCTGCCTAGCAGAAGATCTGGATGCCAATGAAATCCCACAGGAGACGTCTTTGCAAATTTTCCAGATTGGGGAATTTTCTTTTGGAGCTTGGATACCAAAAGCTGTCACCCTTGAGATATGCATTTACAGAAAAACAGATTTCCTCCATTCCAGTCTTCATGGATCTATATACCCTGAGCCCTTGAGACTATAAAAGCAATCTTAAAAATATGCCAGTATGATTTGAAATTGCCACTAGAACAAGCTGGAAAGCTTTCATATTGCCTTATTCTCTCTGCAGAAGCAGCGACCTGCCTCTCTCTGCAATTCCAGGAGCAGCTTACGAACGAGCTGAGCGCTGCTCACCCCTGGCTGAAGGCAGCAGGCACTGCTCATAGCCGCAGGGCAGGTCAGCAATAGAAAGAGGTGCAGAGGTGAATATCCCAATCCCAAAGCAGAGCAGTGTCCACTAGACGTGCAACTTCTGTGATTTCCGCAGTCAGAAGCCAGCAGAATCTGCCCCTTGGAAAGCCAAAGAAATGGTGGACAGGGGCAGACAGCCCTGCAAATGGTTAAGTGCTGCTCCTCATCGCTCCCAAGAGAGTCACCCAGGAGCAAACAGCTTTCAAGGAGCGTTCATTCAGATCTCTCCCATCAACTCCGCAAACCTCTCCAGAGCAACAGGCTAGGATAATGGAGGAAGATGCTGTTTGTGCCAGCAGAAACAGTGTTAATTTGCCTAATGAGGTGGGGAAGGGAACTAAGTAACACAAGATATTTCTAGGAGAAAGGGAAATACAGACCAATGTACCATGTCCATAGGGATTCATCGTACTGGCAGCAAATGGCAGTCACTACAAATCATGTAGTTTTCTAGACAACTCAGAGCAAAGTGGCTCCCAGTTGGCATTAGTTTCTAGAGGCCTTTTCTGTAGTGGCTTGTGAAAGGTGTGCACAGCAGGTCATCTCAACCTCCCCGTGACAATACAATGTGACAGAAAGGATTTTATGTTCAGAATAATTCGACCTGCTCCTCCCTCCAGGTCTTTTTCACCCTTGCTCAGGATGTTAGAAACCCGTCTGATCTGCTTGAACAGGGAGAGGAAGAGTCTCCTGCAGGTCCTTGTGCCATTTCAGTTAAGGTCCATTTGTTTCTCCAGTGTTCTTAAATAGACCGAGGTAGCCACCACATGCAGCACGTTAGTAAATTTTGTATCATAAATAACAATTTCACAGCAATTAGAAGTCACTGTGCTCTGAGCAGGGGCTTGGATTAGATGACCTCCAAGGGCTTTTCTGGTATAAATAGGTTTATCAATCTGACATAGGTCCTGAATCTGAAATGCCTCCATCTCCCTGCTTGAGCTGGGGCATTTGAGGATGCTCAGCTAGCTCAGGACTTATCTGCACCAGCCAAGGGGAGGCCTGGGGACCAGAATTGTTTCAGCCCAGGCCTGGGTCCAGGCATTGCTCATTTTAGTCGTACTGTACCTGATGAACAGAAATCAGTGTGAGACCAAACATTCAAAGATGGATGTGAGTTTAAGGGGTCTCCCCTTTGAATACCTTATTGAAGTTTTACCCTGCCAATCTCTATCCACAGTTGGCAAAAACAGGCACATTCTGAATCCTACAGGATCTCCAGCACTTCCTTTTTTCCCCTTACAAGCCTTAAATGCAACAGGAATAGTATCACCACACATTTCATCACCACCACAAAAGATTCAGTTCAAGAAACGGACAAAGGTTCAGGGAGGTTAGTTTCCAGTTTCACGCCCCAAACTGGTTTGCCTAGACCAGAATAAGCTCATGTAGTGGTTACTTAAACACTGGGCTCTATTATTGCCAATAAAATGTGTGGTGAGCCTGCCCCTCCCAAATGAGCAAGGCATAAAGACTCGCATCAAAGTTCAGGCTGGGAAATGATTTAAGAAGACAGTGCCTTTTATCAGGGACTTCAGGCTTTACATTAGCTGGAAGAGGCAAGAGACAGAGCCAAGCTGCCAGCACCCTTTTATACAGAAAGCAGAAGAATACTGAAGATACATGATGTACAAAACCTGGATTTCATTGTTCCTATTCATTTTTGCCAACATTCACAATTTTTTTTCACTCACAGCATTGCAAGAGTACCTGCACTGGCTAGATCAACGGTTTGTCTATGTCTGTATCCAGTTCCAACCTGCGCGCAGATGCTCAGGGAAAAGCAAGAACAGGGCAAGCACATGCAATGCCTTCTTGTAATACTCTCCCAGGTTCCTGCTATTTTCATCAACCTCAGGAAACACTTCAAGACTAAATCTGTCTGTTCAGCAGCCCCCAGCTGTGCTCTCCCTTTCAAGTATTATCTAGTCTTCTTTTCAACAGATATAAACCTCTTAATTCAACTGGAGTGCTCCCTGTGGTAGTCTTGTAGGTCTTGCAATATATAGGGTTTTTGCTTGATTTCACTTGCTGGGACAGGCAAACTAAACAAATATGTCTGTATTCACTAGAAAAACAATGTGCTTTTGATTCTCATTATTAGAGCGAACATCTGGAGATCGTCACATGAACAAACCCTGAAGGGTCTTAGGAGAACCCACGGCACATCAAGATAAAGAGGTTATAAAGCAGTGCCTAAGTTCCCCTTAGTTTCTTGCAGCCCAGCCTCCAGGGGCTGACAACAACATGCACTCCACAATAGCCACTGAACTTCGAGTTTTAATGGAGATACAGCACAACTGTGGGAAAACCAGACAGTTTTGTCTCCACGGCAAAATCTGAGCCAAGTTTCTTTGCCCATAAACAATTGTAGGGAAAACCTGGTGTGCTGAAAACAGATTCCTTAACAGTGGTTTCACTGATCCTGGCACCTCAGGATCCTAGAAAGGTGCTGAAGCAAAAATGAGGTAGAACTTCCTTATTGCTCCCAGACGGACAGGGTGAATGCCCAGAGGCTTGTTAATTTGCTCTCCTGTATCCACCTACGCTCCGGCATTCCTTCTCCTCTCCCACTCAGCGGAAGTGAGGCACTTGCCCCTCCTGCCAGGACAAGCCCATTATTTGTGCAGGGTTCCTCCTGTTTTGACCCAGTTCCAAAATGACACCTGGAGGGGTTTGCAGGTTTTTTTTTGGATCTGAACCCAAATCAAGATCTGCATTCTTAAGTGTTTGATCAATTGCAGTGTAGAGGAAGATCATCTTGTATAGCTTTTTTTTTTTTTAATTTCTTTATTATTCACTATTTCTCCAGTAAAACAACACCTTTTCAGCTCTGAATAACTAAATAACAATAGTCCTTTGATGTCACTAAAGGCGAATGGTGAGATTTCACTATCAAAGACAATACCTAAAGATTTCAGCAGAGAAGGGAAGTGCGTTTCCCATCATAGCAAAGCACCAACATGGCAATGTGACGCAAAAACACTCCCTTGGTGGCTAAAGTCCAGGAGCAGCCACCCTCCTAGTTTCTGTTGCTACGCGCCTAGAGAAGTGCCAGGCACCCTGAACGCTCCGGGGTGCGCAGGAGCCGGAGCCCTTCCTCCCCGCGCAGTGGCGCAAACCCCACGTGAGAGAGGAGGGGCATGCCCTGCTCGGCAGGCTTTCGGCAGCATTCCTACCAGAACATTTCTAGGATGTTTTTCACTTCTCGCAAATAAGCTCTCCTTGGTTTTCCTCCTCACTACAGCAACCCCAGGACCTATCAGAGCAGTACTGGGGTTGGTCTGCAAGGCAGCACCTGCATGTGTTTCTGGGATGCTCCGCATGGCACTCTGGCTTCCAAAACCAGCCGCTGGAGCCAGTTCTGCCTAGCCCACCACCTCTCCTAAATGCCCACATGCAGGCATGGCACGCACAGCACTACGGGCAGCCAGAAAACTCAGGGGCCTGTGCGTGTCTTGCCAAGATCTGCCCGTAGGAAGGAGGGGGCCTGCAGTCATGCTGTAGTAGGTGCTAGTCCACAGAAGTGGAGAGACTGAATCCCTCAACTGTACCTTATATTTTAATCTAATCTTGTGAAATCAGGGTGTGCTGGAGGTAATGTATTGCCTTTTCCTCCTACAACAAAACACGTGGCCAGCATGCAGCTTCCTGTCCTGCAGATGTGCTAGAGATGTAAGGTTAGCTTAGGTTCCTCTTTAACAGCAGCTGCTGTGGAAAGGTTTTTAAGCCTGGAAGGGAGATGCAACTATTGCAACAGGGAGCTAGGGATTTACCTCAAGGCTCTAAAACGTTGCCACATTGCTGCTAAAACCAGTGACATGCAAGGCCTGCTCAAGGAGCAGGGCCCTACTCTGAAGCCCTGCACTGCCACTAAGAATGACAGAAGACTCACTTTGGGGGTTGGTGCAACTTCACTTCCAGCACCTCCACGTCCCAGAATAGCACTGGGATCACCCCAGAGAGCCCTTGCCCAGCGCCCATGCCGCTCCCCTTGTTATCTTAACAGATCTGCTTCCTTCCCACGCCCGGGGAGGTCAGGAAAGGGCGGGAGAAGGATTACCTGCTCAAATATCCCCCCAAAATGCCTGCCCATGCATCAGCATATAGCAACAACAACAAAAAAAAACAATTATGGTTGCCAAAGACACAATCAAATTAGCGATATTCCAGCCTTGCTGAGCTTCCTCCAAAACAAGGAAGGAGGAGGCAAGAGGAAGAATGGCTGTTTTTCTGTTTTTGATTGTTTTTGTTTTTCATTTTTTAATGGTTTCTGAACACACTGCATTTCTTTGGAGACCAAAACTGCACGACAAGTGGCCAGCTACAAACTAGCTTAATTCCCAGCAGGCCTCCTATGCACAGGTGCAATCTCTTAGCAAGTCAGAGGGGGAAGAGGAGGAGGAGGAGGAGAGAGAAACCCACCCGCAGGCCAGAGGGCTTCTAATGCCCCCTCCCCTCAGTGCTCCTTTCTCCCAGAGCAGCAATGAGCAAAGCCCCTAGGGGCAGCCCTGCTGGACACCTCACCACCCAGGCTGCTTCTCACAACACTCAGCCAGTGGCAGAAGAAAAGGTAAGTGGATTGCCTCCTGCCCCTGGGCAATCGAGAGATTAACGCAGCCCTTTAAAATGCGGTGCTGCTTGGATTTTGGAGGATTTCACTTTCCAGCCTCAAGCTCCTGGGGGGGTGGGGGGAAAAGGAAAAACTCCTTTTTCTCCATGTTGTCAAGCAGCAAAACAAATGCCACATTCGGTAAACAGTTACCCCACCCACTTCAAAGAGTTTAAGCAGTGACTCCCTCTCCATTCCCCCTCAGGTAAACTGAGGCATGAATTTCAGGTGAGCTGATGGAGGTTGCAGAAAGCCCTTGCGGTGGAGGGTCTCTCTGTGTTAAATACCCCCGCGCCCTGGCCACGCAGCATCACAGCTGCTCGAGTGACCCCTGGAGGAGGTGGCGCTGGTGGCCCCTAGTGCTGCTGCAGCCCGAGGTTGCACGGACGGACGCGCTCCGGGCACCTTACCGCCAAACCCACGCTCCTGCATTGCTAAATAGGCATCGTACACGTCCCTCTTCACGTAGTTGAGGAAGCCGATCTTCCTGGCGAAGCGGCACACGAAAGTCTTTTTGTAGAGGCAGTTGAGGAGGAAGCAGCCTTGGATGTGGTCTTCCCCGGCGCCCGGGTGCTGCTCCACCAGCGCCAGGTTACACATGTGGTCCTTGCAGCAGGCCCGGACGCAGTCCCTGCCCCGATGGACGCGGGGCGACGACAGGAAGGTGGCTCCGTTCTGGACGGAGGCGTCCGTGTCCAGCACGAAGTCGGGCATGCCGGCGGTGAAGCGCTCCAGGCACGCTTCCCCGAAGGGCTTCTCCTCCTGCCCTTCGCCCAGGCTCGGCACCGCCAGCACCACCAGCACGGCCCAGAGCCCGGCCGGCAGCCCTGGCCTCCCTCCGGCCATCTCCGCGCCCAGCCGCTGCCTCAAGTCCTTCCCAGCAGCACAGCGGGGCTGCAAAGGAGAGAGAGAAAGGCACCTGATTAAAGCAACAACAACAGAGCCCAAACCTAGAAGCTTTGAAGCACGGAGGGCTTCCTTCCCATGCCCGTGGGCCGGGCCGCGGCCGGTGCCGCCAGCCCGCTGCTGAGCGGAGCCGCAGGCCCCGCGGCGGGCAGGGCGGCTTCGCGGGCACCGCCGCCTCCGCGCGGCCCCCACCTGCAGCGCGTCCGGGACGTGGGGGCCCGCGGGGTGCCGCGCGGGGGAGAGCCCTTGGGGAGCGCGGACAGAGACAAAGGAGCGCAGGGGCCAGGAAGTGAAACGCAACTCCTTCGGAGAGGAACAAAATCAAGTCACTCCCCTGCACGGCCCATTAGGTAAGAGGAAGGGGAGGAGAGCAGGGCTGATACCGTCCTCCGGCCCTTTGGCACAGGTTGCTGGCGCTCGGGGAGGGGGGAGCGTGTGTCCCGGGGGATGAGCCGCGTCCCTGCTGCCGCCGCCAGGCAGCTCGGCGCCGTTCCTTGCCCTGCGGTGCCAGGGGATGAGCTTGGCGCCAGGCGCGAACACCGCCGCTCTGCCCCGGCACCTGCAGCTCCCCCGTCTGAGGCGGCTGAAAGGCCCCGGTGTGAGAGCACCCTAAATCCAGGCTGTGCCCGCACAGGGGATGCACAGGCTTGCTGGCTGGCTTCAGCGCGGCTGCTCCGGCGTCGCCGGCTGTGCGGCGCCCCGCTCCCGCTGAGCCGGTGGCTCAGCCTCCGCACTGCCGCCGCCGCTCCGGCGCCGGGAGCCTGCGGCAAGGCCAGGCGCCCGCGGGCTCGCACGAGAGATTTTTTTGGCAACCCAAACCCCAGTGGGTCCAATCAGCTGCTTTTTTCACCCCTCCCTCTGTCTCGTGTGGATTGGTCACCGTCTGTTTGTAGCGTGCCGGTGCTCCCAGGAAGGCGGTGTGCGGGACTGCAGGGAAACAAAAGCTGCCTGCTGTAATGTGGGTATGTTATCCACCTTCCTGCTGGTGTTTGCAGACCCAGGGTCAAACTCCCCTGTTTGGAGAGATAACAGTGTGATCTGCTCCTCTTGTCCACAAACAGCCCTAAAGCTCCCAGGTCAACCATCCTTGTCCCTCGATGGTACTCCTTGGAAAGCAGGCAGTGTTTGTAAGGGGCTTTGTTTAATTAAAAAAAAAAAAAAGGCTATTGCTAATGAAAAATCCACAAAAGTGGAATGGTGTTGCCTGGCATGTCTTCCAAAAGAGATGGTGATGCCTTGAACAGCACCTGGTTGTGCAGCTTGGGCACCTTTCCTGTGTCCAGCGCTGCTGTTGGTGCATCTTTCTGTCTGTGATACCTCCAATCCAGCCCCTGGCTCTTCTAGGACTGTTCAGAGTTCCTAGGCAAGAATTGGGTGTGTTTTCCCCTTCTACTTGTCATAGACAAACACTGTGAGACCATAATGTTGCAGGAATAGGTCTTTATACCTCTCGTGACTTTCTAGAGCCTGATGCTCACATTTGCCTATTGCCCATCTTGTATCCTACCAGGAGAAGGATTTTCTCCTGGATAAACGTTTTAGGCCTTGAGTTTAGAGCCTGGAGAGACTCCCTGTAGCTTGCTGAAAGGCGTTGCTGCTCAGGGCAGCAGCTAGGGCCTTCGTATTTGCAGAGCAGCCTTGGATCTGCAGTGGCAGAGCTGCCTCCAAGCTGCCCCGTTTGACGTTCTTGCCGAACTGGCAGTTCTTTGGCCTGTCTCCACAGTAGGATTGTCTTAGGAAATCCCCGTGAAGGGGTCCCTTTGAACCCGAAGGCCATGACTGCCCTTTGCTTGTACCAGATAACCTGACTGCTACAAACATACCCCTGGGAGGATCCTGGATTGCAATTTCCAGCTCTCTCCCTGCCTTCTTC
The DNA here is from genome assembly GCA_013398735.1 of Nothocercus julius. Classification (NCBI taxonomy): domain Eukaryota; kingdom Metazoa; phylum Chordata; class Aves; order Tinamiformes; family Tinamidae; genus Nothocercus; species Nothocercus julius. The sequence goes on along the minus strand of VZSV01000001.1, from coordinate 10,790,127 downwards.
TAAACAAACCTGTCAGCTGACTCTCGGCATTTAAATGTTCAAGCCTAACCTTAGGAGTGGGGTTTTTAACTATCTTTTTTTCTTTCATCAAAAGAATATGCTGGAATTTTTCTACTAAATATATATCTATAAAATATACATTTATGGTTAATATTCAGTTCTTGTGCAGTGTTTTCTTAATTTCGAAAGCTTCTCTGTTTGCTTTCTTTGTGTGTATTTATTTTAGTGAAATCACATCCTAACTCTTTCTTCATTTTGCTAGTGAAGCAAGCCACAATCTTTCAATCACTTCCTTTATGGTAGACTCTCGATTTTTGCCTATCATCCTAGTAGTTGTTTCTCTACAACTATTCCACTTGCAAATATTGTTTATTAAATGTGTCATAAAATCATATACCATACGCTAGAGATTGGATCACCATTACCAAATATTTAATCTTCTCTCACTGTGCTGGGAATATGTTGCTGAATGTATCTTAGGAGCAATTCAATATTGTTCATAGTCTCATTGCAGAGTCATTTTTTGAGCGGTATGTGCTTGATGAATCTTGGCCTTTTTTATTCTGAGATTTTTCAGCTGATGAACCCCAAGTTAAAATTCTTGTGACAGTTTCCTAGGCATGCCACCTTGCTCCTTATTCCTAAATTTGTCCCATTTCTTCAGCCTGGCAGACATGTCTGGCTTGTTTGCTTATCTTTTTGGCGTGATATTTTAGGTCCATCTCTGTAAGTGATGTACTCCAACTGTCCCATTAACACAGTTCCTAAATATGCCCCATTTCTTCTGTAGAGGCTCGGTAGTAAAAATATTAATTGGATGAGTCCCAAGATGGAGGACTTGCACTGGGAAGCCCTTTCTGTTGCAACAGCTTTCCTGCCCTCCTAGTGTAGCAGATGAGGGCTTAGGTGGCATTTCTAAAGTAATAATTTCCCATGACTTCACCTGTGAGTTATGTGTTATTCATATTAGTGTGAGGGGAAAGTAGGGTGTATGGATCTATAACGTAGGAACATTTTCAAAAGGGTCCCAACATAGTGAGTCATCCTTAATATTTGTCTTTTGTGGGCTGAGAAGAGTCTGCTGCTGGTGCTGCAATAATAGCTGTACGCAGCAGCTTACTCAGGGGGGTTAAACTACACAGTAGTTTAATGTTTGACTAACAATGAATGGCTTGTAACACTCACTGCAAGAGTTACGGGCCAGGCCGTCTGCGTCGCTTACCTGTCGTTGTGGTTGCTATTGAGACTCCAGCCCTGGTCAGTGGGGTGCCTGGCTTCCAAAGGAAGTGACCCAAATAGGCTGAAAAATAAGGAAGATTTAGTCTACATCCCCACTGCCTTGCTGTAACGCCAAGCTAAACGGCACCACTGCCTGCAATGACTTCCTGATGGCACCTTGTCACACACGCTGCGCAGACAAATCCTTCTGGCCTCGGTTTATCTGGAAACAGCTCTGTGTGTAGCTGGCACTTGGGAGACAGGTTTGCTTGCTCGCTTGTTTTGTTGTATTTGCCTCAGGTTAAACTCCTGCTGTGGTTTAGGGGCGAGACCCGGATGCAGGTGACAGCACAGAGATGTGGCAAAGGAAGGAGACAGGGAGGGATCTGCACAGAGATGTGGCAAAGGAAGGAGACAGGGAGGGATCTTGGTTGGCCGTGACTAACCACCCTCCAGCTGGGATGGGGTGAGGGAAAGGATGACAGGCTGCTGGGCTCTCAGCAGAGCCGTCCCCTTTGTGTTAAGGGGGGCTGTGGGGAAGGGAACCTTCCACAAGGGTAGGGTTTCTTTGGGGAAGTTCTTACCTACAGTCCTGAAGGGCGCTGCAGCTTTCACTGCAGTGCTGCTGTCAGGGCAGGAGCACTGGGAGAGGATGGGGGAGAAAAGGTGTTAAGGTTGACTAGTTACACTGAGGGAAAAACAGGCATTTTTGTCTTGTCTGCACGGGGCTTTTACATGCGCACACACACGGAATGAGAGAGAGATGGAAATGCTTTCTTTTGGGGAATGAAGAGCTTTCAGTTTGCAGGAACTAGAATAAATAGAGCATTCCCCATGTTGGTCGTTGTCCACAGCTTGAGCTCTTCTTTACAGTGACCTTTTGTGGAACAGGGTCGGCTGTGAGGCTCCCCACAGCCGTTCCTTCTTTCACTTCCCACCATGACTACTGCTGCTGGAGGCTTGTAATGTTCCACACTTTCATGCTGTTGTCAGTCTCCTGTCAAAGGCTCCTCTCCCTTGCAACCTCCCTGAGAGGGTCAGCAGAACAGTCCCTGCTGATCTGACTGTAATTGCATCCTGATGACAGATTGTGTCACTTCAAATTTGTTGGTACTGTATAGACAGTAGGAACTGTATAGACAGTCTCTGCAGGTCAGAAATGTTGAAATCGGGCTAGAAAGCGAGGAAGCTGCCCTGCATCTCCTCAGCCACTGCTTCTGTTTTCTTCAGCCCTGCCGTCTGAAGGGTTGCCGGAACCGATGCTTCACGTAAAACGACTGGGTCAGAACACACCGCTCAGGCTTTCAGTGCGGTACATCCCTCTCTGAAAGGGATGAAACAGTACAAGAAGGGGAGCAACAAAGCAACGTGGTCGGCTTTCAAAGGTCACCAGAAAATGCATTTGGTATTTAATTTGTGCAGTCAGCTTCATGTAGGTTTTCAACGGGACGGGGGAGGCCTCTGCAGTGGAGACTTCTACTCCCCTTTGTGCTACTTACCTGCTGGGATAGCTGAGGGTAAGCACAGATGAGCAGAAAAGGGCCTAAATAAGGAGGCCAGGCTTTACCCCTTCCCTCGCAGGGCACAGCCGTGAGCCCGGGCACAGCTCATTTACCCCCTGCAGCAGCTGATGAGCCATTAGCACTTTGCTTCACCTGATTGCCAATTCCAAGGAGGCGAGAGAGGAGGGAGGATGGGGTAGATATTCTCAGCTCTTACCCTGCTTGCTGGAACGTGTCTCCCGTTTTAAGGTGGTGCCAAGTAATGCAGTTTGGGGTTGATCAGTCAATAAGGTGGAAGTTTTCTCTCTCTGCATTCTTCCTCCTCGCTGCCTTTTCATTGCCCTGTGAAGGAAGAGAAGGGGGAGGGTGCAGAGTGATTGCCTGTTGCCAGACTGCGAAATGTAAGAAATGTATAGCGCCCTTTTCACATGCTGGTAGCAAAGTAGCAGGACTGCTCAGGTCCAAGATGGGGACTGTGTGAGCTGGAACCCCCAGGCTGTTTCCTTAGCTGTCCAGGAGCTGAAGCAGGGAGATGATGTGGTCCTGTGCTCCTGTAGAGACATATGTGGATGGGGGACACAACAGGATGTTTACTTGGGACATCTGCAAATTTTGTTCTCCATCCCTGGCTATGGTTTCTGATCCACAAAACTTATTATATTATTTTTGTGCTTATTTCTGCTCACAAGAGGATGCAGCACCCTTTTACTGTGTGATGCTGATGCAGTATTGATACAGCCACCTCTGCTGTCTTGCTGCATTTAATTTGTGCTGACTACCATCTTTGTAACCACAGGGAAAGAGGTTATTTTCTAAAGCAGGCGGAGGCTGGTTTCCAGCTTGAAGGAAAACTTTCCTCTGTAGTCTGGGGCTTGTGGGAAGGAGACTGACCTGCTTCTCTAGAAAGATGAGCTGGAGTCCTGATGAATTATTGAGCATGCATAAAAGTCATCAGGCTGGAGAGAAAGAGAGGCCACAGTTTAGGTCACAGGTGTGGGATGTAGATTATTAGCTTGAAGAACAGAAGAGTGCAACCAGATCTGTCTCATGAATTTGGCTCTTGGGCTCTCTGGTTTGGTGTTGCAGCTGTTTAGCTCTGTGACACGAATACTTGGCTTGGTGGCCCTCTTTAGGCCAGGGGCCCCAGACTGGTCCTGGCTCACAAAACCCCAACAATTCTGCATTGAATCTCCCCCTGCCTTTTTGGAAGCAAAAACCTCCTTGTTGGGGTGGGCCTGGAGAGGAACAAGGACCCCAGGTCACAGATGTGGTAACTGAGGCATCATATTTCAGTCTAGCACAGGTGAATGTCTTGGCCTCTTTAAAACCCCTTTATTCACCTACATAAGTGATGAGTGTATTTGCAGAGGACTTGATTACCAGCAACTGCGACAGGAAGTCAATCAGGGCTTACAAGTCTCTTACAGAGAATTAGGTCATCCAAATACCTGCCTTGTGGGGGCAATGGCCAAGCATATGTGTTTGCCTCTGAAACTTTGGTCCAGGTTGTGTGGCCAAGGCCTTGGCATGGGATAGCATCATAGCTATGATCCCAGCCATGCCTGAGAATTGTGCTATATCCCTCTCGCCGTGTACGTTCAAGCAAAATGGTGAATGTCCCTCTGTTCCCTTTGGCCATGTGAACTTGCTGTAATGCTGAAGAAGGATAGGATGTGGGGCAGCTCTGAAGAGCTGTGTAGTTACTTCTTGCTTGATAGCAGGTGGCACCTTGCATGGGGCAGGCTGCTGGCACCCCTGTGGGAGATGCTGCCTCATTCAAAGGGGCCCCTATCACAAGACAGCTGCTTCTGTGTCTGCAGGAACTTGTGCCACACCTTTGTGGAGTGACCTTATACACAGTCTCTTTTTCTGCTTTGTCTTGCTTTTATCACTGATTAGAACAGTTTATTACTGGAGGAGGAGACCTACTTCACCTTTTATTTCTATATTGCCATCTTCTCGTCAGAAAGACTTCATGACTAAGCACACCTAATCCAAAGCGGTGTAATAAACATCCTGTGATAGAGCACATTTTAGCTTACAGCCTTTCTGCAAGCGCCTTTGATATTTCCATCCCGCTCCGCTGTGCAGTGGCGCTGTGCCAGCGCGGCGCAAAGGTTGCCGCGCTGAAGGCTGTTACTGCGTTGCGGGCAGAGCACGCACGGAGACAGTAAGGCTGCCCGGGAACCACCTTCCTCTTCCCGAGTGGTAACTCAGCACCTTGCTCGTGCTGCACGAGGCCGCAGCTCGAGCTGTTGGAGGGACGCGCGGCTGCTGCGAGGGGAGGCCGCGTTCCCCGTTGCCTCTCCCTTGCCCCTGCGCTGTGGATGCTGGATTCTGTGCCGAGCACAGTCAAGCGATTTGGCAGATTAACAGGGAAGACCCCGTCTTCCATGCAGAGCTGAACTGGCTCCGTGAAGAGCACTGGAGCCAGCACAAGCATTGGAGGACGGGGGCAACGTCATCCTTTGCCAGCAGCCTCAGCCACCGCAGGCTGGCTGACTGGCTCAAGGGTGCCAGGGAACTTCTCTCTGGAAGTCTGGTCCCCTTTCCCTGCTCTTGATGACAGCCTGTCTGGAGACCTTGGAAAAATCTCAGAACAAACATGCCAGCCTTTCTGCCAGTGACCCCAAGGAAAATAGAGGATGTTTCCCTCCGTTAAAAATGTCTCTGACCAGCAAAATAGGGCACTTCTGTTTGGAGATGGGAACTTGGTCCACAGCAAGATAGGTCTTTTGGTCCCATTTCCCTTATGAAAATCTGCCTGTGTTTGGCCAGCGTATTAAACTTTGAAAAGTGAAAAAGTATGCTCCAAACAACTCACAAAATGTTTTTTTTTTTGTGGAGTTTTAGTTTTTTTTTTTTAGGAGTGAGACTAAAGGGAGAATATAGTCAAGCAGTGAGAAAAATAGAGGTAAAGTTTAGCAAATGAAATAGCTGACAGACTTCTTCCAAATGGAAAATTCAGGCTATCTGAAAAGTCAGGGTTGAGGGGTCAGACATACTTAAAGGTTTTATCCTTTAATGATGTTGAAGCCTGTTTCAGAATCAGCATTTTGTGAAATTTTCCTCTCAAAGGGCTTTTTCTTTTTGCTCCAGTTCAAAGTGAAAAGAAGCCCCTGCCTGTTTTGCTGTCACCTCTCATGCAAGTGACTGCTGAACCACCCTGGGCACAGTGAGGCAGCTCTGGCAGAGGGAGAGACACAACCACTAGTGGAGGGCAGCTCTCCTGCGGGCTGCCCTGTGGTGGCCATCAGTGGCAGAAAGGTGGGGTTTCTTTTCCTTTGGTTTGTCTGACTCTTCATCTTAAAATTTGCAGTGCTCCTGGCTGTGGAGAGCAGCCCAAATCCTGCGCTGCTGCCCCCCTGCCCCTTTTTTTCCCCCTCCTGCACTCAAACCACAAGACAGGAGTGGTTGGATCTGCTGCATGGTGGAAGGTCTTAGCAGGTTCATTCATTTGACAGCGCATCTTCCCAAGCTGCTCTCGGAAAGGCTCGGGGGAGGGTTGACTAAAAGGATGTAATACAGCGTTGGAGGGAACAGAGGTTTCACATTGCACTGGCACCCTGTAAACACAGCTGGTCTCTTCCTCTGAACAGCTCTGCTCGCATATCTCTTTAAAACAGGCAATAATGTTGGAGGGCAATAGGACAAAAAATGTTGCAAACCTTTAACCTGTCCTCCAGTAAATAGTAAGCCAAGCAATGATAATACATTACAGTAGAAGTTCACAGTGGTTCAACAGGCAAACCTGCTACCATGGGTGCCTTGTCAAGGGAAGGAGATAGGGCTATATCCCTAGACAAGCTTTCCCCTGTGCAGTGTCATCACCTCCAAATACAGTGCCTTTCTATTAAAGGGCAGATATTTTGGTTTACCTGAGATATCTCTTGCTCATACGATCTCAAATTCAGGCCACTAAGTGCTCTAGGATTTCTACAGAGAAATGTTTGAAAAGGCTGGAATATGTTTAGATTGTAGAACAATGTAGAAGGGGATTGTTGAGGCGGAGTTTGGCTTGCAGCTTCGCTAACCAAGCCTTTCTGCTCTTGGAGGATAGTGGATGTGGCCACCTGAACACCGACTATTGCTCCTTATCCATGCTGAGTCCATTGCTGTAGCTGCAACCCACCAGAGGCATCACTTCAACATGAGCTAAACCCTCTGCTGCAGGCTAAGTAGATTACGGAGGCTCGTGGAGCTTGAACGCAGCAGGATTCAATATATTAGGTATGGATCAATCCTCTGGAACTGCACACACGTGTAAGTTATGTCTGTAAGGAAACAGACATTTAAAACCACCTCCTTCCCCACCTCCTGCTACTTCTTGGAGCTGACTGGTGTTAAATATTAACAAACTTTGTTCATCAGTTCCCTGGTTCACTTGGCTTCTTTTAACAACAGATGTTATTACAACTTTCCTCCCTCCCTCCCTCTTCCCCTGCTTTTGTCAACACTGCCAACTGTGAAACTCAAGAGCCTTTTCCTGTAACTCTGCCCGCAGAGCCTGGCTGCTGCCCTGGCTCTGCGGTCTCCCCCACCTCTCGCTGGGATCACCAATGCTGCCCACGCTTGGCATCTGCGAGCAGCTAGCTGCAGATAGAGACTGAGCAAAGAGGACAGAGGGAAGGAGCCAGGTAGGCGAGTTTCTGCTGTCTGAGAGAGGAGGTGGAAGAAGCAGGGAGCATGGCCAGCGACTCCAGCGCGCTCCCCCGGGTGACTTTCCAGACACCAGAGAAGCCTGAAGAGGAGTCGTCACACAGGAAACTGGGCAAGTTAACCATCAAGTACAACCGCAAAGACCTGCAGCGCTGGCTGGAGCTGGAGGAATGGATCAATGCGCAGTTGCAGGAACTCTACCAATACCAGGTGAGCAGCTGGGGAAAAGAGCCTCTCATGCGTTAGGTGAAAAGGACCAGCGGCCCCTTATGCTATGACAGAAGCTGTTTGCTTTTTTGGGGCTTATTAGGAATAGATTCTTCAGCTTTTGTTAGGTCTGATCTGCGTGGATACGGTGCAGCTGTGGAAGCTTGCACTGGTGTAATACAGCTGGCTTTAAGTTGCTGAGTCTTGAACCTGCCGGGAAGGTGGCTACTGCTCAGCACAGGTAGCCCGACTAGGAGAGATGCAGCGGCATCGCTTGGGAGGCTTCAGCACGGAGCTCTGTTTGGGCACCGACTTCTCGGCCAGCCGTGTCTGAGCTAGCTGGGTTGAAGCTGCCTGCTGTGTCCTTGTTCCTCTTGGTCACAACAGTGCAGCTATAGCTGCTGCTTGAAGGATGACACTTGGTGCAATGCCCTCTCTGTCACTGCAGGCTCTGGGCATGTCATTGATGGCAGGGGAAGAATGAACGAGTACATGCTCAGACGTCGTCTTTACGAACCCCCAGATCTGTATTTCTTGTCCAATTTTGCCGTAGCACCAGGAGCTGGCAGTCCTTCTAAATGCTTCTTGCCTACCTGCAAGTTGTCAAATGAGATCCAGGTGTGGTTAGGTCCAATGCCTGAATGATTTTTACCTCAAGCTATTGCAGGATACATGTGTGTTTTTTTTTTTTTTTTTTCTTCAGATTAATGTGAGATTTAAAACAAATTCAATTCCAAGGGTATTGCTTCATATTCTGTGCTTGGATGGATAGTATGTGTTCTGGGAGCTTGCAGAAGGATTGGTGCTGTCCCACGCTTGAGATGATGATTCCTTTGCAGTGTGGTACAGAAGAGGTGACAGGATTTTCCCATGTTGTACATTAAGGTCTTGAGCCCAGCTTGGCTCATGGTATTTCCTTTATCTGTAGGGAAATGGCTGATGCAGTAAGAGAACATAGCTGTTTATGTGAATTGCACCCATTAGACCACATATGTCTTCAGTAGAAAACAAGTAGGTTTAAACAAGTTGTGTAAGATAGTTCATACACATCCTGGATGGATGGACTAAATGAATGGTAAGGCATTTCTGTCATATTTTCCATAGTCCCCCTCCAACACAGGTTAAGGACAGTTCTCAAGTATGAGGAGAAGTTTCAAATTGCAATTAACAGTGAAAGTAGATGTTTTAGAAATGCCCAGGAAAGGCAATTTTTGGACTCTATGTCATACTGGTAAAGAGAAGCTATTTTCTCTTCTGAGACAATTTCAGCCAAATTTTAGGACTATTCTCTCAGGTTTTTATTAATATCATTGTTTTCTGTGTGATTATTTTATATTCGATACTTATGGGAATCTACTGCATTCTTTCACCATGTTGTGAGAGAAAAATAATTACTGTTTGTGCTGTGTTTAAAGAAGATACAGGAGAAAATAAATACGGGGAAAGAGCAAATGTAGGGCATTTCTTTATCTAGGACATTAAATATTGCACACAGGAGCAGGTGTCATCTCTAGATAAGAGTCAGAAAGGCAAAACTCGATGGCTAGCACTTCCAGCTTGGGAAGTGCCAGACTGATGGTCCAGGTGAGCGCAGACTGTTGAGATGATCAGCAGCAGTGGCGCCTTTCCTGGCCAGCCATGCCCACACTGGCACTGAAGCGACTGTCCCTATGGCTGCTAGATTAGTTCAGGGCATGTTTTGGGTGGCTGTGGGGATTGGCCAGCAACAATGGTATTTCTGGAAGCACCTTTCAGTGTGGGAACTGGCTTGGGATGAAGAGATACCAAGTATTTTTGGACAGAGCAGACTCACCTCATCTGGAGCAGCAAGTAAACTGGCAAACTCTGAAAATACCTTAGTGGTTAAACTGTCCGAACCCTCTTCGGAGGCAGGACTAGATCCTGGCACTCGGTAGGCATTTTTGTGCCTGGGTAGCTAGGTCTGGACTTCTGTCTAGGTACACTCTGTCCTGTTGCCCTACGTCAATAACGTCTGCTTTTTATATTGTGGTTTCTGTAGTTTCTGTAGTTCAATTCTGTGGTTTCTTTTATTTCATCATGTCATTCAAAATGATGCTAAATCCCTTTCTACATGCTTTTACTTCATCAGTTATTGAACACTATTGTAAAGTTAAGGACAAGCCGCTCCATGCTAGGAGGTAACCTATAGATTGTATCTATCCATGTTCCCAAAGAAGAAATTATACCATCAAGTTGGGAGCCACACCAAAATGCCACTGTGCCCCCCCCAGAAAAGAGAAATGCTGATTTCAACATTGTTTCCTGCCAGGCAGTGTCTGAAGAAGATGGGAGAGGATCCCGTCTCCAACTTAAAATAAAAGACATTTATGATATTTGAGTTTGTGAAACTGTCAAAAGGAGAGAATTGACAGAGTCCTACTAAGAGAAATTTTGGAGGTTTAAGGGCTAGGAGGGGAAGGTCACAGCTTGAAGAACTAAGTAAAGGTGACAAGGTAGCCCTGGAGCAAGGAGATTGACTGATGCTTTGAGCAACAGGACTCCTTGGCCTGTAAGGAATTATTGCAGTTTTAAGCAGTAGTTTAGAAAAGTGTTTTGAGAAGGATGCCAAGCAGTTTCTGGTATCACTAGCAATAAGATGCGACTCCCTGTGTGTTACTCTCACTTGTCTATATCTACATATATATTTTTGCAAAGGTGTCAGAAAAACAATGTAGGGCACCTTATCACTTCTGGTTTTCTGAGGACCGGGTAATTGGGAATGGTTCATTCTCCTAAGCGTAGCTGTCCAAAGGGCATATATTTTCCTTATTACAAAATCCCAGCAGGAACAAGTAAATGAGAAATGCCCTTACTGGAACAGATTGCCTGTGGATTGCTTTTGCTGGCACTGCTCCAGTAAAACAGCTTTTCCAGCTTTTTGGAGTATTTCTGGGGTTAAATCCAAAGGTTTGCCAGCAGGAACTACATAATGTGATGCTCTATAGAGACAAAGACTTCTAATGAAGTGCAGCAGAAGTTTACATAGTTTCTTCTCAAGTCAATGACCTGCAGTCAGTCAGATGTCTAGCAAGTCTTTCTGCTCCGTGCACTGTGGCAACGCCACTTAGCCCTACTGCTCTGGACTTCCTTAGATGCATTAAGCGCTATTCAGCTGTCCTGTCAGCTTCTTCCATTGCTCCACCTGCTCTTGGCCATGCAGTGTCTTCTGGAAACCAGTGTGGGAAGAGTCAGAAAAAACAGGCTTCCTAGCACTGAAGAGTCAAATGCCAACAATGGCAGTTCAAACTTCATTTCCTCATACAGATTATCTGAATGCTGTGCTGTTTTCTGTCATGAGGCTTTTCACAGCAATACTAGGACTGGGAAACCAAATTGAGTCTTCAAGACAATTCCTTGCACTTGCAAGCTACACCACAGTCTGTGCTTAAACCAGAAAGTCATAGAGAGTTCCTACCCCACCTCATCCTTCTGGCCTATTTAGCTTCTTAACTAGAGACAAGGTCTCAATATCTGTTGTCTGAACAGACAAATAAAAACAGACTTCTAAGAGAAAATGCAGTATGGGTCAGTGTTACAATATGTGTAACATTGTTTTATTACTAATTGTGAAGTGAGGTGCATAACAAAGCTGATCTCTTACTGGTTTTCTACTTTCTCTGTTTTTTTAATCATCAGTCTTCTCTGGCAAAAAATGTTTCTTTTTTCCCCTAATTATTGCCTTTATTGTTACATGTTTCACATACACATCTATGAATACTATGTAGCACTTGAGTACTGTACTGTTTACTCAGTATTTTCTATTCTGCTCATTAATATGCTTCATAGAATCATAATGGTTGGAAAAGACCTTTTAAGATATCACTAGTGCCATGTTGTTGTTAAAGATTTATTTTGCAAATGCACTGAAAAATGCAGTGTACCTGCCTTAAAGTCTTCTAGGGACTTGTGAAAATAAAACATGTCTGGTACCCCGTTAACATACGTTTCAGGATAACTCTCGCGTGTACTACAATATTATTTTTCCAGTCAACAAAACTTGGAGCTTCCATTGAAGGAGACTATTATATCCCTCTTATGTCTGTCAGAGAATGCTGAGAAAATAGTTAGGCCTTTCAAAAGCATCATCCTCCATTACTGCAAAGAAGTCTTAATGCAAATAGCAAGTATGTGAATATATATATATAGCCAAAAGTCCATGCCCTGTTTATAGGCACCATCTGATATTGGGATGCTTTATATCTTGACCTCAACTTTGCAGCATGGTTTTATTGTAACTAGATATTTTTTCCAGATATTTAGTTTTCAAAGATCATCCTCTAGAGTTCTGACAAGTCTGGATGTTTATTAATTGTGTATTTCTGTCTTTCTAGCTAACAGAAGAAACAGAAGCGGCAGTTCCTGAACCGGAAATTGATCTCGAAGATCTCCTGGAGGTTCCTAATGAAGAACAGAAATTAAAACTGCAGGTCAGATAAAGGGATTTGGGAACTCTAAGTTAGGTATTTATTTCCTCTGTGATATGGAAAAGAAGCAGTGGTGTGACTGCTGTATACTACTTGTGAATATCCTAAAATATCCCAGCTTCTTTTAGCCTGTGATGTGTGTTAACATCATATACCTTTTTGTTCCTTGTGCAGCTAGAGGGGGTGGGGAAAGCACATCAAGATATAAAATACTAAAATGATTCTTCCTTGGCTTGTAGGAAATCCTTCATGAGTGCTCCAGCCCAACAGAGGTGAGTGAAACACTGTCAACATACAGGGCACTACACTGTGCTGTGAGAGCATGTTAGTTGCTCCTTGGCTGAGCAGCCAGGATAACACTGTGCATAACATGACACCTCATCTTTAATTCCCAAGGGGAGGTGTTTGCATTTTATTCCACTATCTTATAAAAGAAATGTAAATCTACATGGGTGAGCTGAAGGCAACTGAAGGTGGTGGAGCAGATAAAGGATTATTTGCCTCTCCTTTGCTGCCTTGAGTGGTTATTTGGTTCTCAGTGTAGAAGAGGCCCCTCTCCATGAGCTTTATGAGGCCCATTTCTAAGGGCTGAGGAGTTGCTTAGGGATGAAGGAAATGTTAAAAGCTGTCCTTATGTCCAAGGAAGCAGAGCCCAATATCCTGCAGTGTAGCATACACATCACACAGCAACTGCCCTCACTGCACTGCATCTCTATGCAAAAAGGGGACAACCATTGCTACTCTAGCCAAATGCACTGCATATGAACACCAAACTTTGACATTATTCATGACTCTTGTGCCTTGTCCAGCCCTTCCATGTGGCTGCACAGTGATAAACATACAGAAGGGGATGGATGTATCATTTTCACAGAAATTTCAAGGAAAATTTCACTGAAATTCACAGACAGTCTCCCAGCACGGGTTCAAGAAGGCTGGCAATAGGGAGATGGTTTCAGAATGTTTAATCTCCAGATCTCAGGCAAGAATCCCTAATTCCCAGACAGATAACTAGAAAGAGTTTGCTATAATGATTCAGGAAGCCTGAAAGTGTCTTGCTGACTATAAACTAATATTGCTGTCCCCTTAGCCAAAGTATGCACCTGCAACCTGCAGTCACGAGTGGAGAAGCTGGGCTTCAATACACCACAAAGCACTGCAAGCTACAGTACTTCCAGTGACCTACCTAATTATGGGGACAAGTAGTGATCTTTCTGGATGAAGAAAGATTGCACACACCTTTATGGTGATGTTGCTTGCCAGGGAGAAGGTAAAGTTAGGTTTGCACTAGTCACATCAATTGCTGCTTGGAATAACCAGATGCTCCAGTTCTGTTCATAGTCCTTGGCTGTGTCAGCAAGGTAGCTGGGGTTTATCTTCAGTAACCGCCCCTCTACCTAGTCTGCCAATCCTCAGTCCCTACTCTGGGTTGTCATTAGTCCTCTGTGTTTTCTGCTCCACCCCATCTCTGCCAGCCACTTCCTTGTAGGAATGGCCCAGCTCCATGATGGTTTGCAATCCACACCATGGTGTTTAGACTTGACAGGTTCAACGAGGAAGCAAAAAGGAAAAAGGGACAGGTTGCTTTGCCCTAGATGAGGAGGGCATCAGATGTGGGTGGGAAGTTATGGTGGTAACAGGAAGTGGTAGAAGAGAGGGCAATTGCATCCTGAGGTCACCTCATGGTGGAACAATCAGCCACCAAGGATGAAGGGGGACAGAGTGGCAGGTAAGACGAATGCAAAACAGAGCTGCTCCTGAGGGAGTCTCAGGAAGGGAAGAAAGGCTTCTTGACCCTCCACACCCATCAAGTTCTCCATCCCTAAGTAAAAGATAGGTCAGCTGAATGCATGTTCCTGGGTTTTATTCACTGTGAAGGGAAACGTGGGAATAATGCAGAAGGCAGAGCACTTTTGGGGCTTGGAAGAACTGGAATTGACATGACATCCTTCTTCACCCAACTGTCACTGTAGGACTTCATTACAGAATTGCTCAGTCGATTGAAAGGTCTCCGGAGGATCACCAATCCGCAGAAGAAATGACCCTGTCCATATGGGAGATCCAAGCATCCATCGGAAGAAAACATGAATCTTCCTAGCAAAAACGCAGGATGAGGAAGATCACTTCAGAGTATGTGTAGGACCTACTGCTATTGAGAAGCATCAAGTTTGTGAATTTTGTACCAGTGGTTTTGAGTCTTAACTCCTTCCCGATCTACGTGCAAGGGGCTGAATTGCATGTTTTCCTGATTCTTAAAGGGCATGTCAACATGGGGAATGGGACAAGATGTCCTTTTTTTTTTTTTTTTAAAGGAATTCCCATTCTGGCTGAGAAGCACTGAATACAGTTCTTCAAAGCTCACTGAAACTTCTTTTTTTTCCATCCACTGCAGTGAAAATAAGGCATTGCTCATTTGTCAACATGGAAAACAATTTCTTGTTAAGCTGCACCCTGTTTTAGTCTAGGCTGGGATCCAGCTGTGACTTCCTGCCTGTTACTGCTGTATCCAACTCTACAGCACTGCACATTCTTTGTAAGTCATTTTTATTAAGCTTCTGTTATTCATAAAGGTTGGACAGAAAAATACACAGTAGGATGGGGAAAAAAAAGCTCTTGAGTTTATCTGGTCAATACTTAGTGGGGAGATGACAAAACAGCTGCTAAGACTAATGAAAGAGATTGATTTTCCTCTTTGTGGAATTCAGGATCTCATGATGACTTAGAAGCATCTTCTAAAGGAAGAAGTTCTGGAAATGATTTTCTCTTCATTTAAATAGACATTGAAAAAAAATGCTTATTTTGTATATTAAAATAGAAAATCAGTCACAAACTCCTGACTTTTTCTTTCTTCTTACTAAGAAGACACTACTACACTAAAGAAAAATGGAAGTCAAAACATACCTGTTCCCAATTTCCATGCAGGGTGCATCTCAGGACAAGTGTTTTGCAGACAGGGAGGTCTCACATATGAGAAGTGAAGCAGGAAACAGTGTCTTGCTGCACAAGCTCTTCTGGCTATGACTGGAAAAGTACAAAGGAAACTACATCCAGCCTGTCAGCAAGTCAGTAACATGACACGTGTGGTAAGGAAATCAGACAGTAAATGGAGGATCACTGCTTAGGTAGGGCATACTCCACATTATGTCCTGCTCTTGTGTTTTCATGTCTGCCACTTAAACAGAAAAGAAAGTTGCTAAGTCACAACCAGAGGGGCTCTTATACACCAAAATGTTCAAGGCTGGACTTAAGAATACATGTTGCATCAGACCATATGGGACTGAAGGGGCCAACTCTGCAAAAAGAAAGATATGTAGGTTAAACATAAATGAGGACCCTTGGACTAGACTGCAATAATCTTAAATACATTGGTTTCCTCACCTTTATCAGTAACAGGATTATGACAAGTACCTTTGCCTCTTATTTTCCAGCAGAAGTGCCTGTGAAAAAGATGTGGGCTAAGTGCATCTCTCAGCTAGGACAAGTCAATATGCTGGAATAACAGCTCTGAAAAGGCAATACCTAAGAATCAGAGCAACTGCTTTTTGTTTAATTCTTAAAAGCAGCAAATCAGATTTGTTTTTACTTTTTGACTTCTCTCTGCCTGGACTGCAAGTATAGAATAACTGGAATTTTACCTTCCAATAAATGTATTTTGCAGTTTCTCAGCACCATCCCTAGAGCAAGACTACAATACAATGCTTGGTATGCAGATACTGCTTAAACATGTTTGTTTAAAGAAACTTTGACCCCTTCAGTATACCAAGGTAACTCAGAACGTGTCAGGGTTGTTTTTTTTTCTCTAATTGACTGTCTATGTCAGTGTGTATAAAATAGCCTTAAACACATTTTTCTCCCTTAGTTATGAGTAACACAAATTCCCTTTTAAAATATTCAGGTTTGCCACCTCTGGACCATGATCACATTACAGCAGTTGAAACAATGCACATGCTCTTAGACCACAGCAAATGCAAGCCAATACAGAGGCTCCTCTTTGTAAGCCGAGTTCAATCTCATGTGTAGTTAACATTATTTTACGGTCTTTTGGGGAAAGGTCTACATTTGATAGTTCAGATGCAAAACATGTTGACGGTAAGAAAATCTTCTTGTGCCCTCATGGCCTGCTATAGAGAGAGATGCAAAGGCACAGATCTGATTCTGCTTCTTACAGGCACCAGCTCCTCTTCAGTTCTTGAACAGCTATGACTGGAATCCTACGAGCCTGTGAGGAGTTGATAGTTTACCTGAATCTCTGCTGTTTACCAGCTCCTTCCAAAGCTGAGGACAGGGCGTAAGCAACACCGCTAAAAGCTCACTGCTCAGTTAAAGTTTACACAGCATTCCTATTTCACAAGGAGAACTCCAGCTGAGTTTGCTTTCAGCAGTCAGCTGATCTAAATAACACTCCTACCCCTCTGACAGGGAGGCCACCAAGGCAAGAGCTAGTGCACGAAGGGCTTGTCTAGGGGAAAGTGGTCAGGCTACCACTGAGATGACCAATTATACGCAGAAAGCTCAGCAGCCACAAGAATGTCCATTAGTGGTGCAGGGGAAAGAGTCAGCATGTGTGCATGTGTGTAACTGAGCAGACTCAGACTCCTCCGTGCGTGACTAAGTTCTAGTTCAGATCCTGGATCAAGTGCACTTCTGGATTCTTGGGATAAGCCCACAGAAGCCAATATGGGAACGTAAATAAGCTGCTTCAGGCTGCAATCTACTGGTTTATTACTGCGTTGCACAGAGCAGGATTCACAAAGCTCAGGCTGCCTAACTGCACAAGAAACTTAAAGTTTGCTTTGTTGATGAAGCAAAAGTATTCTAAATGTCACAAGTAATTTACCAGTTTACACCGAGATACTGACGAGACGCAGATGTAAGACTAAGGATTAAAATGTCTATTAACTACTTGGGAAGGACTCCAGGTGGAGCCCGAAGGGTTTCAGCAAGAAACAAGTAGATCAGTCTGAAGTTTTGAGGAGATATTAGACTGGATACTGTTATCTCCTCCAGTACATGCAAAATGCAAAGCATTTAACCCAAGACATTTTTTAGAGGGCTGAAGAGCTGCCAGACTAATTATCCTGGTCAAATAGCTATGAAAAAATGTAATTCCTAGAATATCAAGAGGCCAGAACTGCATTTTAGTTTCATTTTTAAGACTGCAAGCTTTTCAAGGTAGTAACTATCCAATTAAATTTTGCATAACACAGGCCTTGTTGTCAGCTCTTGCATCAGAACAGCTCAGTAGCATCCTATCTGCCTGTCCCAGGGAGACAGGCACTGGTGAAGCAAGGATTGTCAAGAGCAGGAACATCCTCCTCAAGTGTCAGGTTTTACTACCCCTTCTTAACCAAGCATTCTGAGAGCACTGCAAGGTGCTCTAGCAATACTTCCTGGGGTGACCTGCAGTATTACTATCCCACACTATCTGTAACAGAGGCTACTACAGAAGGCCCTGATCCACTCCAGCATGCTAGCACAAACCTGCCTTTAGTAGTAGCTTATTTCCTGTGCTCTGAACAGGGGTGGTTGAAGTGCTGGCAAATACTTTATTTTGCCAACTCATCTAGGAGCAGCGACCTTCAGTACAGGGGCAGGGCGGACAGCTGGGAGCGGTGACGTCAAACCAGACCAGCAAGATTCATCAGGGGTTCTCTGTCAAAGACCAGTTCTCCATTTTGCTTTCCCTAGAATTTGTCAGCCTTACACAGCTGTCTCACAGTGCTGGGAAGAGCCCACCTGCATAGGACATTAAAACTGATGTCGTGGAAATTTATTCAGATATTGGGAGCAATTCTGGGTACTTTGGTCACAGCATTTGCATCAGGACAGTCTCCAGGGAGGTATGTGACCACATTAAAATGAGGTCTCGTAGCCAGGTAAAGATGTAATATCCTTAACCTTCCATGGTGACCTAATAAGGAGAGCCAAACTCTGCCTTCAGATTAATGTGCTGCTCTCACAGACTACACTGAATTTATGCATGGCCACTGCTGCTCACAGCAGTGTTTCCATAGCAGATGACAAAGCAGCCTGCAACTACACAAGCAGCACTGCCGCCAAGGCAGAGTAACCACTTTCCAGTAATACCATGGAAACATTTCTGGCACCTTCATGATCTTTCATTTCATTGCCCGAGCCACGTGGCACTAGGACTGAGATCCCCTTACAAGAGTCTGACAATTTTGTAAAGGGTTATCGGGCATTCTCAGGGAAGACTTTAACCACAGCCCTCTGTAAATACTTTTTATTATGCTTTGGAAATTCTCATTAGTCATGCGATCAAGACATGTGATCAAGACAGTTTTCTTAGTGCGAAGTGCTTTGCTGCCTGTTGAACCAATGTGTGAGCTGTTAGCGAAAGCAGGAAGTTATTTACCAGTCAGCCAGTACCACCTTAAACACACATCTTTACTGCTACCCACTTTGCCTTATCGTCTGTATTTGAAGATCCATATCCATCTCCTTGCATCAAGTCCTCATTTATCACAGGCATGCATTACAAACCCACCACTCCTCTAACTGTTGCACGCACACCAAGCCCCTCTCAGATTACAGCACATCTTTTAACCATCCAAAACATCACCCATTTTGGCTGAAAATCCACTTTGACTCTTCCCATCTGGTCAACTCCATCTTCTCCAGTTCCCCAGCTCCTTTGCTGCTTTTCTGCTCCTTTTCACTTCTGCTTGCAAGGAAGACGATAGCGGGAGGTGTGGTGGTCCTTCAGGTCAAACTCATCATGGCCTTCTCTGAGAAGCAAACACAAACTGTAGTGAGGAGGAAATACCCAGGCATGGCACCTGTTCAAAAACATAAGGTACCTCCCAGCATCCCTACTAGAAACCTATCCCAAGGGCTGGCTGAGAGGACCCCACTGGCAGCCACGTGCACTGACAGCTTGATCTATTTGCATGTAATAGATACATCTGAGGTGCTTTGTGGAGAACCAGAAAGCTCTGCTCATTCTTAGCTATCAGAAGGGGAAGTGGCAGGAGGCCTCTCCATCCCTTTCCCTTTTAAAGAAATTCACATCGCCCATTTTCAGCACTACTGCTGTGACTCCAAGGTGTATTAGCAACTGCCACAACAGTCAAAATGAGAGTCTGCTCCATAAAATCTGAAAAATAACTGTTGTGGCTAAGATGCACTATATTGGCAGTTGTCTTAACCATGTTGCAAAGCAGGCAGGGTGCAGACACCAGCTCTCATTTGCAGTGTGCAGCTGATGCACTTGCTCTCCTGCAAGTCTGCTGATTCTGCTTTTATTCATGCTTTCTGTATCAGCTTTTTTTTTTTTTAAATCATCTAGCACTGCCAATCACATGTTTCCTTACACTTTAATACATTCTTCCCCACTCCATTCCCATCTCTCTGCAAAACCCTCTGCAGGAAATGACAGAACACATGTAAGAGCATCTTTTCCCTCTCTCAACCAGATCCTCACCATGCTGTAGTATAAATGTCTACTGGCTCTAACATGACAACCTAGTTGATTCCAATGCTTTTGAGGCCTGACAAAAAGAAGCCACACAAGCTGCGATGAACAGCTTTTTATCCAAGGGAGTTAACATCCAAAACTAGACATACAGCTTTTTGCTAGAAATCAAATTACATGTGTTTAAGAACCAAGACTGCAACTACTGTAAGATGTGACTCAGGGAACAAGGTTCTTCCACACACATTTCAGAAAACAGATATTTTTATATGGTTTAAGACTGCGTGGTGTCAAGCGAAGAAAAGCCTCAGAAATTTATACTATCTGACCTTACCTCCTGTGAGAATCCAGCCCAGATCATTTATCATGTTTCATGAACAAGCTCCAGACCTGCTGGACAATGGTTTCACTCATCCTGTCCTTGCAATGCAGCACATGAGCTGCCCAGAGGACGTGCAGACAATGTGCCCACACATGCACTGCAGCAGCGCAGAAGGAGCATTTCTGCCCAGAGCCAGCTTAGCCCCTAAAGCAAGGGCAACAATTCATCTCAGACGATGGCCATTAAGGAACAGCAGTCAGCTCACTGTCAGATTCCTCGCATCTCCCTGAGCACAGACAGGTGGCCAAGCTACCCTGTGACCTGCCTCCCAGACCAGGAAGAGTGGGAATTACCGAAAGCACCGCTGGCAGTAGAGGTCCCCGTCACAGCCATGGCAGCGCAAAGCAGCATCTTCGTTGCAGATACAGCACCAGGGTAACTCCTTCTCATCACTGTCATCTGAGCTGGAAAGCGCCACGGCGACCGAAGCCTGGCTCTACCTCAGGAATAAAACAGAAATGTGGAATTCAAAGGAGACATACGGGACTTCCATTATCATATGTGGTGGCCACAGTGGCATGTACAGTCCAAGACTGTACGTTCTCTGCTGTAAAGTCTGAGAGATGAACTGGCCTGGAGCCCAAGGTTAAGCTGCAGACGTATGGGTCTGCACATAGAGAAAACACCCACTTGCATTTGCTCATGAATCTGTATTGTCAGGATGGTTAACAGCTATTCATCCTCATTCAGTGTCTACCTACAACAGCATAAACCAGTGTTGTCCGCCCTGTGTCAAAGGCCCAGGTCACCTGGCACTCAGTGCAGCTGTACCTAGGGAGAGGCAATCCCTGCCACAAGGGCAAGTGCTTGAGCAGTTCCGCTGAAAAGGTGAGAAGGTAAGGCTGCACTGAAGTAGGAGTCTACCATTTTCTCCATGTTACAAACAGAAAACAAACACAAAGTAAGTGACTTCCCAAAGCCCCTTAGGACTGATCTGTACCTGAGGTTGGGCTGAAAAGTTCTTCCAAAATGATGATCTAAAAATCTATCCATAAAGTCTTCCTTATCTCCTTCTGCTTTACAGAAAGCCTTTACTGAAATGAACAGTCATATGCACACTGGGACACAGTGCCAGAACACTGGCAAATGCAGCCTCCTAACACAGCAGGAAAGAGATAGGGCTAGCATCTACATGAGTGATGCCAAGAGTGCAAGGTGGCATACCTATGAGATGGATGTTTTTTTCAATAGCACTTACAATTAAATAATTTCTTCCACAGGGAAAGGCCTGTCAGCTGTCTGTGAATCACAGGTCCATTTAATTCTTGTGATCTACATTAAAGAAGGTGTATGCATTTCCACAATAGGCTGGAATCCATTCTTAGCATATGATATCTTGTTACTAATGCCTCCCTTTGACGTTATAAGAGAACACAGGCACTTGATTACTATTTAGAAATTCTATTCTGCACCTGCCAAAAGCACTGGCAACCCTCCCACTCACCCTGGGTCAGGCTCTATGGTACTAGACTGTGGCTTCTTGGGTTTGATCACACTGGTGAGTTAAAAATCCCTTCTCTCACATCCACCTCACCAGACCTATGCTGATCAACTTCACTGTCCCATGCAGACGAAAGCCAGCCTGAAAGAAATTGGATTCTGAGGAGATTTTAGCAAATCCCTTTAAAAGTAGAAGATGATTCACATCTATGCTCAGTGCTGGTCAGACTTGCAGAAGCAGCTGAAATGTTTGCCTTCTCTGCTCGTCTGCCTGGGGAAGCTGGCTGGTTGTTTCCACACTCAGGCTAAGGATACAGCAAACTTTTCCTGCAGAGCTGTACTCTCCTGAGACCCTGGAATATGTCACTTCCAAGAGATCCTGGCCAGCTCACTGACCTTTTGCTTTGCTTTTTTAGGTAGGTTCTGTTGCAGGGATCCTGGCTGGGTCTTCTGATCTGGAGGAATATTGAAGCCACTTGCTTCATCCAAGGCTGCTTCCTCTGTAAGCTGGTAACAAACAAAAGCAAGAAATTGGTGGTTTCACTTTTGGAAGCCTATGGGAGGCTCTAAGGCTCCTTCCCATCTCTTTTTCCCCATGCAATAATTGGAGAGTCCAAATATGTTTATGTGATGTAGACGGATGCTAAATGCCTACACTTGGGAGATGGTGTGTACACTGAGAACAGGCAGCTTGGCAGCAGGAAGCCTCAGCTAACACACCCTGCCTTGCAGTGCAGCTGTCAGTACACCTTTAACATCATGCTAATCACACCGGTGTGGTCTGTCACCAGCCAAGAATATGGGCAGGGCAAGCTCCTATCTCCCTTCAAAACAAACCACAGACATTTCAGTGACAAATCAAGGCATAAGCTGTGTAAGAAGTGTCTCATCATCCATGTTACAGCTCACTGGGAGATGGAACAAGCAGCAAAGAAGCACCAGCAGGTTTGGGACAGGGTCAGAGAGCAGAGACAGACCAGAACAAACACTAAGCATGAATGAGAATGCAAATATATCAGACTAGTCGTAAAGTCTTTTATTTCCTGTGGCTGAATGGACGCGTGGTAATTAGCATTGGAAAAGCACTGAGGGAAAGACATGAGACTCTGCCCAGGGACAGAGATACATCTTTTGCATGCTCATCAGAGACCAAAAAAAAAAAAAAAAAAAAAAGGGAACGATTAAGAGGAAGGGCATAAGGGCATAGTGGCCACTTCTGACCTGTTTTAGCACTCTCTGAATGAGCTCCTCTTCATCCACTTCCTCATCACTCTCAGGAAGATTACAGTTTTCCAAAGTAACTGCAGAAATAACAGGCAGAGGATCTTGTGACCCACATCCACCCTACACCTTGTGCCCATTTGTATTCTAGAGACTGTCCTCCATGGGGCGAGTTCCATAGAGACTGGCACTCTGGCACAGACACACAGCTCCTTTTCAGACTCTTCAAAAGAGGCGCTACTGTTTGCTTGCTTTTAGTGTGGGAAGGGGGAGGGGAAAAAAAGAGCTTTGTTTTTAAACGCTCTTATTACCCTCACCAGAGCATGCTAGAATTATCTGAAAGAAAGATATAAAACAAAGGAGTCCACCCTTACAGCTCCAGCCTTGAGTCCCAAAGAGGAGTTTTTGTACTGATTTCATGATGGGCCAAACTGTACAATTTTACACCCACAGCAAAATCTCAGCTTGCTTTCCGCAGAACATATAGGAATTACATGGATCAAGACTCTCAAAAGAGAAGAAAAACTGTCCATCACAAACTCTGTTACCTCTCTTGGCATTGTATTTTCCTCTATAACCCACCTTTCTCTGGGTCTTGGCCTCTAAGTGCTGCTAATCTCTTGGCAACTTGTAGGATCTTCTCCTGCCTAGTGTTCTCTTCCCGCAGTTCAGAAGCGGCCTCTGCCAGAAGTTTATTCTTCTCTTCTTCTAGTTGTTTTGGATCCAGACTTGCAGGGCAAACCACACCTTCGCTTTCCCGATTGAGATCATTCAAGGTTTGCTTCTTAGCAGCTGAACAGACACACAGAACATGCCGATGACTCAGCAGCAGCGCTCCCAAGCCTCAGACAACACCACTAAAGCAATGGCATGGGAGCGCCTTGTTGCTCTCAATTAATTGGGTTAATGACGGGAGAAGGCATGCCAGAGCTGAATCCACACGCTACTTAGAGAGAAGCTAGTGAGCCAGGTTGCACTTTAGAATGAGATTGCAGAAGACAATGGTATCCCAGATGTCTTTTTTTAA
>VZSV01000001.1:10745353-10757697 GCA_013398735.1 Nothocercus julius | reverse complement strand
ACGGCCACAAACTGAAACACCAAAAGTTCCACAGGAACTTTAGGAGAAATTTCTTGACAGTGAGGGTGACAGAGCACTGGAACAGGCTGCCCAGAGAGGTTGTGGAGTCTCCTTCTCTGGAGACCTTCCAGACCCGCTTGGATGCAGTCCTGAGCCACATGCTGTAGGTGACCCTGCGTGTGTAGGGGGGTTGGACTAGATGATCTCTAGAGGTCCCTTCCAACCTTAAGCATTCTATGATTCTATGATCCCTTAGGGAAATGATTAACAAAAAGCCCTAACAGCTGATGAAAAAGGGAATGTTTAGATCTTGGACTGAAAAGTCCTTCATATGAAAGGAAGAACTTATTTGTAACTTCAGTCCTCTCAAGAGGTGGAAGATTTCTCTGAACAGACAAGATGTTTCATACCTGATACGATGTCCAAAGGTGCTGAGTCGACCTGCATTTGATAGGCTTTTTATTAGGTATATCATTAAAAATATTTTTGGTATACAAACCCCATAGACAGTTTCAGTCCTGATTCAAGCCATGGTTTATTCATATGAATGTCTATCATAATTCCCTCCTTTCCCTCTCCCTGTTTGTTCTTACTATTAACATCTTCCTTCTAGTCAAATCTATTCCCTGATTTAATTCACCTCACAACTCAGGGGTTAATACAATTCTTCGAGCTGAGGTGCTGCATCAGAATCCTGGCTTGCATTCTCAATGTAAAGTCCTGATTTCCAGGCCAAGCTAAAGTGTCTCTATCACCTCTACAAGCAAGCTTTGTTTCAAAGCACAAGTAAGCATGTCTCTGAAGGGTTTTCTGTTTGCATAGTGGAATGCAGAATAAGGTGGGTCATAACATTTCTCCAAGTATGGGTTAAAGTTGCACTGTAGTCATATTCTGAAAGCTTTTTGAGCCTACTTTCTAAGCAGCTCACTATGTAACGTAAGTTCTTGAAAATCTGATTCCAGAGTTTCAGTTCTGCTATTGTATTCAGCAACACCAGCAATGGGGTCACTGTAACAAAAAAGCTGGGAGTCTGATAGAAACATTCCATGGGCAGGAAGAAACATTTTTTTCTGTAATTCACCATGCAAATTACACTGCTGTAGGAGTAACAAGCTAATAGTTCAGGCTTCATGCTTCTCAAGGTCATTCAGGCAACTATTATTGGCTGAAATTATTTTGACTTTACCCTGTGTCTTGCTGGTCTAACTTTCATTTTGCTTTCCAATCCGCCCATCTACACAGTACTACCTACAAAATGTGTAATTCATCTTGAACCCAGGAAACTCCCATGCTACATCACTGTGAAATTCAACTAGTACAAAGTTTCCAGTGGAAGTGAAGTCTGCAACCTTCTGTGTCCCACAATATGGGCCAACTGCTGGTGATGTAGGTCGGCTTCCATCATGTATGAGCAAATAGTCATAGACACATCTGTCATTAGCTTCCAGCTCAAAGGATAACATTTTGAGAGAGACCTAGAGAAAATATGACCTAAGTACTTTTCTTTCAGGTTGCATACAGAATAGAAGGATATAAAAAGTACAGCCTACATTCCTTATGGATAGATGGTGTTTTTTAATTCTGTGTTTGCAGCATATCCTGATCCCATATTGTAATGCAAATTATTAATACCAAATTGTTGATTTTATCAAAACTTGTATTAGAAGCAGCAGTAAGGAGCACGATTGGTCTTGTACACTTTAAATTGTCTTCTAGAGAAAAACCTGTGGAATAGTTCAGTTTCAGTGGTGACTGTTACACAGAGCAAGATGTACATGCTCAGGCTAAATTCCTAAGAGTTTACATGTGCATGGAGAGATTTTCCCTTAATGACCATCCCAAATATCAAGATAGAGCACAAATTTCATTATATTTATGTGTTCAAAATTTCACTCTTAAGAATACCTGCTTAAAATGTGACAATGTCAGTTATTCTTTAAGGCAAAAGATTCTATTAGAGAACACTGCTGAAGCCAGCAAAAGAATTCCCTTATACCTTACCTTGTATCCTATTGGAGATTTAATGATCCAGAAGCACGCTTGGTTTTGGGGGTATTTTTTGGGATAGTTTGGAGAGGTGATGACTCCACTTGAGACTGTAAAAGTATCTCCACAATTCACTGAGAGCGTAAAGGAGAAAAAACAGACACGCACTTATTGACAAGAGCATTTAGACAGTAGAAAAGTAACCTTGCTTATGTTCTTGTACTTTTCTTCAAGCAAAGAGAAAGTTGGCTACATTGAAAATCTACTGCTCAACTATGTTATTTCTTTGCCTAGCATTTTTAATCAGGAGCTGTGCTGAAGCATGGCTGCTAAATAATCTTTGGAGGACACAACCAGCAAACTTAAAGAAATGTTTGTCTTACCGTGAAGTGTTACCACGTTAGCATGGTATTCTAACAGGGCTAATTTACTGCACTTCCAGAAAAAGAACTAGATTAAGTATCTTAGACAATACTGAATTGAATTGAGCTTCATAACACGTAAAAAAAAGCCTTTAATTTGGAAAGTAAAAATTACCCAAAGTTCTTTCCTGTTAAGTAAAATGACACAGGGGCTTGAAAAACATATGGCCCCAATCCTGACTTCACATCTCACTTCTTATCTGCAGTCTTTTGTGATCCATGGCTGCACTGCTCCCACAAGTCCTTGCATTGCTTTTTGATTTAAAGCTGTTTTAAAGACATGAAGAAGCCTAGCAAAGGCTTTCAGAAGAATGTGAGGAGGTTCTCAGGACTACTGATGCAAGATCAACATCCAGTTTTCTGTTTCTTGCTTGCTTTCAGCCTTATCAACATTTAGCCTTCTGTGTAATTCCTAGGGAGGTATAAAGAATAACATGGAAAAACCTACTGTGGAGTAAGTTTTCAAGCTTTCATTTTTTTTCCATCCAAATACTATTAATGCTGTTCCCTAAGATCTGCAAAGAAGTGTTCATACCCTTGATGTAGGAGGCTCTGAATCCAGTGGCTGTTATGTTATCATCACTTGAAAACTCTATCAGCATCGTGGATCCAGAAGCAACTAAGGAGGGTAACGGCCCCTTCCCACAGAACTTGTCCAGCAAAACAGGAGAATTCTTGCTGTTTCCATTGTAAATTTTTACATAGTCAGAAGAACAGTCTGAGGAGAGTTGAAGATCAAAAGCCTCAAACTGCAGGAAAACCTTAAGACAAACAAGAAAAGATGTTGGATTTACTGAGCTACATAGGAGAAAATTAAAACTAATTGTTATGAATGAGTTAGCCAGCACTTTATTTTACTATCCATCACTGAAATTCGACCTTCTGTATAACAAGCACAGAATTTCATTTGACTACCCTGTTACTGAGCCCTATGACTGAAGACTATTGCTTATCTTTATAAAATACATCAAATCTTAACTGAATAAAAATAAAGTTTATTTAAAAGAGCTGATATGAAAGAAGCCTTTGGAAAATAGCTAAGACTGTTTTTCATTCATTGCATAACAGAATTATCATTTTGGTCCATGAAAATGGCTCCCAGATGCTACAGTCACAGTAAAAGAGAAATAGTGCTATATAGCCTTGACAGTGTGGTTCAAACTTTCTTTCTCCTAATAAAAATTACCTTATTTTGAGGAATGCGGATCAACCACAGGCAGTGACTATTGTTCGGGTATGGGGATGGATAATTGACAGAGGAGAAGGAGCCTTCGTGTTTAGGCAACACAAAACTACAGCAATCTGAAGGAAAGAACCAAACACTGCTGAAAAGAATAAATACTGCAGAAGTGCGAGGCACAGCTCTCTACAATTTACATCAGAAAAAAATTTGAAGAAAAAATTACCATGTTTACCAGGGGCTGAGTTCCTATGAGGGATGTCTGAGAGTGCCTATAGACAGCACCTGAATAAGGACTCATATATAAATGTGTGCCTAGTGTCTACAGCACTTACTGCACTTGTAGAGCTTGTTGATTTTAGCCACATCCAAGTTGCTCAGACCTTCTCTCTGCCCAATGGGTACAGAAGGGTCAGGAATTGGTACAATGGTTGGTTCCCCAGGGGTGCTAGAGAAATCAAACCTGTAGAAGTAAGTCACATTTCTAAACCACTTATTGTAAATGTGGAAGTTTTCTAATTACATAAGCATGTGCCATCTGCACAGAATTTCAATGAAAAAGGGCAAGAACCTTCTCAGAAAACAGTCTTTCCTGAAAAACAGTGGCAGCTGTTTTGTGTGCAGCAAAACAAGGAAAAAATGCATTGTCCTAAGAACTGTGTCCTGAAAAAGTGAGCTGCATCCCACCTTCATGATTCAAAAGACACAGGAACTGTAATAGTTTCTCAACATCTAATTGTTTATATGTTACCTGCAATTTTCTTCCTCCTGCTAAACAAGTTTTATTTCATTGAATAAAAGAGGAAAAAAAGGTTTCATATGGCAGCATGTAACACATGAATGCAATAAAAACAGTCTGTCTTCCCTTCCTCTGCTGAAATACTGTTGCCCAAATGATTTCATTAACCCAGTAACAACCTACCATAGATTTAGAAGTAGCTTAGCTCAGTGATTTTATATAGTTGCTTTGCCATAAAGGCCTCTAGAAAAGGCACAGGTTTGTCCTGATCTTTATTTCCATCTTCATCAATTCTGTTTTCCATGAATATCTCTGACAGAGGAAATATTCACCCCTTTGATTATGTCTGTTGACTCAGTTTTAAGAGAACAGTCAAAACCATTCCATGCATACAACAATTCTGTCCCCCCAGATCTCAGCACCTCTCTTTGCTCCTATGAAAGGCAATCTGTGTGACCAACTTACGCGCCATAGTGCATCACAGAAGCATAGTCATAAGGAAGGCCAAGATTTCTGGAATTCACTTTCCCAAAGTTTCCTTGTTCCCCTGTAAGATAAGAAAGCAACATTTCAGAAGATGGGAAGGAGACACTTCTCCTGATCCTATGAATGATATTGCTGTTCTCAAATACTGTCTGCTATCCAATTCCAAGACTAGCTTAGGGTACAATCATGGAGTCCTTACACACCCCTCACATAGGACCCTGAGTCTCACGGAAGTACCAAAGCCTCCTGAAGTACATGGGAGTATTTCCACTGAATCTAATAGGCTTCAAAGTAGAAACTGTCAAATAAGAAGTCAAAGTTTCAGCATATTCAATCTAATTCTATTCCTCATGGAAATGTATTATAACCTGTCCACATTAGGATTTTCTAATTATATTTCAGTGTATTATCTTGAACATTTTAAGCCTCTAACTTAGGTCAAGAGCCTTGAACTTTTAAGCCTCTAAAGCTGTGTCATATCTCGAGGGGGCAATTTGGCTGACTAGCTAGATCAAAAAGTCACAGGTATGTCTGGATCACTATCACCTGTCTTGCTGAGTCTTTCTACCATCCGTAAGAAATGAACCACTGACACCAAAGGAGTCCTAGAGCTCAAAAGAAAGACAGAAGGCAAGTTTGCCTCTCATGCACACCGTAACACAGATTATCATCCCTGCTGTGGCTTCATCTCTCAAACGCATGAGCAGTGATTGCAGTCAAGTGAGTACCCACCTGACAAGGGCAGCCTGATAAGGTCAACTGGAAGCATCCTGTCTAGGTTGCTAGTATAGGTCTCCCCTTCACAGCTGCTGAGCACCTCATGACTTTAATTCACAAAAAGCCCCTGTGATGTAAGAAAGTGCATTATACTGATACAGGACTGTGGCCTAGAGGTAAAAAGCTGGAATGTCACTTCAGTTGTCTAAGGTACACATGGAAGCTATTCAGGCTCAACAGTGTCATATGAAAGAGAAGGATACTCAGAGGGGGTTTCATCCCATTTTAATGGGAAGGTACCTTTTATTCTTGATTGGAGAGCATTAATATGAATTACACCAGGGTCACTTGCCCATGGTGCGCTTGCCCAAGACAGGCAAACAAACAGGGTCAGGGCATGGATCTGAACACAGTCTGCCCAACATCTGGGCTAGTACTCTAACTGAGCACTTCTTTCCAGTTCAACATCTGCACCTTCATCATTGTAACTAGTGGATTGTAAACTACAAGCCATCTGGGCAAGAGTTCAGCACTGGACACTTGTCAGGAAATCATCCTGACTCGGTCTCTTGAGTTTGCACAGCTTGGCTGGCAAGCTTGCAAACAGCAAGTCTCACTCAGTGCTGATCCCAACCAGGACTAGGAAATGGAAATAAAGCTTCAGAATCCCAAGTTATGCAGGACATAGGGATAAAAGTGACTTAAGAGCTTCTCATAGCTCAAAAAACTGACTTAAGGCTCAAAACAGTTCTCATCAGCATTGGCATTCCCTACCCTATTAGAATTTTATCTCCAGTTCCTGTCATCTTCTATACTGACTTCAAAAAGAGTTATCAGGTGTTCATTTTCTTCTGAGGTGATCAAGTGAAAACAGTTCCATTTCAGTGAAACGTGTAGGTAGCTACTTGTCCACATGTAGAAGTGCTTTGCTGAACTGAGTTGTCAAAAAGCAGGACTAAAGGCAGCCCAGCTGTATAGAGGGACTGCCCAGCCTTTGCATCTGCCTTGTCAGATCCAATAGAGGTCCTGCTCTCCAGACCTGCACAAATGTACAGTCTACTTAACCCATCTCCCGTACTCTAAAAGCAACCCTGAACAACCCTATCTCTGCCAGAATCCAAGTGTGGGGACTCGGAAAGCTGAAAAGGAAGCTCTGGCTGAAGGCTCTGAACACAGTTTTGTTCCCAAAATGTTTGTGGGAAAGAAAAAAAAGCTGACTTTTAAATATCTAAGCGGATAACAAACGATCAAGCTGCATTTTGTCAAAACAAAAAGTAGGATGGCTTCCAAGGTGAACCGCTGGGTAAAAACAAAACCCAGCAAACATCCACAATACTGCAATTCCGTCAAGAGAAAAATCAGAGCATGTGGGAGCTCTGGGAAATTGCAAAAGGTCTTGAGGTCTAATTCTGCACCACTGAGGTCAGGGAGTGCTCTGCCTTCAGCATAGCTGAATGGCAACATATTTTTACAGGAGATGTACATTAACATTGCCTGGTCACAAATGTGGCTGTAGCCTTTCATCTGTCTCCCTGCACATCTTTGAACTCTTTTTCAATATTTGTGCTGCACACTGCCTGCACTGCCTGTAATGCCCTTATCCATCAAGGAGCCCTCACTCCTGATTTTTGATGCTAGAGCACCAAGCATGTATCACTCCTTGTAGCATAGCCTTGCCATCATCACCTTTTCCTCCTCTCTGATCCTTTCTTTATAAGCAGGGCCTAAATCAGAGCTTGCTTACATCTGTAAGCACTGAGAATATCTGAACCTGTGGTCATATAAACTGGTGTGGGATTTTACTTAGGTCTCCTACCTTAGACATAACCTCATGTTTTATACTCCTCTTCCAAGGTGCATCCTCTGCTAGCTTTATAAACACAGCATCCATGTTATACAACAATGGCAAACAACTCATAATTATGCCATAACATCAGAACTGACATTTAAAGAACTGCACAAATGGAATTCACTTGGAATATCTTGGGAACAATCTGAAAAAAGTTTGGAGAACACTGTGTTAGGAATTTGAAATAAAAACAATCGTGCACCAGCTGGAGAAAAAAGTGTTTTCAGCTGGGTATGACACTAAAGAATTATATAGAATTTGGTATTCTGTTGTCCAGCCTTATTTCCTATCATTAATCTTCTATAATGAATTATGTCTGCTATTATTACAAACATACTAGCTTGACCATCTTGCTTTTGGCTGCCACAGGCAAGTTGCATCCCTTACGCCTCCTTCTGTGCACCACTTTCTCATTTTCCTTTCTCTAGGACCTCCTACCATTTGGGCCTGCAGCTTGCTATGTTCCAGTGTCCCCAGCACATAGCCCAAGGGGAGGTCCCCAGGCTGTTCCTCCTCTTTTTCTCAAAGAACTTTCACTTGTTTTCCCCTACCGAATTACCAATCTTGAGCATTCCTCATTGCTTCTGCTCAGAGAAGTGTCCATCATTCTATTTACAGAGCAAATAATTGCAGTCCTTTCATGTCATGCCAGATCCCAGGATGTACTGCGTGCTAGTGGCTGCATGTTCCTGCATTCCCACCCACTTCATAGGGCCCGTTGTTCTCATCTACACTTCAGGCTATATTTCACTTACTGTCACTGCCATGACCTCTGCCTGCCGCTTCCCCTATTCCCAGTTTTCCCCAAATAGAGTTGCTCAAACCAAGATTCCCCATCATGTTATTCCACCTCAATTAAAGTCTCATAGTCCCCTCCTCCCTGGTCAATACCACAGGAAACTTCTCTTCCCCCATTTTGTCATTCTTAGGCTTTCCTAATTTCTCCTAATAGTCATAGAAATATTATGTTTGGAAAAGACCTTTTAGATCAAGTCCAAATGTAAACCCATCACCATCACACCTACTAAATTGCCTTCTACTTGGGACAAAATACCAACATCTCACATTCACTAAAGAGCAGAGTTGGGTGGATTCACTGGAAAATATCAATATGGCCATCAAATGCATCTTTGGATTAAGAATAGTTTCAGAGATAGGAAAGGAACAGTATTTTACCAGTCTGCCTTCTCCTAGCTTCCTGACTGGCTCCTAACATGAAGCTATGCCCACCAACACTTAGGACATTTATTCCACTTTTGGAGTTGATTAGATGAACTGTACAATGGTTACCATATTGTATACAGAAAGGCTGAGGCTGCACCTAGGGCTAAAAGGCTACAATCTCCAAAAGCTGTCACAGCAGTCTGTCCTGCCGACTGTGTGCCAGGAATATTCAGCATCTCTCCACTGTGCTCTGCAGGCTGTCATTTACTTCCATGGCCAACATTAAGAATACTGATGGCTAAATTGTCTGCCCAGCTTGAGTTATAGAACACTGCTGCAATGCCAGCAGGTATTCTTATGGTCACAGGCTTAGGACAGGTACAGACCACAGCACATTGAGGTCCCAAGAGACTGATGGTTTACATCACTGACATGCTCATAAGTCTTTACCCAACCTGTGGACAGGGAGCATTACAGAGAACAGGCCTAAAAAAGACCTCAAGAACATCCTGAAGAGCTTCAGTTACAAAGACTCCATGCACTTACCAGCCAATGTATTGCAGGGCTTTACTACCTTCATTTCCAGAAGTGTTTTCCTAATGTGACCTGATATTAAGTGATTCAAGCCCATTACCACCTTTGCTCCCCACAACAAAAAGATAATATCTTTTTTTCCTTGCTACCAAATTTCATATCTCAGATTACCTTCTTATTGGATATATAAGGTCTGAGCTCAGGCTGTGATCAAGATCCTACTTTTAGGCTGCACCTACATTAAAAATTTGCTAACTGTGGCAGCAGAATCCCCCTAGTAAAAACAAACTCTTATCAAGAAATGCCATCACACTGAATGTACTTCTGCTTCCATGCAGCTAATCAGTATTAACGATGCTTATTTGTATTATGGCTTTCAGAAGAAATATCCTTGTTTATCTTCAAAACAATGTCTTGAGATTTGGCGGACATACCTGCCATAATATGTTCCCACATAATCTTGACAAAGCTGTCCCGGTCACTCCGTGCCTGTTCATGGATGAAGCCCAGTGCATGGTTCATTTCATGCTGAATTGCTCCTTTATCCATGCAGCCATTTTTCATCAGGCCCAGTGCTTGACGTCCCCCAATTTTTCCAAAGTAAGACCAGCAGCTAAGAGCCAATCAATAACCAAATCGTCACATTCAGCAAATACAAAGTAGATGTACCAATTAAGCCAGCAAGAGCCTGTAGATGTTCAGCCATAAAGATGTGCAAATTGTCACTGTTGTGACATAGCTAGCTACAGAAAGCTGCCAGACAAGCTACAGAAAGGCAAAACTAAAGCTTTTATGCAAGTATGGCAAATTCAAAACAGTAAATGGGCTATATCAAACTAAAATTAATCAGTTCAAGTAGTTAAACAATGAACCTGAGGCAATTATACTACTACCAATTTTTTTGGTAGCATTTAAGGAAAATATCCCATTTTGAATTATACCCTTTTATCTTCAGTGAAGTTCATATACAAATTTGTTCTTGCAGCCCATAAGTAGTGTGATTAACTACCAGTATAAAGAAAAATGAAATATTGCATGTTCCATCTGAATCTTGAATTCCAGGATAAGAATGGGGAGTAAGAATTACTTAAATCCAGACTAAACAGGAAAGAAGCTGAAAGAGAAACCAGGAGTAAACCAATAGCTTTTGGGGGCTCGCACTGCCAGGAGCCAGGGCACTTGCCTCTGCCCGCGTTCGATGTGCACATAGTCTGCTTCAGTAGTGCGATTTACAAACCGCACACAGGTCAGCGTGGAAACCTCTTGCAGAGCATCAGCAATCCGCAACCTCTCCGTGACTGCTGGGAAGAGAAGGGGGCCAAAACAGTCTTACTTGGTTTATCAGTAAAAAAATAAGATGGAGTGCATTTCTGTCTACTTTGTAGCTCAATTTCTCCATCCTTGAAGTTTTGAGAGAATGCGGTAGGGAGAATAACCCTTACCTAACCACATGAGTACATGCTGCAGTTCTAGAAGCGCCCAGGGCAGAGGAGCAGCTAGGATAGTGCAAAGTGGGTTCTTCCCAGCTCTCCCCTGCCCAAATAGTGGCATAAAGAATTCCCAGGAACAGCAGCCAGGCCCACGCTGTATTTCACTTTCATATCATTTCCTCCACAAAGAGGGATCTTAAGAGTCTCTATGGAAGTCTCAGAAAGGGAGAGATAGATGACCTACACACAGCTGATACAAAGTCTTCTAGAACAATTTTCCAGAATAAGACATTGGTCCTGCAGTCTTTTCCACTGGGGGAATCAATCTGGGGAGAGATTTTTCCTCTATTTCTAACTCTGCAGGATTTCCAGGAGGGGAACATTTCTTTTGGAGATAGGAAAGATCACAGGGCCCAGAAAATGTTCCTGGGAATAATGAATTTTGACACAAATATATTCATGATGAGAAAAGATCTATTTTTTTCTTCTGTACTTGTTAAATATCAGCAAGTGCATTGTAGCTAGTAGGAATGAACTAGTATTCATAGTTAAATGAATTAGCTGGTGTTTACATAGCAAGCACTGCCCTTAAAACTGTGTACATTAGTGTTTGTGCTGGGCATATTTGGAGCCTGGCAAGCTATCACAGGGACAGATAAGAAGAAATGTTTCAAAAAGTTTTCATTTGGACTAAGGTTGCTTTTGATGCACACCACAATCATAAAATAAGGCATGGACTTCTGACTAGAAGATCAATGCTAACGCCACCTCATCCATTTCAAGGCACTTACAGAAGTCAGAAGAGATGTTAATTGGAACCTTGACGAGTCCATCTCGTGACTTGGGCCACAAACAGTTCTCACAGTTAATTGCACTGCGTTGCCCTCTTCTCAAGAGGATGTCTCCTTCATAAACAGTTGCTCCACTATCTGGCAGATGAAAAAAGTGAAGAACATACGAGGCAAATTACAGATGTGCAAAAGCAGCGAGAGAGGCATGCACCAACCAAGGTTTTTTACCTTTGGAGGTTTCTTCCAATGAAGGAAGAATTTCCAGTAATATAAAAAGGGATTTACAAATTAGCATAGAGTGCATAGCACCATATGCTAAGACTGGTTAGGTCTGTCTTCCCAGATAGAAGAGATTAATATAGATGCTATAATGCAGCTGTGATCACAGCTGTGACTAAATACATATTAGCTTAAAGAAGTTTGGGGAGCTTTAGAGTAGAAGGCTCCCTAGCATTGCAAATGATTGTTCTCTCTCCTCATTAGAGCTTGTGGAATTAAGGAAAAATCATAAATGACCTCTGAAAACATGAAATAAACCATAAAAAAGAAATTACTTTCGATCATGCATATTGAGTACATGCTCTCTACTAATTTTCAGGTTACCCGTTAGTTTAACATACAGCATTGACAGGCTTCTGTGTTCCAACTCCCAAATACTTGGGATATGTTCCTCGCAGACAAGAACTACTAGTTATTATGCCAGAAATGCAAAATAGTTTTGGGTACAGCAGACAGAAATGACTTAGTGCCACACAGGAAAGAAATCAAAGTAAAAAGGATTTTGATTTACTGAGACTTTATGTAAAACAAACAAAAAACTTATAACAATTCCTTAACTATTTCCTTTGTCACAACAACAAATAAACTGAATGTGACTAACACACACGTGCTCTGAATATCATGAATTGTTTTCCACTGATACTAGGCATTCTCAAAGAGAAAAATGTACTGAATTAGGAGGTAGAGAAACAGCCCCCAACAAAACCTGCAGTTATTTATGGAAAATCAAAATCAAACTCACCTAAGCCATTGTTTCTTGTAGTTAT
>VZSV01000001.1:10675000-10736949 GCA_013398735.1 Nothocercus julius | reverse complement strand
CCGTGCAAGGCGCCCCTTCTGGAACGTTCTGCCTCGCCGCGCTCGCGGGGCGCGTCGTGCCGCTGCTCGAGGGCGTCTCGCCGTGCAGCCCCCCAGCCTCTCTCCATTAAAACAGCAGTTACTGCCGTCCCTGAAAGGAAGGCCGGAGTGCGAGAGGTTTCCCCCTCATTTCCGCCTCTCCAGAGAGACCGTCCTGCTCCCCCAGGTGTTCCAGCTCGAGCGAATAACGGTGCGGGCGGTCCGCGCCCGGCGGGGCGGCCGCGGTGTTCACCGCTCTCTCCGTGCTCGCGGGCCCCTGCAGCAGCACCCTGCTTGGCTGGGGAGAGCCCCGGGGCAGCGGGGCGCTGGGGCGCCGCCCTGTGAAGGGAGCGGGGGCTTTGGCGCTGTGTGAGCGGCAGGACCTTAGCCCTGCCCTGGAGGGTTGTGGCTCTCATGGTTAGTGAGCAAAAGCAGGGTATGATGCAGAAATGCCAAGATGCAGAAATGCTGGTTGCTCAGGAGTTCTTTTTTTTTTTTTTCCCTCTATTTTTAAAATCATTTTTATTTGCAAGTGTGTGACTCCAAATTGCTGTCAGTGTGAGATGTGAGTTGGTGCAGGCGCTCCCTGACTCTTGAACTGTCCTCTCAGCAAAACTTTTATCGATTACCCAGATTGCAGGCAATGTGAGGCAGGAACAGTGTGTGCCCATGGTCGGTGCATTTTGTGATGGAGAGTTTTGGTCCAGGCCCTTGCGTGCACTTCAGAGTTGAAGCCAGGTGGCACGTGCGTGTCTATTGCTCGACCTAAGCGCGGTCGCTGTACGCGAGGCAGAGGAGGAGGGCAAAAGAAAGGAGAGAGAGGTGGTAAATGTTCTTCTCCTGTCTGTTAAAATGCAGTGAGTATTCACAAATGAGAGCAGTTCTTATACTGTAAGAGAACAAAGTACAACTTCTGAAAGTAATGCAAAAAAGGATATTTTTAATAGCTTCAGAGTAGCTGTATGATGTAAAAAAAAATTCTTCCTGTGCAATGTCAAGTTGTTTTGCTTTTGTTCAACTTCTGCTGGTAGAGGGATTTTTTTTTTTTTTGTGCTTGTTAATTCTGATAGTACAGGGCAACAAAAATATACATGAGGAAGATACTGTTTTATGGCCTTGGATGAATTGCTGACTTACACTGTAAAAGAAAAGTTTATCCTGCTGGCTGAATAGTGCATCTAGCCAGAGGCCAAAAATGAAGTTTTCCTTCTGCTTCTATTTTATTGCATGTAGAATAAACCATGGATTCTTCTTGCTAAGCCCATTACTTCTGCTGGATTCCTTCTTTGCCCCACTGGAGTGGGAATACTCACGGCTATCTGAGACAGGCTCACTCTGTGTGACAAGATATGAGTGAAGTCATGTTGTGATTGTGAGGAAATGGTGTGTGTTTGAGGGGAGAATTAAATCCGTGTCAGGTAGAAGCACCATGTAGAACTTTGCAGTGTAAAAATGGTTCAGGTTTTTCTGATAAAATGACTTTTTGTGTTCTTTGCCATATGCACCATCTTTTGTTGCAGCAATGCTGCAGTTGCCTTAGTTTCCTCTATGTAAGATTGTTCAGGTGCATGATTTGCAGTCTTAAGCTGAGAAGGTAGGAGAGGAGTAATAAATGCAAAATAATTTTTTAAAAAAATGCCCAACTTTTCTTTTGATGCTGTTTTGATTCTTCAGTTTTGTGTTTTTAAGACTTCCAAATACAAAACATAAGAGACTTGTGATTTAGGAGTTCTGTTTCTAGGATACAGAAGCTTCAAGAAGTTTTGAAGAAGCTTGTGTTTTTTTCCTGCTTGCCCCCAGGTGGTTGTTCTAGTCATCTTTGAGCTCCAGGTACCAGAACTCACTTGAGTTAGGGTCAAAGAGGGAGGAAAGGAGTATCTGTGTTTGTGGGGTGTGGGAATTGGATTTGCATCTTCTTATGTACCTGCCCGCAGATAACTTGGGCTTTAAAAGAAGTCAAGCCAAACTTTTAAGTTCCTGTTCCCTACAAGAGGAAGTCGGAATCAAGCTTTTTGAAAAGTCACCTTGACCCATTTCTCTCTTAACTGTTGTTATGTCTCAGGAAATACATTTGAGTTTAGGCATTTTTATCAGCATTTGTTCTTGAGTCTCTCTTCACTTCTGGTTAGCAGATTGCTGAGAATGTAGGGCTGTGAAAGCCAAACAAGCTAATGCCATTATGTGTGAAGATTGTTGTCTTATGGGAGGCAAGTGCATGAAAAGAGGTAAGTGGAAATGTCAGGGAAGCTCCCTTGTAATGGTGCATCCTGAAAGTATCTCTTATGTCTGATTGTTGCCGAGAAGCTGAAGCTTCATGTATTTTATTTCTAAGTCCATCAAATAAAATAATACAAGCATCCTATTAAAGTGCAATGAAATAAAGCAGCATGGCAAAAATCATACTTAAAAGTGCTGAAACTGGATTTGTTCCAAGATTGGTCTCTATATGTACTTCTCTGTTCCCATCTCTTTCAAGCAGTGGCAATGATTAAAGATTGTATCTCTGGACCCTTTTAAGTATATGAAATATAAAACTGACTGAAGTGGGTATTTCCTGCACTGTGAGACAGGAGTGTGAGTCAATCAACTTGAAAGTGGACCTGCTGCACATGGAGAGTTTAAGGGCTATATGGTGAATACAGAAAGCTTTTTGCTTTCCTTCAAGGGCAGATCTTCACAGCAAGGAAATAAGCTTTTTGACAGTGTAAAAGAACCTGGGGAACAAGAATCATCTCATATGTGCCTTGTCAGGCAGGGCAGGTCATTGGATCCATTAGGGATGTGGATAGCTCTGAAGGATGCATTAACCCCCATCCACCATGCTGTCAGCCACTAGGATACAGCGTGCTTCTAATAATCTTCCACTGTGCCTAAGCACTGAATTTCTCAAGCCTTGGGCAGCACTAAAAATGTTCAGTGGCTGTTTTTAACACTGCTCCTGTCACTAACTTGAAATCAAAGTCAGAGGAACAAAATACACCACAAGTATCAGGTCGTTTTGGAATTCTTGTTTGGCCCACTGTGATCTTAGTTACATTACTCTCACTTTTTTGAAACTGAAATGGTTGTTGCTGCAAAGTGGTATGAGAGCTAGTGGTGCTTTGACTGTCCTCATGTTTGAGTTATATATTTTGGGATAATAGGATGCTATAATTGTGACACTTTTCTTTGAGGATATCATTACAGCTATGTCTAAGAAGTAATGTAAACTTATTGCCTTTGTTCTGATCTTCTGACTGTGGTACCTGATTTTGGTAGGTCAATCCTGAGATCTGATCAAGACAGATATTTTGAATATCCAGTATTAAGTTATGTAAGTAAATATTTCTATGTGAATATTTTTCTTGCTTGTGGTTACTGAAATTGTAAGGATGTCATGATTGTCCTGCCAACTTGATACATGTGAAATGTTTCTGTTATGTCTCTGATCCAGCTTAGCAGGGCTCAAGACAGATGTAAAGTACTTGGGAAGGGAATAGCTTATACAGGAAATGTAGTGCTGTTTCTGGAGCACATAGTGTGTGGTGTTTTTTTTTTTTTTTTTTTTTTTTTTTTTTGCATGTAGCCTTAAATTTGTTAGAGGAACCTGAGGAAAGGGAATGCAGGCGATTGGAAGAGTATCAGGGAATGAATATTCTGTAGATATTCTGGCTTATATGTCTGCCTACAGCTGGCCATTTCTAATTGTGTGCTTTTTTGTTGTTTTGTTTCCTTGGGGAGCTAACTTGCAAACTTTCTCATGGCTTTCCTTTCCCAGTGTTTCAGCTGAATTTCAGGGGTGGGATGGGACTATGTGCCTTCCAGGCTTTTTTTGGCAGGGTGCACGCTTGCATAGGTGAAAGTAGAGGCAGGCTCATAAGTAGTTTCTTAGAAAGTACTGATGCTGGTTGAATTGACTGGGAGTCATAAAGTGTCTTGTGTTTGTTTGCAAAATGTTATAATTTTAACAATTTTGCAGAGTTGCTTAAGTTCTAGTGTGATTCCTGTGTTTCCTTCCTATATAATAAATCAATTTATGTGGAGTGCCTGTGTGATTTGCTGATTCCCTCAAATAGAAAGCCACCAGTATCTAAAGCTATTGCTGCTAGAATAAGTTTTTAAGTCAACAGGTCTGGCATTGCTTGGGTTTCTAATGATGTAGTGTTTCCTCTGACAGCAGTTTAGTTGCAGAGCAAGGTAACCTTGTTTGAAATCTTTATGCAGCAAGCTGTGGTCTTGCACTGCTGCCGGTTGTTTGGGAGAAAATATGGTTTCCATGAAGCCAGCAGATAAAATGGGCATTATTCCTGGTCATACTTTTGGCTGTCCAGTCTGAAGGATGCTGGTTAGGT
The DNA here is from genome assembly GCA_013398735.1 of Nothocercus julius. Classification (NCBI taxonomy): domain Eukaryota; kingdom Metazoa; phylum Chordata; class Aves; order Tinamiformes; family Tinamidae; genus Nothocercus; species Nothocercus julius. The sequence goes on along the minus strand of VZSV01000001.1, from coordinate 10,732,600 downwards.
ATAAAGTTGGAGAGCTTGATATTACCATAGGTTGCTGTATTTCTAACTTGTAGAATAAGTAGATACTATTTGAAGTGTTACATGTTTAAAACGCTACAACTGTAAACACAAGAATATCTACATGCTGAGCTGCAAGAACTCAGATCTGAAGTCAGATCTCCTGTGTAAGGAGGAAAATAATTTTACTGTCTAGCCAAGAGCAAAAACCAAAGTATGATAAATATAGCATTAACCTATCCCCACTTGTACGCTCAGTGCTAATTCCAGAATGTATTTGATCTGCTTAGCAGGAAACTGGTCTTGAAATTCCTAATGAAGTAAAATTAGAAACAGAAGTTCTGGACTGAAAGTATTTTATTCACTGTTTCAATATCTGGGTTTAAATCACTTCTGATGTTTTGGGGAGCACAATTATACATAATATGGGATTGCAACATTATCAAGATCTTTTGTCTTTTTTTAGATTGTAAGTGTTCAGCAAAAAATTTTGCTGAAAACTCAGTAATGCCTTATTTGTGATTTTTGATTTATTTTTTTCCCCAGGTTGAGTGCATGCTTACATACTTTGAATTGGGTCTTTATGGTGAAACTCTGTGTGTTTCAGCAATAAGAGCACTTGGCAAAAGTTATATTTTTACATTATTAAAGCTAGAACATGTGTTTCTTTAAGTGCAAAACTACTGCTTGAAAGTCAGGTAATTCAAGCTGGCTCTGTGAAACTCCTGGAAACTCGTGTTAGAGGATACCGCTTAATGCATCACTTTTTGATCTTAACAAAAAAAAAAAAAAAAGCTGTGAAACTGTAACCCTGGTTGGGGCAGTAGAAATGGTACTTTTTTGCATCCCTAGTAGGGTTAAGAAAATGAGTGTGCCCTGTGATACAAATGTAGGCCTGCATTAAGTGAAGGCGTTCTTGTTTGTGTTTCAGACAAATTTATCATATTGTCTGCAACTTTCTAGGGTGGTATTTGTGTTTTATTAGGAGAATGAAAAATATTTGCTGTGTAAAATCAAGTAAAATTAACGTGTTAATGATCAAGTCCACCTGCCAAAGATTAGACTGGAGAATATATTTGTACCATTTTGGTAACTGCTTATGTAAAATGTTAAAGCTGCACTGCTGTGATGGTTTTGCTTGCTTTTTGGCTTACTAGTTTGACCATTTGAATTTCTTTCTGAAGCCTTTGTTGGCAGACAGTGGCTGGCAGGATGCAAGGAGCTCTTCCTTCCTGTGGAACTTGACCAAATGAGTGAATGGTCAGTTGTTGGTAGGGCTAACTGGTAGCTTTGGTATATTGTTATTGTTAATCATTTATTTTCGGGTTTGTTTTATGGGATGCTGGGCCACGCTTGCACTTTTGTCTTACTATTTCTGAGTATGCTGGGTGTTTCTGTCCTGTCTTCTGTATGTATGAGCCTGCAGTTGTTACTTTTTCAGGGAATAAATTAAAAATCATGTAACACAGACTGTGAATATAAAGTGTCTACTTCATTGTGAAGGTACTAACTTAAGCTAGACTTGATGGTAAGTCAACCCAAGTTAGTTTTCAGCCATTTTACTGCTGCATAGTATCCTTTAGACTATTACACTCTTTAACTTGTTTTGAGTGGCAGGCATTTTCTCTGAGCCAGATCAACTATATGTAATTAAATTTTCTGTGTGTGGGGGGGGAATTTCTCTTGTGCTATCACTTAAACAAATGTCTCTTCAGAACTCTAGTTGTCAAGGACAGATTGCGATTGCTGTCTTTTTGGTTCTGCTATTAGTTTCAGTAATTATGTAATATGTTAAGATGCAGGTGGATTCTGCTCCTGTGCAGATTTTGGAGATTTAGGGGCTACAGAATAAAGATATCTTGGGTATGACATTAAATTGTGTTGCCTTGGAATTGTTCATCTGTGTCATTTATCAAAATGGAAGCTAATTGTATTGATTTTTGTAATTCAAAATGAGAAAAGTTGATCAAGGCAATTAATACAGTAATTAGGTCGAAAGTCTAAAACCATTGGAACTGTTGCTCAGCAGATTGTGGTGTTTTTTGCTCTATAAATGATGCTCCCTGCCCTGACAAAAAGCCAAGTGTAAAACAGTATGGTGGCTTGATGAACGGAAAATAGATGATGATGGTGGTGGTGGTAGTGCTGTTGAAAAGGTATTTATGCAAAAGAAACCCCTTGTTAGGATTACTTGCAGTCTGAAGTTGTCCTTTTCCTATGGAATAGGATTTGACTCTTGTTAAGAACAATAGAACTTGATTTGGACTCTGCAATGTGAAAATTTGCCTTTCTTCTCTACAAGCGTGTTCCATCCCATGGTCAAGATCAGCTCAAATGTGGCTAAATCATAGCTTATCTAACCCAATGCATTTGGTAGATGCAAAAGACCAAATAATCTAAGTAGTGTTTTTCTTCCTTCTTAAAGCATACTAGCAACGAACTACTATAATTTAACACTAATGTCATCCTCACACTTCTATTTCTGTGCTCTTTGGTGTTCTAAGGGATATGTAACTACAACACAAATTCCCTCTAGGCAAAAACCTGTCACAAAAGCTCTCATGAGAGAATCTGCTTTTGCAAAATTAAAAGCAAAACCTCTATCAAGAGGCTTTCTTGATGCAGCTTTTCTTGTTTTCATGTTGCAGATCACTTTTCACTTTCCTCTGTGTTTAAAAAAAAAAAAAAAAAAACTGGCTTTAGGAATGCTGCAGGTATGGTCATGCACTCAACAGCATTGACAGGTTCAGTGGAGCTTTCCTGTTTGATATAGAAACTATTAAATGAAATCCAAGAACATTAAGTCCAGAATCTACTGAGAATTCATTGCCAAAGTAAAATGAGAAATTAAGACACCTGTATAACAAAGATGCTAGGATAATTTTGAACTCTTCCTCTCCTGTTTGAGAGTGGCTGTGTGAGCACTGCAGTAAGTACAGGGATATGCTGGGCAATTTTGGGTGCTTTAGCTGAAAGGATGTGCCTGGAGACCCTCAGCTATGAGAGAGGCAAACCTATATTTGAACTGTACCAGTGTTCAATTGAGCAAAATCAGGTTTGCAGTGGGAGAAACCAGAGCTATTTTTAGGTTGGGTATTTTTTATTTTTAGAATTGAGGTTTTGTGCAATTTTGTAGAAGCAAATATGAAAGATGGGGTAATTTAATTAAACTTAGTTAAATGTAATCTTAAAGATAAATTGAGGCACTTTCAAACACCAGCTGTTTGGACAGAGGAGGGGCCCCAAATTAATCATTGTAAGAATCTGATGAAGCTCAGTTGTTACATTACTGGATTGAACAAGCATTTGGCATGAACTTAGTCTCATCATAACTGTACCTTCCTTTGCCCATTTGGAGGAAATGGACTTGGGATCTTGTGCCTGTAAAAAGTGACAAGTGTGCAGGAAGCCAGCTGTCTTGTGGAGACAGAATAAATTCTTTAAACATAATGTGTAAAGTCAATGCTGCTTTTATGATACTTCAAAAATACAGTTCTTGATTTGCTGAGCACTTGCCAAACCATCCTATGTCTAAGGATTGCTTCAGCTTTTCTTCTCACCCAGACCTACTGGCTCACCTGTTAGAGGTGAATCTGTGCCTTGTGGATGTTGATTAAGGTGTATCTGGCAGCGCCCAAGAAGGTGTTGGGCCTGTGCTGGGAAAGCTTATAAGTGAAATGACACATGTGGAGTGGTGAAGTCTGTGCTGTCAGGAGCTAAACAGCTTTACTGGAATTGTGCCTGTGTGTAATACTAGAGCTGGAAATCAGTGTGAATAGGGCAGGAACCAGTGAAAAGAGGGCAGGACTTGAGGACAGGTGGCTTAGGCTGGCAGCTGAAACTTTAGATTGGCTGAAGTAGGAGACAGGACCTTGTGACTCCTATAGGGGAGTCTGCTAGGAAGAAGGCAGACTCGGACAGTGAAAGAAGTGAGACTTTAAGGTCAAATGCAGGATAGGAGCAAAAAGTGATAAGGAATGTTGGAGAAAGAAAAAGGAAGGGGGGAAAAAAAAGGGGGGGGAAGGATTCAGGAACAAATATGAATACAGGAAGATCTAGGTTGTGAAATACCCTTTTGAATAGGAATTGCCAAGGGAAATTAATAGCTAAAGCTGGAGTTTTGACAGCAGTCTAGGAAAACTTTCAGGGAGTAGTTTAATATCTCCAATTCTTGAACTGCTGCAGCAGTCATGATTGTGGGCTTTAAATACTTGTGGGCCCTGTTCTTAAGCAGAGCAGTGATTCCAGGTAAAACTCAGTGTAATGAGGAAGAATGCAGTTGAGTGTGTGTATGTATGTGTATTCATATATATATATGTGTGTGTATATATGTTATTGGACTTCATTTTTAGAGATGGATTTGGAATGGAAAGAAGGAACAAATTTGTAAGATAGGTGCCTCTCCTTGAATGGGAAGAGCAGTAAAGTTGTCTTGAAGCTTCTTTCAGTATATGACCAAGTGATCTGCCCCAAATTAATAAAATCCACCCCCTGAAAAATGTTCTTTGATTGGGCTTAATTGGACTGTTGTTGTTTGGGCTATTTGTTAGCCTCATCTTGGATCTGTGGAGAGTCAATATATAGTCTCAATTTTAATTTAAGATTATCCTGATTAGAGTAATGTTAATACAAAAGGAGAGTCCAAAGATGTGAAAGCAGTGTCTTTTCAATTTAGAGATTGAATATGGGGTGTCTTTAGCAAGCGTAGCCATTTCCCACATTGATTCCTGTATTTGGGCTTTTGCCATGCTGGCCTATGTCACTGTTAGCTAATGTGCAAAATGGGCCAATAATGGTTGTCTAGTGTGGGGGTTGCTTCTTTATGGGTTTTTGAATATTTCATGCACTGCAGATGGAGTAGGAGCTTTGTGTGATGTGCTGTCCTGAAAGCAGAACTGGGCTTTGATTCCACGTGGAGAGGTGCATGGAATGTTTTAAACTAGGAGTCTTATGGTGTATATTTAGACAGGAAACCACAGAAAAGACTATGCTGATAATATTTGTTAATATAAATACAATGGAAAAGGTTGCTTTTAGTTTGTGTTGTAAATATAACTTGGCACCTAGTGGTATTTTCTGCCTGTCACTGGATGGGAACCTTTTTGCTTTGTCAGGCATGGACTTATTGCGGCACAAGTAAGATGCACAGTTTTTCACTGTGCTGAAAACCCAGGCATAACACAGAAGTCCTCATCAGAATTATACTGAGAAGTGTTGTATCCCAAGGGGCAAGCACATCTGGAATGGTTGTGGCTGATTGCACTCTGGTTTGGCACACTTGCTTTCTCTCCATCTGTAAATACTTCGCCTTCTCTGGAGCACAGTATAAGATAGCAAACGAGCATGCAGTACCAGCTCGCACCAGCATTGTGATATTTGCACAAGGCTGCATGGTAAGACCAGCACTCATGTGGTGTGATCATAACACAGGGTGCTAAGTTCCTCGGGCGGTTTCTGTGAGAATCTCTGTTGGTTTTCTCTTTGGATCTTTGTCATCATTTAGTGTGTTTGGGTAAAGCTCTTCAGTATCTTTGCTTATGGTAGTGTTTAGGAAGGGCCTTTACTAGGCTGTATGTTTGCTTCTCTTTCAAAGAGTACTATTGCTTCTACTTGAATTGGCTTGTTTCTAGTCAGCTTAGATTTTTTTCTTAAATATGACCTCTAAAAATTGCCACTGAGTCTTAATAGTGCTTGTATCCAGAAGCTCCTCTGTTCCTGAAAGGAACTAATATGCTTGCTTATGAGAACAAAATCTGTCTCTGGAGAGCCTGGAGCTACTTTTCAGTCTGATGTTCCTCTGTTATCTGCCATAACCTGACTATTTCTGTGATAACATGTGTACGTTTTGTGCTCCTCCATTTGCTGTAGTGAGGAGTAGAACCGCATGCTTTCAATTGAAAAGATTATGCGAGCTCTAAATAATTGAAAGACTATTACGCATTTAACAACCTAGCCATGTTTCTAAACTGTCTATACCTTTTTTACTGCCTTTGCTTTGATGCTCTTTAGAAGCACTTAAACAGGATCTGAGTGCATTGATTCTGTCATAGTTGGAAATCAAGAAGATTATTACAGAATGTCTGGATGCTGCATGGCTGTTTATGTGCAGTCTGTTAATGTGTTCAGTTGTGTGCATCTGATCTGATTCCCTTATGCTTGTCTGCTTAAGAATGAAAAATCAAACCTCACTGATACCTCATTCCTGAAGTATTAATTCAAGCTGAGACCAACAACTTTGGTTATGAATCTTTCTGGAAGACACTTTGGGGAATTTGCTTTGATTGCTCTAGATTACCATGCTGCCAGGGCTATGGATATCTTTACTACATATTGATGGTTGTGTTACCAAGTTTGCAGCAGACTTGACCTATCTGTCAAGGGTTGAGAACCCTGAGTATTCCTTCTTGACAGGGACATTAGAACTAGTATCTCATCTACTTTTAACTTTGACATTTTAATTACTTAGTGAAATTCACTAGTAACACCATGCATGTGTATTCTCTGGTAGCAATGATGAAATCAGTATGCTAAAGTTGGATAAATTGCTATTCTTAGCAGCTCTATATGTGGGGTGATAAACTGGCAATGAGGTAGGAACTTGGGTTGTTCTGTAGAAAATGTTTCCAGCTTCCCTTTAGTAGGTAGGAGCTCTCAAGACTTCAAGAGATTTCAATTTCAAGGATTGCGTTCTCTTTGCAAGGTTGCAAAGAGAATTTTTGGTAAAGATAAGTTTATTTGAAATGCCACACTTCCATCTAGACTGTGTTTTCATTTTGACTTTAAAGTCTTGAAATAACAAAATTCTAAATTTTTTGTTCTTGAAAATAAATTTTAAGATGTAAAATAAATACTAAATAGTTTAAAATGTGTGTGTGTTCCAGTAGGGTAAACACTCCCTTCAGTTTCTGGCCATGTCTATGCCTGTTAGGCCTTAAGAATATTATGAATGTAATTCTCTTGGATTGCATGTTTTTGCTTCTGTGGAGTTAGCAAATGGTCAAGCTTTAAATGAAAGACAAATTGGTGACAAAGCTCATATTGGCCTCACCTTCTTTAGTGGTTTGTAGAAGGCTCTTTTTTTTCTCAGAGCTGGTTTTATTAGTATTAGTTTAGGCTTAAAATGGACTATAAGCCAAGACAAGCCTTTATTTCAGATAGATATGGCAAGTGAGAGCTACTTGGGCCATGCTGTTGGTTTCTGAACACTAGGTTTGTGCATAAGGAAAAAGGTATAAAATGCTTCTGTTTGGTAGCATTTTGCATCTTCAGTGTATTTATGTAAATGACAACAGCTATAAATTAAAGGAACATCACTGTTTTACGTTTTCATCAAGACCAAACATTAAGGCAGGTTTGTTTCATAGTAGCAAAGTGAGATTACTAGCATTTTTTAAGAAGGAAAATATCTTTTTGGTGTCTTATGACTAATAGGTGTAAATATCTGTGCTTGAGAACGTTGTTCTTAGTTTTCTGAACTTTTTCCAGTTTACCTCTTTGCTGTTCTGTTTTACAGGGACCTAGCTTAGAAACACAGATGGTGGAAGATGAAACCGAGACAACTAGTGAAGAACTGCCTCATCTGCAGGAAGAGCCTCCTGAAGGTACAGTACTAGCAGTCAGTATAAACTCCTTTAGATTAAGTTTGGGGAGCGGGGGGAGTTCTGGCCATGGAAATAAAAAGAAAAAAAAGAAAAAAGTTAAAAAAAAAAAAAAATTTGGGAGCCCCCCTCCTCCTTTTTCCTGAGGGATGCAATCTTTGTCAAGGTTAACAAGTTACTCAACCCCCAAGCCTACTTTGTATTTTGAGCACTTCACCCACTGAGGTGCAAACGTTGTTCTGCCTTCTGCTTAACAATATGGCTTCTGAGCAAAACTGTCTTCCCTGCTCATTGTGTCTGCAGGCCTATGACTAGAATGCCACCTGGGCTGTCTTGCTGGGGATGTTTTGAGCAATCATTAGGGAAGACTTCCAAAATAACTATCTGCTTTCTCTCCTTATGCCTCTCTGCAGTATCCTGCTATTGAAATTGTCCCCAGCAGAGACTTGTCAAACCCAGGCACGCTAGTGATTTTGCTTCTTTCTGCTGTGTCTCTTGGAAGCTGGTATAGCCATCTGAGGAGAAGGTAGTGAGAGGCTGGCAGTCAGCAGGAGGCTCAGCAATGCCAATTTTTAATTAAAACCTTATTTGCAGTGATGTGTTCTGGATTTATACAGGGACCATTTTTCCCCACTGTGTGCATGTTGCAGGCATTGTATATGTACAACAAAACAGGTATTGCTTCTGAACAGAAGCTGCTAGCATTGCAGTGTGATATATTTTGAGCTCTCTCCTATACAGTGACTTTTAAAACACAATTACTCATAATTTCTTTGGACACTTTAAATAGCTCAGAGTGCTGAGTTTCTTATTAGCAACTTGCTATTAAAATACCATGTCATGTCACTGGGGAACATGTATTTTATATTTTTCCTTTAAAAGAAGAATCTATTTTTGGTATACCTTTTATACAGATAGTCTTCCTTAAAGAGGATGTGAACCAAATTGATAGTGTTTTATGTATTTGCTGCTGCTTCTGGTCTTGTTCAGGGTTCTGTTAGAGTCTTTAAGTGCTAACCCACTGCTCTGCCCTTTCATATACTCTGATTCTTTATTTGAAATTACAGTACTGAGAGGTAAGTGAAAAGCATTAATACACATGGAAGATTCAGAAGTTACTGTATTCATAGCATACTTTTGATTCCATTTTTGATAAGTCAGCAGGTAAAGGCAATGTGTTGTTGAAGAAAACTTTCTGGTCACTAGGATGAGCTGGGGATTATGTGAACCTAGAAAACAAGTCATTAAATGTAAAACATGGGAGATCGTCTCAACAGTTTGTCAAGAATGAAATTTCTTAATCAGAGGTTTTTTCCTTAATGTGACCTACAACTATAGTAAACCAAAGTACTCTGCATGTAATGCTGCTATGTGAAGTGTGATGAAAAATGTGAGTTCTTATTCCACTTTTGTGAATTGTTGGGGGAGCTGTGAGAAACCATTTCTGGATGTGTCCATGTTCTTAGTGTTAAGAAAAAGAAAACTGTCAACAACTGAGATGAGCTTATTAAGCTGTAGGTACTATTAGTTCTTTTAAAAGAACATCTGAGCTCATTCCCAACTTTTTTGAATTGTAATGTTATCAAGAGTAGCAAAATAGGTGGGATAGAGTAAACTGGTATTAGATCTTTTCTGGAAAGAAGAGGAGGAACTTTCCTGATGGAGAGCCTTCGGTATTATGCAGAAGTTACAGCTGACTCCGTGTATTAGTGCCACTGGGTAGCTGGAATTTTGCTTGGAGGCTATTGTCTACCCACACAGACTAACTGGAGTTATGAAGATTATATGGTTGCAGGAGTGATTACAAATAGCCCATTACAAAAACAGATTTCTGAAGTCCTTTTAATAGGAAATGCCATTAAGCATGATCTTGTTGTCTTTTATTGCATTCTGCTTTCTCTTGATAGTGCTTTACTAGCTGGATCAAATGCCTTGAAATAAATAAATCATGTTGTCTTAAGTGCAGTGCTTCTGTTTCTGGAGGTCCATGACCTGAAGACTGTTGTCTTGCCTTGTAGTAATGAGCACATGGGGAATGGAAAGCTCTCCAGAGTCATGTGGTGTGTTGGTGTGTTTTTTTTTTTTTTTGTTGTTGTTTTTGCGCACAGTCCTCTATTTCACCAGATTGCATCACAGGGACTTCATTTTTTTTGGCTTGTACTCTACTCTTGAAAGGAGGAGAGTAAGAAGCAGTCATTAGAATTAGAAGCTATATAAATATTGCAGGAAAATAAAACTGTGTCTTTCAGGGATTTCAGGGATACTGACTAGTATTGCATTTCAAAAAAAGCAATAATTATAACAGGTAACATGTTTATATAGCTATCTTGAATAAGTGTACATGAGGCTGATAAGTAGTATAATATAGCAGACTTTACTGCTTGGTGCTGTCTGGCAGACTGTCAATATGTGAGAGGAGAAAGTTCTGTGGAGTGTCTATGTGTGTATTTGTTTTTAAGTGGTGTTGGTGATTTAGCTAGGAAATCCCAGAAAAGTAACCAAATTAGAAGATAGCTCTATATATATGTAACCCAAATCCTTTTTTAACCTGCTCTCAAAGTTAACTTTTGATATTAAAATAAGTCAATAGAGTAAATGAGTAAAATATCACAGTATCAGCTGTAACATTATCTGTCAAAAGGCTTTTTTATTTATAGTGAAGATGCATTATTGTCAATGGTGTTGATATGCTAGACACTCTCTTGAAAGAGAAGGATGTGAACCGTGTGCGAAGCTGGATTGGACTGTAGCAGCAAATGAAGAGGTTTGTCCTACCTGCAAAGTTAAACTTACAGAAGGTCAAGAGCAAATACTTTCTCCTAATTCTGCCTAAAGAAATTAAGAAGTTCATGGACACATGAGGGCGCTGCAGACTTGAATATCAGTTGCCCAAAATCTTGGTCAGCCCTGGCCTTGAAAAGGCAACCCTGTTAATGTTTTAATAGACTCTGGTTATATGGAATCTAGATTTCACATATCTTCTGCACACATCTAAATGAAGAGGAGAAAGTATTTAAAGTGAACAAGAGAAAGTAAACCTATTAGCTCCTTTCCTGTAAGCTGCTTTGTGATTTGACAAGGTGAACTTTGTGCACTTTTCTACCAAAGGAAGGCTGTTTATCTCCTAATGATATTTTTTTTACCTGTTAGCTTGATGATCTGTTCAATTCATATTTATTTTCCTCCCCTTCCCCAGCCTTCACCCAACCTTTTCTATCTCTTTGATCTTACTAACACCTTTTTAAGAGGGGCAGGGGAGCAGTAGTAATTAGCATTAGGTGTACTGCTCAGTCTCATGTGCTTAGCAGAAGGCTGTTTGTGCAACTGATGGTTACTGCCATCCAGCAGGAAGAACAAGGATCTGTGCCAGGAAGGGAGAGTTTTTGAGATGTATGGAGCACCTCTGCCTTTCTAAGTTTCCTCATTAATGCTCTGTGTTGCGGTGTGCCTGAACACTGAGCTACTTCAAATCAAGTAGATGCTACATGATCTCAAATGTTTGCTGTTGCACAAATGTAGTGTGCATAAATATGTAAATATAAATATGCATAGAGTGTATATAAATGTGTATTTATGTATTTTGCTTTTCCATTCACAGTTCAGGTTATGCTGCTGATCATTTAATACAGTATACTGCTAACTTATCACCTGGCCTTTCTGACTTTCACCCTGAATCATCAGGTGGTGATGGAACTGGATTAGATCTTCTGCAATGTGATCTGTTTTGAAAAACTAACATCTCTTTTGCTTAATGACCTGGACCCTGATGTCCTCTATTTGATAACCTTTGTGACCTTGTTTCTGCTTCATAGCCCCCACATCATATATCCTGTCCCTGTGTATTAAAGTGTATTTCTGAGGTCTCTGCATACATTCTCCATCTGGTTACATTGGTTCTTAGGAGAAAAATGACTTTGCTCAGGCATTTCTGGAATGAATCCCTTGGCAGATAGGGCATGCTACTGTAGTTGCTTTTGCCATTGCATAGCTAATTAGCACTGAGTGTGTTAAAGTCTTGTGTTGGCTGGTATGATCTGGTTGAAAAGCTGCATCATTGGTTAAAAGCAGTAGCTGCTCATGAGATTTTACAAGATGGTTGCTCTCTTCCAAGTTCTCTAAGTATTAAAATTGGAATTTTGACTACCCTACTATGACCAGTTTGGCAATGAGCGTGAATCTTGTCTGAACCATCTGTACTATCTCTTATGTGGGCTGCATTCCTAGCTGAGGTCTCCTTTCTCTATAAGACTGATTGGGCCTTGTGGAATAAAATTTCATTAAAAAGCAATAGGCCTTATTGAGTCTGGAACACAGAAGAGTCTTGGGGAATTTACTTTCCGAATGACTGTGGTGTTTCTGATTCAAATTGTTTTATACTTGCTGTGGGTAAAGAGCATGCATAGTTACAGTAAATCAGATGATTTGCACCAATTCAGAACATAGTATCTTGTCTTTTATAATGTGTCTCCATGGAGGCATACAGCCTTTTCTGTTATTTTATATCTTTTGCAGGGTGTAAGTAGATTACATGCCATGTGAGAAACTTTAGGACTTCTCATCTGCAGTTTGGGTATTACTGATTCAAGTTGTCTGGGAGTTTTATGGATCACTCATTCTGGATTGACTTAGGATGCAAGTGTATTGTCAACATAGTACTGTCTGCTCAGATCTAACTCCTGTACAAAAAAATACAGCTTTGTCCTTATACTGTACATTTGAAGAGATAAAAGCTCATTTCCTCCTTTGAAATTTGAGGCAAATTACCCTTCTCATACCAGGATGGTTTTGCCTTGTTGCTTTGTAAGAACAATCTTGAAGGCAGCAGAGAAACATACCTGTTTAGGCATCTCCTCTGTGAGATGCAAGACATCCAGTTCAAACCCATACTATAAGTATCTGTAACTTTGAAGGGATATTTTTATACAAAGATCCACTCTTGATGACCTGATGACACTCTTCCAAACTAGTTTACTTTACAATATTTTTTGAGACCTGTATCCGTTGGAGAAGTTTTATTGGTAGGCCAGACATCTGCTGCTGTAAGCACCACGCAAGATTTAAATGCTGCAAACATTAGGTGTGCTGTTTGTTGTCATCTTACAAGATATTTGTTTGTTTTCAAACTGACCATATCTAAACTGCAAAGAAAATGCCTTTGAAAATGGTACATTTATAGCAACTCAGCTTCTAGTGTTAAGCTCTGTACTTGAACTCTTGCCCTTTCTGATGTAAAGGGACTTTTACTGAGGTTGCCTGTAGCACTTAGTATACTTACATGACATGCATGCATATGAATGTAGTTTACCAGACTAGTATCTTCAAGAAGCCCTGGGAGTTTGGCAGTGCAAAGCTATGCTGTCCTAGCTAAAGTTTTCTTCAGTGATGTCCAACAGCCAAATTCTTTTACACAGGAGCTCTTTAAGATCTGCTTTTTTTTGTCTTATAGCCAGTTTGCAGTGTCCGTGGCTTGGGTTCACCTTCACAGTTTTGTGGTGGTACACCTAAAGCAAGAGACTGGGAACTGGGACAACTCTATTTCTAGCTCTGCTATTGACTACCCAGTACTGGTCGAGTAATCTCACCATCTTAACACTAGTTTTCTTTGCCTCTGAGACAGAAATGACTGCTCTTCATAAATGAAGACTGTTAAAAACAAATTGTAACTTTCTGAGTTCTTAGAGGTAGCAGGTACTTTGAAAATTAAAACAGGAAGTGTGGTGATAATGTATAAAAAATAAAAACTTTGCCTGGTATCTAACCTGGGAGATTTATTTTTGATGAAAAGGTGATTGGTCTTGTCAGAAAACTTAAAATAGAAAGAAGCAGAGAGAGGGATTAGCAACGAGGCTGCCTCTTCTTTGGAGCAGGGACTTTATGTACCTGGTGTGTTCTCTCATCCGTAAACACATTTCCTGATCTGCTTCTCCAAATGGCCTGAAGCTGCAAAGGAGCATTTTGGTATCATCTGTCTCTCTTTATGGTGCAGATTCTGTGTGGTCATGCTCTTTTGTTGGCCAAAACAGTTGCTCATTCTGCAAAGAGAAATGGCCAGGAATGTCAGCTCCATCTTCTGTACAAAGTCTGTCTTAGTATTTCTGTTAGTTGCAAACACTCTGACATCAATCCAACTCTTAATACCGTGTTTCTGTGCCTTTTGTTTTGCTTGCTACTATTGTTATTTCAGTGGAAGCTCAGATTCTCTAAAGTTCCCCAGTGTTTTTCTTGGCCTCTTCCTGCTTTGTTTAATTTTGTTCCCTGGGGGAAATTGCCAATCTGAAATTGGAAAGATACCTGACCACATCCCTGATTTCCCTGCCAGCAGTAGGGTATTTTTTCTCTTCCCACACCCAGCCCACTGTATTACTGCTGCAGTATACCTGCTGCTGACACTGTACGTCTGCCATTTGGCAACTATATTGCATGGTCTCCTAGAAACAGCATGAGAGCTATTTAAATTGTTTTTATTCCACTTTTCCCTCTGTCCCATTCTTTCTTCTTTACTGTCCTTGTATGATATAATGAGATGTTACTTTGACAGCTTCACATCCCTTATCTGTAGCCTACCCTGTGCCTGGCAAATCATCCTGTCACTGAATGTGGTCTGTGTGCGTAGCACGTGCTGTTAATGGCAGCACAAATAGCCTCCAAGTGCCTGGTATATTCCAGAAGAAAGGTTCTTGTAACTTAAGTGTGGGGAAACCTCTTATCAGTGGATCTTGTTAGTACAATAATGGTGCAAAGTGAGTTGATAGCCATCTGGTTCTCCTGAAGCATGTTTGTCTACACAGCATAGGGGCAACAATAGTTTTACTGTTTGCATTTGTAATTAAGTAATGTGCATTATCCAAATGTAAAGACACTTCAAAGCGAAGGGCTAATGAGAAGCCTCTGTCAAAGATGCACCTTTAGTGACTTCTAGTGAATGTGTTTTATCTTGGCAATTGGGGTTTTGGTCTGCAGGACCATGAGAATTCTGTTTCATGGGTGAAAGCAACTTGTCTTATTACCCAGCTGGAGTGGCAGACATTTGTCACCACTTGTACACTAATTAGAAATATAGGAAGCAGTGAATGGAAGAGTCTATTCTTGCATTGTATTTCTTATTTTAAGGGGTTGAAGCTATTAATATAGAAATGCAGCCAACTGCTTTTAAATAAATCTTTGGATTTGTAGTTATCAGTCTGGTTCCAAAGCTAAAAAATAAAATGTTTGTTAATAATAGACATAAAATGGGAGTGAGAGGGGCAAGTAAATGTCACTTACTACTATAGCTGTGGTCTGAAGTATTAAAAAGAATGAACAGTGCAGTACATCCAGGTCAGGACTTAAACTGAATCTGTATCAGTATATTAACAGTGGTGATGTCTCAAACTGCTAAACTATGGAGATAATATAGCAGGCAATTAAATCGTGCAGTTGATACATGAAGTTGTTGTTACTGCCTCAAAATTGAGTGAAATGCCCAGTTAATATTTCAGATACCTGTAGTCTCAACCTGGCTACCTGTCTTCATTTCAGCTGTCAGTGAGAACTTTGAGCAACTAGTAAAATCAGCCTGGCTTTTCTTCTAAGGAAGACCATGACCAGAGTGGGTTTAAGTTGTAAAAAGAAGTGAACTGTAAACTTGGCTGTTGCAGCATGTTTTTGTTCATCTATCTCACGTCCTGGAGCTGTGCACCTAAAAGAGATGAGCCAGCCTTTTGAAGTGCCTGTAGAAGTCTGACCTCTCCAATGTACCTGATGGCTTAGGAGTTTCTTTCAGGGAATTGCTAATTAAATTTCTATTTACATAGAAGAGACAGAGGCATCTCTTGCACAGCTAAAATGTAGTTCATGCTTCAGTTCTTTCCTGGGGATATGTGTGTGTTGGTTTTAGAACCTTGTGTTGGGTGGTTTGATTAAGTTGTAGATATCAGCAAAAATCTCCTAAGACAAAACTGTTTGTTAGCATGACCAGTGACTGAATTCATCTTGGGGGCTAGTTTTGCTTAAAATTTTAACTTGTTTTATCCAGAAAGTAGGACAGTAGTGCCAGTCTACTGATCTTGTATCTTTGTGCAGAAAAGACTTTATTGCCAAAGCAGCAGGTATGTGTTGCTTGAGATATGCAAGTATTCAAAAAGCAGTGATGAACCACATCCAGCTGTATTTAACACCAAGTACAGCTTTAAGTGGTTTTAAGCTAATGTGTGCCCACACAGATACTGAAAGAAACATTCCTGAATTCATCCCTGGTCACACCATTCCAACTTTGCCCTGCTCCATGGCTGCTTGCTTTTGATCCTGACACAAAAGCAGCAACGTGCCTAAGGAAAGGGATCCGAGGGATCAACCCTTTCTGAGGGGAGCGGGCGCTTAATCAGTTTAGCTTCTAAACCTTTTCTTAGACTGTGATCTCATGGGTGCTCCCTGCAGCTGTGGAAGGCTATGTGGTCTACCTATACATATGAGCCTATATGGTATCCAAGGACACTTTGGGGTCTGATACGTGCTGTGGGGATCTTTGGACGTGTGTGTGTGGAGAGGTGCAGCTGCAGGTGTCATTCAGAAGGGCCTTTGCAGTGCTGTGTAAAAGGACTCCTGTTATGTCTGTGCTTTCGGCAGCTTCAGGGTAGTGCAGCAGTCAGGATAGGGAAGAAAGAGGGATCCTGACTTTTGAACTTAATCCACTTGGCTTGGATCCAAGCATCATTAATGTGACGTGAGACATTTTGTTGGGGTTTGATTAACTGGGGTGCTTGTTCTTGCCTTAGGCCATGTTGTAAGTTAACAGCCCAGCATGCTGACATGTGCTATTAAAAACAAATATTTAAAACTAAATTGAGAAACACACTGACGAATGCACTGTAGGGAAGAATTGGCAAAGCCTGGCCTTAGGAAATTAGTTGAGATAAGCCTTATTAATTTTTCTACTGATCTAGCATCTGCATCTTCACAGTTCAGACATTTATTCACAACTGCTTTTTTAAATATTTTCTTCAGCTGTCCTATGATGGTAAAATATTCCAGATGAAATTTAGGGACAGCAAGTGGCCAAGTACAGTTGTGTTACTCGAGCAGAAATCTGGACAGTAACTTTGTTTCTGTGAGCTCATGTTCTTTTTGGCTGTTACTGGCACCTTCTAACAGTGTCTTCACTGAGATCCTGAAAAGCAGCGGGGAATTTCCACTCTTCTTTGCTTGCTGTGGTGCTGCTGTGGGCAGTCCAGTAGAGGGCTGCCAAGGGCTAAAATATTAATGGTAATACTGTTTTGCTCAAGCCTGTGATGGCAGATATGAGTAGAATAATAGAATTTATATATATAAAATGAGTCTTATGCTTACTACTACTATGAATTTAAATTCTGGGGCATTAAGAATGGGCTTTCTTATTCTATAGTTAATTCATTTCAAAAGTAAAACTTGGAGATGCTAAAGGTTCCCCCCCACACTCTAGTTCAATCATTCTTTTCCTTATTGTAAAACTTCCTCATTTGCCTCTTTACCCCCTCATTTCGCTCCCCTGTCTCCAAATACCCTCTCTGGGATCTTGATGTGCAAACTATCTGTGATTTCTGAGTTGATGATAGGGTACCTTTTAGAGAAGGTGTGTCTAGATAGGGAATTGGGTTTAAGGGTGATAAATATCTGAGGAAGTGAAAACTATAGCATGCATACAAGTCATGGAAGTCTTTGTATCCCTTTATTTTCAGATCATCTCTGAAGCTGAAGTCCACTTCAGTCTAACAAGCCTACTGCTGGATCAGTGGATACTTTCAATTCCACTACTTTTTCCAAATTGCCCACTGATTCATTCCTAAAGCACAGTGGCCCTTGATTGATTACTGACAGTGAGAATCTGTTAGACTGGAGGGATTTTGGGGAAGGGAGAAGCAGTCCTTGCACAAGCTGTGGCCTTTCTTGAAAACAAACATCTTTTTTTTTTTTTTTTTGGCAGATGCAATAAAGGACTTCTCCAAATGTTGCTGGTAGTTACCAAGTTGAGATCTTATTTTTTTTGGTTTGGCACAGACTTTTTCCAGAGGAACAAATTGTAACCTTGTAAGTCATGGATTATGACTGGAATAAAGGGAAGACAGCAGGAACAAGTGAACTGTTGTCTAAAAAGTATTTTCAGGGTAAAAGAACAGAGCATTTTTTCACCTGACATCTCTTCTGAGTTTTTTGTGCTGCAGGAAGATGATCAGATTGAGTTGAGGGCTCTGTCTGAGCCTGATAACCTCTCAGAAGGGCTGTGTTGGAGTCCATTAATAGTCATGGGTTTGGTGTAAGATCGCAAAAAAGTTTTAAGTTCAGAGAAGCTCACGCCCTCACTGCTGTTCATTCTGAGCAAGCTCTCATTCTCAGATAGAGACCTGTGCTGTATTATGTCTCTTTACCACACTAGAAACTGGACTGGTAACAAGTTAACATGAAAGCAATCTCCAGCCCCCTTTGAAGTATGTAGAATATAGTTGGGCAGTTACAACAAATAGGGGAAAGATGGTCTTTGAATTGCGCAGCAACTTTTAACTGCAGCGCTAGCTTCTTTTCTAAAAATTGTGGTAATATTTTTCCTTTCAGGCTTCCAGCCTTTCAGGTGCAGATCTAAATCTCTTGTCAGACAACTGGGAGTTTCACAGGCCTTAAAACAAAATAAGATGTCAAACCCTATGTGTTTTTCCATATGCAGTACTAAGTTTGGAATGGCCATTATCTAGACTTAAAGCTGCCTTTACTGTAATGTGGGAAGATACCCCACTTTGTCAAAGAAAACAATATGATGTCAAAATAATGTATGTCAAAAAGTAAGCACCAAGTCCTTACAAAGCTGAGTTCCTTTCTGGAAAGGAGGGAAGGAAGGGGAAAGAGAGGGAGGTAAACTGACTTTGCTCAAGGTTAACTAGACTGTAATAATAAGTAAGGTTGGTTCCCAGATTTTAGAGACATCCTGACCTTATTTAGCTCCAATTTATGCATCATGAGAATGGACTTTGTACCTCTTCCATTGAGATGGATAGACAGGAGTAGTTTCTTAGTACAGAGAACCACAGAGTTGGCTGAAGAAATATTTTTCTTTTCCATCTTGCACTTAAACAAGTACATGGTGTATGTCTAATAGCAGGGTGGGATACGAAGGTCACCAAAGTGTATGACACTGAGCCATGGATTCCCTATGATGTATGGTATCTGCTTAAATCACAAGAAGGAATAAGTAGGACTTTGTTGCCCCCCTCCAGCTTTGAATTATTTTAAAGATCGAAAAAATACATTCCCTTATTCCCCTACCCCCTGTATTGTTTCTGCACATACTGATCTTTGCATTTGTTTGCGGAGGTGTTCCTTTTGTGTGTAGTTTTTTTCAGTTTTCATCATTTGCATACACTGAATTTGTTTTGTATGGCTGCCTTATCACATTGATGTCCTTAAAGGAAATAGTGGCAAAACCTTTAGAAGGTATCCCTCATCCTAATAAAGAAGGTAGGGATAGCTACATTCAGTGTGTGTTTCAAAGGTACTGGGACACGTACATCAGATCTCAAAACTATTCTTCCTGGAATGGCTTTGGGGCAAGAATGAGAAATATGGGAAGGAATTATATGTTGGATATGATAGTGATGGCAGAGCATCACTAAATGAGGAATAAGACAAGCATGAAGATATTGGCCTCAGTGGAGTAACATCCTTTTCAGTGTTAACTTTTAACCCCTGTGCTGAAGCTACAGTTGCAGCTTGCAAATACTCAAAAGCTTTTACACAAGTCATTTCTGCCACTGCAAGCTTGTCTTTCTGTTAGTAGATACAGTCTACATAAGTGGGCAACTGGTATTAGATGCTTCAGTGTTCTTTAGAGGGTCCTTTTGAGATTCAGTAATAATTCATTCACAGTGAATGGATAGAATCTCTTAAATTATATATTATAGTTCTGGGCTCATGGGCCTGCGGGCTTCTCAAAGGGCTAGTAGCTCAGTTGAGGTAGCCTGTCTCTGTTTATTCCCCCAATTCCCCTATTAACTCCCCAGCATCCCAGATTAGCTTCAACATCTGGAGGTCATCTAGTGCAATCCCCTGTCTCAAGCACGGTCACCTAGAGCATGTTGCCCAGGACCCTATTGGATTAATTTGGTAAAAACTTGAAGGGTTTTGTTCTCGCTTACTTTGAACATGGAATTTATTTAATATTCTAGGTTTGTCATTGACAAGCCCTTGAAATGGGCATGTCTTCTCTTAGCCCTCTTCCAAGCTGGCAAATGGGGACTGGCGTAATATAATGGTTTTGAGGTGCACTGTAGTGCCAGAGTGCTTTCCAGGACTGTGGGTGAGAGACTCCAGTGAAATACAGCAGACGTTGCTGTATTTGCTTGGCTGTGGAATCTTACCTTTCTCACCAGGTGGACACCTGGCTGGCTGCAAAGCAGACATTTGTGATAGCTGACTATAACTCAGTATGGGGGAGATGAGCAAGCCTTCAAGTGACTTGAAGCAAGACTTACATGTTGTCTGCTTTCATCTCCAGAGTTTTTTTATCTCTGACACATTTTTAAATGTAACTGGTAATCTCCTGAAAAAGGCCCATCTTATTGCTGCATTTATCTTGCCAAATCAAAACTGCTTTTTATGTTAATTCTGCAGGACTCCCTAAGTTCCAAAGGCTTCTCCTGAGGCTGCTGGCTCCTCCCTGGCAAATTCTGCTCTGTAGCTATTAACATATAAAACTTTGGCATGCTGCAAACTGAATGTAGGAAGAACATCAAATATACTGTACTTCATATCAAAATAGATTGAGCTGATACATTGCTTATGATTTTTTGCATTTCTCTTTAATTATATAAAAGCTTCCCTTTTAGTATAGCATGTCATTACAGATTATGAAAACTATGCTGCATACTTTTGCTCTTGCCTGTTCCATGATAAATAGTGTCTTGGTGTTTGACAGCTGCATGATAAAATCTTTGGTAGTTGCAGGAGAGGAAACAGGGTGCTTGGCAATCTAGGCTAGTTTAATTTCTTCTTACTACTTGCTGCTACTGGAATTCTGATTTTTTTATTTTTCAAAAATAATCACTAAAAATGGAGATTAAAAAAATCTGTCACTGCCTTTCTGCTTTCCTGAGTTTGTTCACCTTTGATAACCCTTGTTAATGTTACTTGAGTTTGCAGAATCTATGCACTTTTCAATGAATAAGGAAGCTATAGAATTGGTAGATGTTCCCACATTGCTAAAAGCTTTTTGATTGTGTAAAAGTCAACATGAGTTTTTTTTATTGTTTTCTATTTTATTTCCTTCTCCAGGATGAGTGATACACTTCAGGCAGTAAGTGAGCCGCATCTCTACAAGCTTTGTCTCTAGACCAAAACTAATGATCTGGTTTGTGTTGGTAATTTGTACTCCCCTGCCTCCCCCCGCAAGCCTCTTTAGTTCTATCTATAGGGAACTTGTGGTACTGCTAGATGTAGTGCAAGACAATAAAGTGGCTCTCTTTAATGTTTAATACATTTGGGTATTTAATTTCAAGCTTGACATTAAATTTAATAAGCTCAATTCTTTAAAAGAATGTCCTTAATGAAACAGTTTCACACTGCTGTTTGAACGCAGCTTTCCAGACTTTCTGAAATGTTGCTGTGCTGCTGCTACTCAGCTTGTGTGTTAAACCTCTGACGTGTGTGACGGTGTTCAATGCACTGTGGTGTTCCCAGTACTTAAGGTTCAATTCTGTTTTGAGAGTGAAAAATCCATTTGTAAACAAATGAATGATTCTGATATTAATGAGACGCTGTAGTATTTTCAGCTGCTCGTGGAAGGTAAGCGTATTGTTGATAGACTGGTAGCACTCCTTCCATACTTTTGCTTCTTGGAGATATTAAGTGTTTTTTGAATATTTCCGTGGGAATTTTGATCCTCACCTGAGCGCAGTGTTTTTTCTTTTGTTTTGTCTCTTTTTGCCAACCTCACAGTATTTCTTTGGCATTGCTGCATCAAAGATCAGGGTGTCTGGAGTGTAAATTGGCTCTTTCACACCTTTAAGTAGTAACTTGGTGCTGTTTTTCATTAAAGGGAAAAGAAAAATCTGTTTCTCCCCCCCCCACCCCTGCCTTGTCATCCCACCCCTAAAAAATAAAGCCTAGGCACAGCCATAAAACCCTAAGTGTTCATGAGGGATTGAACTCTCAAAGACAGCTAAATGTTTTTTCTTTCTCTTTTAAAGTGAATGTATTTAATCTGCTGTCTTCTATAGCTTAAATTTTTTTGGGACCTGTTCTGTCATGGTGACCAAAAAATCTAGTCTTGTAAGAGTTGCTTATCTGTGTAGTATTAGCATCCAGCACACCTGCCAAGTTTCAGGAGGTGCAAAATCTGTGTTGTGCAACACTTACGAATTTAACAGGCCGGCTGGGAATCAAACACAGTGAAACAAGGGCTCTTTCTGCTCTCCAGTCACAATTTTCAAGGGATGATGGACTGGGTCAGAGCTGCAGTTTTGCAGATGTGTGTGTTTATGACACCAAAAAGAAAGCTTGAATTTCAGTTCTGCAAGTAAAGGCAGTGTCTAAGACGCAAACCACATTTGCATGTGAAAAAGTACACTTTCTCTTCACCTAAATTTGTACCTAATATTCTAATGTAATCTAAATTAAGGAGGAAAGCAGACCAGCTTTCTAGAAGAACTATGTCTGCTCAACTGGGACAAATGTCTTTGCTGGGCAATATCATTTTAGACAATATACTCATTCGTCTTTGGATTTATATGACAGATAAAGTTTTTGTTGATACTTAGAGTCTTTCCGGAAAGTGCTTGTTAACTTTGAAAGAAAAATGATATATCAAAATCTGCTAAATAATTGCAAAAATCAAGCTGTGAGGATTAAAATGGGAGCATGTTTGGATAGATTGTGACCTAGGGTCATATATCTAATGTGGGCAGCTTCTAGCGTGGGCAGTCTGCCCAGTCCTAGAGATAGCAACATGACAGTTTATTGCTTAAAAGAAAATTATGATTTACTCTACCTTTTACTAACCAGTATGAAGCACAAGTTGTGTCTAAGCTTATTGGAAAAATTCCGTATTGGAGAAATCAATATTGAACCCTGAAGGGTAGATCTAGGTAAGGTAATATGAGCATTTCTTGTATTATATGTGAGCATGGCATCTGCAGCAGACTCTTAACTTCCTTTCAGGTACTTCGTTTGCACTTTTAACCTAACAGGGCCATTTTCATATAAAAGCTTCATTTTTGTTTCATAGATCAAGAGGGAGAAAGTCATGGAAAAGTTTTCCTGTGCCTGTTCTCTATACTGCTGTATAGTGTAATGATTTTCTTGCTTTTGGGAGACTATTACTCTTTAGTAATAAGCAGCTTCTTTGTCAAACCAGGTTCTTTTCTCCTATGGAAGATATGAACCTGTCCTGAGAGGAGTTTGCAACTTGTATGGCAAGAGAAATGTCTACTTGAGAAACTTGTTTTTTATTATTTTTATTTCTGCTGGCAATGTTTTTTCTCCCAAAATATATGAATTCCATGGTTGTCCTGTACATATAATTAGAATGATAGCAAACTGAAAGCCTTTTATAATTTAAGATGCATGACTGTGGCATCTCACCTGAATTTGATCTCTTGGATTTGATCCGGATTTTGCTGTTCTGAGGATGATGTATTCGATGTCTGCAACTTTTGATTTAGATAAACTAGTGCATAAACCAAGCAAACAAATAATTGTGTTGTTACTGATGTTACATTTTAATTGGACTATTGTATAGCTTAGAGAATGGGCCACAAGGGAACTGCCAATTACTCTGTGTATCTGTCTAAAAGCCTTTTCATTATGGAATACTGATTAAGGTTATATAGCTCCATATTGTTTCATGTTATTGATTTCCACCAACCCTAAGTCGATGGTCTCATTAGTTGTCAATTACCTTTATTTTTTTCCCCCATGTTTCCCAAAATTGACATGAGCTACCTGAGGTGTTAGGTTTAATTTGAACCAGGTATTGGTATGCCTGTTTAATCTTTAACAAGACCCGTTAGGCTCCCTATTTTTAATTTTACACAAGCCACAAAGGCATCTGCACAGCGAGGCTGTGACCCATTCGGTATAAGAAGAGCAAAGCAGGCTTCTACAGAAAATAATAGGGAATATCTGTGGTAGGGCGTTTTGACTGTTTGTCCTGACAAAGGGAACCTGCTATTTTACCATCACAGATGCTGACTAAAATTTGGAGCTGTTGACTTGTGCCAGCTGACTTGCAGCTTTCATTTGCTTTGCTGTCTGCATCTTGCTGGAGTGCAGCATACCAAGAGAGAAAACTGTCCTGCAAGTCAGATGTGGCAAATGGTCAGAATCCAAAGCATGGAGATAATTCCTTTGGAGGCACAGGAACCTGTGTAAGAAATGTGGAATGTGGCTCTCATTTTATGAAAGCTACATTTGTTCAGGATGCTGCCTTCTAGTGCTGCTAGTAACTTATGTTCGACTGTCAGTCTCTATTCAGTGCTAAGTTACACTCGCCCCCTGTAAGCTTTGCCTGTTTTCACTGGCTGCCACTAGCTAATTCTCAAGTCCCGTGCCCCACTAACATTGGCAGTGCTTTTCCTTAATTTTCGGTTGTCTTGCGAATGTCTGAAAGACATCAATGTGTTGATCCACAATGTGTCCCAAGCTCTGTCCCTTCCTGAACTCTCCCAGCAGTCCCCAACCACCATGCACAGAGAGGTCCTTGTGCGCTTTCGGAAGGGGAGCAATTGCCACCACCCTTCGTGTTGCCACAGCAACCCTGTGCGGCTCTGTTAAGCTCAGGCATCAAAGGTTTCTATTTTTTCATATTGCTTAAGTAAAGGGCTGAAAGGAACAATGTTGTGATATTTGGTTTAGTTAACGTTTCTTGGGTCTTGTACAGTGGTTAAGTACTGTGAAGTCATATGTATGCAAAGGCTGTACCCCACCTGCGTCAAAATTCTTGTTTTCTGTTGTCCCTGTATTTTGTGTTTTTGTTCTTTTGTGCGCACCTAGTCTCCACTTGCATGCTCTTGAGAAAAGAATAATGAATTGCATTTCTCCTGTAGAGGCACTGCTTTCTTGTGGGCCCTGCTGCTCCCCAGGCTGACCCTTTTTCCCTGGGAAGAGTAGTTCACTTTGCTGAGTCCCACAGTGTGTCATTGGCTTGAGGAAGAAGGAAACTGGTGTAGGGCTGTGTAAACAAACTCTTGTTTGGAATGTGCAGTACCGTATGCCTGTCAGGTTGCTTTGACACCTCTTATTTGTTGCCGGACAAGTGTAGAAGGCAAAGAGAAAGCTACATTTGTTCTAGCAAGCCAAATGATCAGATGCTTAATTCAGCTGTGGAAAAAGATGGCAATTTTTTATTATTTTTAAGGACTTACCAGAAACTTGCCTAAATTCTGAGTATTATTAGAGGCCATTTTCCAGGGCCTGTTCCAGTCATCGTTGCTGTGTATTCGCTCAGAGAACTTGCTCATCTTTCCTCTAGTTTTACCTCACGGCATAACCCCAGTGCCTAGAAATTGAAAGGGGATCTTGAGAATGTTTCTTGGATACTTATATTAAAGTAGCCTTCTGAATGTCCTAGTTACTTTCCAAATAGAGACTATATGCCTTCTTCCCAAGGCTTATTAATTAATTATTAATTGTATCTATGCTACCCTAAAGAGCCTGTGAACAGGACCTGAGGACTTCAAGTTTTAGAGCTGTTCTTGTTTGGAGATTTTGAATTACATCTTATCCTTTCTTTTATTTGCTGATGTGGAATTCATTTTAATTTTTACTTTGAAATAATATTTTGTTTTGTAGCCACTAAGTATGTCTCTCTCTACTGTTTTGTTTTATTCAATCAGTCTCTAAGAACAGAAGAGATTTATGGTTCAATTACTGATGCTTCGATCTTTAATGAGTTGTGAATAGAGGAGTGAGTTAGCAATCTTTTATAAGTCAGAATTTTACTACAGCCTTCCGAAGGAAAAAAAGTTTTTTATGGTGATGACTTTAAACAGTCTTTTTAGTTTTTCTTCAGGTTAAATACTGGATTCACGCAAAGTTGATGTCACAATTTCCACTGACTTGGAGAGTGTAGAAATCTGGCCCTCTGCCATCTCCTTCCAATTCTGCAAAAACATTACTTCCTAACTATTGCATCAGGCAAAAGTATGCTTTTGAAAAAGATCCTTGCACATGCAGTATGTCTGAGATGGACATATGAGCATATGGTTCATGGTCCCTTTTAAATTTTGCCTAAATGGTTTTAGGATTGAATCTCTCCTATGCTTCATTTCAGGATGAGATATAATTATCAAGGAAGAAGTTGTTGCTTTTTTGCTGAGGAGAGTAAGCTGTTTTTAATATCCCTCTCCACTTTTTCACCCAAGTTGGAATGATAAAAGTTATAATAAGTCTTAAGCTCTGTGGGCTTCTCCCTGATAGGGATTGAGGTGTGTGGGGTGCAGTGGGGTGGTTCTTTAAGCCATTTACTCAGGCTGAACTGCTGTAAAGCCTCAGGCTTTCTGCAGCTGAATTTGTCTAGAGCATGAAGAATCTCATTATCACAGAGTGCACTGGAAGCTTGAAGTATAGGGAGTGCGATGACTGCATTGCTGGTTAGCTCCTGCACCCTATGAGTCAGTGTCATCAGCGCATTTAATGTCTAGGTTTGTGCCAGTGTTCACATTCATGTGGTTGAGTGATGGCAGATGATAATGACTCATGCTTCATTTACTGATGTCCTATCACTTTTCTCTGGCTTTGTGGACCTTTACTTGAATCTCAAAGAGCAGTTACTGGGAAAGAATAAAGTCTCTACACATGAGTAAGGGTCAGAAAACTCAGAGGGATTCTGAAGTGTTATTAATTTTATCAAAACAAGGATGTTTTGTTTCCAAAATACTGATATCTAACTTCTTTTAGTTGTATCAGCATTGTTCAGGATCCTGTATTGCAGATTCAGCTGTGAAAATCTGTGAAGTAAGGTGGCTGTGCTTATCCATCCATTTAATTGGATGGAGAAATAAAGTATATGGAATTGTTCTGGATTTAAACAATCCTCATCTCCCTCCCCAACCCCAGCTTTTCTAGAAGAGAAGCTGTGATGTTAGAAATACATCACACCAAAAGCGGTCCCATCTATCTCAGGATATAGTGTTGCTCTAGCAAAGAATAGGAGAGATTTTAAGTTCGTTATTCAAACTCAGGACTCTTTCTCCCTCTTCCCCTTCTCTATTAATAATTAGAAGAATAGGTAGTAAAGGCCTAAGCTGGGTAACAAATCATTGGTTTTGCTTTGTATTTGGGCTACTTGCCTGCACTGAGAAGTTAGGAGCTCTGCTGTCTTAGGGCCGTGTCCCAGCTGAACACACGCGGATGTGTAGGGTTCTTGGAGGGAATATTTCCAATTGAGTATGGTGCCTTTAGAACAAGCTGCAATTTTTGTTCTTTTTCATTTTATCTGTTTTAGGCCATCAAGCTATTAATTGATTTGAAAATTAAAAACACTTAGAAGGCTTTATTAAGAGGTTGAACATCAGATTGACCTACTACTAATTTTAAAGAATCGCCAGTAGGGAATTAGAGGGGATATAAAGAGAGCAGAACAGGAGGTTCTTCCCTGACTTACCTTACACTGTGTAATGAAGCAGGAGCTTACACAGCCATGAACTAATTTATTGCAGCTCCTCATGAGGTCTGTAGTCCAGCTGGAGAGAGCTAGAGAGATGACACTAGTTTGGTAGGTAAGAGGAGAAAGAAGCTTTCTTAAACATATTTGAAATTTTTGATTTTTTTTTGTTGTTGTCTTAGTTCAAAAGCCGTATGGATTAAATTGGTAGGTGCTTGCTTAAAGAAAACACGCTTTTGAACATCTTGAGTGAAAAAGAGGAGGTGACTAAATATCGACAAGTCATGCTTTCAAACACTGTAGAAATCTGTTACCAGCTGCAATGGCAGGATGTTTCAAATCTGTGTAAATGAGAAATATGTTTATCACAAGGGTGCTGAGCTGTGCTTCCTTTTTGATTCCTTAATTTTTAATGTGTAATGATTCTGCTGAAAGCAATTCTCTTCCCATTTTTCTTAAGGCGCTGTGATGTTCATTAATAAAAGCACTGTTGTAAGGTGCAGTGTGCTACTGATGTATTAAATAATATATATTTGAAAACTGCATTTAAAATGATGTTTTGGAGGTATGTTTCCCATGAGCAAAACTGAGGAACTGCTACTTTGTCCTTAATTCACCTTGTTATATTACAGATTGCAAAAAAGAACAGAAATATCTGGGGAAACTTGTTTTCTGCTTGTGTTCCTCATGAGAGTTTTTTCTTTAGGTTGTAAGGAAGTTTCTAAAAAATTGTTTTTATTAACAAACTTGAATGTGAGAAATCTGAATAAATGAGTTCTTGGAGTAGAATGTCATCTCGTAAGTGGGAAACTTTCTAGCATTTTTTTTGTTGTTGAAAGCTTAAGGAAGGATTTCATCCCTGCAACTAACATTCAGGATGCAGAAAACAGGTCTTTAGGTTCTTTGTGTGAGTTTGTACCAAGTAGTTGAAGTTTGGTTTTCTGTTGGAGTGCTCACCATTATGGTAGATGATTTGTCCCTTAAATGCAATATGTAGCATTTTACATGTGGAGGGATATCTTGTTTGTTTAAATTTCCTTCTCTAGGCTTATGGAGTCCTTGACTGAGATTTTGACACCGAAACAAGCATATGTGCTAATGTGAGTCACAGTTGCTACCGGCATAGCTTGCAAGTGGTCCCAGAGCACAGCTCTGCCTCTTGCAATCTGCCTTTTCTGGCAGGGGCCTCATCTGCTTTCCCACCGAATGGAACATGAGTTTGTCTGAAGTCCCTCACCACTTAACACCTTTCCCTCCTCTGCATGAACACTAGCATGCTCAAGAGTGTGGAGCCAAAGTTTGTTTCTCTTTGGCTTCCCAAGGACTTCTTGGAGAAGAATTATCCAATCTAATTACATGGGGGCAGAGGGGATGATTTCAGGCTGTTACTCTCAAATCATTCTAGGGCTTTTACTAGCTCTGTAAAATTGCTGGTAGTACTACTTAAAAACAGCACTGAAGCACTTCCAACCTTTATATTCCAACTCCAGAGAGTGCCACTTCTCATGTTAACCATGGTGGCTTGAGAGAGCTGGTGTCCTCTTGCTGGGAATAAATATGCAGAACCCCTTTACTTCCATTTTGATTCTGACTTTATCAGAACAAGCTTGGACAAATTAGCAGCAAAGGGATTTTTAAGCAGTGGAGCTCTTGGCAGCATACACCGTGTAGGAAAAACAGTGCAACATTTGAGTGACTTCAGTCTGCTGGTAGTGCTTGATGCCCCTTGCTTTTCTGTGGGAAAAGATACTGAAGGAGTATTCTGCTCACCGATGTTTATCAGGCACAGCTACATGTCTGGCTTTCAGCAACTGCTGAATTGCAAGACACATTATCAGCAACTTGCAACAGGTCATTGGGTTCCTAGTTTCTCCCATTTAGACTGTTCACCTTCCTGTTGAAATGTATGTAAAATTGGCAGAAGGGGAAAATGACATCCAAACCTTCTTGGTGAATAAAACACCAACAAATTCTAGCTTCAGCTGAGCTAAAGAGTGTTGGCTTTGAAGCTGAATTTTGGTACTCTGGGACGGGCATTTTAAGTGTAGAATATACTGACCAGTGGTTCCAAAGAACTGTAAAATTTCAGGGTCCTGACAAGATTTAAAAAAAAAAAGGGGAAAAAGGGGGGGGGGGCATTTGTGCCTTGATTTTTTTTTTTTTTTTTTTTTTTTTAAATTTTGTAAGTGGACAAGAGTGCTGAACTGCCTAAGTTGAGTGCTAGGCATTGACAGGAAGACTTTGAACAGTCTGAAACTTTCCTTATTTGTGAAACCTTCCTTATGAGGAACCTTTGAGGTTTTGTGAATGTGGTTGTTCTGAAGATGGTATTGAGAAAGACCAGGAAAAAAAATGTAAAGAGATCTCTTCTCTCTACTGGGACTGCCTTTCTGTGTTAATGGTTCTGTGTGACTGGGTGGACCCTATAGAAGAACTGTGCAAGTCTGTATATGTGTCTAACTAGAAATATATATTTTAAAAAGAACTGAAAGAAAGGAATGATCTCCTGCTCAAACAAAAATTAGGTTGAATATGTATACAAAAATAAAGGCTAGTGGTCCTTTCACAAGCAAAAGGATATATGATCTGCCTCATTACATAAAACTGTAATATATATGGATGGCGTGAAGCAGAGAAAGCCTTTTTCTTCACTAACACAATACCAATCAAGAACACTTTTGTGTGTGTGTGATTATGAATATTGATGCCAGGTTCCCAAAGTGAATCTGCATGGTTCCAAGTTGGTAGATGCCGCCCCCGTTGTGGTGTTGCCTATATAAAATTTTCTCTGTGAGAGCTTTTTTGACAGCTCCTTTGATCATTCCATATAACAAGAGGATTAATCTTTCAGTGTCTGTTTGGTGTTAATTTACCATTTTGATTTCAGAATAGTAAAGTAATAAGCTATTACAACATGTCAAGTATTGCTAGGTTGTTAATATGCACTGTGGGCATGTAACAAGGCACCTTCCATTAATGTAAAAATGAGATGTCCCTGTGGCTCATATGTTAGAGAAAACTGAGGCAGGAAATATTTCAACATTTTCCTTTTGAAGAGCTTCTTGGATGATTTTCTTAGCATGTATACAGAGCAGCTTAATGGTTTATAAAAACTACTGATGGACTATTATGTTGGTTCAGTGCCCACCTTTGTGCTGGACTCTGCTGTTCTGAAGTAATAACATATCCTTATAACTTCAAAGTAACAGCAAACCAACCACTGCAAACAAGATGCCTGTAGCAAGGCAATGAGAGGTCTGCTCTAATCTTTCTGCTTTTTTTCAAATGTCTGTTTCAGCAATTTAGGTTGTTAAATCTAATACTGTAAGACTTTATATTGTATTTTTTTGGCTTTCTATAAAGGTTACAGCAGCAACCCTCTTCACCAAGCCCTATAGCTTTTCCTTGGAAGCCTGTGGTTGGTATGATATTGCCCCACTGTGAGAGCAAGGGTTTTGACTGTTTTGCCCTGTGAGGCAACCAAGCTCAAGTTCTTACCATTTCTAGTGTGGTTTTGCTGTGTGCATATATAGGATAGCATTATGAATATTGAGTGTCCCTGAGCAAGAAGAAGAAATAGTTGGAATAGTGGAATAAAGCCCTTGCTGTAGTGAAATCAGACATGTTGCCCATTCCCTCACTGGGCATGTGTTCCCCGCCTTGCCTGTGCCTGACTCCCTTGTTGTCTGGTCTGTGTGCTCTGGGCACAGGATCTTATGGTGCCCAATATGAAGTTGTTGGACACCTCCCAGTTGCACTTTTCAAATTTCTCAACCTTAAATGTGCTAATCTCTTTCTGTAAAAACTACCTGGATCAATTCTCAAATTGATGTCCCCCCTATTGTTTTATTGGAAAATATTTTATTTTTGAGGTGGGAGAATAGAGGGGAGAAGGAGGGACATGTCAGGATCAAATTTGATTTAGAGTTGTACCAAGTAAGTGTCAGTTTGATCCAGATGAATTCTGCTTGCTGTATTTTAGTTTGGAGAAAGGAATTCTGAAAACTGTTTGTATGATAATGAAGCAAAGCTGAAGTGTTTTACTTGCAACCTCATGCCATGACATTATTTCTTTGTGATTCAGTATATGCTTTGTAAGACAAACAATCCTGATATTGTGGGAATCGGTACCTTCAGACAGATGTAATGCAAGCAGTAACCTCACACAGTTGGTTTGCAAGTCTGAGGCCTTTGTCTGATTCTGTAATCTTAAGAAAAGAAGGTTAAAGATGAAAAAGACCTGGAAGTCTTACTGTCCAGCCCTCAGTTGATGCTTGGGTCATGAAGGATCAGACCCTTGTGGCGTTCAAAAATGCTGCAGCATGAGATTGTCTGGACTGATTTGTTCATCCACCTATCATCATCTTGGCATGGAAGATGGTGTCAGATGTGATTGTTGTTCTTGTGCCTTGTGCTGGCAGATTATTGTTGCTGTTTCCAACTACCATTGCATCGGGCAAAGAAATGGGCCTCTTTTTCCTGTTGCAAATTCAATTACAGCTTTGGTTGTGGATATCAAACACATTCATGATACTTCATAGCATCAAAGAAAGAAAATAATCCAAAATGTTTGTCATAGCCATAGGCTGTGATATTATTGTGACTCATTTCTGTGTGCAGTAAAGTGTTATGGAAGGAGAAAAAGGGGGGAGAGGAGGCAG
This sequence comes from Nothocercus julius, assembly GCA_013398735.1. Classification (NCBI taxonomy): domain Eukaryota; kingdom Metazoa; phylum Chordata; class Aves; order Tinamiformes; family Tinamidae; genus Nothocercus; species Nothocercus julius. The sequence continues at coordinate 10,700,744 of VZSV01000001.1, read as the reverse complement.
TGTGCAGATGCTGTGTAAGGCTGTCTAATGTGTAGGAGGTGAGAGTTTCTGTGGGGCCAGGCCTTATCTCATAGGAAAACTTGAACATGCAGATTTGTTCAAAGTGATTTGATCAGTTTTTCCTTTCCTATCACACAGTGTGCTGAATGCAGATACTGCAATGCATCCGTTAGGGCAGAGAGAGTAAATTTGAGGAGACACATTAATAGAGAAGTGGGGAGAGAGCTATTTGTCATTCTTTGTTTTTCCAGAGTGGCTACCTGAATGTAACCACTTAATTTGCTGGCTTGCATTTTTTGTTATTGTTGCTTGAGATAGGAAGTGTGGCTGTCTATTTTTGTAGACTTTTAGAGACTTATTTTTAATGCATCTTCAGGATAAAAGGTAAGATGATAATGTCTGCTAACTAGCAGATAGGCTGCGGCTTTCCCCAGTTATGCCCTTCTCTGTTTGTTGACATCCTGCACAAAGGGGAGGATTTTGTGGAGAACTCTGTTAAATTCCTCCTTCTCAGCACCTTTTTTTTAGGTGTTTTGTATCTGTGACACAAGCCTTAATAGAGTAAACAATGACTGAATTAGCATTTCAGAGAGGGTGCAGTCTCTCAGCTGTTTTGGTTTTATATTTTGTAGGTGGGTTTTTTTCCCTCCTTTCTTCTTCCTAATAATTAGTTGATGCTGTGTGGAGTATCTGAACTGCTTGCTGATTGTTGTCTTCACTGTGGAGTTGCGATGCTAAAGCAGTGTCATTATCCAGTCCACCTACTTTTATGTCTTGTAATGTATTTGTGCTTACTATTTTATATAAACTGTTTGATGGGAAAAACTCAAGATGACAGAGCAAGCTGCTTTATTGTGTGCATGTTCTCTTTCTGTAGAGCTGCTGTCTCTCAAGCCCTCTATATAAGGAGTACAATCATTTCAAACTTGGCTTTTCAGCCAAAATTGGGAGGATGGTACACTGAGTACCTCATTACAAACTGGAATGAATATAGTCATTTGAATCAAAGTGGACTAATAGGCACCTGTTTTTTTTCTTACGGATAAATGTGTGTTTACATGCATGTTGTAGGTGAATGTTTCTTATGTCAGAAATAAAGTGGAATAGTCCATTGCCTAAAGATAGTCTGGCTTTTCTGTCTTCAGTTTTCAGTTGTCATATTGCGCCTCTGCATTGAATGACTACTACCACTAGGAGAAAATAAATAAAGTCCTTGGAAGGCATTCCTAAGATAGTCTAGAAAATAGATCTACAAAACTGCTATTGAAGTTGAAAAGCCTTATATATTCTTTTTCTTTTTTAACTTTTACTCCTCAATCTTATCTCACTGTCTTAAACTGTATCCTGGTTCTACCAATACAGAAAGTTTAGTGAATGAAGTTGGCAGCTGTAGCGTTCTGCAAGCCATACATGCTAGGAATCTGTTTCCTGAATGAAATGGCAGTATGGCACATCTGATATGCACACTTACAGTAGGCACAAGCACTCTGTCCAGAATGACAGAGCAGCAAAATATGTAAAATTGTGCTGTCAGAAGAAAGCTGTTTAGCCAGTCTGAAAAGACAAGGATATGGGATGTGTTTCACCCATCTGATGGACATTAGAACTTGCCTATCTTTAGGGACATTATATCCCATGTTGTGTAATGGAGTTAGGACTCCTGTCTTTACATGCTTGGGACATGTTTAGAGCCTGGGCACAGACATAAGTGGTAGACACTGGTGTAATTGTGTTAAATTCTCTTAAACCATTGCATCCTTTATCAGGATTAAAGAGACTTCTTGGTAGCTATGTTCTTCTAATATCTCTTTCCTATGTGTGTTTATTTAACACCCTTTTCAGTGAAAGACTACTGTCTTTTTAAGACTAACTTGCTATTAGTGGAAGATGAACTTTCATGAGTGAAACTTGTAAACTTTTTGTCATATGTAGTTATTTTGATTCTTTCCTGTGTTAAGTTATTTCAACTCCTAAAGCGCACACAGCCTAAATAAGGGCATGCCCTTCAAAGCCCATCTTTCATCTCCTCTTTAAAACAGAATTATTTTTTGGCATGTCAGTCACTTGCATGGATTGTGTCATTGTCACTACATGATTATATTGGATTATTCATTAATCTTTCTAAAGTAGCATTTGGACACATCCAGAACTAATATAGTTACAGACATGTAGTAAATACTGAGGTACACGCAGGCAAAGAAGTTGGTTTATTTTGGGTAAAGTTATTTAGAACAGCAAGGTCTAATAATAAGCAGAGAAGGTTGAGTTAGTTGCTTTTTTTTTATGTAACTATTTAGTATTCTTTCCTTTGGTGTCCCCTCTGAACTAACGTGTTTGGAGATCCTGAAGGTCGACAGAAAGAAAGACTTCAAGGTGTAGGTGTGGACTTGGGTGAGCAACAAGGCACTGCACAGAGTGCCTCAGCACTAGCACAGGTTGGGAAGGAAGTTGCCTTGGGGTTTGTTTCACTTGTTTTTAGTTAGTGCCATTTACAGACTCTTAAGGGTAGAGTTAATCTCCTCTCTCCTAGGAACATCATTCCTGGGCAGAACACTGGAAACACCATACACATAGTAGAGCTGATGCTAAGGGGGAAGGAGGCCGAGGCGTTACCCTCTTTCCGTGCGGAGCAGTGCAAGGTGTAGCTGTCGTGGTCCCCTGTGTCCCACCTCCCCTTGCCTCCTCCTCTGGCCAAAACAGACAAATTCCTCCTTCAGAGGAAGAAAGGTCTGGTGCTTGTGCGTGCTTCAGTAAAACATAGCAGCAAATCTCTTCACAGGAGTTTTGAGAAGGGAGGTGCACTTAATCCCCTTCACAAGCGAGCAGACAGAATAAAAAAGCAGCTTAGTGACTGTCTGAACTGCACAGCAGGGCAGTGCTGCGGGCAGGTGTCCTGGTGCCCTGTGCCCTATCCCAGCAACTTCAGCACCTCCACAGGCGGTAGGAGCACAGCCTCGGCTGCGACCCAGCCCGCTGGCTTCCAGAGGAGCGTGGCTGTATCCTCGGCCCCCTGCCCGGCTCGCACCGGCTCAGCGTCGCACCATGTTTCCCTGAGTGGCTGTGGCTGTTCTGCGGTGGGCTGTCACACTGGCTCAGCAGCGCGTCCCATGCAGACTCTGAAACCCATTTGATGCTCTGTCTGAACAGCACTGCCTCATACTCTGAGAGCAGCTTTAATGTGTCAGTAAAAGTTTGAAGCAGAAGGCTTGGGCCGGTGAAGTAAATCTGTGCTCTAAAGGGAGCACGTGGTACAGCCACAGCAGGATTTATATTCTCAGGTTGATCATAGCTGTTTTTAACGGTGCTTTCCCTCTCTCGGTCAAAATAAACCGGAGCTCTGATTTATTGTTGCAAATGGGTTTTGTTTTGGAGATTGTTCTCACGGAACTGGTGCTTTGGTGTTTCTTCTGTCCTGGCAAGGATGGAAGAGTAGAGATTTTTTTTTTTGTCTAATGAAAGAAAACTCTTTATTAAGTGATAAATTAATGCAGAATATTTAAAGCTCTCAAGTGACTTTCTGGTTATAGTGAAATTGGGACTTTATTGTGGTCTTTCAATTTCAGCAATGATGCTTGAAAGCTAAGCTGTTCTTACGATGTTGCATTAGTAAGAAAGCGCAGCCTTGTCTGGTTACAGGTATCTGTCATGAATGTAACTTACTGCTTAACCCTTCATAAAAGGCTTTGAAGATGGTAGGACCCACCCCCAGGACTGCTCTTTGCTACTTCTCACTATAGATTTCTCCTGTGAACGGCTCATTCTGTCTCAGATTATTCAAATGCTTTCAGGCAGAAACTAAACATCAGAGGACTCTGTCTAGAAGTTACCCCACCCTAATGTTCCCTTAAAAGTAGATTAGCTGCATAGAGTGTAATGAAGCCTCCCTTTAGCACTTTCCACCTGGAAGTGTTTAAACATTTTCCAAGCATTAAATTAGTACTCACAGTGGTTCTGTCAAAATCAGTACCTTGATACTAGAGAGCATGATCCCTTGAAAGAGCTGATGACTTGTTCTTTCTTTTGTGTTTTTTTTTCCCCGAGATCACTTTATTGATGCCGGAGCTCTGTGATGCTGGTGTACCTCTGTGTGTGTTTTTCATGTTTTCATATGGTTTTTGACTAGTTGAACTGATTTCTTGAAGAGGACTTCTAAAAGCAGCCTTCCTAATAAAGTAGTAAATCATAATAAATCATCTTAGGATTTTGTAATGAGCGACCCAATTACGTAGCCCTGTAAGTAGGGAAAAAAGGGTGCTCGAGAGCTCAGCATTTGCTTTCAAAAACTTTCTTTAAACAGTTTGCATGCATAGGTGCATACTTCAGTCAGCTTAAAAAAAAAAAAAAAAAAAAATTGAATCTGTGCTAAGAAACATATCACATGCAGGGTGGACTGTTTTGTTTAAACTTGATGTAATTATGCCAGCTTCTCTCAGGAAGCAAAAGCCTTTGCTGTCAATGCTGATATATTTGCAGGATACGGCAAGACTGTTGGAATTTGTTTAACAGTTTCACTAAAGAAAACTTTTCACTTTGGTAGATTAAAAAAAAAAAAATGTCTTCTGATCTTTGGATTTATACGTGAGTGTTTTTATCTTCTCTATGCATGTGCCATCATGACAGATTTTAGCCTCTTTGATTTCCTTAGGCTATTCTTATTATTTGCTTGCCTCTGGACTGTAGCTGACCTGTTCCTTGTTGGATTTCACCTCCAAAAATGTCCTTCTGTAAGCAGTTGGTCACTGTGTGTCTGTCTTGCTGTTTCCTAGTCTTTTGATCTAGTGAAAAACTAGCAACTGCAGAGTCAGCTGTAAGGCATGGAAATTTAGACAACTGTGGGAGGCTTGGGTAGTAACAGAGCCTTGGCAGATGCTTGAGGCAATCATCTTGCTTTTCTAACCTGAAATTTCTCGCCTGGGAGAAGGAGGAGGTATATTACAGCAGGAAACAAACCATTTTCCTAAGCGTTTAAATAGATAAAGAAATGGTGAATGTAGACTTCTGCAGAGTCCTTGACTCAGCTCCTTGTGTCTACCTGTTAAACAACTCTTCACTCTGCAGCAATACAAGTAACTCAGGTTCTATGCTATTGTCACTTTAAGCCCAAATGGCAGCATTTATATATTTGTGTTTAATACGGAATTGAGTGCAGGTCTTTAGTTCCCTGCAGAGACAGCAGTTGAAAGCTATGAAGTCTATACACAAACGAGTCAAGAATTTGAAGATTGACTGACTTTATGAATTCCAGTCGGCCTCTGTTTGCTGTTGCATGCTAATAGGAAGATGAAGGAAGAAAGTGATAAAGACACAGCGTGTGCCAAAATAGAGATTCCATTAACCTGAGGTCCTGTGGCTTCTGATGCTCAAACATTGCTCGGGTTGCATCTGCTTTCAAGACCTAGTTACTTCAGGACACAACATTATGTTAATTGAGGGATCCAAGGGTGATTCCCAGGTCTCAGTAGGGCAGAAGATTGCAGTGACTTTAGCAATTGTATGGCCTGGCTGTATCTCACCTCTGTTTCTGTGACTTGGGTAGAGAAGAGATTGCCAAAAACTGAAGGAGGGTTGAAGTAGTAAGTTGAGGGAAATGGGAAACTCAGGGGCAGTGATTGGGGAGAGTGTGGAAGGGGAGAAAAGGGAAGGGTCAAGAACAACTATTCCAAGTTTAAAATGCTTTAGGAAAGATGATATCTAGGATTTTGACTTTATAGGTTGAGTGTTAATTTCTGTCTTCATGAACATGTAAATTGGAGACAGTTCAATGGAAAGTTGGATAGTTTTCTTATCCCCTACCTTCAGCTTTGCTTCTCTTGTTTCTCTCACCTGAATTTACCTGATAACCAGACTACTGTTGTTGCTAAATGGGGTAGTGTGGGTAAAAGTGCCCTGGATGCAGTGTTTTTCTCTCATCCACTTATAGAAGTGACCAGCCACAAAATGCTGCTCTCCCACGGTGCAGTGCAGAGCTGCAGGCAGGGTGCAGGGCCCCCCCAGTCAGCATGCAGGGACCACCTTTGTTGCAGGGTCAGTTATTTTGGGGGTGGTTGGTAGCTTAGGCCAAGCAAGCAGGTTTTCTTCCCCTGTGTTAAGATCATTGTTGTCTTCCAAATCCAAGAGCATGAGTTTGCTTTTGAGCAGCCTTGCTGGATCTCCAGGAATGTCTGGCACATATGGAGCCAGAAGTGTGGCTCTGAGTGCGCATGGATTTTAATTTCCTTTCATTTTTGAAATGCCCTTGACGTAGAACCTCCTGTGGTCTGAAACAACACAGATTGGGTTCTTGTGCTCCAGCTTGCTGCAGAGGTGATGTTGTGGCCACCTGACTGTGATTCATTATGAACTCTTGATGTAATTCTGTTTTATGAGATCACATGCATATATGAGTACCTATAACAACACTTCCTGCAGTTGTCTTGAGAGGTAAGGAATTGTAGCAATATGAAGCACTGTAGGTGGCATTGGCTTTTCTGTAGCACGTTGCTTCACAGATCTGCTTTACTGCATTGTTAAACAACACTGGAAGTTTCAGGGTTTCACCTTTTTATATATAAACTGTAATCTCTTCTCTGCTTCTGTATACTTTTTTTCTCTTACTGAAACTATGATTAGAAGAACTTCAGCAAACATCCATTCTCCTGCCTTTTAGATTCTACTCTGAGGTATAGCTTTTTCTGCACATATTACCACAGTCTGTGCTTATGTGAACGTGGTGGATTTTTTGGAGTAGTTGGACTGAGACGTTGTGCTGGTCTTTTGAAGAAAAACTGTAGTGTTTGGAGAGCTGTGAGTACGGGGAAGAAAAACTCATTATAATCAATTAGTTTATATTCATACTGACTTTTACACAGAAAATTGCTCACTGAATTTTCCAATTATCCCCCGAAGTGTTGCCCAAAATAATGATATTAAATGTTGGTTTTTACATCCCTAGTCAGATTGAAGCCATTGCCCTTGGGATGGTAGCTTCATGGTCATATATGAAAGACTTCATGTGGGAGGTCCTCCAAGAGCCTCTCATAGGAGACATCTCAGCTGCAATGATTGTCTCTAATTCCGCAAGTCCTAGCTTGTTGATAAGCACTAAGCCACTGAACCCTCAGAAAACAGCACAAAGTAACTGCTGTATGTGTGCCGTGCTGTTTTCTGGGGATTTGTCAGGACTGTGTGGTCTCTGGCTGCCAAATCATGGGGATATCCCCTCTGCCAAGGCAAGTCTGCAGGTTCTGAGTGCTGGGCTTGCGGGGCTCTGCATGCTGGCTATGCTCAATGCCAAGGGCTGGGTCAGAAGCAGCAGCTGCTTTCCGCAGCAAGCAATGAGGAGCCCCAGGCACAAGGCTTAGATTACCCTATGGGAGCTAATGATATGTTGACAACATAAAGAATGTGGGGTGTCACCTTGAAGTAGGACTTTGGAATGAAAAGAAGATTGTGTCCATTTCTCTAGCTGCTTTTTGAAGCTATGACTGGCCTGAATTTATATGAAAAGAAAAACTGTTCTTTCACCACTATAGTAATAATAATATTGGCTGTGTGCTACAAAACATCTAGTTAGACAAGGTCCCTGGCCTGAGAAACATTCAGTGTAAACTGGGTACAAGACCAAATAATTTAAAGCACAAGAGTACAAAGAAGCAAAGTGTTACTCAGTCAGCAATGGGAAAGCATGTGGAGAATAGGTTTTCAGGAGAGACAGGACTTTTTGTAAAGGTAGCAGGAGATAGTGCTCAATTGCTACGGTTGTGTAGCTGACATAGACACAAAGAGCCTGAAACATCAGAGTAGAATGAAGTGCTACAAACAGTGGGTAGAAATGAAGACTGTGATGAATGCTGGAGAAGCACAGACTTCTTTGTCTCACTTCTGCCCAGCTCCTCAAGCTGTGTCCATGTGTATTGCTACATAGATGTGTATATCACCTAAATGCTACCAGAGTATGCCTGCCTTCCGGATTTGCTATAGGGCAGGGAAGAAGTTTTTGGAAGCAATTTTCTTGCCTTAAGTAACAAATTAATTTCCTGGCATCTGTTCTGCCTTATTTAGGAAGCACAGGTTAGCAGAAGGAAATGTGAAGGGTTTCCTGAAAGGAGATGATAAAACGGTAGTGTCCCATGGAATAATCTTTCTGTGTTGTCTATGCAGAGCTTTTCTGCAGCTGTTCCTAATGAGGGTGCCTCCAGGTAGGCGCCATAAACAAGCTCCAGCAGCTGTGACTGGCGCACACAGGAGAGGCTGGATTTAGTCACCTTTGGAACACTGGCTCTATAATGGCACCACTTCTGAAACTAAATGGTCTCAGTGGGAATTAATTTGTGCTAATCTTCCTTAAGAGTAGATTCTGTATGCTCTGCCTTCGCTGAAAGACCACGGTGTCTACCTGTAAGGTTTCAGGGTCTTCAGTTATAGATTGACCTTCCTAAAAAAGTTCACTTGCCATCTTGTTTTCTAGGGTATGTCTCTCCCCTGCTCCGTTACCACGGGTTGCATAAGGTCTCTTATGTTTAAGTGTATAAAAATTATAAACTTTCTAGCTGTAAAGGTGATTTTTCATATAAGATATGAACAGTGATAGTATATTACTGTCAAAATTAGGTCTTCCCTGGGCCCTTGTAAAGTGATTTGAAAATCTAATTTAAAATAAAAGCAAGGGATTTTGAAGGGAGCAGAATTTTCTTTTGCCTTTTCCAAGCTTCCAACTGGATGCAGGTGTCCAGGGACAACCTGATCTTTTTGTTGTATAAAGATGTCTCTATTGTGAGTGTTGATACAAAGCAAGAATGAGATTTTGTCACTTAACAGGTAGGATATAAATAGAGTTTTAACAGATTCTATATCACTTTCAAGGTTCCTGCTGCTCACTGGTGGTGGTGATGTCTTGAAATGTTCATTAAAATGAATTGAAGTGTTTAAGCCCAGTGTCTTGCACAGTCAGCAAAGCTGGATGCTGTTTTCAATTCACTGTTTCAGTCGGGGTTTAAAGGCTCTGCATTTTAATTTCTTTTGCATCAGAAACAACTTTGTTGGCTTGTTTGTACACCTTGGTTGCATAAATTGCCTTCTCAGCTGTCTGAAACAGGTAGTGGACAGCTTTGTAAAGAGTCCATACAAAGAGGTCTCTGGAAAGACTTTTCAGACTCCAAAATCTAGACTGAAAGACTTTTAGCATTTTTGTCTGAAGTATTACAGTTTAGGCAGTTATTACAGTTTAGTATTACAGTTGTCTGAAGTATATAGTACAGTTTGTCTGAAGTATTACAGTTTAGGCATATTTTCACCAGCAGATGGTCGAGGCTCAGCTGTAGAGCTGTACTCCTGCCTTAGCTGTGGCAGATGGGCAAGCGCTGCGAGGCACTGAGCAAGCGGTGTGAGGGGAGGCTGTGGGATTCTGACCAGGTGCATGGCAGTAATGTGTCCACTGGGGGCTGCTGCCCAAGGGATTTCTTGTTTGGAAAGGTGAAGAGCTAGGCTTTCACCTTACAAATAGATTCACTTTTTGCCTTAGAGAAGCAATAGAAGAGAATGTTGAAAGTGACTGGGCTGCCCTGCCATAGCTATGACCTTGCACTTCTGCAGCTCATACTTGATACATGTACATGTGTCTTAACTCATCTGTTATATTTCTATTGTAAAATGCTTGAATTGATCAATGAATTGCTACTTTCACAACACAGATCCATGCAGACTTACTGGCTTCTAGCTTTTACTAAAAGTGCATATGGATAAGGTGTTTTTTCCTATTTATCCTGCATCAAAATGTCCAAGCCCAGTTCCTTGCTTTCATCAGCCAGGGCCACATAACCTTATACATAAAACAATCAGAGGACCTCTTGAGACTACTTAAGTTATTCATCTGTGCAGTAAGTCTCTGCCCTTGCAGTTAGAAATCTTTTAACTCCTTGTCTAAAAAGGCAGTAGAGCATGTCAGCAGTTTGGATCCTTGAGACTATAAAGTGATTAATTTCAACTTCTCAGGCTTCAGGATTGGTCCTTCTTGATGAAAGCAACCCTTGGTTTAGGTGCTAAAAATTAAAATGTATATTTTGTTTGCATGTGCTCCTTCTTTTTCCTGTAGGTGAAAAAATCAGTAGTGACTAGCTGATTCATCCAGCAATCAAAATCCCATTGTTTCCTTCTTCCTCAGTAATGATTGCACCATACACTGAGTATATTTGGTGATTTCAAGCTTGCATTTTTCTTATTAGAAACTACTTTGGCTCCTTCTCTTCTGTGTTGCAATCTTATAAAAGGTGAGCTGTCTGGGTAAGTCTTTAGGGACGATCAGTTTTTTAGCTCTGCTGCCTCTTAAGATGAGACTACAGGAAGCTTGGCAGTTGCTGGAATTTGAATCTCCAGTTACTGTTGGAAGAAAAGGGTCACTGCAGTAATACTGGAGAGTATTTACGACACTTAAAATACCTGTAAACTTTCAGCAGCTATAGCTGAGGATAAAGTATACACCAGTTGTGGAGAATGACAGTGATACTAGATGGTAATTTGAAATTTGTTTGTGGAAGAATTCCTGTGTGTCTGCCAAAAAAAAAAAAAGTGCTCTAAATAGTTGGACCGTATGCCAGTCACACTGGACAGATCAGCATTCCTTAGAAGCTAGGCACATTAAGGTCTTTATTGTCTGACACATGGATCTTGCAAAAGAGCTGCTGGAGTATTTCACTGTATTCAACTCATTTCAGTTTGTTTTGGTCAGAAAAATGGACTAGCAACATGGAAAGAAGCCTTTACCTGAATCCTGCAGGATCTGTTGCCCTTAAGAAAAGGGCAACTGTTTTGACTAAGAGCTGCAAGCTCAGTACAGTTGACTGAGTTTACAATGACAACAAGTATTTGGGTGTTGAAAAGTTCTCCACTTCTATCATGTCCCTGAGGACTAACAACACCTTGAAATACCCTTGACCTTAGAAATCTTTCTTTGCTGTCCAGAGGAAAGCTCCAGTCTGCTTTGTGACAGCACACTCAAGAATTCACACTTACAGCTTCAGGATAACAGCAAAGTGCTGTATTCCTCTAGCAGCAGCAGAAATGCAAAGCCCAAACTATGACTGTAGGTACAGTGTAAGCTTCCACTCCCACACCAAAAACTTTCACTTTCTCATGGTCAATTTTTAGTAATGTGTTAAGTGTCTAATGTGAATTTTTTTTGCAACTGAAATGAGATTCTAGACTAGCTCTTAATTGCTTTCTGTTTGCAGCACACTGTTGCTAGGTACTACGTAGCTCAGCACTGTATCAGTCTGCTGAAGCGAATCTCGGGAGAGGAATAACTGGATTGTAGAGCTTGCAAATTAGGTGAGATGTTCAACCCCAAAGAAATGGGGGAAGAGTGGACTATACCTGGCCTTAAGACAACTTCGTCTAGCCCAGGAAGAAGAGAAACATGACAGACTTAACCCATGGAGTCAGAACTGCATGAGCTGTCAGGGCTTCAGGTCACATCTGAGGTATGCTCTATCTGAAGATTTTGGCATTATTAGCCTATTCTGTACGTGCTTTTACTTAATATGAGCTCTCTTTTGTGAGTGCTAAAATATATATTTCTAAAAATATCCATCATATGAAGACTTTCTATAATGTGCAGATGTGTAAAGGCTTTCTATAGTTTTCTCAAGAGAAAAAGAGAAGGGTATGGACTTTGTTGTGTTTATGCAAAGGTGACAAGTTGGCTTTGTCAGCTCTGCTGATTTTCTTGAAAGGATAAGCTCTGAAGACAGAGTGAAGAGCGAAGCATCGAGAAGAGAAAGTTATAGAGAGGCCATATACTAGACGAATAAATTGCTGACAGCCCCCATTCTATTTCTAATAAACCATTTCCCCAGAAGAACTTTTAGCATACAACCTTGAATTTATTTTACATCTATCATGTTTTGCAGTCCAGGTGCTGTCTCTGATTCAGTTTTTTCATCCTCTTCATCTCTCAGGTAAATTAAGTACTATTGAAACAGCTGTCTGTTGCCACAGAGGGTGTCGTTTTCTATGTGAAAGAGCAGTTTTCTATATGACAGAAATTAGGCTGCTTTGGGGAAGAACATTTGTAAGTCTAAATGTCAGTTGGTTGTGTGCAGCACCCATATTCTCACATGTTTTTTGGTGTTTGTCTTTTGCTATTATCACTGAAAAGATGTGTCCTGACACAACACAAGCACCTGAGAAAGAAATATCTGCCAAGGATAAGGCACAAAAATAGGTGCTTCACACTTTGCTCTTTGAGTGTATTGCATGTATTTGACCCGAATCTTTTGAAAATTACATCCACTGCATCACTTTTGTTCCCTTAGTGCATCAATTCTACTAAAAGAAGGTAGAAAAGCTTTTCTGATACATAGTGCTTGTGATCTCTGTCCTGCTTTTTGCTCATGGTTCTTTTATCTTTTAGTTACTTAAATATTCATTTGAGATTTTTTTTTTACTAAAATCCATATATAAGGAAGGTCGAAAGCTTTTGTTTTTATAGAACCTGTATGACCTTCTGCACTTTGTCCTCATTCTTTCCTTTTCCCAGAATACTTGAGAAAAATTTTAGCATGCACTTAGGTGTGCTAGACAAATCTCGAATTTTCCAAGATGGGTGTTATTTTGTCCCCCTGATATGTTATAAATACTGCATATCCACAGAATATGTTAAAAGAATATGAAGTGTGGCACTCCTTCTAGGAAATGCCTCAGTGAAGACAACTGTTAGCTGTTTTCTTTGTGCATCTGTAGTATGGTGGTGGTTTGGTGACAATCACATCCTGCTGCTGTTTTCCACAGAACCCCTTCCATATTCAAGGCATTTGCTTTTCGTCATCCTTTGGAGGGCTGCATGTCTTGCACTATATACAGCTTAAATCCTAATGTAAAGTCGGGGCTAATTTCTTCTTGACTATTCTACAGCATTACTTTGATATCCGTGTTTAACTTGTGTGCGTAAATGTAGGGCAACTGTGAAATGAGAAAGTAGCTTGATTCTTGTTAATAGAAACTGAGGCAGAGAAATACCTTTGCTCTAGCTGAGCCTCGGCCTCTGTTCTGGCTTGTTTTCTGGTGTGGTGGTTCTTTCCTGCATTCAAGCCAGGAGGTTTTCTGGGGCTGACAATGATGGGAGTTCTTTCTGCTTCTGGTTCAGTGTCTGAGGGGTGGCCCACCCTGATGCTGCAACTGGAAAGAGATCTTCTCTGCCTTGTGCTGGCATAGGACCAGCACAGGTGGAGCCTGAGGCGGCTGTGAGCTTCTTTTGTGCTGCAGTATGCAAAATGGAACTTTTCAGAAACTTGTAATCATATAAAAACATGGTGTTTGGGGTTTTTTGAGTAGAAAAGAGCTCATAAGCACAGCTGTGCTAGCATTGGTTATCTCTCTGAGTCAGCTTCACCAGTTAAAATATTTTAGCTTTTTGTTTCAAACTTGATTTGTGTGGTTGCCACGTGTTTTGCCTACTCTTGGTTGATGGGGCCTGCCTGGTGTTTGGCTTTTGAATGCATCTTGACCTAATGTCAGTCTTGTGTTGGCAGTTACTGGTAATTGGCTTGTACCACACCACACATTTGTGTGATTCATTCTCACTTTTATTTTCTAATTCTTCTGCCCAGTCTTAATCTCAGTAGGTCGCAAATAATAATAATAAAACAAAATCAACTGGATAAATTACAAATTTTTCAGCATCACCTCCAGTAGCCTGTGTAGGAATTACTTTTTTTCCTCTGAGGAACTGGCTTCTAATTCAGCAGGGAGGCACTACTTCAATAACATTGCTATGACTGTCTCTGAATCTAGGGAAAATGGCTGCTCAGCTGAGGTCATAGGTAAATCTATACCAACATTTCTTAAAACAAATGTTCTGTGGCAGAACTTGTGGAAACACTGATAAACTGATTTTGCAGTTTCCTTTTCTATTACTGTTCACCAGCATAATGAGATACTTTCTGTGTAGTCAAGGGTTTCTCTGTTTTGTTCTTTTGCAAATACATCTCTTCTAGCTATTGCTTTGATATTTTTGGTGGAATGTAGTAAGTGGCAATTGTCTTGCTGAAGTCTGAAACATTTGAAAAGTAGGAAAAAAGTATTTCTCCAGAACCTAATGAAGTTGGAATGAGTTGATTTTATATTCTGGCATATTAGACTACCTTTTCTACAAAATAACTTTGGAATTTCATACTATAGCTGTAAGATTTTCTTTGTATGCTTTCCCCTCTTGTGTCATCAGATTCCAGTGGATTTATTCAAACACTTGACTTACCAAAACAAAACATCCCTTCCCTCCCCACAAAGCACAACACCCCAAAGCAAAGTAGATGCACAAGTGATGCAGGCAGACCCTTAATTCTAAGTTTCATCATGAAACTTTCATTTTAACATGTATTCTGAAGAATGGCAAGACTAGAAGAAGCTTTTGTTTCACAGTAAGTGAGAGATACCCAAGCAGATGGGATCTAGCTAGTCCTCCTTTTCTGTTCTCTAAGAACTAGAGAAGAACATATACAGCTTCCAGCTGATTTTAGTTTTATTTATGGTGACTCATAGCTGAGTCCCAAATGCATACAGCGTATCTTTGCATACTTTTTAACAAAAGATTTAGCTTATAGATCCATAGTTGTTGTATGCTGAAGCACAAGACATAGGAACTTAATTGCCAGACCTCAGATTTCTAGCTAAGGTTTTGGCTTGGACAGGCGGATCAAAGGCTTGTGGAAAATCTGCTAGATTGGCAGGGTTGGACTGAAGTGCTGACTTGGAACGGCCCCATCTGCCCTGCTGAACGTGGCTGATAAGGGAGCTCCAGGTCAGCCACTTGTTTCCAGCATGTTGTGTTGCTCGAGGGATTAGGAGCCCTGGGTGACCAGCACTGTTTAAAGGTGCCATGTCCGCAGCAGCACAAAGCTGCATTAGGGCCAATTCTTGTAATAGCGGCCGCGGCGGCACATGCAGCCTGGGGGCTTCCTTTGGGAAATGCAGCTCTGCCAGCTTAAAACTGAGGTGGATCTTCGAGAAGCTGCTGCTTTTCAACCTGCTTATGGTCTTTTAAGACCTCACAATTCTGTATACATAGCATATAAATCCTCTCTAAAAGGAAGAGAGGGAATGCCACCAAGGAAGAGACTCTTACTGCAGAGAGCAGCTTTTGTAGTTCTTGTTTTGATCAGGAATACAACTAAGCTAGTGCTAGATTAGAATTTCCAAATGGATGCTCAGACTTCAGGAGGGTTGAGAGTTAGAGGGAGAGTATAAAGTACTCTTCATGGTGGGGTAAAAGTAACAATGCAAAGATTTAAAAAAAAAAAAAAAAAAAATTCCTAGTCAGCTGAATGGATTATCTAGGATACTGAGTGCTGTCTAAATGCATGTAGTAACAGGTGGTTTGCCCACTGTCTCCTGGGAAATATGTGGAGAGCAAGGTCTGGATCCAAAGTTTTTCTTAATCTTCAGATAATCTTATCTAAACCATCTTTTTCTGGCTCTGTTACCCAAGTCATCCATCATTAATCATCTGTCATATCATTAGTTAACAGTGACACTGCAAATGGCAATTTTTTGAGGAGGAAACTGCATTTTAGTCCCAATGTACAGTTGTTATTTGATTAGTAATATAGAGTTGGGTGGTTCTTGTCCATATTTGAACACCTTTAGTTATACAGAGGGCATGTGTTTTTGTGCCATCCATTCTGCATATCAGTCAAACTAACCTCTTCCTTTTCTTGCTTCAGGTCATTTTCTCTTGTATCAATACTGGCATAGTTCTATTGATGTCTGTATTTTTGCTTTGTTTGGATTTTTCAACCTAAAGTAATCCCTTGTTGGGAGTTTCCTCAGAAGCTGCAACTAACTGGATGGTTCACTTCCACAGGGAAGAGTAAATCTCTCTTGTACAATATTTTTCTGTGCAGAAGTGCTGGGAAGAGGAGGGAAGAGGACCAATCTAGAAATCTTTGTCCAATACTTGTATGCAATATAATGACCCGTGGCCCGTTGTAAGCTCAGACATGCCTATTGTGTAGCTCTTAGAAAGCCAACTGGCAGCACCATGTTTAAATGAAAGCTGGGGAGAAAAGTGAATAGGAAATTAAACAATTTCTGTAGCAATTTCTTAATTCTCCAGTGCTTTCCGTAGAAATGTTCCAATTTCAGTAGTTGTTTTGGATATTCAATTCCCATTTGGATAACCTAGGGAAATGGTCAGCTGCCATCTGCTGACAAACACCAGCCGTCCCTGCAGTGTACGCAGATGCGGCTGGAAGAGCCCCCGAAACAGAGCTATTTGCATGTGTGAACTCGAAATAAAATTGGCAAGTGCCCTGGGATTGCTGCTTTCCGGGAGTTGTGCCCATCGCCAAGCTGATTGCATCCATGTGTTTCAGTGCTGTGCAGCTTTTAAAAGAAATCTGAAGGATTGCTTTTGAATATCTCTAATAAGGCAGGATGTGATTTGAAAGGCACTTCTAAAACTATCTAGGTAAAAATAAGTGAAATATGCTAGACAGTGAAAAGCTTTTGAACTCCAGTGATGCAGCTAGTCTAATGCTCAGGGCTACTTTTTTCTTAAATGTATAGCAGCACTTAAATTGCTTGCCTTTAGCACCTCCATGTAGCACACAGTGTAGAGAGAAGAGGTGACTTTCCCAGTAAGTGTTGGTGAGGGACTCTCACGTCCGGCAGCATTATCAGCGTTACTGCCTGTTCTTATGAATATAGAGGTGGAGGGACCCCTGAGCACACCTCTCGGACAGCAGGGTCTGCTGGGTGTTCAGCTGAGCAGTGTCCCCAGGGCGCGAACCCGCCTGTCGTGGGCGATGCTTGTTCTGCACAGCGTGTTGTGATGCGATGGCCTGCAACAGACCCCCCAAAGCTGCAACCGTAATGCACTAGGAAGCAGAGCTGGGAGTGTTGATGGGTATCACTGCAGACCTTATGTATTTGCACAGTATTTATTAGGAAAAATCGTAGTTGAACTTAGGTATTAGGCCCTAATTCTCTAATTAAGTGGTTTAAAAAAAGAAGTCAAAGCAGAAGAAAAAGCCCTACCATTCTGACTGGCATGTGGGATGGTGGCACAGTATGGAGGACCTGAATCTGCGTTTTCTGCAAAGTAAGTGGAAACTACATTCCAATCCTCTTTCAAGCCCTCCTTGGGCAGCTGCTTACTTAACACTTTTTCTTTAATATGCTTTTCAGGCTATCTTCAGACAAGGTACCCTCCTTTTCTCTCTTTACATGCCAAAATGGGAAGGCCGTTCTGGGGCTTCATTCATAATGTGTGATTAGAAATTTTCTGGCTTGGTCTGAACTTGTATACAACTTTTCTAACTACTTGGTCTTTAGTGGAAACATTATCCTGTGACTGAAATAGCTAATAACTCTTTTTCTTTGCCGCTTATCCCTTGTCTACTTCTTGTTTGAAAAGCATTTTCAAGCTCTTTAAAGTCATCTTAAAATTTTTTTGAGAGATTCTGTAACTGTCATCATTCTAGCAGCCTTTGGGGTAGCCTTTCTGGTTTAAGCTTCTGTTCCTTGAGTGCATGTATCTCTCCAGTCAACTTGATACTTCAAATGAGGCCTTACAGATGCCTTGAACAGTATTCAGGAATGGCCAGCTGAAACTTGTAAGGGGCTAGGGAGCTCATGAGTGAGCACCCAGCAATCCATCTGAAGCCCCAAGCTCCCCTGGCAGGAAGGGCTGTCCGTGGGGGCTGCCCACCCTCGCTGGTGCCCTCAGGGCCATCGCTCTGTTCCGAGCAGTTATTCTAGGCGTATGTTCAGGCCCAGGCTCTCCCCCATAGTGAAGAGTTGAGGCCAGAATAGCAAGCAGTGTTATCTTACTCACAGCAGGCTTGCTTTCTGAACAGGAGAGGAGATTCAGAAGAGTAATTGCAAGTGATCCTTCCTCAGCCCCCGTTTGATGGGACCAGTCAGGTTAGATAGGACTCCTGTCCTCTGCTCCCACCATTCCTGAGCCGTTGCAGCTTGCAAACCTCTATCTCTTTCTGCAGCTGTTTCAGAGTCAGCTTTTCTAATTGAAATGCTCTTATCCTTTTTCCTGCCTTTTGAGCTGCATCCCTTTTCTGCAAAAAAAATAGCATCTTTATCCTCCCATCTCCTTGCCAGAGCAATCGGTGTGTGGTCTGTGGTGAGACTGGAGTGGGAGGCTGTGATAGCAGCAGGCACCCTGGTGTGAATGTAGAGTGGTTTTGCTTGGGCTCTGTATAGGTGCTGCCAGGGTGGATGTGCTCTTCGAGCACCAGATCTGTCCTGAGGCACATCCAGATGCAGAGGGTGGGTAACTCCTGGCTCATATGGAGAGGAAATGTAAGCAAATCTACCCCATAGTTATTCCTAAAAATCAAAGTTACCAGGGGAGTGAGTGAGTGTGTGTGTGTGTGTGTCTATTTCTAAGCCCGTGAAATCCCTTAATTCACTGTTCAGGACAGTGTTACCTGTATGTGCTGCCTTTTGAATTTTTTTCTTGCTTTTGAATCTCTTCTATACTGGCATTTTTTATCTACTGGATGAAGTGGTGACAGGAAAAGATACTTCTTTATCCTTGTCATAGAACTGTGCCGAGGTTTTTGAACCCGTACATTAGCTGTATGCTGCTAAATTATGACATATTATTGCTTCCATTTTTTTGCTTTGTCATTTTGCCATAGAGAGGTTTGGGAGGTTAAAAGCAAACCTGGGGGGTAAGCTGCTTTCAGAGATGGAAACATGAGGAATGAAGACAGCCAGAATTAGCAGTAGGGAAAATGACACGTTATAAATTAAGAGGAGAAGGTGGATAGAGAGGTTTTAGGTACAGAGAGGCTTGAACAACAGCTGATGCAGTGGGAATATAAACATTGAGGAGTGCTAGAAGAAAGGTTGTACCCTAAAGGAACTCAGCAGTAGAAAGATTTCTTGCTACATTTAGCAAAACAAACAAAAATCCAAACTAGAAGTGTTCCTTTACCCACATCCATTTGTGAATAGTTCCAATTTTAAATTTAATAACTTTAAATTCTAACCTGCTGTATCAGGTGGTATATGAGCAACTTTCAACTACTGGGTCATGTTAGTGGTGGTTTAGGAAAGCAAGCCTTTCTGCATGCATGTTTTGGACTGCACTTAAATTTGTTGATGTTGATGTATCATGGGCACATGCTGGGTGTTAGACATGTGTTTGATCCCTGCCTGAATATGGGCAGAGTTGCATGTGTGCTTTCCATACCGGCATACCTGCACAGCACCTGTTACTCCTCTGAAAGGCAGCAGCAACAAAAGCGCTTATTTTAGTTCGATAAAGTATTAAATTGTCTGCTGAACTTTTCCAAAACTGTAATACCATTTTCACCCTTTTCAACACTGGAAGGAAAAAATAAAATGACTTATTTTCATTTTAGTGGGATTTATAGTTTTAATAATGTGGAATTCCCCAATTGTGCTGTGATCCTATTGTTCCCTCTAAAGATGATTTGGAAATTAAAACATAAATCCATATTTTTTAATAAATCTGATAATGCTGAATTGTACATCAGTGGTTTTCATGGGAGCTGTGCTCTAGTCCGGTAAAGTACATCTGAAGAGTATGAGTATTTTGAGTACTTTTTTCTTTCAATGTCCCAAGCTTCTCATTCCAGAGGTAAGAGGTTAAAGCTAGTCAAGCTGTGGAATTCCTGTCAGAATTAAGAGTGGGTTAAAAATTGGAGGACATTGTGCCGAGGGGACTTTCAGAGTGAAATACCAGTTTCAAGAGCGAACCTCCCACTTGCACTCAAGAACGGAAGTTCTGAGCTCTCGGCTCAGCTGGGGCCATGGGCCCTGCAGCCCAGTGCATTAAGGAGCTGTTGAGGTCTCAGGCAAGTTTTGCATTCAGCCTGATATTCCCAGCTTGTTGTGGAGGCTGGCCCGTGGTTTGACAGGTGATGTCTTAAAATCAGTAGGTTTCTGGAAAATGTTCTACTTCTGACAAATTGTGATTTCCACCCCCTCACAGTACCCCTAGCTTCCAACTTAGTCCTAGACTTCATGCTCTGTGTGTTTTGCATGTATGGTGTATAGAGGAGCAATGAATGTGGTGGCAGTGGAGAGAAACCTTCTAGGGTCTCCTACAGCGTATGAGAACCTGAGGTCTACTTGGCTGGCCTGGGAGCACTGAGTGCTGATACTGAAGAGAAGGGTCCTAATTCCAGTATCTGAGTAGAGGAAAAACTCTGAAACAGTTCGTTTCCATATCTGTGTGTGTGTGTATATATGAAATGCAGTTTGAATGGAAAGGAATAATCCCTATCTTGTCTTGACCCTCACTTCTAGCCAGAGTCAATATAGGTATGTGATCTCCTGTCAGGTGTATCTAAACTCAGCATGCCTGCTCTGCTAATCTGTGTGACATTTTCTTAAAAGATACAAATGGATTAAGCAATGTCAGTTTTATGAGAATTGGTGTAAGCCTGTCTTCCATATCTGCGATGACTTATACTGCATCTCTGCCTGATTTTTCATTGACTATCATTGACATGGGGTGAATCTCATGACTTTTAACTGATTAAATATTTTCATTGTAAATGATGAAGAAATTTCTTGAGTGCTCCAGGAGGAAGTCATATTTCCAGTGTATTGGCCCTTGAAAGCCCCTTAATGGTTCTGGACGTCTTAGCTGATTAGGAACAAAACTTTCCAATATGCGCTCCTCCTTTATAAAAATTATCATTCATACAAATGCATAGATAGACAGAAGGCTTTGAAATGGAGGATTAAAGATTATTTGGAGACCTCACCCAAAATATTCAGAAGCTTCTGAGGTGTAAAGCTTTCAAGGACAGAAAATAAATGATGACTTAGAGGCTGAATGGAAACTAATTTCATTTGCTGTTCTGGATGGTAAACCCAGAGCACCCAAATTTACTTCCTCTTAGATTCAATAAGTTTAGAATGTGTGAAACCATCTTTAAGGTGAGGAGCCCCCAATGCGTCAGTAGGGTTAGTTTTTGCTGCAGCAGTTCCATTGACACTGTTGCAATTTTAGTGAAGACTTTCTGTTGGCTTTTCTCCTTGCACAAATTTGCAGAGATTAAGGTGTGAGGCAAAAGGTCTTTCTTGTAAAACATTTCTGTAAGGTGTTTCACGTGTAAGTGTTTTCCACACTTATTCTTAATTTTAAAATCAATACGAGTTTATGGTCCTAAACCTTTCTTAGAACAATTAATTGATGGTCAGTTAGTACAAGTAAGTTGCAGCTTGCTGCCTTAGATTTCTAAGGGAGACTTGTCTCCAGCTGCCATTCCTGTTGCTGTTCTATTTCAGCAGGTGTTCTCTCTTTCCCTGGAAAAATATATGGGGGTAGCAATTCTAATGAGCTAGTTGCCTTCCTGAGGTCAAAATGATAATTTAAAAATCCCAGGTATCATTTAGAATTCCAGGCCAGGAAGAAATGTCCTCTTCCTTCAAAGCAGTATGTTCTAATAACTTTAACAGGATTTGGTATCCTGAATTCCATGTTTGGCTCTGCCATAGGCGGAGTTGCTAAGCATCTGCTTCAGCAGACTTTGCCAAGCAGTTGTCACAGTGCAGAGTAAAGCATGGCCATTAGTTAATACACCTCTTCATCAGCCTTAAAGTGTCACCTTCTTCCCCAATTTCTCTGAAGTCAGATAATATAAAAACAAGAGCTGTAGCAATGGTGGTTGTGTATATATAGTATTTCTGTTCGACACCTCGATGAAGACTGTCAAAACTTCATTTTTAGGGGCATAATCAAATGCCTCAGTTCACTAGAGATGCAGAGGAAAAAAAAACAAAGCTGGGCCTGCCCTCACCTCTTTTGAAGAATAGAAAAGTTCATGTATGTTTAGCATTGTCGGTGCAGTTATTTGTAATCTTTTTTGCAAACTATAGAAAGGCTCAAGCCCTGCCTATTTTTCTGGCTTCTGTTAAGGTTTTCAACAAGGTTTCAACCCCCCCCCCCCCACTCAGTGGAGCTGATCAGCCCTAGAAAACTTGCTGTGTGAAGAAAGACTGTGAGAATGGGAATCCAAGGGAAGAAAGGGAACCCAAACTTTGGGGTGGATAGAGAAGCAGAGTTTTAACTGCAGTAAGGTAGAGCCATGATAGGAAAATATTTCTAAGGGAGAAGATTCAGTCATTGGATTAGATCAGTATTGAGCATTGGATATCTTTATTTCAACTGTTAGTAGATCTTTCTTAGGACCACTGTGCTTGTTGATGGTCCTCAAGCTGTGGACCATCTGAGGTCATTCTCAGGATAACTTTTTTGAGATACCTTGTAGCTTCCCCCCCGCCCTCCGGTAATTTGTATTGGACTACAGATTTTTTTCAATTGTTTTTAAGGGTGAGATACTTTGTAAACAGCACATGCCCTTTACAGTGTATGAACTGTTTTAAACTATCCTATGGTTCTGAATTTCCCACTAGAATCCTGCAAAATATGTAGTGGTAAAAATACTTACGAATAACGATTTCAGAAATGATCAAGAATGGGTAATTTTCCTCTCTAGAAGGATGACTTGAGAATTATGGCTTTGGGGTCACACCAAAAACTGCAAGCAAATTTAATAGTGAAATTGTTTCATTGTCCCTCTTTCTTTCCATTTTATCAAGCACACAATAGAGAGATGTCTTAATTTTTTATATTTTACTTTTTAATTTAATCTATTAAATTAATTTTATGTATAAATTGGTTTCCTGCAGTTACTTCAGACCCTTTTACCATCTGAGTATCTTGCTACATGTAATATAAATGGAAAGCTGTATAGAAATTACCTTAACATCTATTCTTTGTTGCTTTTTACTGCTGAGCTCATCATTCAAGTACGCATAGCACATGCTCAGTTGATGTAACTTAATTATGTTCAATTTCTGTAACTTATTAAAGACCAGTTTTCAGAGAGTTGATTTCAGTACCTCATTTAGCTCTGCTTTTGGTTTAAAGGAACAGCTGTATGGAAAAGCATATTTTCAGAAAGATGTGTTTTAAAAATTACTCATTTACTCTTCCCATTCCAGCCTTGCCCATTCTTTCTGGGTTCCTTTCCTTGCTGGTGCTCATCTGGCTCAGTAAAATACTACTAAATAACCATAACCAGTCTGTACTGTCACTACAGTGTATTCGAGAAGTTCTGACTTATCTGTACAGCTGTGTAATGCCTTGGATTCAGTCTCTCAACTTCAAATACTCAATGAAGTGCTTAAATTAGGAGTCTGGTTGGTCTAAGCGTTATCCTTATGTGGATGGCGTCTAAATGTGAAATGACTCAGACCCTAAATGACTCAACTGGATTCACTGAGTCTGAGTTTCAGCTTTCTGGCAATACATGGGTCAGTGTTCAAAACTTCAGATTGGCTGGCACTTCAGAGCATGCCACCTGATCGTAAAATGCATCAGCATTGAAACACTATATGGGTATTTTCTGAATGTGGCAATGCAGAAGCTAGTCTTAATCTAAATAGATTCATCAAACCAATCTGTAGCCACCTGTTCTTCCTTTTTATGTGCAAGTTACACATACATGCTTTCCTCAATATCTGTGGCCCAAATTATTATTTAGCTGTACTTGCAAAGTTTTTTCATTTTTTACTCTTTTTAGACTTGCCTCTTTTCTAGCTGCTTAATCTAGTTCTGCGTATAACTTGCTGTTTGTTGTCTGTCTTTAGTTTTGGCTTCAGCTTTGAATGAAAAGGTTATCTGTTTCTCATCTTGTGTTTCTGTGTGCAGCCCTATATGGCTCAGATAATAAACAGTGAGTCTTTTTGTAATGTAGTGGGATATTTATAAATATCTGTATATCTGCTAAGTTCACCTGTTGCGTAGCTTAATGCGCAATAAGTTGTGTGGAATGGAATTTGAGAGCCCAATAATAGAGAGGGATCTTGAGAGCTGTGTGGTGGGTACACAGACGCAGCTCTTCGCTTCCGCCATGGTCAGGCGTTTCCATGGGGGAGTGCAGAACATAGAGAGAGATCATCTTCTGGAGGTCTTGCTTGGGAAGGACGGTTGGCAGGACTGGGACTTTAATGCAAGGCTTCGGTCAGCTGCTTAAAAGAAGGCTGAACAGTCTGAGCCAGGGCCCTCCTGATCTCTGAGAAGTAAAAATTCAAGGCCAAGTGGCAAGTCGTTCAAGCACCAGCTGCCCGAGTGCAGTGAATGAGGGTGTGAGGTGGCCGGGTTCACGGCAGGCTGCAGTGTGCCCAGGCCCCTGGCCCCAGCCGTTTGCCCCCTGCAAGGGGTGCGTGGTCGCGCGGGGGCCCTCACCAGCACATCCTGCCTTGTGCGTGGCTGCTTAAAATGGAAGCCCCTTATTTCCAGTAATTCTGAGACAGTTCTGCCTGTGACTAGGAGCACCTCAGATTCGCAGGTTGGCAGAGCTGATCTGGCCGAATGAAGAATTTGTCCCTAAACACTGCCATCACGTGGCCTTCATTAACTTAATTGAACCTCTTAATGGAGGCAGTAGGGCTGCTGATGTATTTCGAAGTTCACTGAGTGAGCTGCAAACCAATTGAATTAACCTAAACCTCTTCATTTGACCCCAGAAATGCATTTGAGCTACTGTTTTGAATGTTTATTTTTAGAAGCTATATTCTAAAGCAAGAACTCCACACTGAAAACTTCGATTAATTTTTGAGATTGTTTTGCTTAGGAGGTGCTCTTTATCCCAGGAAGAAGGATATATTTTTTTTTCTATTCATTCACTAGCCATAGCAAAAATATTTGCCGTGCTTTTACATGTGTTTTTTTGGGCTAGATCTTACAGGTTCTGTTCTGACTAAATTTGGGGGAAGCATCACCCAGAAGATATATTTGTTCCAACTCTCTGATTATAACTGCCACCCTGATGAAATTGATCCAAAATAAATTAAAAACCAAATTGCTGCTGCTGTTTGCACTGTTTGGAGTACTTGCATATTAATTCAGCTAATGATACTTCTGAAATTAGAGAATTTGTTGCTTTGAAGAAAGAGGGGGGGAGGCAAAGGTTTAGCCCAGCTGAGCTTTGACATCAGGAACTTTTCTTGAGCTGATCTCAGTGATTTTTTTTTTTTTTTTTTTTTTTCAATCCAATCATGAACCCCATAGTGAAGTGCACTAGTCCTGCTGGGGGGAGAAGACGTCAATAATTCAGATCACATTATGCTGGTATGTCAATCAAGTACCAACTTACCTCTGTTTCAGAAACATTTAAAAATCCCAGTTATGTAGGAAGTTAATTTAAAAGAGCAGCTGAATGTCTCCTGGAAAATGCAGAAGAGATTCTGTTTAGCACCCAGTCTGCTTGCTTGCTCTTATCGTATATTTTCTGCATTTCCCTAACCTTGTTCTTGATGACAAAAGGCATTTGCATGAAAACAGGATCTTTGTTTCCTAACTGTTCATCTGTTCCTGCTGTTTATTTCCCACCTAAAGTCATAATCCTCCGTTAGTGGCATCGCAATTGGTTGCAGAGGAAATTACGGTGGCGTCACAAACGGAGGATTATGACTTCAGGTGGGGGCATAAGCAGCAGGAACAGATGAACTCTTAAAAGCAAAAATGCTGTTTCATGTAAATGTCCCTGGTAATAAAGAACAAAGGGAGGGAAAATATGAGAGAGAAACAGAAAATTGCCATGAACAGACTTGTGTCTGAGCAGCAGGGCAGCAGATTTTCCTTGAGGCAGGAGCATCTATTTTAAAGTAGGGGCATGTCCCTACTTGTTCTTTTAAATATATGTATTTTTTTCTCCTTGATTTAAACAAAATGCATCCCTTTATGCTCTTCTAGACACCACTGCCT
>VZSV01000001.1:10645799-10674950 GCA_013398735.1 Nothocercus julius | reverse complement strand
TTAAAAAAAATGTCGGCATGGCTTCTCAAATACAGGAATGACTACTCATTTGGGGGAGGGATTTTTCATCCTTGTCAAGCACTCTTTTATTTCCATGCAAATTTGTTTGTCAGCTTTTAATCGTACAAGTTTCTGCTTTTGTGTTGGCTGATAGGTTTATGAAGCCTGAACGCCACCATTTGGAGTGGAGCATCTGCACTGCATGAGGTGGGATGACTGTGTTGGAAGCTCATCTCAACCATGCTGCTGAGTCAATCAGTCAAATGCTTCTCACAGGCTGCTTCCATTTAAAACCACAAGTAGCAAGCTGACATTTCTCTTCAGCATCATAAGATGGAAAGCTTTGAAATGCCCAGTAGCAGTCTCAGCTTGTACCTCTTCTTTGGTTTTATCTGAGTTTTGCCTCATTGCAGCTGGTGTGTTCTTTAGTAATAGGAAATTAGAAAAGAATTATTGGTTGAGACCAAAAGGTTTGAAAGAACAGAAACTAAATACAGAATGGAAATGGCATGGGGAAAGATTAATAGCAAAGTCTATTGTCTGCTTTCTGTGGTACAGCCAATTTAACTTACTTTCATTAAAATTCTCCTTGTTAGCTCGGGTGATGTGTTAGGGTGATGGACTATTTGATGTCTGAGAAGTAGTGAGAAGTTAGCTGTCTAATGATGGACTAATTAGAAAGCCCAGCCTAGCAGGATCCATGGAAATTGATTTGCACAGTGCCATCTTTGCTAATGAGAATCATGAATACATGTTTGCAGTCCTTTACTTACTCTTCCTCCCCACAGCTAATGAAAGAGAAGCAATCATTAAGAGATCAGGTACAATCTATCCAGAGTTGTCTTTGCCTTGTAGGAATAGCCATTCTTTTAAAAACTTCAGTTTTAAATAATGCCCTTAATACAGAAGCAAGCTCTATATGTTTGATGCCTATAAAAAGTGTTTTGTAATGCATTTCTTAAGAATTATTTTCACTAAGGAGTCTCTTTTCTGTGTGCTACTTCAGAGAAAATTGTCATTACAGTGAGACTAAAAGAAGCTATAAACTTACAGTCTAAGTAAAATTGAAGTCAATTATCTATTTTTCCTACAAGGGCACAAAATGTCCATCCACAAAACGGTGAAGTGTTTTAAATGTGTATAAGATCAAAAAACCCCTACTTTTAGCTTCTCATTTCATGATTATTTTTTTTGAATACACATTTACCCAGTTCTTCTGGTGCCATTAGTCTGCCCAGACCCTTTTGACCCAGAGGGGAGTATCCACAAAAGTAGAATTTCCTGCCCAGGGACCTCATGAATAAGGTGTGTTGCTGGTCAGTGCAGAGGACAGGACCTCTGTCTCTAGGACTCTATTCTCCTCTCAGTTTGCAAATTTCTTAGGACTTGGTATCAAACTGGTGTTCTCCAGCCAATGCTCATCAGAGATTGCCTTATCTGTCTTGTTCTCCTGAAAATGTTCGCATGACTTTTAACATAATTAAAGGAAACTGCCGATCTTTTCAGTTATCTTGTTCATGTAGGTCTTTTTCAGTGCCTTTTGACTGAGGGAGCCAGTTGCTGTGGATACAGCATTAGGGGAAACTTCAGTACGTTTTCAGTGGAATAGCTATCCCTCGAATTTTTTCAGTCAAAGGTGCAGCTGAAGAAATAAAAGTTAAAAGTGTGGCTGGCAAGCAGCTGAGGCTTGAAAGCACAAGGGCGAGCCGGGAGAGGTGAGGCATCCCCGAGGGGAGCAATGGGGGCGTTGGAGCCTGAGGCTCTGTAGCCAAGACAAGAAGTGAGGGGAGGGGTAGGTTGAAGCTCATTATGCTGGATTGGCTTGGAAGAGAAAAGCGGAAAAATCTGAGAGTGAGTGATTAGAAGAGAAATTAAGAACGGGGATGGGAGGAGGAAAAGCGTGAGTGAGTGTCAGAGCTCCTTAGGTTGCTGCTTTGTGATGAGAGGCAAGGGCAGAGGGAATGCTGGAGGGGCCAGAGGCAGCGCTCGCGTGGGGAAGCAGAGCTCCACAGGAGGCTTTAGTCTGGGAAAGAAGTAATTTGGTCTGGGAGTGGGAGATTTCATGTAGCTGGATATCACAAAATATGTGATATTGGTGTGGATGTCCGATTTATACAGGAACACGAAAAGTCCAGTTTAATTTATGGTAACTAATGAATTTTGGTTACCTCGATGTAACTAGGAAGAAAAAGATCTCCATTTTGCCACAAGGGAGTTAGGTGAAGTCGATGCTTTGCTCTTTCTGGCCTTGATCCTGCCCCATGTATCTTGCAGTAAAAGTGTTTGTGTTCACTGTTTTACTTCAAGGAAGTTCATATGCATTAAATTTCTGCAGGCAATTTTTTTAAGCCGTGAAAGCAACTGTAAATGTATTCATCTAACAATCCTTTTTCTCTGAGAAGAGATTTTTCTAATTTAAAAATTTACTTGAAACTCTTCCATTTTTGTTTTGTGATGGTGTAGCATATGTGAAAAATATCTGTGTATAAATTCCAAATATATCTGAAAAGAAATATGGTAAGAGCTAGATTTTGAGTTTCTTTGCTGTTGGGAGTTACTTCCTAGCTATACTCTTCAGTTTTGTTTTTCAGTATTCCTTTCTTTCTGTTCCTGTAATGTATGCTAGGTTGGAGTTTGGGAACAAACATGAAAGCCATGTGCACTTTCTGTGCTTTTACTGGGATAGGCTTTCAACCTTTCTATAGTGTGTGCCATATAATATCTAAATCTTGTGGCCATATGCTGACACCGCTTAAAGCAAGCAAACGCCTCCTTTAGACTGGCCTTTTGGGACATTGGGGGGTGTGTGTGTGTGTGTGTGTGTGTTTAAAGCTCACTTAAAAATGAAAATGAACCTGTAAAAGCGATTGGATGGCTACATAGCTCAGAGGTAATCCAAAATGGCAGCCAAGGAAGATTAGCTAGTCGCTAGCAGACTAAAGATTTATTTGTAGGCCACAATAGGCTAACAGCACTATCATTATTTCTTGAAAATGTTTTTCAAATGATGAAAGCTGTCGGTATTTGTCAGCTTGCATAGTGTATCATGTAACATATAGGGTTGATGATTGATCATCTCATCAAACAAATATTGTGTACAGGCTAAAACATGTCTGAAATATCTTTTTTCCCTAAAGCTCATCTCAAGCAGCTGTTTATAATTGAAATACTCCCTGTCATTACCTGTTGGCCTGTCTGGGGGAGAAAAACCCATATGTTGATATGGAGAAACAGTTTTGTTCTTGTACGTTTCTGAAAATGTATTAATTAGCTGCAGTACAACCTGTAGAACAAATAGGAAAGTGTGTTGAGCAATAGGCTCTTGCTAAGAAGTTGTTAATGGTGGTCATGAAACTAAATGCCTGTTCACTGCACTAAAAGTTTGCCGTGTTCTTTTTGTATGGAAAAGAGCCATGCATCCAAAGAGCTGCTGTATTCTAAAGGATGTGATAGCTGTTTAAAAATAGATGTAATGGGCAGTAGGAGGCCACTGGACAGTTAAGTCAGTGCAAGAATTATGGAATGCTCTGTGAACAAGTCTCTTAACCTGTGGACACTCGGGGCAGGAGCAGGGACTTGGCAGACATGGAATTACTTGGTTGCAGTGAACCAAATCAATAAAGGAAAGGCTACATTAAGGAAAAAGCAACAACTGATGTTAGCAACCTAAGATAGTTAGCAACCTAAGATACTGCTAGACAAACACCAACTACCTAGCTGCTATCTTGTGTCCTTCCACGTAAGAAGATATAAGCTACACAGTTCTGTGCTCAGCTCAGTGTAGCTGTTCTGTACTCTCTTCCCCTTCATGTGTGCTTCTCATCTTTATTCCCTTGATGTGCCCCTTCCATTTCATTTCCCCCAGTGGCATTGCATTGCCTCTTAACGCAAACTTATTTTCACGCTATAGAGAACCTTATACCATCAGTTCCTTCCTCAGGATTTTGCATTTACTTTCCATTAAAAATTGCTTGTAAGAGCTGGACTATTCTTTTTCTCAAGCCTATCTTAAGAGGAAGAATTTGATTTGGGGGAGGAGGGGGGGGTCTGTCTTATAAGGTGTATGTGTATCAAAGGACACTTGTGTAGTTCTCCTGCACAGGGAGAAATTTTTCTTGAGCCCGACCAATGGTCTTGTGAAGCAAAAAGATGAGGTGATCCCTGTCACTTCTGTTCATGTCAGCTGGAGATTGTTCTAGCGGCCTTGCTGAATCGTCGACAGTGTTTGTGTTTTGGAGAGTCTGTCCTAGGTATAGTCATTTCTTTCTGTCTGGTGAAATAGTAGAGGCATCTTGTTTGCTGAGCTGTAGGTGTAGGACGTGCGTTTGTTCTCAGTGGAATGGCTCGAAATCTGCCAGTCAGGGTGCAGAAAGAGCCTTTGTAATTAAGGTGATGAATCAAGTTAAAGTGAAGTTAAGCAGCACTGAATATTAAAGTAATTTCTGAAGAACTCATTGACTGAAATATGCTTTTAATAATCATACTTCACATTGCATATTGAAAGGAATGGAAACCTTCAAAATTGTTGCTAGTGGAAGGGATACTTAGAATAACTTTTACTGGTTTTTGGACTTTACTCCTCTCTTCAGGAGTAACACAATGCTATTGTTGTGTTACTTAGTCATCAGTCACGTAAATTTGCTGCACATCCTGATTTCATCATCCAGAAGCTTGTTTATCCCTGGAGAATTGGGACAATGAGCTTGTGAATCATCCTGCATCTGCGTAGCCCGCCAAATTTACCCTCCACCAACGACCTGTCATAGCAGAAGCAAAATCTAAACTGCCTTTCCCTTCAGGGTTCCCTCTGCACAAACTTATATGTCCTTGGCTAAGTAAAATCTATTGTCTCTGGAGTCTAATAAAGCGGATGAGGTGAGGAGGAGCACCCCACAACATATGCACTGTGTTCTGCATGCTGCTTTTCCATAGTTGTGATTTGATTTTTCTGTTGTATTCACTTCACAGTTGGGCAGCATCATTTTAAAGAACAATACAAACCCTGCAACAGCTTTGATACTCTGCAGTGAAGAACAGGATCTATAGCTTTATTCAGAGACTGGAGACAGGATTGAAAAAAGGCAGGTTTATAGTTCTCTGTACTGACATTTTTCAGTCTATGCCTAAAAGAAATGAAGACACTTGCCTAAGGATATAACTAGGATAAAAATAGTTAGAAAAAATAGCTTAAAGAACTAAGTTTTTGATTCATCACTTAGTTTCTGTATATACAGAAGTCCCACAGCATATTATGGTCGTATAAAAGTGGCCACAGGCTGTCAAACACCTGTCTGTTTTTACACCTGTCTGTTTTTTAATGTATATTTTTAGGGTTAAGTCTTTCCACCTTTGTCTCAAAAACTCTGAAAGTTTTGCACTCAATCTCTGTTTTAAAGTAAAAAAACAGATACAACATGATAATCAGTGACTTTAACAAAACTATAACACTCTGCTCCTGTCGTCTCATTTGTTTTGTCCAAATGGCTCAACAGTCCAAGCACAGGAATTTGGAAAACTGCAGCTCAGATATGAAACATCTGTTAACACCAAGCAATTAATTAACTTAGCGGCAATTGTGGTTGGGTTCCCCTAGCGAGCGTGCATCGTGTGTGCTGGCATTGTGTGCATTGTCTCCAAGATTTAATTTAATGAGCATTTAATTCCAAAATTTAGGCATGATTCCATTTAATTTCAACACATACATTTTCATCTAAATTCAGTTCCACAGAACAGCTCCCTCATGTAAAAGGAATTTATTTTTGAATGTCTTAGCCCTGCCTGGGAGATTTTGGCAGACTTTCTCTGAGGGCCTCTGCTGTCCAAAGCTGTGGTACAAAATTCCAGCGTGTTGGCACGGTGGCAGCACAGCAGCCTTTGTTTATTCCTCAGAGGAGCATGTTGATCAGAATGTAAGCACTGGCCCTTCCTAACATACTCTGTGTTTGGGTATTTGTCTTAATGCTTAAACTTCAGAAGGAACTGATGCTCCTGCCCTTGTCCCAACTGCTACTGCACTTGCTAGTGAAGACTAGGCTTCAGTTTGCCATATGACCTAAAGAATATCCACAAACCTACTGGTTTTCATAACAGCTAAGTTTCTTGGGGCTTTGTGTGTAATAGCCAAAATTCAAAGCAACAGCTCACTTGGACCAAATCAATGTGACTCTTGCACGCCTTCCTCTTGTGCTCTTTTGTGTGCTCTCTCGCACACTCATATGCTCTTTCCTGCTCAAACATGCTTTTCTCAAACACTCTGGAGTGCTCATGCTCTCTTACAGATGAGGGCATTTTACCCTGTAATTATCTATTTATAATGTGTAAGGGCTATTTTCTTCGTAGAGTATTTCACACTTCTTTCTGTGCAGGTCAGTCTCCCCTAGAGTAGAACCATTTTCTGTCACTGAAAAGAGAATGACAGCTCTGTATTGGCTGTCTGACTAACATCCTATCCAGTCTTTAAGTTGTGGATTTCTTTGACCTTACTGGCTATGACAGGAGAAGTGAAAAGTGAGATGAAGTGAAGGACAAAGCTAGGAGAAATTCCTCTATTAACAGTAAAAATGTGAACATAATATTCTCACTTTATTAATGGACTTTTCTTAATGTGATTTCTCTTTGTGAAACTAGTTGTATAGAGGAATCAGAGAGAAAGTGACAAAGGACAGGCAGTAGCATCCATATTTGATGCTACTGCAAAAATAAGATGTGTTTTTTTTAAATAAGTTATGTAAGCAGGCAGAATTGGGTGTTCTGCTTTACAGACTCAGAGCTGCATAGTGCAGTATTATTTTGATCCATCTGCCTTGTTACATGGGCAGTCAAGTGTGAGAGAATCAAGAATCCACCATGAAATACTTTTATTAGATGATTTTCATCCCCAGTGCAAAGATGGGTAGTATGTGATATCCTTTGGAGTGGGGTGGTTTGTGTGGGTACATGAAGATGTGTCTACTTGAAGTCTGCAGAAAACAGTGGAGTGAAGGGGGAACAGGGATGAATATTTATATCTTTCCTCTGAGTTTCTCTGGTGGTATTTTAGATGTGTTTGTGTGTTAGCAGATTCTGGAATTCTGCATAGATGTATCCATAAAGAAACTTTGCTTTACTGTATTTTAGTAAGCCAGCTTTGGGGCAGCGTTGCTGCTAATCTTACGATGCAAGTCTGCCTTCGCAGGAATCCAGGAATTCGCAGGAGTCTGCCTCTGCAAGCCTTAGAGACCTGTAGAGCGAGTAGAAAAAAGCTGGAGACTTACTTGGGCTGAACCTCCAAATATTTGAGTCTTTCACAGGTAGAAATTGAAGATCGATAAGGTGAGAGTGCAGAGCATGATTCTTTACTGCTCACTGTATTGTGAGTCATAGCAGTATGTGAAGTGCTTATTCCTTCCAGCAGTGAAAGCAGGTGCAAGACAGAGGTGAAATAGGAAGGAATGCTTTGTGAGGAGGTGTTATGTTGCAGGCTCAAAGTATTGGGGTGGAAAAATTAGATGAGATTAGACACTTCATAATACTGCTTCCAGTCGAGCACCACAGAGGCCCGGGTTTTGCTGTGAAGTGTCAGATGAGCCGTAAACCAGTGTCTGCTGTTGACAGTGTTGAGAACAGCAATTATTGAGCATAAGAGCTAAGCTCTCTGTAGTAGCTCTCCTGCTACTTAATAAGGACTTATTACAAAGATGTGCAGTAGAAACTGCCATTGTTTTAGCAGAGTGAACCTAAGGTGTCCTGCCTGAGCAGTATTAGCTAGTTCATAAGCTGGATTTGATATGCGACCTAATCAATGTGGACAGCTTTGAAGCTGAGATGTCCTTTCCTTTTGGATGTGTCTCCAAAGGCCACAAACAGCCTGTGTGATTTCTGGAAGGGCTTCCTTCTAGTTACTAATTAACATAATTTGATGTGCAGGATGTATAATCGTACCTTTCTGGAAGGCCTGTCAGGCTTTGGAAAGAATACAGGCAGACAGATCAATCAAGGTTGGTTGGTTTGTTTGTTTTGTGGTTCAAGGAACTTTAGGACAAGTTGTGGGTAAAGGAAGGGTAAGTGCTTAATAGTTTCTGTGTGTTTCTTTGAAGGTGTGGTAAGTTAGGCGCTCTATTTGTGCTGAAAATCCTGGCTGAACCACTGGTCATAAAAGTTCATGTTAGGAAGACCTAGGCAGAAAGAAGGTTGCTGAGTCTTAAGGCCTTCTAATAAGGTTTGAGATACAACTTTTATGTTTGCTTTCTAATGAATATACATAGTATTCAAAATTGCCAGTAGATAGGGTTGAAAAGACAAATTCTGTCAGGAATATTGCGGTCTCAGAACAGTGAATAAAGCTGAAAATATCATTATGCCACCACATAAATTCACAGTGCATCTACTCTTGAGTATTTTGTGTGGTTTGAGTTCTTTTGCCCCTCTTGGAATCACTTCACTCCCACAGAAAGAAAAGACAGACTGGAAAAGGTTCAGAGAAGGATGACAAGAATAATTCAAGGACTATGACGATTTCCATTTTGAGGAATGACTGCAGTGTGGAAAAGAAACCACTTAGAGGAAATACGGGATAGAGGCTTATTAAATCATGAGTTTCATGAACAGGTAATAGTTGTTCACTGTGTCTCCAAGTACAACTGGAGATCATTAAAAAAACCTATTAGCTGATAGACTCAAAAAGATGAAAGGCAGCATTTTTTTTTTTCCACAGAACATGGGATCTGTGGGATCCTAGTGCCACAGTTTATTGTGCATGCCAAAGTTCACACAAGTTTAAAAAATGAGTAGACAAATTTGAGGAAGAAAATTCAATCAAGACCCATTCAACACAAGGTTACCAGGTGTAGGTGAGACCATATGTCTTTGCTGTAAATAGCAAGAAATTGGAGTATAGAGGGGAAGTATCTGTCAAAATTGTCTCATTCCCCTCATTTGTGCCCTAGTGTTCTGACAAAGAAAGGCAGATACTGGACAAGGTGAATTTTTGGTCTAATACATTTTTAAGGTTCTTGTTTTAGGGCATAATCAGTGTTTCCTTTAGGCTGGTTAATTCCTGTATGCACTTTCCTAAATCTGCTTTTAAAATATCTGTTGATTTTTGTTGGGAGTAATCACACTGCATCATACCAGTTTCCATTTCAGCCAGTATATTACATTGGAATGCAAGACAGAAGTTCTTTTTTAATATAGGATATTTCCGTAGCTATGATGGTTTAATTTTCAGATTGTGGGAGATGATGGAATTACTAAAAAGGATACCTTGAACTTTGCAATCAAACAGGTACTTGGAGACTACGGTGATACACTGATTAGAATTACTTATTGACAGTATATAAATTCATTTTTCTTTACTGATTGCACTCTTAATATAAAACTGAAATCTGGAAATACAGGTGTTATGTAATGCTACTTAACTTCAATGTTACTATGGGAGTTCAGATCTTGACCTCAGGTTTTCTTTCTTGGTACTACTCCTACTGAAGCAGAAAATGTTACGAAGCATGCAAACCTCCCCAAGGGTTTGTATGGGCATGTTTATGTTGTGGTCTTACAAGTGGTAGCAGTATGTTTTATATATGGCAAGTAGCAGTGTATCTGAGGTCATCTTGAATTCTGGGTGCTCTGAGTTACACTTAAGCTAGCCAGTTAGCCTGAACTGCGAGGTGTCCTCAACAAATGTACTCGCCTTCCTGCAGTCCTGGCTCTGTGTAACGCTTCTGTTAGTGCTGGCTGGTAGGTTGGGGAGCATGCTACTATCTGGCTGTGTGGAAAGGAGCATCAATGCGCATCTAACAGACCGTTTGACTGTTTCATAACAGACTGACTGTTTCGTGCACGCAGGCCCCCAAAAGGAAGAGCAGGTTCATGGGAGGTGCCCAGAGTTGACACAATGCTCGGTACAGAGTAGAGGATGATCGCATCGAGGCTGCGAAAAGGAATGTGTGCGCATGGTCATTCATGTTGTTGGGAAGTCTTGGGATGTCCTTAGCACATGGCTGTCGTTTAACAACACATGACCTATTCTACTGGTCCTGACATACTCTCCGGCTATTACTCTACGTGATGAAACCAAGAATCCCAGCAAGTAGAAGAGGAGCTATGAGATCAGTGGTACCTTAGGAGAACACAAGTAACTACTGCTGAAAATCAGATAGTGTTGCAAATGAAAACTTAACTCATAATAGAGGATGAATGGCATGGAGCCAAGGACATGAAGATGATTCTTCAGCAAGGATGGAGCGGATGTTGATATTGGGTGATATTTGGCTTGGATCAATTTTACTAGTTTCTCAGTTTGTGCTCAGATTTAGCTTCAGGTTTGCCCTCCTTTAAAAACAAAAACCTGGATTGCTATGATGATTTTTTCACTTTTAGTATGGTTATCTGCCATTCTTTTCTGAAAGTGAACAAAACAGTTCACTGCAGTTAAAACTGAGTTGCTAGCTCACTTATTTGAGATTTTTCTTTTCATTGCAAGCTCCCCAGAAGAGGTAGGGTTGAAAACTGTTTTGAGCTGTCGGTTCAGATTGAGTATGGTCTGTGCAGCTCAGTGCTGTCTGTACATGGTGTTTCCAGCAAACAAAGAAGGAAGTATTGCTAATTCTTGCTGCACTCTCTCTGAAACCTTAAAAGAGTGCTAGGAAGGTTTTGACTTTGTTTCACGTTTTTCAGGGTATTTTTCCTGGTGAGTTAGATGCCACTAAACCTTCCAGACCAGAATTCAGTGGTGCTTTCTCCAACACCTTGTGGTGCAATCAGATGCTGACAGAAAAGTCTCATTTCTCCATGTTTATCCCATCCTCTTCTGCCACAGTTACCCCTGAGCCAGTAACCCACTGCAGTGCTGGTCGGAGCTGTGGGCCATGCAGTCAGCCCTGCTAATTGAACTTTGAGATGAGGCATCTGCTTGTGGTCCCTAGGCTGGAAGAGCTGTGAGGCCGGGCCCGGGTCTGCAGCAGGAGGAGCCTGTCAGCGACAGCAGCTGCTCACAGAGATACCGACTGCTCTTGCCGTTGAGCACCTACGTGCCGAGGTTTTAAAATGTCACCGGCCAGGAGGAGAAAACAGCGCTTCCATAAACAGTATTTACTCTTTCTCTGAAGCACTGGAGAATAAAGGGAAGGGAGCAGTCTGCACAAATGAAGGGGTAGGAGGAGAGAGCTCAATTCAGTAATGAATTTAGGATTTCATCACACTTAGAAGCAACCAGGCAAGAAGGGATCTTTTGTCCAAGCTAATTGTGGCTGGCTATAAATTGAGGGGTGGGGAGGAGGACAGGGAAAAACCTGCCTCAGATTTATTTGTTCTGTGATTTTGGCAGTCTCATCTGCATCATGCAGATTAGCAGCACTTGGAGCTGCATTTGCAGTAGGATACCTCAAATGAAGAGAGGTTTAAAATTACTGTGCATCTGCATTAGGCTTAACACGGGGGTTGGGAGACCTGCTGCCCCCGGTGTCCCTCCCGATTCCATTCCTGTCTTTGTGTTTTCCCTTCCATCACCATTTGGCCAGAAATCGCTTTGTTATTGAGGGATGCCTTTTGCTGTGAATCTGACCTTGCAGTGCAATAGTTTCACTTACTAGTGTTCTAACTAGCCTAGTTCCTGTGGGTGAACAAAAAAACTGCTTAGTCTGTGTTTTTTAACTTTTTTTTAACCTTTTCCTTTGTGCATGAAGCATCTCACCTGAGCAGCGAGATAAATGTTTGGTTTCTTTTCTTTCTAAAAGCAAGTGGAAGTTTAGCTCAGATCAATCACCTGGCTGGATTAACAGCAAGATAGCTGCATTTTTTTTGCTATTTTTAGGCAGGAATCTTTTTGCTTATAAAGATAACCCCGTGAATTCCAACTCCTTGGGCTGGACTTGCTTCAGGGATGTACTGGACGATGTGGTGGCCACGTTCTAGACTTGAAGAAGCTGAGGTCTTTTTGTTAACTCACTGGGCAGAAGCTAAAGTCCTATTTTTTAAAGGTTAATTCCATTTACTTTCCTAGGATGCTCTTTATGTGCTAGTGAAATCAGCAACTATTGCAAAGAATCTCTCACCAAAAGAGGAAGCCTGAGTGTTAGTATTGCTGTGGCTATTTGGGAGGTGCTTGAGGTTTTACAGTGATGAGAACTCTAAAAACAACTGTGTTTAAAACCAGATGTTGCAGTGGCTGCTGTGTTCAGTGTGGGGGCAGGTGATGTAGTGAGCAAGTGCCAGTCCATTGATTTAATTACGACTGGGGTCTTATATTCCAAGTAGCAGCTTGCTTTTCTGCCTTGCCTGCCAGAAGAGGTGAGACTAGTAAGAAGGGAGGAGAGGGATTTGAGAATAAGCAAAGAATAACAGGGCAAAGAAAAAAAATTAAAGGCTATCAGTGGAAACCACATCAGATTAGTAAACTTTAATTACATTTAATTTTAATCCTTAACATTTATCTAAAAGGTGATTGAGGCAAGGTTTATTAGGATTCTGCGTCCCCATAGCCCTTCTTTGAAAGAACACTGAACAAGATGATTGCTTGCGTGTCTAATTAGAAGTTTTTCCCCTCTTGATCACCTAAAGTCAAATTCATTTACTCTGCTTGAAACAAGGATTTAATTTGATTTTTTTGGCATCAAAAGATGTGTCTCAAACTTGATACAGAACCACAGCCTGCTAATCAAGACAGAACCCATTACCAGCCCTGTTTTATGAATATTCTCATCAGAGGGCAGCACCAACCTCATTAGGAAGGGTGTTGCAATCATTATTAAACTGTTGGAGTCCATTATGATTCAGAGTGCTGTAATGATGACTGATACCCACCGAGGCCAGCGGAGAAGAATACTGGAGCATAATGATCTCACATTTTTTTCATAAGCCTTCTGGGCTTTTAAAGGCTTTCAGCTTCTGTAGTTTGTATTCTTTCATCGGCTATGTGAAAGTGGTCTTAATATCCCTGATCCTCTTGCACAAGTGGTGTGAAGAGGAACAGAAGAGCAATTAGGGAACCTGCAGGTTATGTTTGGGTGATGTAGTAAGTCAGGAATACTACTGATTCCTTCAGATCTTGGGTCTCCATTAATGAGTTGTTTCTTGTCGGTTACACCGAATGCTCGAAGTTTATAAGCTGTATGGAGCCCTTTCTGCTCCCTTTACAAGGAGGGCCTTGTAAAGGGAAAAGACAGTACTGCTGTCTTTTCTGTCAGTATTTTGACCTGAATTTGCTCATTCTAGCAGCAGAACTGTGGTACTTAATGGACCATCCATGCTGTCAGTATAAGCCATTCTCCACTCCCCTTTTTGCCTTCCTGTTCTGAGGATAAAATCCATGTTAGATTAAATGTTGTAACAAATGATTGGATAGCCCCAATCATGTTTTCTTCAGATCCCCACTTTATTCAGCCAACTGAAAAGGGGTGAACCTGGACTCCTCAGCCCACAGTCCAAATCCAAATCATGGCTTTGTATTGTTTACCCACCTTAATTAGCATACTGTTGCTTGCCTGTTTGTTTTTGTTTTTTATTATTTTTATTGGCATTTACAAGAATCTGGAGAATGAGTGTAGTAATTATGCATAACCAAAGCCATTCATGTGACTTACTGTGTCCAGTAGCTCTGAGGTCTCCTGCTTTTTTTGTATCCTCAAGATAATTTGATGATCCTTCTCTGCTGTTCTATCCTGCAGATCATCTTTAAACCCAGAAATAAATTCTCTCTGGGATTTCTCTTTGCTCAGCCATGAAGAGTGCTGAAAAGGTTGTGGAGGCTGCATATGCTACCACCATTTCTCCAGCAATTTGGGACTGGAACCTGGCTGTCTCCTGTGGCAGTGCAGTCTCACTGCATCTTTTTTAATGTGTTTTTAATTGACATTTCTTGCCACAATGTTATTTTTATGAACTTTGCAACAAGTGGGGCTGATCATAAATTATTCTGTGGTAATGATGCTCTAAAAGGAGACATTATGGGAAACTATCTGTAAATTTCAAGCAAGACAAATATGTGCAACCAAATTGCATCTCTGTTTCTGGTCATCTTCCAGATTGGTTTCCCCACTGACAGACTTGAGCTCTCACCTCTCAAACTCCATCAGTGTGAGCCTGTCATAGTTGTTTTGAGGCATCGTTGTTATGGATGATCACAGCAGAAGTAACATTGGTCTTCATAGGGTAAGAGAGAAGAGTATTTCAACCAAATAAACTGTAAATTAACTGTAGTAAGGGGAGAAGAGGTGTGAAAGGGTCTTGTATAAAGCAGAGTTGAGTCCACCTTTGATTAATGAGATTGCCAAGTGGATTCTTTAGAAGAAAAGCACAAATACTACCTAGAGAAACTGATGGAGAAGAATGTTGAGCATTTCAGGAAGAGAAGCTCCGTTGGGCTTCTCAACAAAGCGTGGGCCACCCTCTTCTCCAGTGGCGTGGAAGGAGTAGCAGGCTCTGGAGCAGACTGCCTCTGGCAGTAAAGAATGTCTGAATTAGGCTATTTGCAGAATGCTTGTTGGCAGCAGAGTGTTTCCTCCTTCAGGGCCTTGGGGATACTCCTCAAGTAAACCTTTCCAAAGTGAACCTTTGGACTAAGCCAGTACATTTTTGTGGAGTCCTGATTCATTCTGGTTTCCGGATTGTACCTCTAGCAGCATCTCTTGTTTCTCTACTAGTTCAGCAAAGACTGCCTTTATTTTGAGTTAAACAAGGATCGTAGGGGAGCTGGATTTGGGGCAAACCTTCACTGGATCACGAAGAGATTGTCACAAGAGATTGTCACCACTCCTGTGGTGAAACTTCTTATTTTGCTGACTGATACAAGGTCACCTTCTCAGGTTGATGTATTTCTTAGCTATTATATATGCCTAAAGCAACATGCAGAAAAAATGTGATTCAAACTTTCCATTCTTTGCATAAAATTGACTAAACTTATTTTTAAAACAAGTGAGGGAAGCCCATCAGAACTTGGCATGAGAAACACTTGTTTCTTGAAATTGGGAATTTCCCTTGCCCTGCACTATACTGTATGTGTCCTTTTAAACAGCTTTATTTCAAGTAAGCCTCTCTTAATTGATCCCCTGAGAGCCTCTTAGTTGTTCCCCTTGCACCAGCTCTTGCTCATTAATGCATTTTACTATTAATAAAGGTATGTAAATACCAAACTCTTTAAAGAAGGTCTTCACCTCCATTATTAGACACAAGGCCTGCCATTCCTGTAGGCATTTGCTGATATTAGTTGACAACAATGCCTGTTCTCAATGATCTTTTTTCCCTGAAAAATAACTTGTGATGGGTGTGAAGCTGCTGACAGGTCTGTCTCAAGCAGTCAATCAGTTTTCTTAGTGATATCCAGTTCAGTGGCAGGAAACATAATTTGCTGTTCTGTCTGGGCTTACATTTTCAAGGGAGCCTAGGATGCTAGTTTGAGACTGGCATTGACTTTTAGTAGTATTTGAATAACCTCTCAACTGCAGTTTAAACATCTCTGCTTTGGTGATTTGTGTAATCCTGCTTCAGAAATAGTCATATAAGGTTTCTCTCTAACACCTGAATTTCTCACTTCTCATGTCATCCTGAGTACAGTTGTAATTAGTGACTCCTTTTGCTTGGCTGTCAACAGACATGGGTCAGTCTGGCTCAATCTATAGCCAGAAGAGGACAGCAGTGCAGAGGATGTAGGCCCACCTTCTGCAGCAGGATAACTATATGCAAGGCAAGCATCAGAAAAGTTTTTGTTTTTTTAAAGAGGTGAAATTAAAGCACTGACATAGTAAAAAATAAAGGCTAGAACAGTTCTGTTAACATCCCTTCAAAATCCTTCAGAGCTGGTCATTCTTGCAGCTTGTCTGGTCATCTTTGTTAGGCATTAGATGATGACTAATAGGCTGCTCTTCAGAAAAATGGAGCTTTTATTGGCAGCAGTCATCTTGTGAAGCAATAATGCTATTTTAAAATAACATATTTTTGCATAAGAATTTTTTGATTTCACTGTGCTCTTTAATTTCTACAGAAAGCAGTAGGCTAATTCTTCTTCTCTCAACTGGTTTTAAGTTACTGTTGCTCCACTAATACCTAACGTGATGCTTTGAGAAGCACAGGGCATGTATTTCTCATGTTGATTTTAATTGGTCATGGATATTCAGTGTCTATGAGGGACTGGTCACTTTAATTTAGCTACCCAAATATAAGGTTTGGGATTCAATACTGAGCACCTAGTTTTGGCAATTGTGGTTGAGACCCACTGAAGTTTGTGTCATGTCTCCCTTTGCTCTTCTCTCTGAAGGGACTTGCATCATTTTGTCTTGTCTGTAAACTTGTCTGAGCAGGAAGAGACTGTTTTGGGGTATCTACTCATGTTTATGGGCTCTTTAAGTCATTTGTCAATGTAAAATTACTTTGGGACAGATACTGGCTTTTTGATTTTTGCTTTAGACTGAAACATGGGGTTTTGACATGGGTGACTTCAGTGTAACCACTGGAAAATCTGTTTGTCATGTTCCTTTTGCTAAACCCCTTAATGCTCTTCTTTTTGGGGTATAGGATGCACCTCCCCACATGATTAGCCTGCCTCAAATCACACTTCATGAGAGAGCAGAGCAAGGACTTTTCCCTCATGCCAAAGACTTCCTCTGGCTTCCAGCCCACACTCCTATTTCAGATGTTCGGCTTCCTCTGTGAAGCTGAAGTTCTGGTCTCAAGAACAGAAGGGAAGCACATAGAATGAGTCTTTTTGATTCACAAAATTAGACATTTAAATCCAGAGCTGGATATGCTGTTTTAATGTTTGTACATATAAGTTCAACATTTGTATTGTATGGAACAAACTCCTCTCAATTGCCAGCAATGTCTGAATCCTTTTAGCAGAGTAAAGTTCTTTGTTGTATTGCACAAAGATGAAATTTCAGCTAGCTGGAATGGGAAGTAGAATCCTACCTTTGAAAAGGGGGAATGGCATGGATTTTTACCTACTTGTTACACATATTTTATGTGTGTGTTTCACATAAATGTATGATGCAGTCCTTTCAGGATCTATAGTTATGTAAATGTTCTCAGTTTAATATCCTGCTTTCAGGCGCTCAATTTTGCTTGCATTGTTCACCTAGGCCTTTAAATTCTTGGGCTTCCTGTCTACCCAGAGGAAAATATTTCTGAGAAATCACAAAGGGAGATCTTTGAGTACAAAACAGATTAATAAAAATCCTTGGAAACTGAAGAAGGGTTTCAGGGAGTTTTGTTTTAAGAGCTATGTAGCATCAACAGAATGCCTGAGTAAGAAGCTGAAATTCATCATGGAAATAATCCTGGTTAAGAACTGATTTTGCATCTTCCAGTGAAGGCTGCCTTGCTGCTTATGACCCATGAAAATCTCTTATGTGGTACATTGCGTGACCCTTAAAGAAAAGGTGTCTGACTCAAAAACCATGCAGGACAACCTTTTGATTAGTAAACTTTGTAATTCACTACAAAAAGGATCTTTTGATAGATCTCAGATGCCATATATGAAATTTTTGTTCCATCAGTTTCCTGCAGCCCTAGAATGGCGTGTGAAGACAAGCTTCAAAAAGCTGTTCTGTATTTTCATGCTCAGAAGTTGGGCAATAGCAGTGTTTGTGTTGCATATACAATCTTGTTTCTTTATGTGAGTGTGCCTGCGCATACTATAGTCTAATTACCTTGTCACATAGGGCTTCTCTGTCAACATGTGCTTTTTTTGTACCAGCTTTAGATCCCTTGGATAGTGTCTTTTACACTCCTTTAATCTTGTATATATCTGCTCATTTCACTATTGTTATGGTTTAGAATCGTTATAGATTTTTTTGTTTGTGATGCTGACTTGTAACTGAATTCATTATATGCAGAAATGTTGACATACAGAGTGGTAATGAAGCGGCCGTGGTCTTGCAGAGGCACAAGTGTTTGCCCAGGCGGCTGCAAGCGTGTGGGAGAGGGGCTGCAGACCACAGGCGTGAGCTGCACACTTTGCTTACA
Organism: Nothocercus julius; assembly: GCA_013398735.1. Lineage (NCBI taxonomy): Eukaryota > Metazoa > Chordata > Aves > Tinamiformes > Tinamidae > Nothocercus > Nothocercus julius. The sequence goes on along the minus strand of VZSV01000001.1, from coordinate 10,657,019 downwards.
GCCTCACCTGCATCAGGTAGTTTGCAGAAGTAAAAGGGCCATAAAAAGGCACTTTTATTGGGGAAAAATAACGTGGCCAGACCACACACATTTCCTCCTACTTCTGGAAAGTACCAAGATATCTGTGATTTTAATAAAATGCCATTTTTATGTGCTTAAGAACAATTTTGGAGATATTACAGGTTTTAAAGCATAGCAGGTAAAATTTCCCTTTGTTCTGAAGGCATGCACAGTTGGATTTAGAATATTAAGGTGACCTGCTTTTACAGGCCCTGTGGAAGATAGTGCCAATAAAATACCTCAAAACATTTAAAAACAGCTTTAAAAGGTGTTCTGTATATAGAGAAGCATGGTGTACAGTTTAAAAAAAAAAAATTGTTTTTGGGAGAAGCAGTATGATTTGTTTGCCCATTAAGCCTGTTCAGCACACCATACTGGTTTGTATTTGTATGGTTTAACAGCTTCAGGAATCCCTGCCTTAAATGTGGGCACTGGATAGTGACGAGGGTTTACCATACAATACTATGGGCTCTACCATACAGTTAGTTAAATAGCTTCTGCACTCCCCAAGGGCAGAGGAGTGGAGGCTGAGCAGTTAGAGTGTTGATTTTGGGAGCTGTGTGCTTTGAGAGAAAAGACTTTGAGACCTTGTTTCCTCATTAGATATCTAGCATTATGGATTGTGTCATGGATTATTTAGTTTAGCTGCATAGAAGTAATGCTTAGTTGGAGTAACGTGAGCGGTGGTGACATGCTGCCCTTTTGGAATAGTGTGATGTGACAAGAGAAAACCCATCTATTTTATAAGCATATCTAACAGACTTGTACCAGAATAGGTAAATCTCAGTCCCTTCAGCAAAGAATGCCATGATGATAAGTTCAGGAGTTTTGTGGGGAAGGGAGCATCTGAAAACAGTCATGTTTAATACAGATGAAGTGAAATGATTCCTGGGTCAAATGCAACCTAAAATTCAACACATTTAAAAAATAAAGCTGCCATTTCCCTGTGTGATTTCTTCACTCCTCTCTTTTAGTTTTAACAGAAGATACAGAGGAGGCAGGAGATGGCAGCTTTGTTTAAGGGATATCATCTAATAGGCTCAGTAATGGTTAAAAACGGTTAAATTGCCATTCAGTTAAATTAAAAATGGTTAAATTGCCATTCTGAGTGGGAGTGTGAATACGGAGAGAGAGAGAGGCTGGTTAGGGAGTTTTTAAAGGAATATACGAGAAGGATGTGTGTGTCTACAAATGCCTGCTTCTATAAGACATCTTTAGAAACCCAGTGTGCTACATCAAAGAAGATTGGAGAGGTGCCTGGGAAAGACTGTCTATCTGGAAATGCTGTTTTTATGAAATTCAGCTACAGCAGAAAACAGATCACAGACCAGAGAGGAAACAGCCTAATGAGAGTATTCAGAGGTGCTGAAATAAAGATAATATTATCTAGGTGTTGACATAAAAGACAACTTTGTGTCTAGAATGGTAATGAGGATGCTCCCAGCTTTTATGCTCCTCATAGACTTTGAAGTAAACAGGGGGAGAAGTACAGAGGAAAGAGGAGTGTCAATGGTGGCCAGAAAAGAAGGTCAGACAGATCATAAAATTGTGGTAGAAAGAGCTTCCAGCAGATGCTGGAAATGCACTCATCCTGTGTTATGCCTTGTATTTATGAAAATAAAAATAGTATGTTGTGTTATCTGCAGCCTGGCTGATAATCAGCCCCAAATGAATATAACCTAAATAAAAAAATTTAATAAAAAGATGTTACCCATCTTGGCAGTAGCCTGAGGAGCGGGGAGGTGGGGACAGAAAAGCCTTATACAAAGCCTCCTGCAATACATTTCCCTGCACTATTGCAGTGGACCAGGCAGGACTGTCGCGTGTCCTGAGGTGCTTGTGGCCGCTCTCGGCACTTGCAGGGCCTGGGCTCTGTTCCTGGTGAAATTCTGTGGGCAGCAAGGAGAGGGGTCGTCTGCCTCTGAGATCTGCCCCTTTTGCTGCTGCTGCCTTGAAGCTCCTGCCTGACCTAGTTTGCCCCTTGTAGGGCTTCATTTGAAGCTTTCCACTTCTCTCCCTTACAGCCACCTTGTGAACATACTTTTCTTTAAGGTAAGTTTTGTACAAAGTGTGGTTGATTCGTATCATGTGATTGCTTGAAAGCTTTGGTAGCCCCTTCCCCTTTTCTGGTTAGCAGAATGAAACCTCTTCGCTTGACCTAGAAATTCGAAGAAAGGAGACAAGAGACAAAGGAGAGTTCATGTGTTAACTCCACAGAGCGGGTGATATAAATGCTCTGTGCTTCATTCTGCTGTTTCAACAGAGAGGGTTTTAAGTGTCTGCTTTAACTGATGTGGATGAATCTCTGCTAGTGGGTGACCCAGGAGAGTAAAGCATTTTCAGCTGAGCCAAAGGAGCACACAGGTCCTTTTTCTTCACTTTACAAGCACATTTAAAAACACAGTTCTGCTTTATCTGATCAGAGCGAGGAAGTGCAGAAGGTGGAGGGATAAAAAAGGCAAAGGTAAGCAACAGAGGAAAAATATTTTTGAGATAGCCTAATGAACAACACAGAAAAGATCTTGCACGTGGCAAGAGCTACGGAGGGAAGATGCATCTCCACAGTGGAGAAGACTGATGCCAGATGAGTAGAGAGAGCCAAGTCAGTGACCAAATCTTAGGATGTCTTCTGAAAATAAAATGTGTGATTATTATTTGGATCCCAAATGTGTTTGAGATGCTTGAATCTTCCATATATTTTGTTGTGGAAGGCTTGTGGTTGGCTCAGTGCAATCTAATCTCCATATTACTCTGAAGGCTTCTAAATAAATACCAGTATATATTGACTGCCTTATGAGTGGTAAAGGTTGGCACATTTCTCCTAGATGAGCCTGTTTCATATTAAGAAGGTGCTGGTCACTGAGGTTCTCTGAGAGCCCTTTGATCTCTAAAGGAGGTAGAGTTTAGGAAGGAGGCAGGAAACTAAAATGGCTTGTACTCCATTGGGGCATTCATATTTGCAGGTGTCTGAGAGATTGTTAAAGGGATTGTCTCATAAGTTATTTTACTGTCTTGCTTGACTCTGGAGATGGAACATTGGAAAGGCAGCATTTTTACTATTAGAAGAAAAGGACAGCAACAATAAGATGTCTGTCTCCCTTTGTGGTCTGTGTTTGGTGGCTTTGCAGGTACCATCCATCTTGCAAAGCCCTTGTTTGTGACCTTAGAGATAAACCTGTGTCATAGAATCTACCCTGCTCCTGTCCAGTTGTAAAATGATCATTAAAAGGGCTCTGGCCTCTTTGTTTCTTTATTTTATGTACTTTCTGGTGTGTTCTAGCGATACTAAAATAACAGTGATGGAGTTGGTAGTTGCCTCAGTGATTTTTCTTCATTGAGAAACTGAGAACAAGGGGAAAAAAGCCCCAAATCTGGCAACTTAGTTTGTATCAGAGTTCACATACAATCCTGTATTTAGTAAAAATTCATCAATTTTCCTTGGCTTTTCCTTGACACTTTCAGATCCATGAAATTGTTATTTTATCTTTATTTTACTTTCAGAATTTTGAAACTTTAATCTGATTATGTAATGATGAAAATGATTCTTTTATAATATGAAAATAATTTTTTGCTCTTCTGAGGAGCTGTTGTGTTTTAATCATATGATGTTAAATAGCCTAAGTCAAAGCTGTCCAGATACAGGCTGCTCTTTAGAGAGTTTCACTGCGGATGCCAAGGATCGTTTTCTGTTTATGTTTTTTCTTCTAAATCAGGAAGGTAGCCTGGCCGTCATCCTGGAGCCGGTGTCCTTGTCTGCTAGGGACCAGTGCAGAAAACCCACTGCTCTGTTTCTGGTGGCTCCTCTCCTGCTCGGATCCCTTATGTGCTCACCCCTCACTTAGAGCTTGTTCAGCCACGCAGACCGGTTGTTCTGGATGATTGTTCAGCGCTCTGAACAGGGTGTGTGTCTGAGCAAACGGGGGGTCCGCTCTCCTGGTGACCCTGTGGTGTTAGCCCGTGTCTCTTCATACTTCACTAAAATTTCATTTTACGTGCACAAACAAGTTATTCAAAATGGAGATTTAGCGTGACACACACATGCACACACATACACAAATGATCTTTGGTACTGTGACTTTCTTTATCTGTACATTGACAGATTTCCCAAGTCATGATATGGCTTAAGCTGAGACTTTTAGTTTTCCTTGTGCCATGATATGCTGTCTTCTGCTTGTCAAACGGATCTAATACAAACTCAGAATGTCAAAATATGGACATGGAGAAATTAAATATGTCTGTAATCTTATCCCCTGCCATAATACCCTGTGTTGATATTACACTTTTTAAGATAGACTTATGACTGAAAAAATCATTTTCTTAGTTGCCTGATGATGCAGTCCTCCTGATTCTGAAATATGAATGAAAGCTTGAGGCAAGAGATGTCAATTTTTTAATGACAGTTAAAAAGAAAATATGCCTGCAAGAAGTTTAGTACATTTGAGGCCTTTGCTTGTGGTTTGTAGACAGTCACACCCTGAAAAGAAGTGAGATTTGTGATCATCAGATTACAGACTGTTAGCCATAGCAATGAAATCTTTTTGTAGGCTGTGCCACAAATTTTGAGACTGTTGTAATCATAAGATTATAATAGAGTAGCAAATCATCTATATCTTTATTCTTAACAATCACTCACTGAAACTGATTTTTATTTACGTATGAGATCCTCATCACATAAATCTGGCAGCTTAAGCTTTGAAAATAATGCTAAACATTGCAAGCTCTGTAACAAAACCAAAGTATGGGTGGTGCTATGATAAGTAGAAGATTAAGTTGCTTCAGATTATAAACATGATCAATTGATAAAGCCTGTGTGACTTTCAAGTAAATTTTTTTTGGGGGGAGGGGGGGATTATTTGTTTGCTTTTTTGTTTTTGTTTTTTTGAAGGAGGTACAAGAAAACAAACTGAGAACAAACAGCATCTAGACGGACACAGAAGGGAGTTTTTCATTTCTGTTTATCATATAGCACAACCTTGAGCTCTGTCAGCCCTAAATGGCAAACTCGCTATTAATTTCAAAGTTCAAAATGTTCTTCAATCTTTCCCTTATTTTGCTTGCTCACAAATGACATTATGAGTTTCAGTGCACTATTCCAGGGTTCTTGTCAGCATCATCGGTTTGTCCTTGAGAGGTGGGAAAAATCCATCTTACTGAAAGAACTGTGTTTCAAGAGGTCAGAGCATTGTCTGTCTCTAGAAACAAGGCCCATAAAGTGCAGCTTAACAAAGGGGTCTATTTGCAGTGTGGAGTCTCAACATCTATCTGGTAAGTGCCTGGATGTCAGACCTGGAGAGATGAAAATACAGAAAACAAATACCCTGCACTACTGAACACTGGCCACTGGGGAGAAAGAAACCCACAAAGGGAAAAGCCTCTTCATTTTATTAGAGAGTTTTCTCAACAAGGATTTTTTTCTTCCTTTTCCAAGTGCTCATGGTGTTCTCACTCAGCTAGATGGAATGGGGAGCGTTTTTTGAGAGGCTCCTGCATTCAGTCTTGGTGTAATTCTCCTCCTTTCCGGACACATTTCATGATAACGATATAGCAAGCCTGTTAGTAGGCTAGATTGTCAAGGTGGTTATATAAAGTATTTGAGACTATTTGGAGTTTGTGAGAGCTTTTGAGTTTAAACCCACTAAGTCTGATTATTTGTAGGAGTCATTGTACTTTCAGGAGTCCCCAAGAATGGAAGAGCTGTTTTTGGTGTTTATTTTTTTGCCATCTCAGTAGCTCAGCTCCAGTTTCCTGACTTGTTTTGTGTTGCCAAACTGTATGGGACAGTGCAGGATGACTGCAGTGTGGTCCAGTGGGGAGATGGCCAGCAAATATATTCCAGCAAGAAATTAGAAAAGAAACTTCTCCAGTTTTGACTGGAGCAAGCGAACACTTCCTTCAAAAGAATTGCTATGTTAGGTGGTGGTCTTTTAAGCTGTTGATATTTGCAGAGTCTACTACTACATTCTCTTCAAGAGCCTGTGGAGCCTGTTCTTGAAGAGAATGAAGTAGTGGTCAATTCTCAGGAATAAGGATTGAACTTTGTAGGAGGTTGGACAGGGGAAGGTTAGACTTGCCTGCTGCTTTTAGGCTGTCTTTATGATAAGGAGGTCTGTGTGTGTGTGTATATATATATATCTTTTTTTTTCCAATCTTGAAATTCTAGAGAAGAGCATATTGTATGACGAGGTAAATTCCTTGCTTATGGTAGTTATATTTTATAGATTGGTGTGATAGAAGAGAAATAAAAATTCCCTTGTCTGTCTAGTGGTCACTGTATGCCTGGCAGCATGTAATCTAGTTTATTCTCTCATTTTTCTATATAGCTGGCTTCTACTTTGATTAATTGTACTCTGAGCAGGAGGCTGAACAGTTACCTTCCCCAGTCCCTTCTAACCCAAACAATTCTGGGACTTTGTAGGCTACCAGCTTTACCTCTCACTTGCCCCCTCTTTGCAGCTAGCAACTTTGCAGCATGAAATTGCTTGTGCTGTCTGGAGGGACCAGCTAGAGTTCTTTAGAAATGCTGTCCATATGAAATAAGTCATGAGATAGGCGGCATGAATTTTGTTTTCAGAGCAGTGACTGTTTCCAGAGTGATGTCCGTTTGTCTTTCATGTTAACCTTTTCCTGTGCTTGAGACTTAATGTTTTATGGTTTTGTTTCTGGTCTTGGAAGTTCAGACAGTTCTTCAGGACAGTGCGAGATTTGTGCTTGTATGAATTTTAAGAGTTTTTTGGGTGTTTGTTTTGTTTTTGAAAATTTCTGAAATTCTCAGGCTTTCTTATTATGATGAAATATAATTGCTCTCAAAAGCTCAGATAACGTGGAAAAGACGACAGTTCCTAATAATGCTTCTGTTTGAAAGTAAATACATACTAATGTATGTAATTTTGCCTTGATATAAACAAGGCTACTGCTTAGTCAGATGTTGTGGTATCTTGACAAAAACTCAGGAGATAATTTTCTTTATGTGAAACGGAGCAGGTTTTATTTGTTGTTATTGTTGGATTTTGTTCTTTTGTGGGTATTTTTGTATTTTTGTTCATGGCTTTGCTTTAAGTGAGCACAGATTGCAAACTCAGTCTGTGGTGTATTTTTATCAAAGATAGCAATACTGTTGTCTATTCTCAGCTTTTATGCTAAATGCACTGACAAATGTGAAACAGTTTCTGCTTTCAGGAGGTGAAACTCAGCTGTAGGCTCTGTTAGAACCATCCTGGCTAGGCTCACCATCTATGTAAGTATTATATGCATGCAGTTATATATATTTGTGTCTATATGTAGCCTGAACTGTGCTCATACAAGAAATGCTGCTGATGCCACTGCTTGTAGAAGGAATTCAAAGAATTTCTGTTTTTGTGATAAAGTAATTCATAAACTTCATTTAATATTTTAACTGTGATTTGACTTCAATAAGATAATGTCTGCAGTCAGCTTTGCTTCTGATAGAAGACCTGTTTGCCCCCAGCCATTCCTTCTCTCTCTTTTGTGAGCATAAATGTTTGTGGAGCCTCACAGTGAATATGACTGGGGAACTGAGGTGCATTTGAGTGAATCAAATTGGGGAACTAAGGTGGATTTTGGTTTTGTTTTCTGGCCAGGGCAGTGCAGGGGCAATAAGAGGTTAGAGCAGAGCCTTGCAGAATTGCTTCCAGCAGCAATGTCACCTTATGCCAGCTTTAAATGTTAGTGATACCACAACTTGAGGCTCTGGGAATTTTCAAAAACAAGTTTTCAAAAAAGAAAATGTCACTCCCTGAAATCAAGTTTTATAGAGCAATATAGTTTCCTGTGTATTGTTGGATAAGCAACCTTACCCAAATCCAAGGAGCAGTTTCCATTTGACAGTACTCAGATGGATTAGGTGCCTGTTTGACCTTTTAAATTGCATTGTGCGTTTGCCTTAGGGGCTTCAATATAATGAGCTATTAAAGTTAGCTCATTGGGCTCCTTAGCTCTTCTGTCCGAATTGTGCTATCCATGGGCATGACAAAACTCTTGTTCAGTATGTGGCTGAAGAGCATCAGGCAGTTTGAGTGAGAGGTCTGAATCTCCAGCTTCAGCAGTTGCTGCTCAGGTAAACCATCTGGTAGGAATGGAGGAACCACTTCCTGGCAGTTTCTTGTTATACAGGCAATTACTATATTCAAGAGGATAAAATATATATAAATGACAGAGAAAGAATTCTTTCTGTTTTACTTGTAAAGATTTTTGATTGCAGCTGGAAGCAAGGGATAAGAAACACAGAAGAGCTGGAATAAGCAGTGACCATCTTGTTGTATTTGAAGTGTTGTACCCTCCTGGGACATGATGCATCTTTCTCATTTGTAAAGTCTAGTAAGTGGCAGATTAGTGAACAGAAAGGTGCCAAATCCTTTCTAAAAATCTACTTTGCTTGTTTATTAAACAAAATATCTCCTTGAATGGTTCTTGCATTTCATATCAAATAAGGTAATTGATGCAGCTGCCCACTATATGGAAATGACTCTCCCCGTTGTTCCTTGTTTCTTCTTAGTCTACACTAGCTAGAGAGCAATTCCTCCTTAGAGACTGACAGGGACCTTAAAGACCTATAAATGAAAATTTTAAGTGGAAATAAGTGTGCCATTTCATTGTCCTCTATCATTTTTCTATAGCAAATTTAGGTGTGCTTTGAAACCATCCACCAGTACAGCATTTTGCTGGTTCAGTGCTTTGGTACTGAGCAAAGTCTTTGAAAGGCACCTGAGCTTCACTCCATGTGAGCTGCCAATACAGTTGAGAAAATGGACGCCAGAAATACTGAGTATAGTAAAAGTATTGAGGTGATCACTGGTCCCTTTACATAAACTCTTTATGCTGTCAGCCTAACCTGAAGTGGGAAAATGAACTGAAATTTTGATGCTGAGAGGGGGAACTTATGGAAGATCAGCTGAGAGGTTGATCTGACAGACTCTGGGACTGTTCTGACTTGTTCTTTTTCTTCGTTGTGAATGGTTTTGAAAATCTTTCCCCTTCTCAAGGGAGATAGTTCACCAGCTAGAGAGCAGTGACTCTGGGGATCTAGGCTTTTCATATATGGTTGCTTTAGCAAAATGAATCTCCTGATTAATTGAATTACAAATGTAATTAATTTTATTGAATGACTTTAATTGAAGTGAAGACAGCTGCATGGAGAAAAAATACCTGGACGTAATGAACCTGAAATATTTAAAGCATCTGTAGTTTAGGTAATCTTTAATTTCAATGTACAGAACAAAAATCATTTGAGTACGATTAATTTTCTGTCTTCTAGGCTGTACCTTTAAAATCCTTAGCAGCTGGTGAAACAGAAAGATATTATTGCCTTATCTTTCCTTTTGCTTTCTCTGCTTTAGCTGAATTTGGGAGGGTGAACGCTACTCCAGTGGCAAGTGATTAGCTTGTCCCTGTGCTTTTAGAAGGTTATCATTACTTGCCTGTCACTTTCAATCCTCTTCCCTAATTCTTTTCTATGTAATCTCATATGCATTTCCTCCATCATCTGAGCATCATTTGCCGCCTCCTTTGCTTACTGATTCCTTTGTTTTTCTTTCAAGCATGCTTAATATTAGCTTTGCTGGCTGGAGTCATAAAGTGTGCTGTGTCGCTTAGTTTTCTGTGGCTTAGGGAGACTTAGCTAACAGCTTCTTACACAGTCTGTGACCGCTCCTTGCAGAAGGATTATGTGATGATTTTTAAAAAGGGACTCTGTGTCCAGCTGCTACAGTCATGATTATGAGACTGAAGGAAACTTCTCTGTAACATGTCAGTGTAGTCCTTTACCTGGCTTTATATTAGGGGGGTAGTTTTATCTTCTTTCTGTGGATTTGCTAGCTGATGTGTTACAGAATGTCACTCCTGACTGATTTTTTTTTTCTTCTGTCTGGGTATGTTGAATAGAGGAGGGAATCACAGTAGGATGGGGTTTATGTTAGCGGTTGGATGCTATAATTACCTACATAAAACTGAGCTGCTCTTTAAACTGAACCATTGTATTCAAATATAGCTTATTGTTACACCCAACTGTGTATCTGGACTTGACTTTTTCTTTCCTTTTTTACCCTTTTTGTAATTTTCTTTGCATTTCGTGCTACAACAGGTAGGGGAGTCTTTCCTTTGCTTGCTCAAAACAGAAGCATGTACAACTAACTCCCTTAGAGCAGGTGCTGCATCCTGCATTTCAGAGGGGCTATAGCCAAATAGAATTAATTGTATTGAAGCAATCCTGATTTTTAGTTTCAGTTCACTCTACATGACATTAATTTATAAAATTCTACTGTATTGAAAAGCAGCGGGAATGTAAGTCCAATAAAAATCACTGTTCTCTTTTCCTGCTTTATGTGCTCTCCTCAAAGGAAAGGACAGCAGGATGGAGTCTAGGGAAAAGGAAGCTATAGACTTTCCCAACAATAGAATGGTGATGTCTGTCTTGGTTTTAATACTGTGTCAAGGAAAAAAGTCTGTATGGTAGTGATGGTGTGGGAGATTGTAATCTCTCTTCATCCCTAGAGCAGATGAATCTTCACTTGTACTTGCCAACATGCTTCAGGTCTGCTCTGATGAAAAAGGAAGTAGCTGGGTCTTTGGATTGCCAGTTGAGACACAGGAAAAGAATGGTTGCAAATCAGAAATGTCCTTTGCTGCCTGGCATAGGAGTCTTCTTGCCAGCTCGTTGTCAGGTTGCTACAAGGTGCTTCCAGTTCTGGTTACACAGGTTGCGTCAAGGATGATAACATTCATCTGTTTTCTTGATGAACTGTCTGGAATCACTGCTGGAAAGGAAATAAAATAGAAAATATTGTTTTGAAAGAAGAGATGAAAGGTAAAGACTGCAACTTAAAAATCTTTCATGATTTTGCTTCAGTGTTTACCAGGGGCAGCCCTTTAGAGTCCCAGGTGCTAGGGACAAGAGAAGAAGCCTGGAGAGAGGAAGACCTGACCTGGGTTGAGGAGGACTGGGTCAGAGAGCACCTAAGGAAACTCGATACCCACAAATCCATGGGCCCTGATGGGAGGCACCCCAGAGTGCTGCGGGAGCTGGCGGATGTCATAGCTAAGCCGCTCTCCATCATCTTTGAAAGGTCCTGGAGAACGGGGGAGGTGCCGGAGGACTGGCAGAAAGCCAATGTCATGCCAGTCTTCAAAAAAGGCAAGAAGGAGGAC
>VZSV01000001.1:10604401-10641562 GCA_013398735.1 Nothocercus julius | reverse complement strand
ATCTGTCCACTAGAAAAGTGTGCAGCTTATCCCACCAAAATGATGTAGTTACACCAAAGCAGACTCCATCTTTTAATCCAAAACCTCCAGGTTACTGGGGATGTGTAAGAATTTAGCAGATTTCTTAAACACATAACAAAACCTTACCAGTGCTGTAGGACGCTTGCCAAAATGCTTTGCACTTGGGACTACCCTCCCTCTCCCTGCAATGAGAGAAGTATTAGTGTGCTCACACAAACACAGTGAAAGGAACAGAATTCACACCTACTATTAAAACTGGCAGAAAATAGTTGATGTGGACTCACGGATGATTCGTAGGACCAAGTCTCTTTCAAAGAGCTTTTTGTCTGTCACCTTATTTTTTGGCATTGAAGTTTGAGGTTTGATTCGGCGTATTTTGCTCTATTTTAATATGCTTCTGTTTCCAGGTCTCTATAGAGCAGTCTCAGGTTTTGCTTTCCTTGTGCCTCACCTGTGGTTTTATTTATGTAAAGCCAGAGGTAAGTTGCTGCTGCTGTTCTGACTAGATTGCTTTGCCTGAGGTACGCAGATTTCATTCAAGGTGCTGGAATTTCCTGTCCTGTGTCCGTGCTTCCCTCGCTGCTCCCTCTTCCCCACCCGCTTGGCTGGAACGGTTTCCATAGCAATAACCTCCTCAAGTTTTCCAGAAGTGTTGCAGGAATGATTTTCTATCTCCTCCTTCTCAACAATTCAGGAAAATGGAGCTTATTACAGACACTTTTTTGTCCTCTGTGCCTTGATAGGAGCCTAGCAGGGGCACTCAGCAATCCCAGGTAAAGCTGACAGCAGTGCCTGGCCACTATTCTGTGATGAGGACCCCAGCTGGGCTGCCTGTTGCTGCAATTTTCTTGGCCTCCTACAGGTTACCTCCCCCTTCCCTCCTGCCTTGGGCAATGGCATTTGTAAGTGCCCCAACTACCTAAAGATAGCGAGTGTAACAAACCTAAAAATACACTCACAAATAGTGAGTGTAATTACCTAAAGATAGTGTGTGTGTGTGTATATATATTATATATATAGTACTCTGAATATGAGGGAATACTCTTAAATATCCAAAAGAATAAGAGCACATAAAGTAACGTGATGGCAACTTGTATTTTTCTGGCAGTCATGTGAGATACCACACAATAGTTCAACTTGCAGCTCAGTAGCATATGGGAAAATATAAATCCCTGGAGAAAGAGAGCATTAAGCAGCTGTCCAGAAACCCTCAGGAGTCTGGTAAGAAGGGGGAGACTGATGTTAACATGGGACAGTGATTATTTTTAGAGTTAATGCATCCAGGGGCAGATATAATGTCATGGTTTGAAAGGGAGATGTAGGGAATGTGATCTATGTTAGTGTGGCACATCTTTTGATTTGTGATCTATTAGTCCAGAGCAAAATAGCCCACCTTTCTTGGAGGGGATGGGAGGGCCAAAAGAAAAGCTGCGTGTTAGAACATGGGCAGTCAGCCTGGTAAGGCTCAGTGAGTGCCACCCACATCCCTAAAACGTTATGTCCAGGATCATCTTTGGTTTCCAAATTGATGATAAACCTATTACACACAAATTCATCATCAGGTAGAAATATGTTGAAACTGGTTTATGATCAAAAGTGTGAAGTCTTCTGGAAAGACATATGTAAAGAAAGCTCACATGTAAGACTGTGCTGACTTCATTTTAAATCCATACCTGTTCTAGCAAGGTTTGTTGAACAGGGATCTTGGAAACAGAGCTGACTTTGAAGCGTTATTGAAGATGAGAGCCCGTAGAGATCATGCTCAGCATCAACAGCCAGACTTGAAATAGTACGTAGCTTAGCTTTATTTTTGTCCTCCTCCCTCCAGCTTTGTGACCAGATGACAGCAAACTTGCAGAGTTTGTGAGGAAAAATGTCTTTCTGTGGATGCCGGAGCTGATGAGCTCTATCTTGGTGTGAAGGTCCTTTATGTTCTCCGTGTCCCCTTAGGATGTACTCCAGGTCTGAAGTCTGCTAGACCTCTTACTGCATAGGCTTTTCTGTTTCACCATTTGTTTCAGCCCAGAAAAGACCTTTCTGAATGTTTTAAAATATCCATGTTGTCATTCTTTAGTTATCAAAGAGCTTTTCTCCCCACTGTTTTTCTCCCTCAACCTCAAATGTTCAGACTTTTTAATAATTCATATTTCTTTTGACTTCACATTTCTGCTTGTGCTACCTGTGGCGCTCCATGAGAAATGTGCTCTTTGCTGAGCTTGAAAAGATCAACTAAGAAATTAGTTAAAAACAAGTAGGTGGAGGGTAGTATGTTCCACCTGCTAATTAAAGTACCAGACCTATGGGTGTTAGGGCTCCTACCACAGCCTTGCCAGAATGCTTGTGCTAACATTATTGCTGGCTGATTTCTTCAGGAAATACGGATTCTGGTTCTGTGGAATTAGTGAACTCTTGCTTAAAAAAAAAAAAATGAATTTCCCATTCTCTGTGTAGTACATAACTGTAACGTGTGCTATTGTGTTCTGCACACGTAGGTTTTTGCGCAGACTAGTACAGGGAAAGGTGGAGGATATTGCTAGTCTTTCATCCCTTTTGCAGCCTTTTAAAGCTTCCTTTACTTGGAAATCCCATGTGTTGGGATTTTTCTCACAGACTTTAAAAAAAAAAAAAGGCAAAAACATTTTGACAACCTAATCTTGCAAAAAGACAAAGTCAGAGCATTTCTTCAGGAAAGTGTCATAGCTGCATACATACAAGATTTGGTTTTTAATTATTGCTACACCCTCTAGCTGTAATAAAAGACCTGTCAGCTATTCATTCTGTCCCTATTCATATTCAGAGGCTGGAAAGTAGAGGTTTAGATTCATTCTGGGTTGAGGTTAGGCAAGCAAGGTCTTTTCTTTGGCATAATGACTTTCAACTCCGTTTGGTGACTGATCAGTTCAGCTATCTGAATTGCATATGCGCAGAGAGAAGCGGGGTTGTGCTTTTGCATACATTCAATTTTCATATTTATAAATCAGAATCTGCCTCCATTTAAAAAATGAAGTGCTGTTGCCTTCAGCTTATAAAAAGCAGCTGCTACCTCCATTAAAACTTTGAAATGTTCCCTTGAGAACTTGGAGAGTGCATCTGTCTGAGCGCGCAGTGGTCTGAGCTTACAAGTGGGAGCAAAGTGTCCCTTATTACTGGAGAGTTTAGACAATAGATCAAAGCCTTGAGGCTTAAGCAGCTATCGTTCTTGGAGGAGCCTGTCTATATGGAGAATTGCAAAGTTTGAACCGGAAAGAACAGTCTTGTTGCTGCTAGAGCTCTGCTATTGACTATTGACTTCGGAGGCAACATGGCAGGTCCTAAACTAGAAAAATATTTTACTGATATAAATAAGAGCTCAGGTAGCTTTTGAAAGCAATCTTTTTCTAATTGTCCTGATGACTTAGCTATGAAACTTAAAGCAATGCGCTAATATTTCTGAGAGCCCATCTCTGCCTTGTAGTCCAGATGCTTCTGAGGTAGCTGCAGGTGGGTTTGCTCCCGCTTGCGAGCAGTGGCTCAATTTGTGGTATGCACATCTGACCTGGTGAGCTCAGCCACGCCAGCGTCACTGTGCTCCTTCCAGGACTAACGCTCCTATTTCCCCGTGTCCTTGCGCTGAACGGGCCGGGAGTTGTGAGGGAAGGTGGGAGTGTAAAAGGTTGCTGCCCTGTCCCCGAGGAGCTTGGCACGTGGCGCGTGTGGTGCCGCGCTGTGATGGAGCACTGGGGGCTGCAGTCTGAGCCCAGTGTGTGCTGCCTCAGCCCACCTGTGCTGCGGCCTGTGCCAGCGTGGGCCCCGCTCCCCGCAGCCTCGCCGCCCCGCGGGGCGGCTCCCGAGCTGCCTCCCCGGCAGCCCCACGGCCCGCTCTGGGCGTCGCGCTGCCCGCGCAGGTGCCCTTCACTGTGGCTGCACCACGAGGGGGTAAGCACGCACGGAACTGTCCGGAACCCCCGGACGTTACACTTGCCCTTAAGTATTCAGTGCATTAATACGAGGTTTAGTTATGTACTGTAATATCTGTATGCTGCAGCTGAAACTACACTTCAGTTTATCTCACTGTGAAATGGTATTTACATGTCTAAGATGTTTAAAAACTAATTTGCAACCATATCTTTACCAAATCTTACTACTGTCTGTACCTCCTCTCTGAGGAAGTTAGTTTTAGTTCTGAGCTAAATTGAATTGCTTTATAGGACTTCTTCCTCAGGATTTCATATACAGGAAGTAGACAGAAGAGCTCAAGTTGTTCCTTTGCGTCATGGTGTCCCACTGTTCTGACTTTGACTTCTAAGTAATGAACTTCCTTGATGTCTGTGCAGCGCGTGCAGCTCTGAGCTCATTGCTGGCACCTTCCAAGTGAGAACTGAAAAACGTGCTGAAGAAAATGATGCTGTTTGTGCGTGTGATTTTTTTAAAGCAAGCAAAGTCACCTAGGTTGTATTCCTCCTTACCTCCTTTTCCTTTGTTTCTATTCTCTTTTACTGCTGAAGTTCTTGGGAAAGAGTGGTGCATGACAAAGAAATGTGGTGAGGATGGGTGGCTTTCTGCATTGCACAAGCAGAGTTACATTCTTTCCTCACAGAGCCTTTTAGCTCTATTTTGATGCATTTCAGCTTAGAAATAGCTAAATGGGTTACCATTGTACAGTGAAGCTTCCAGTGTCATGGAGTTGACCACTGCCATTTATTGGCACCTGCTGTCATTTCATCTTTGAATTGTGCGAGGTAAAACAGGGTGATGCTTCAAGTGGGTGTTTGCAGGCCTTTCTTACCACACTTAGTGCAAGAAGGCTGATGCCTTCATACATAATAAAGAGCTAACGTTAATACTGCCAATGTGATCAGACAGATAGGATGCCAAAGAATCGTCACCTGAGACTTCGAGCTATGACATCAGTTGGTTTCACCTTGTAGACTGACGAGTGCTGTTTGAAGCTTGATGGCCAAGGGGAGGTGACAGCAGTGCCTGTGTGCGTGAGAGCTCCAAGCTCCTTGTGCATCAGCCTCCTCTTGGGAGAGCAGAGCAGTCCACAGGGCAGGCACAAAGGTGTCCAGGCTTCTGGGATCAGCAGGGGCACAAACTGGTAAGCGTCAAACCTGCAGAGCTTCTAAGTTCATGCATTTTGACTGCACTTGAATCCTCTCCCCTGAGAGGAGAAGAAAAAGCTTTAATTTATGAAGTGTCACAACACATTACAGCACATCACATCCCAACACGCCGCTGCATGGAGCTGACATTTGTTTGCTTTAATTCCTCAAAATAGCTTTTATTTAGAGCAAATGTTCTCTGTTAATTCAAACAGTTCTTATTTTCTTGTGCTCTGTACTTGGCAGTTCCCATGGGGACAGTTGTTCCTGCAGTGCTTTGCCCTGTGCTGGTGAGCTGTCAAGGCCTTGTCAAGGGTTTTAATTATTTTTCTTATTAGTAATAGAGAACTTCTTTGTTGCCTCCAAACCCAAATACTTGCTAGACAGGATGCAGTGACGCTGATACTTTTTAATTTTAGCACGCTGACAGGCCAAGTGATTTGCAGTTCTGCCGGTCCCGAAAGGAGCATCTCTCTTTCTGCAGGGGCACTAGTTTCAGGTACTTGGTAGTCACCTCACTGGCAGGGGCACTAAGCCTGCTTCCATGGGCCTTTGCTGGAGGGTGTTAGTGGCAGAAGCCACCTCCAGACAGCCTGTCTGCAGCCTTGAGAGGCTGCAGGAGCTTCTTTACTTGCCAGGCAGAAGCTGCATCCCACAGGGAGAACACAGCCCCAAGCTCCAGGGGTCTCGAGGTTCGCCAGTGCAGTGGGGCAAGTGCAACTCATTTTGGGCAGACCTGGAAAGTAAAGAGAAGGCAAACTTGGCTACCCATCTCCTACTACTTGGTGCATCTTTTGCATGAGTGAGAGCTTTATGGTACAATATTCTACAGCTCTTGGACCAGCCAAAGAATGTCTCTTAGCAAATCTTAGAATGACCAGTGATGCAACAGTTGCCATTATCTAATTTTAACCCAGACATTCAGTTTGATTCTGCCTGTCTAAAAGATGTCTGAGGATGATAGCGGAGGGATAATACCTATTTTTGGATGTATTTGTTTTCTTCTGGCTAGATGCCTATCTTGTATGTTTGGCAATTAGCTGGTGGATTGCTTCTTACAAGTTTATGTGGACTTTTGCTTTTTTTTTTAATTTTTATTTTTTTTAAAAAACTTTATTGCGGTTGAAAAGGTTATTTGAAGGATAAAGTTAGAGCAGACGTCTTTTACTGTATATTTTCATTTTAAATAGTCAGATGGGTCAGGTTATTGTCCATGTCATTGCTGTTTGTTCCACTGAAATCTTTTTTTACTTTTTACCCGGTGTTCTTCAGCATCCTTCATTTTGCTAGATCTCCTGTGGGGAGAGAGCCTAAATGACTTAGGCTACCTGTGCTCAAATAGGATTTCTGCTCCTCACTTCTGCAGGTGGTTTGGTGCATTAGAAAATCACAGGTTTATCTTTTGCATCAAGCTCTATGTCACACTTCTGCTGGAAGCCATTGCTGTCAGAAAGTGTAGCTGGAAGCAGGGTGTGAGGAGCACAAAACAGGCAGGGGAGTGTGCTAAAATAAATGATCTTCTTGCTCCATGTGCATTCTGGAATCATTTCTATTATCTCTTCTCTTGATACTCTACTTGGAGCTAGTCTTGTCTCCCATAGCATTTTATAAAAACAAAATGGAAAAGTTGCAGTGCAATCAGGAAACTTGCAAAGGTTAAGCATAATATGTGGAAAGAGTCTCCATGAAGAGCTTGCATCTCTGGTGCCTCTTCAGATGAATACCTCCTGGGCTTTGGAAATTACAAATGAATTAGTCCTGCAACAATGCGTTGTGCCAAAAAAAGGATGCATCATCTTCTGAACATATTTGAATATTCTCTTCTTCAGGTGGAGCAGTGGGTTGGTCTCAAAAGCAAGAACCTAAGATCTCAGAATAATATCAGAAATGTTTTATTTTCAGAAAACTTTCCCTTATGGTTTAAGTAGCTAAATGAGTAAGGGAGGCTGTTTTAGAAGAGTGAGTGTGGGGGGGAAAACAGTGTGAAGCAGGAGGAGATATGTGAGCAAGCAAGTCTGTTGGTGTGGGAGTCTCAGCACAATCAGCAGCAGTGTTTCTGTAATTTAGTAGCAGAGGGTGCCTCTCTTCCCCTCCTCAAACCTATTTTCTTGCAGTATATTGTGAAGTAATCCACATCCATTTAATCATGGATGGTCATGCTCTTTGCCACTGTGTCTCCGCATGTGCTGCGTAGGACTCAGCTGGTCTCTTCAAGTGAAGAACAAGTCTGCAAGGGGCTGGGGACAGTGTTGGCCCTGCCTGTAGGCTGTGGGTGTTCGGCGTAGTCCTTCCTGTAGAGGAGGCAGCAGCGAGAGCTACCGGCACTCCACAGCCATTACAATGGCACGAGTTCTCAACGTGGGTAGAAGGCCTCGTGGCACCCAGCAGCTTCCTCAAAGGCTAACACCACAGTGGCAGACTGTCTTCAGCTGAGATTGAGGGATTGTTCATATAGAAATACACCTGTGGGTATATATAATTCTTTTTCTCTTGCAAACAATGTGTTCTTTCCTCCCATCTTTTGTGGGGGAGGATTTCTATGGAGCTGATCTTCTCTAACTAAATACCATCTTTCTCTGGGCAGACCCCAATTTCCTTTCTTCTCTCACCTTGCCCCTTTGCACCTTTGTCATTTTCTTTCGCTTAACAGGTTTTTATCTGAAAAATTATTTGAGCTCTTCTTTAGGGAGCAGAGAGCTTTTCCAAGTGTAAAGAAATCCTGTGGTTTCCCTGCTTTGGGCAAGGAAAATATTTTTTTAATTTCTATTTAGTACACAAAAAAAGTCTGACTAATATTTAGTTAATATTTAGTATTAGGCACCACGGTATTACCCAACAAGTCTGCCAACCCCCAGAGCCATGGGGCAAACCCAGCACAATGCTGTTTTTCTATCTGCAGGGATTACGTGTGAAACTGATTTTGGCTGTGCCCTGCCTTCTCTGCAGTTCATTTCTCTCAAGGGAGTATGTGACACGTCTGCCCCATGTGTGCAGTGCATTCCTTGTGTAATTTAAGATGTTGGCTTTAACCTTTAAAGCTTGAAATAGGGTCAGTTGGTTGTAGTATAGCTCTGGTGCATCTGTTGATTTCAGATCCTACTAACAGCCAGTTGGTTTAAGGAAGAACGACTTAACCTGAGGCCTTTGGTTCTGTGATGCTTCTCATGTGTCAGGCACATTCAGGCCAGTGCCTGAATCTGTCAACCCTTTGCATGAATGATGGATTCTCCTGTATGTTTAGCATGGGTTCATCAGGCAGAGAGGAGGTATAAGGAGGAAATGGCTCTTTGTAGAGCTCTTTGAGAGGCAGTCCTTTTGAGAGGCAGTCCATGGAGTGTGATTATTAAGCACTATTTGGAAATGTTTTGGGTTGTTATAAGGATGTTTTGGGTTGTATAAGGATGAGATAGGCAAAAGCTTAAAAGCTGTGAAAGAAATTACTAAAATAGAGGAAAAGGGAATTTCAGACTGGAGACCGCTGTGGAATCTGCTTCTTGGCAGGTGAAACAAGCAAGGCAAGGTCACAGTAAAATATCCTGGTGCCTGGGGCAACCCCCTTCCTCTTCCCTCATCCTTCTTCTTGCAAGGGGTTGAAACCAGATATCAGATTCCCTCAGTTGTCATGCTCAAGCCAAGTTAGATTCACCTCAGTTGGTGTCCTTTGACCTGTCCCAGGACTTGTACTTCATCAGCCAATTGTTGGTAACCACTTGAGGGTTAATATGAACTTTTGGGGAAGCTTTCTCCTTTAATGACATTTTTGTATTGCCTGCTGCCTTAATGCATTGCTTTGCCTTCAGCAAAAGGCAAAGGTGCATGAATGAAAAGAAAGGAGTAAGAGCAGTCAGAGAGGGTTGTTATGTATCATAGCATTGGCATTCTTTGGAGAGATGCTACTGTAGTTGGAGGAACTAATCTTTGCTTGCATAAGTAGACAGAAGTGCTGGCAATTTACAGCATCCGCTCCTACCCAGATGTCAGCTCACATTTCCAAAGAGAATCATCAAGTCAGGAGATAAACAGCTGGTACAGGCAAAAGGAAAACAAGCTTGTAAGTGTTTAAAGAAAAAAAAGTGTTAATTTTTATGAAGTGCAGTGTGCTGGCATCTAAACAAATGAAAGTTAACAGCCAAGAGCAGAGGAGTGAAAGGGCTTGTTTTTGTTTTTAACATCTAAGAATTAAAGTCTTGGTTTCTCTCAAAGCAGCCTCTGAGCACCCCTGTATCTTTGTTTAAATCTCCCTCTAGTGCAACTTCACAGACACTAGTAATGAAATTGAGAGCTAGTGCTGGCAATTTTAAGACATTCCCACAACCCTGTCTAGATGGGCTTTGAGCAGACCCAAGGATCTGAGAATAACTGCACGTGCCTGTAATTTTAGATTTCTACCTGAAGTGCACACATGCCGTGTGACTGGAGTGAGACTTGCAGTAGCCACTGCCCTTAGTGGGGCCCATGGCCTGCAGACAAGGTAGGCCTTGGTGGCGAGGCCTGGGGCCACCTGCAGAGACCCTTTCCTCCCGGAAAGTGAGCTGTCTGCCTAAGCTCGTGAGTGTTGCTTGCTACATAATTATTGAACAGTTCTATGTCAAAACAAAGTGCTTTTACAGTCCAAAAAAAAAGCATGGAACTGTAGCTGCAGCTTGGGGATATTGATGAGAGAGTGGTATATAATACTGGGTTGTATTGGCCTTTGTGGGGAGTGAGGAACAGCAGGCCTGTGGATGGCCTTCCGTGCCAGCTGGAGACAGGTCTGCATCCTAGTTGGGCTGATAACAAGGCAGAGTAAACAAGTCTTAAAGAACCAAAAAACAACTATAAATTCTCTATTCCTTGAAGAAAAATAAAGTGCAGAGTATTTACTGTCTTCCTCCCTCCTCCCTGTTCTTTCTCGCTCCAGTCCTCTAATGCTCACAGGGCCTAGCAGGGTTTTATGTGGAAATCGTTGGGATTATCTCCCAATTTTTTCTCAGATAATTCAGTTGAGAGGTTATATAGAACTGAATGGTTTGGAGACTTGGAATCATTAAGCTAGAGGCTTTAAGATGCTCACAGGCTGCTATCCAGACAGAACAGTTCGATATTTATTGTATGTGCTACTAATTGGCTGAAAAATCCATCTTCCCTACCTTTTTATTTTTTCTCAAAGTTGTTCACTGAGGTTCAGCAAGGGCAGAAGGGTGACTTGTGTGTCCCACTTTTCTGAGATCTCCACCTGGCAGACTACACTGAAAATTGCTGTTGTAACTTGTGATTTACACGGCGCGTTTCTCCGCGGTGCTTCCCAGATGAGTAGCGGCTTGCTGGCCGTCTGCGCTGGCCTCGTGTGAGATTCCCATGCCTCGAAGCATGCAACAATGTGTAGAAAAGGGCACAGGCTCAGCTGCCCTAGGAGAAGTTCAAGGAAAGTAGCATGGAGATGTGTTTGTGGGTGTTGCTGAAGGAAGGGTCTTGGTTAGCAAGGGGAGAGCCCCTCTGCTGCGGCCCATCCCCAGCAACTGCACTCACTAGAGCAGACCCTGCTGCAGTTCTGTCCCACATCTCTTCCAGTAGCAGGAACCTCCATCTGCCAGCCCTTCCCTACACCAGTGCTCCAAACAAATAAATTGTAATGAGATGAGCTCTTAGCTGTTACTGTGTTTACAGGATAAATAGTTTCCACTTCACAGCCATCAATACCTCCGCCCTTTAAATCCATTAACTTCGTGACTGCTATACGGCTGCTTCTGCTTCGGTAATGGGCTGACACTGATCTAAGGCTAAGAAAAGCCCTGTGTGGAGCTCTGCATTAGGAAGAGTGCATGTAAATTGTGACCACACCATTTGACCAGGGGGGACTAAGCAAGTCTGCAAAAGTGGCAAGTTTCAAATTGTGAATTGGGTTGGAACAGTGATAGTGCTGAACATGTTTGTATCTTAATTTGAGAATTAGCAGGATACTTGGAAATTAGCAGTGCTGGTTTTGCTGATAGCCTGTAGCCTTGAAAACCGTAAAAGCTTCACTAGTATGACCCAGTCTATAGCTCTGGCTAGAACTGAGCACTGCTCCCTGCATTGGAGAAAGTCTTCCAGAAAGATAAATACTTTATTTGAGCTGTGTTCAGCTCTTCTCCTGGACCTGTCACAGTAGCATCAAATGGTTACTATTTTTAATCTTCCGTAGCTGATTGGTGGCTCTTCCTTTGCTTCCCTTCTGCCTTGTTTTAAAGGGATTGGAGCAAATTTTACTTATTTATCGAAGGCTGGAAATGGTGGAAACACTGCAGCCTCCCTCTTGCATTCCTAGTGTGACTGAGCAAGAAGACGTGTAGAATCAAAATGGAAGATCTATCACTTTCAGCCAACAAGTCCATTATTTGAGCTGCCTCAGAAATGTTTTTGCTGTGTGCTGAAACAGTGGCACTTGGAATTTGTTAAGGATGACACAAGCCGAGAGGTTTTATTTGAATCCTACCCACATGATCTTCAGGGATTTATGCATAACAGAATATGAAGCTAAATGCTCTTTCTCATTTTTGCATATCCCAGATTGGCCGCCTTATCTTGTGATACGGGGAGTGCATGTATTTCAGAGGCAGAGGGCAAGCAAAGAGGAGAGCTATGTCCTTTTTGTCTTTCCCTGGATATATTTCCTGAGTGTCAATTAAAGCCACTGTGGCCAGCTGCGACTGGACACTGAGCAATGTGGTCTGTGCAAGGACTGTTCAGCTGCTTTTCAAACTCTGGCCTCTCTGCAGCACAAGATGCTGCATTGTGCCGTATCCGTGGGCAGTGATTTTGCAGATGGAAGCGTATGACCCCTAGCAGCTAATACAAACCCGCTGTACTGATTTCCTCCTGCATGAGCAATCAACACTGAACCTAAGTTCTCAAAGGCACAAAACTCGTGTAATTTTGCTGCTGGTGTCTTGCTCATGGACTCTTCCTCTCCTGCCAAAATTGTTTCAGTAAAGTATATAGGACAGACGGTGTGAATATGATTCCTGACACTGCATCCTGCAGTACACAATGATGACTATTCCGAGTGTCTTTTTTCTCTATTTGTTTCCTTCCATTATCGTAGTCCTGATAGGCAATTGCCAGTCTCAGTCAGAAATAACACTCTAATCCCCTTTGAGGGAGAACTGTACGAAAAAAATACCCAACAAGAGCTTGTGAGACGCAGCCTATCACTTGCAGGATGTGAGGAATGGAAGGGCAGGCTCCTCTGGGGTCTGCAGCGAGGCCCACTTGCGTGTGCCTTTGGTGTGAGCTAGGATGGCTAAGGTCCTGGAGGGCTGTTCATCCATAAAGCAACCAAGCTTCATTAAGCATCTGTTTCATTATTAAGTGATTATCATTAGCTAATTTCTCAATGCCCAGTCAGTGGGAGAAGAGGTACCGTGTCTTTCACTGTGTGTATACCTGCAGGTTACTGCCTCTCCTTTGGATCCGATTAGTCTATTTGATGGTCATTAAACAACTTTGCTGCCTTTCTAGCAAAGGGGCACAGGTGCCCTCTGGAGCCGCTTGCTGTATGCTGATAAAGGAAAATGGCAGTGTAATATAGAGTATAATCTGATCACTGCATCTAATTACAGACAAGAATAAGCTGCAAAGAAATATTTCTGTAAGAATATTATAATTGTGTTCATACAGCATTTCCCAACTTGAAAGCTCTGAGCAAATATCGACTAATCCTCCAAACCGCCCCTGAGGGTGGGAGGGTAAATCTATTATTGTTTATTAAGGACTTGTTTCAATTAACTTTAACCACTGTTAAAATAATGATGAAATGTTTAAAATATAGCAACACATGCCTTGCAACAATTTTGAACATTTTGGATGCTCAAATACTGAGCTGCATTTCTTGCATCTGAAATGAAAGGGCGTCATTTGACTGGAATAATATTTGGAAGCATCAGAAATAGGCTATTGATTTTTATTTCTATTAATTTTTAGAGTCTTATTAAATAATAAATATTCATAATTAGTAAATACTTAACTATCTGGAGTTTTGTAGCATGTGTTGGCTTTTGCGCTTTTTTTTAAGTGTACGGAGCCCCATATTCTTATTGTTAGTAATATTTAAGGAAATAGTCTGTGCAGCATAAAACTTCAGAGGATGGTAGTAATGTCTTTTTTACAGGGCAGAACCACTGCAGTTTTGTTCCTGTGCTTCAACTGGTAGGACTCCAGTCCTGGAGTGGGAGGGAGAATCAACACACAATAATAATTCAGCATAATATAATAATAATTCAGCATACTCTGGATTCATGCAAGGACCAAAATGGACAAAATGTTACTTTGGTTGCTTCAGCTTTTGAGTCCCAGACAGTGGACTTTGGCCTTGATTGTCTGACTGATGGGCCCCACAGTAGAGATTTTAAGTTGAATATTCCCAGTGAAAGGCTCCTCTTGGAAATGCAGTATTTTAAAACTTTCCCTTCATCTTAGAGTTAAGAATTCACCCTTCTTATAAAATGTGTGTGTATCAATGGCAGGTCAAAGGGGGGGGAGTGTGCATTCTGTTTGTTCTGTGTTTTGTTGGCTTTTTTGGCAATGGTTGAAGCTTTATTCTGAATTTATACTTAATGTATAGAACAAATTGTTGAGTATTCTGTGCTTTGAGGAGAAAATAGAATATTTTTAGTTGCGTGAGAACTAGTTATGCCTCATTTGCCAAAGATCTGCTTTTATTTATATATATTATCATGTGTATTTATCGCATTTTTGGAACTTTCCCTCCATATAACAAGCTGCTCCAAAGCTATGGAGCATGTACTGTATTCTGTAATTTCCTTAGTAAATGCTTTCCATGTCAATTTGTTATATAAAGCTTCTGGATGCTTAAATGGTTTTCAGATGCTTGCAATAGATGGCTGAGTGTTGTGCCTCTGTCGTGTTCATGTATGCTGAGTGAAAAGCTGCTGTTTCTCCATTATCTTTTGGTGGGCCCTCAGTGCCCAAATGCGTCTGGCATTGTTAGCGATGCTGTATGCGTATTGAAGCACCAAAGAGCGAGCGAGGTTCCTCCTTAGTCTACACTAGAGGGTAGTGAGTGCCTTGTCACAGTGCCTGAGGTGGCCTTTTCCTGCCCAGAAACTCAGGCTACTGTGACCTTGTAGCTTAAGCTGCATCTGGAAGCCGATCAGATTCGTCCTCTGTTCTGACAGGTGAGATACGTGGAAGTGCGTGAAAGAGAAAGCTTGAATGAGCTGTAATAAGTGGACAGGCAAATGATGCAAGTGAATGATCACTAGATCTTTCTTCCATCGGTGCTGAAAATCATTTGGTTTAGGTGGGAAGTGCTGAGGAGCGTCACTGTGGTGTGGCTGATTGCTTTGGACAGCCCTGTTTGTGCTTCCGCAAACCCGGCTCCTTGTCCTTTTGCTCCTGGCTGTGGCCCATGGCCTGGGCAGCTGGTTCAGCACAGCCAAGTCTGGGGAAGTTTAATGAGGGACAATCAAATGAGAAGGGCAAGCAAGTAGCTGGTATCTTAACAGCACAGGGCTCTCCTGAACTTTTCCTGCTTTCTTCCTTCTTGATGTTTTCATCTTTCATCTTTAACAAAAAAAAAAAAAGAAAAAAAATTCATATTTTCTGTCTTTGATCACTGAAGGCATTGCCTTTGCTTTCCCCATGTCGAACAGTCAAATGCCCAAGGAGTTTGGACTGGGTGGAAGTTCTGCTGGAAGCTGCTTGGATGCAGAGTCAGCATTGCCTGCCTAAGCTGCTCACTTGTGAGTGTGTTTCTCTTCCCAGCTTCCTCCAGACACAATTTTCTCTCCTCAATATAGTGGTTTGAAGTTTGGTCATTTTTGTACTTGACCTGGATTTCCTTTTGATGACAGTTCCAACCCTTAAGAGCAAATTAAAGTGGTTGGGGGTTTTGGTGGCTTTTCTTTTATTATTTTGCCTTCAAAGATGTTGATGTAGACTCCCAGCTGAGACTCTAGGCACACTCAGTGTGCTGCCAGCTTCTGCTCTTTGCTTGTCCTGATGTGTTCCTGTTGCTCTGAATGCCTGAGGGGCTCTACAGTTGCTTTTTCCTTGGCCAGTGTTAATTACAGTGATTTTTGAGAGGGGAGCGTCTATCTTACTGCATCTTGTCCTCAGGAGCACGTGGATGGCCTGGCTGCGGAGCCCCCAGCAGAGCGTTGACCTGCTTTGAATGGCCAGCAGAGATGGCAACTGTGGGGCTTAAGCGCTTGTTGTGCACCTTTTCTGCTCAACCTCTGCTCTTGTGCCGGGATTTTGCGGGCACGCTGACAAGCCACTCTGGTAATGCGGGCTGGGTGTGTATTAACAGGGGAGACGCTCTGGCTCGCTGTTGCTTACTGCGTGAGCCGATTAGGTGGCTGCATCCCCTTGCGTGTAGCTGGAAGCTCTGTGAATAAAGCTCATGGTTAACTATAGGTGGCAGCAGCTTTCTAATGCTCCTATTATGTGTGCATGTTGTTCGCTTTCCCCCAAGCTGAAGTGATGCTTCATCCACACCTCAGCTCCCATTCCTCTTTGTTTAGCTGAAGCTTTTTTAGCTTAAGCTTTCACAGGACACGTGAGGTCTATCTAGTCTGGTTAAGTCACTTCTCTGAGAAATTTCCACCTGCAGAACAGGATGTGCTCTAATTGTCACATTCCTTAATATTTATTCATTTGTAACTAATACCTCTTTCCAGAAGTACCATCACAATGTTTGAAAGATTTCTGGCTTGAGCTGTCTGTTCTTCTGTGCTCTCACAAGCTTTTTTTTTTTTTTTTTCTTAGAATTTTTTTAGAATAGATTTACAGCTTCTTATACCAGCATCGTACTAGTGTTGCATTTTCCATAGCCGCCCCTTGAACTGCCTTGCTGCAGCAGAGCAGCAGCTTCCACGCTGCAATCCGCGGGCCCTTGGAGATCCATGGATTATTTCCAGGGGGGCTGTGAAGAGCAGCTAACAAAAACAGAGCAATTGTCTGTGGACTTAGACTTGCTTATAAGGTTCTGCACCCTT
This sequence comes from Nothocercus julius, assembly GCA_013398735.1. Taxonomy (NCBI): domain Eukaryota; kingdom Metazoa; phylum Chordata; class Aves; order Tinamiformes; family Tinamidae; genus Nothocercus; species Nothocercus julius. Next base: position 10,625,481 of record VZSV01000001.1, on the reverse strand, counting down.
TCTGGAAAATGCCTTTAGGGGTCTGTAAATTGCAAAAGCCTGAGAAGCATTGAGTAATATACTGTGAAGAAAAACAAATCTGTGTACTAGGAATCACCATTAAATCTGTCAGCATTAATGCTATAAAATACGAACATTTTGGACAGCAAAGCACAAGCCCCTCTCTTAACTGCACTGTAATACATTGGATAGCAAGGGCTGAGGCAAACCTGGTGATGGATGTGCTGCCGCAGCAGAAGAAACATGCATTGCTCTTAGATCCCTTGAACGGAGCCGCATTAACTTCCTGTTCTATTCGCTGGATCAGGATTTTGTATTACCCTCACATCTGTTTGCTTTTTATTTTACTTTTATTATTACTTTTTTTCTTATACTTGTTGTGAGCTACAGTTGAGCCTGGTAGGTAAAACTGCCCAAGCAGTATGGGAATGAAAGTGAGAAAAACAGGCCTGCAGCAGGACGTTTCCAGGGTCTTGCACCTCAGTCTACCTGAAAATATTTTGGGAAATAACTGAGTTATTAGGAGATGTCAGTTTGTCAAATGTGAGTGTTTTGCATTAAGGAAACTTTCATGGGACGAGTACCTGGTTTCCAGGAAGAAATTTTAAGTAAAAACTGAGGAACTGACTCCCCTCAATGGTCAGTATTCCCATTTGGGGTGTGAGACACCAGTCCTCAGCTTCTTCCTCCATGAGGCCAGGGCTCGAATTTAATATTCCCTATTCTAGGTGACAGTTCTGGCCACTGAGGTAGTGCTGGTTCTTAGAAGGGGACTTTCTTGCTCAGTTTCTCTCAGAACAAAAAGCCTGAAGAGCTTTTCAGCTTCATTCAGGGAGAAAACCAGAAAATTCATGATATCCTGGAGTGGCACAGAGTGGACAAGCTATTGCCACTTGTATGTAGCCACAGCCCGGGCTACCGTCTGGGTATGTCCTTTTTTCTATAGGGTTACCTTCATTCTTCTGGCAGATGTGTGTGTCAGCGTGCAGGGGATGTGTCCTGCAAGGGCCTTGGTGTCCATGCCCCTGCACAGGTGTTTGCACACAGCAGCTCAGCTGTCCTCCCTGCCCAGGAGCACGGAGGAGCTAAACAGGATGGTACTAAGAACATAATGGTTTTCTCTTATCCTTTTACTTCTCATTTCACTCCTTTCGCTCTGTTGCCCGTCTTAGCAGTCTCCTCACCCTGCAATCAATTGAAGGAACAAAGTGCTTGCTTTCCCACGAGTTGTGTGCTCGTGCTTCACCCCGTGAATCAACCCGGTGGTGGTGGGACTGTCCCCTTGCCCTTGTGTGCGCGCACACACCCCACTGCATTACCCTGGCCAGGAGCAAGCGGCAGCATTTCCAACCTGTGATGCTTTCGGTGGCTGTGGTTGCCTATTGTGATGCTTCTTAGCTAGAGGGATAGTGGTTCGGTGTGTAACCGCAGCTCCAAAACTGCTGGTTCTGGATAAGAGCTCATAAGCTAATATTGTTTGTCTATCTATAGCAATTGTGGAGCTCCAAAACTGCTCGTTTTGTTTGCAGTCATTGTTCCCTCTCTCCTTGTTTGTTTGCTATATACTTTTGAGTGACGACTGTGGTGGGACAGCAGATGAATGCAACCATTACATTTTCCTGAGAATGATGAAATGAAAGTGCATTTTATATTCATACCTGATGCATCGGTCTCCCGCCTCTACCTTCCGGCCCATCATGTCCCAGTCTATTTTGGAGATTTAGATGCATTTAAGTCAGATCTCCCATCCCCAAATACAATCTACATCCAATTATCAACCCTTAGGGATACATTAGACATAACTATTATATCTTCTTCTGTCAATAAAATTATAATTGTGGAATGCACAAATGTCCTACTTAGGTTTCTAAAAGCATCATGGAAAAGCATGAGACAAAATGAGAGGGCTGTTATGCTGCATCTTACACATGGCTATATACAGAAGATTGCCAAAATCTCAAGCTGAGGGATGCATTTCCTCTCTGTCTGCTGCTGACAAATACTCAGCGCTGAACAAGCAAGTGCCTGCGTAAGATCTGACAAGATTAGCTGCAGAGATGAATTAGACTTTTCTACCATTTGTTCGTGTATTGTGTCCAATAGAGTCAAAAGGGCCTGAGTGACTTCTAGGGTTCTGTTCTGGACTGTCACATAAGGATTTTACAGGCCTGCCTATGCAGAAGTACTTGATTAAGTGAATCCAAATTAGTGAAAGGGTTGAGTTCTAGATATGTTAGAGCTCACTAAACCCCTTCAGTGCTCTCCATGAGAAATAAATTGCTCTGAGTTCCCATTAGCTTGCTCGGACCCCATTTTACTTCTGACTGAAAACATCTGTACAGGGTTCCATATTCTTTAGCTAATGCACCTTCAACTTACACCCGTACTTAATTTGGCTTAACTTTCCTAAGTTTCCCCTAATTACAGGTATGCCCTAAGTGAAACAAGCCATATTTAATTAGAGTTCAGAGAGCAGTAGTCATTCTTTATCAGCTAAAAATCCAGTTCTTCCTTTCAGCCAGGCACGGTTAGTTACCTGTGCTCATGAAACGATCATCTCTGATTATAAGGAAGAATTTCATCTCCTTAAGAAACCTTTACAGCAGTTGATATTAAAGAAGTAAGAGGGAGAAGAGAACTTATCCTATGTATAGATAATTTTGAAATGTTTTGTTACTGGGTGTTTCTAGACCTGCTTTTAAACTTTGGTTCTGAGTACTATTTGAGACGGAAGAGAAGGCTAGAGCATCCATCACTGAATCAAGAACACAGGAATTTCTCACAGAGAGGTAAGCCTCTGTGGCAGGACTGCACGCCAGCACTGATGACATGGCTAATGGCATCCCTTCTAGGCTCTAAAACAGAATTTTGTTTTCTGGTACTACCAACCCAAATATTTCAGCAACCACAAATACTCACTTGGAATAGTGACATCTAGTAATTTTGATCATAATCTTAATTTTTAAACTGGAACTCTTAATCCAAGTGCCGCTTGGCCTAGGAAATGGGGAGAAGAGGATATTGTGAATGAAATATCTGAATTCCCAAAGACTTGGTAAAGGATCTGGTGACCACTAATAATATGGGGAAAATGTGGGCTGAGTTTAAAAGAGAAAAAAAGAAAAAAAGGAGAAAAAAAAAATGCTATTTTCCTTGAAAGGTAATTAAGGTGAGAAATTAACTTTCTTGTCATGTATCAGGTTAGTGGAGGCCTGCCCCAACAGAACGGATGTGGTAATAGTTACCCTACTGTGTGATAAATTCAGGGGGAAGGTTTGTCTAGATCCAGGAGCATACTGGGATGTCGGTGGCATTTGTGTATTAGCTTGTATATAAGTTGTATGGGATCTTGGGAGGGATCAGGAGCATAAATGATGGTTAAAGTTTTAGGAGCACAGAGTTTAATGATCATAGAGTTAATGTCAGATTTGCAATGTGCTTTTGCTATTGGATTATATTCATCATAAATCTTGCTGAGATAGTGGTGAGCATCTGTATTTGAAAGAAGCTTGCAAACACTGAGTAGTGCTAAGTTTTATCCTCTTGTGTAACATCTTAAAGGGTTTGCTATCCATAAAACTAAACTACAAATTAGAACCGGATGCAGGAACATGAAAATGAGCAAGCGTAGGATGTACCACCACCAAAAGCTGTGTGTGTGTGTGTGTGTGTGTGCATCCTTTGTTATCACTGTTATACCCTTTCAAGAGCTTGATACAGCTATCTAAAATCACTAGTGTTTCCGTAGTAAGATGACTAGTTGTGTGTTCGCTTACAATTTCCTTGTAGAAATTGCTTTCTGAGGTTTGTGTTTGCACGTGCATACATGTCTGCACATTCGCATATAAAATAACTGACTGCTTTGGAAGGGTCCTCTTTTTTACTCTTTTTCTTTCTGTGACTTTAATTCAGTGTGTCCTATGTGCTGTTTGTGCTTGAGTAAATGACACTAACATAATTTCAGGAAGAAAACAAATGAGACTTGGAAGCAGCAAAACAGGTCTAGGTATAGGAGGATGTGTAACAAAGGAAATGTACTGAAAAAATACCCTTGGGCTTTCTGACTTTGGAGGGCTATATAATTTATAACTGTTCTCTGCAAAGTGTCTGAGGCGAAGCCAGGCAGTGGGGAGTTAAATTAACCCCTGTGGCGTGTAGTTATCAGCAGAGGCCAGACCTATGGATTGATCCCTGGATGCAATGAGTCACCGTATCAAGTGGGGGGAGTGCATCTGTAAGCTCCTTATTTCTCCATTCTTTTAATCGCAGGACTGTGTCTGGCAGTGATGAAGATGGAGCAGGCGCAAATGTCTGATGCTTGAAGCTCTTTGATTTCTGAGTTGATGGGGTGAAGCCAATGAAAAGCTGAGAGAGACTCGGAGAGCTGATAGTGTATTGCCTTGTTCTGAGCACCTCCGTCCCCCTTCGCTTCTGTCCTTCCTCCCCACACCTTCCCCATAGATCTGGTTACACTCAATAGCTGCACAGTCTATGCTTTGCTTGACCAACACAGGCTATTTCTAGCATTACTAATTAAGCCTATTTTTTATTATTGCTATTAATAAAGGCTGTTTTACTCCCACTTAAATGGATTAGCCTTGCTCCTGCCTGCTTTCTGATTGTTTTTGCTGCTGGAGGTTCACTCTTCTGCTGTGAGTTCTTCCAGATGGAATTATTGCCAAGCTGGTCTGTCACTGAGGCATACCTAATACGGATCAGAACGGGCGACTCGGTGTAATTGGGTTTTCAGAGAGCCAGAGAATCAGAAGTTTGCCTCGCTCCAAGAATGAGAAATTTGTTGCTGCAGAAGCCACAACTGCAGTGCCAGCCACCTCCATTCACACACTCAGAACCTGTAGGCTGACCCATTTTTTTGCGTATATCCCCCTGAATTTGTCACAAGACTCAGCTGGTAACAGCTGAGTCTTCCTTCTTCCCTGAAGACTCTTGCCTTCCAAATCAGTGACCACCCCCTCTACCTCCCCTTAAATATTTCATTCTTTCTTCTGTAGTGTTTCTTTGTAGCTTAGTTGAACTCAGAGCTTAGTTACCCATTAACTGCCCGTGTGGGGTACACAGGCAAGCCAAGTAGCCTGCCACTCTTTCTTAACCTAACTCCGTAGGATTGGAAGGTTGGCATCCCTAGCCGTTGCTTAAGAGAAAAATAAGCAGGATTAAACAATTGCACCCAGACTCTTATAAAGCCAGGTATAACATGCCCATCAAATCACTTCCATTCTTTCCCCTCAAATGAAATCAATGAGTTTGGATTTTTTTTTTTTTGGTTGTGTGTTTTTGTCTTTTGAATAATGGTCATGGATTTTGGGGGGTCAATGGCCTTCAAAAATAGTTGTTCCCCAGCTCAGACTTAGTTAACTGGTTGTGAGATAAGCTAGTCTTTAGCCAAGCAGCATTTGGCCGTGGGTGGGCATGCTGGGTGACTGGCTTCTGTGCTTGACAGAGGCTGAATTTACACTTGCTCCTCGGCTTACCAGCTGTGCCGCTGGCTGTTGCTCTAAATCTTCTCCTGTCCCACGGCTTATATTCTGGCTTTTAACATCACTTTCTAGCTCAAATCCTGTCCTTGTTTTGCATGGAATTTGGTCCTGGCCACTAGGCATAACTGTTCATGCCCTGGTCTCCTGCTCTTCACCTTTTTTCTGAACCATGACGGAGCTCCCAGGGTTTTCTACTGCTTTATTCTGAGCCCGTTGTCATCTTTTCTCGACCATGGAGAGCCAGTACATATCTGCAAGACTTCTGCATCGTCGTTCCTAGCGGGGCCAGAGTCATCCCTGCGTGACAACGTGAGGTATTCAGTGACCGTACAGTCCAAATCAGTTGTCCCCATCTGTCTTCTCCTTTATCCCTCAGCTGCCTTCCTTTTTATTCATGTTTTAAGGCACTGCCTACTTAATAGTAGCGTGTTCTAAGTCAAATCAAAAATGAATCTCACCCTGCAAGAAGACTGTCTAGAGAGGGATTTGCACCCCTTTTTAATTAATTTGGGAAGACATTAGGTAAGGCCTTCACTACACAAGTATATGTTGTTTTTAACTATTTTTACTAGATGTAAAATGCTGTATGAGCTTGAGCAGGAATAACCAATTTTAATTTCTACTGCGTTTACTTCAGTGAAAGTTTGTTTACGGTCCCAAGACACTGAGTGAGGCTGAAGTAAAAGGCTCCATGGTCAGTTTGCAGGTCTCTGAGCTCTGATGAGAACAGCATGCTTAATCCCAACCTTAACAGAACAGTGACTGTGATCATAAGAATTGTGTCAGCCACAGGCAAAGGGCTGAAGTTGCAGTGTAATTGGATTAAAGACATTTTCTTTGGCTCACCAGCACTTGAAGAGCCATGTAAACAAGCCAGAGCAATGAAGCCAGTGCACAAACAGGTAGACAGTAGCTGATACTGTCTGGATTCTGCAGATGGGCAGTTAGTGGCCTTACTTTTCTACCTCTGACTTGACATTCATCATGCTTAATGCATCAGCACAGAGGTTCCTGCAGGGGAGAAGGGACTGAGGGTCAAAAGATACTGGTATGAAAATAACAGGGAACACAGGTGCAGAAAGGGGGTGAGAGCGGATCAGTGTTCCCTTTCTTCATGCCAGTGTGACTTGTGTTTGGGAAGCTGTCAAAAAAGTTGTGAATGGGTTTTCCACAGACAGACTCTGATTAGCTAGGTGAGGTCACTGTGCTTTTGAAATATTTGAGGTTGTGGTTTTAAACAAGTGACTACCTCAACACAAACAGGAATAAAGCTATCTTGTATAGTCTTGGTCATACAGTGACCACTTTGTTCTGCCTTTGCTGCTTTGCATTCCTTGGTGGTGATCTACCTCTGTCTGAAGTCTGCCTGACGCTGCATTGCAGATACTCTGTGCTCTTGCTCTTCCAGAGCTAAGTTTATATTTTCAGTCCTTGTAGTGCAAGTGTTGAAGCTCTGGTGAAAGCAAATAGCTACAATGGGAGAAACAGTTTGATTTAACCCTGGCATGGCCAGTATATGGATCCTACATGAATGCCTGCAGGGAAACACTCTGCATCCCAGTTGGTGTAAAACTAGCCAGCAGCTGAGAGCCTTGCTGAAACCCGATGCCTCACGGTGAAACAACTATGGTTGCAGTTACAGGCTAAAAGGAATTTTAATTAGGGATTTTTTTGTTTGTTTTTCTCAAAGGAAGTAAGTGGCCAGGGATAGATTCCACAAGGATTTAGTTTTAACATACTCAAATGTTTCTCTGTATTTTTTTTTCTTTATAAATATTTAATGTGAAATCACTGAGTTTGGGTTGAGGCTGAATTATTTTTTTATTTATATTACTGGCCAGAAAAAAAAAAAAAAAAAAAAAAAAAAAACTTGTCCACGTCTATGAGAATCATTCAGAAGTGCATCTCGAGTCAACTGTCCACAGCCTATAGATTTTTATAGTGGATTTAGGATCATCTTTAGTTGGTGTGCACTGTCTACAAGCCCAAGTACTGGAGGGTTAGAAATGTGTATGATCGGATGGGCCATTGTATGAACTGGCAAACGCGAGGTTGCCTCCTTTGCACCCTATGCTTTGCTGTTAAACATTCTGCTATAACCAAGAAAGATGAAAGGTTTGGTCTGTAATTTGTATGCTGGCTGCCTTAGAGGTTTGTTGTCCTCCTCCAAATCCCCAATTTAAGCACTTCAAATAAAGAAAAAAAGAAAGCAGAAATTTTAAGCATGTTCTGTAGCTGTGAGGTAGTAGACTATACATACATCTGATGCAAGCCTACAAAGGTAAGGAAATGAAAAGTTAAGGCCTTGTTAGGTGTTTAAATAGTAGCCTTCCACTTAGGGTCTCTTCCCATTTCCACATTCATGATATAACTGTTGATTTTATTGAATATGCTGGGCAGCCAGCAGCTTCAAAACACTATTGGGGCTTTTCTTTTTGCTCCTGTTAAAAGGGAAAAAAAATATAACTCCTTCATACAAAAAGTCCTGATCATAACATTTTGAAAATTTCTCTCTTTCTTGCTCGCGCTCTCTCTTTCTCGCTCCTCTCATTCCCTCCTTGTACCTTGATTTTCAGAGGGCTATGCTCAGACACACCGATCACTTTCCCTTATGAATTGTAGCTATCTTTCTATGATACAAGGAGGAGCAACTTGAGCAAGGCAAAAGCTGTGGCCCTAGCTCTACACTCCCCTTTCTGTCTGCAAGCTCTGAGAGAGAAGGCTTTAGTCATGCTGCTGCCAGCAATCTATACTATTTTCTTTGGGGACCTTGCCCTAAATCACAAGAACAGCTCTGCATTGCCATAGACCTGACTCAGAAGGTCAATGCCATACTTTGAAGCAAGGCCACGGATCTGCTGTCTCTGTAGAAGTCAGATTTCCCACTGCTGAAGTATAGCTGCCTCTCAAGAGGAACATAGCAGCTGTTTTATGACAACAATGTTCTACAGAACTACTTTTGCTAATGGTGAAAGGTTGCAGTACAGCATAGTATTAGTATTTCTTTCCAAACATGGAATGTAAGTGCAGACTATATATCTCCTGAGTACTGATGAGAGAATAACTCACATGGACTAACTTCCTGCACTGAAGAGCACTGGCAATGGGCTGTGAAATAAAGGCGGCTTTGGGGCTGTGCATCTCAAAGTATTGTATTTTGTAGTAGGTCATGTAGTGTCTTTGGGAGTTGCACAGCACTGCATGGACTGAAGTTGTGTTTGTGAACTGCTGCGGGCAGCATTAAAACCTTCCACTTTCTGCAGTGCCTTCTGTCTTCCTGTGCTGGTTGTAGAGCAGGTGAGAATCTGGGGCCCTTGCAGCAGGATTAGAGAAAATCTTGAGTCTTGATAGATAATCCACTCATGCATCTTCTATCTGCCTCTGTTTATGGCTTTGGAAGCAATAGATTAATTTTAGCCTTTGTGGCTTTGAGTATTTGGTAGTCTGAGATGACTTGTCTGCAGTTGGCACTGTTTTGTTGGCAGCCCACATCAGGCAGCTTGTAAGAGAGCAGCTGCTCTTCGCTTCTCTCCCCCTCACCCTATCGCAACACACTTGCCTGTCATCCACACAGAGCGCTGTTATCTTATCAGTGATCCTGGAGAATAGAGGTGATCTGAATTATTTTCACTGGGGGCATTATTCCTGCTTCAGTTTGCAGTGAGAAAATTGTTGATAATTCCATGATAGACAGGAAAATGTACTGCTTGCTCCTTCATGATGTCCAGGAGCACCAAGATAGTTTGTCAGGTTATCTTTTCTTACCCTTCCACCTCAGAGATTGGCTGTCTGAATTGCTGAGTGGTATGAAAAGACAGGGTGATCACCCTCTGTCTGCAGCGTCATAGTTCTCTTCCAGCTGTGTTTCCATTCCTCATGGTGTTTTAAGGATTTAATTCATGCACAGTTAAGCGTGCAGATTACTTCCTGCAGACTGCGCCCAGCGGGATAATGCATATAACCCAGGGGTTTGGGTAAGCTGGTGACTGAACCCAGGTGAGAGGTTGAATGTTGGATGTCCCTAGAACTCCTAATTTTATGTATCTGGTCCAGGACTTTGTGAAATGACCATAACTTCTGAGTCTGTGCAAGATGTGAGCTTCATAGGGTAATGGTGTGTTGTGTCACAAGAGAGTAGCTCTCGAAGAAATGGGAGCTTTTTCAGAGAGGGAAGACATTGGAAAAAGAGTGTATATATAGTATATTATGGTGCTCAACAGGAACACAGATTTTCTGGAAATTTGAACTAAGCAGAGCTAGAAGTCAGTTGTGTTAAGTCATCCAAACAGAATTCTGGTACCTGATTAAGGGATTTATGACTGCATGAACCATGTGGATTTTTTTAACTCATAACAAGAGACAGAGCTTTTTTTAAAATAAATCACCTGTAAATGGCTTGGTTTTGATTAAAGTGTATCAGGGCCCCTTTTCTACCTTTGAGGTCAGGTGGGGTTGGGATGGAAAGAGGCATGAAATTGAGGGACCTGAAGCAGTAGATTGAGTCAAACATAGAAAAGGTAGGTGTTGTGCCTCATCTACAAATCAGGATGTGCTTAAGTCATAGCCTGCAGTGGTCTCTCTGTTGCTGTTTCTTGGCTTCTCTTGAACCTACTGCCAGTTTGCAGAAAGCTGAAGGCCTGGCTGAGGGCTCCACGTTTTGATGGTGCTGGAATGCATCAAACTTTCTAGTGGCAGGAAGACTTTAAGATGTAGACTAGAGCCATCCCAATTACTCTTCCTTCCTACAAATGAAGTGTAAGGCCAATTCTCCAACCTACAGTTCAGTGTACTCAGTATGGTTTTCAAGACATGCACGTATAATTGCAATGTAAGGTTTTTATCTGCTCCCAACCACGTGCGTTATCCTGCTGTTGTGACTATCAGCAATGAAAACCACTGTTGGACTGTAACCTAAGCAAGACCTCAGCAGGCAGTGGTACTCCTGCTGCTCTCCCCTGGCAACACACAGGCAGAAATGTCACCTGCTGTAAGCATCTTTGCACTTATTTCTTGAAATACTGTTGATCATGGGACTGCATGGCAATGATGGAAACTTCAGATAGTAAAAACAACAAAAACAAATAACCCAGAAGTTTTCAAACAAGATTTTAGCAGAATGATGGAGATTTGGCTCAGCTGGTATTCAAATGATTTATCCTGTTCCTCTTGCACCTCAAGAGCTTCCTTGCTTGATAAGATGAGAAAGCTGTGCTTGAAGTAATTGTTGGGGCTTTCATTTTATTTGCTTTTTATCCACCCAGCCCTGACAAACTCATGGGGAAAGACTGTCCATAATCATTGTGCACTGGATGTTGCTTAAAACAGTTGATGATGGTAATAGCAATGGTCTTAAGCAAGCAGAAACATAGGGCTAACATATGGAAGCCTAGAATCTGTGAAGCAAGAGAGTGATGGAGCTAAGGAATGTGAGATGTTCAGTTGGGTCTTGAGTTTAGGGCTCAGAGCTCAGATTTTACAGCATCAAGCTGTCTTGGAATTTGGCTACTGCAACCAAGTAGTTCTTCAACAGAGAAATTTCCAGCCAGTCTTTTTTACTGAATTTACAGGGCAGACTGCACTGAGTCAGCTCAGCCCAGTCCCCACTGTGCAGCGGCTGCAGCCAGTCTCACTCCATCACTTTTAATGAAACTGAGTCTCTGTGGTTTTCACTAATTTACTCATACGCAAGAGAAATGAGGAAGTATTTTCCTGTCTTTCTCTGATAATGAATGAGATATGAAAGAGCTTCATGGCCAGTAAGCACCCTGGAGGGACTCGAGTTTGTCAAAATGCGCAAGGCGTCTTCATCAAAGTAACAAAATGATTTTCTTTTCCCTTATTCTATGAAGTGAAAATTCACATGATGACAGCCAGAAACGTGCCCAGTTTTGCTTAGGCAATGGAATTGACTTTGAAAAACCGAACGTGTGGCAAAACTGATACATCTTATGCATCAGTATTTTTCAGAGGTGCATCATGCAATAATAAATGGCTGCCTGAGGCAAACTTTAATGTGGGGCTTTTGCTGTCGTCTATCTTGGTGTCTGCACTGTGAGCACCTGCTTGCGCAATATAGTATGTTGCTCTCGGAGCACAGCGTGGGCAATAAACATGTTTCCTTCAAGGGATGTGTTGAATTTTGTTTACCAAGAATTCCCATTTCCATTTGCTGCTCTCCTCAAATGTACTTTGTATACATCAGAAGGACAGAGATAAGAGTTTACAGAAGATTGAACGGGCACAAACACATTAGGAGAGACAGTAAGGGATGCAAATTGTTAACAAAAATATTAAAGTCCACTTTAGATGTCTTCAGGGCTTTTCAGTGCCCAAGCTTAATAAAATTACCCAACTATTGCAGCTTAGCTCTTGTGCTTAGCATTGCCATCAGAAGCAAGCAATAGGAAATGCAGCCGTATATAGTATGGTTTAGGGTGCAAATTACAGGCTTTGCTCACGAAGGGAGAATAGTTTCCCAAGAACAGTCAGTTGTGCAATTTCAGAAATGTAACTTGTCTTAGTGCTCCTTATTGCCTTCCTCTTCTTCCACCCTCTGAAAGGAAGAGCAAATAATTTGAACCATTGCTGCAGTCACAGATGTAAAAACAGGCAATGTTTGTAGGAAATAGACCTTGAAAAGTGATCTGAACGCTTGCTAGTTCAAAGATGAAATTAGCTTGATTTCTGAAGGGATACAAATACATTTTGCTGTTTCATTTGAATATATGCCTACTCAGCATCAACAGATAATTATCCAAATATACTGTTTAACCAATATTGTGTATTAATTGAATATAGTATTTGTAGCGTGCAATTTGGGCTTCACCCTGTAGTTCCCTTTCTTGTGCTTAACTCTTCGCTTTGATTTCAGCAGTTCCTGGGCTTTTAAGCAACTGTAACATATTGATTACCCTGGAGTCCTTAGCTTTTCATCCCTGAGGGGGTGTAGGCCTGTTGGATGGTGGTGGAAGGGGAGTAATGTACGGGTGCTGTCTTTTTGTATTCTGGATATGCTAGATACTGTCTGGGTGTGATATTTCAGATTTGTCCAATTTTTGTGATTTTATCACCTATATCAAATAGAACCCCCTAGGCTTCAATAAATTCAGGAGCTAAGTGCTGTGCACACTCAAAAAGAGACGGTTCCTGGTCCGTGGAGCTGGTGTTCTGATGAAACCCAACCAGAGCAGCAAGGAAGCAGAGGGGAAAAAGCAAGACAATCATGACCCCAATACTTCGATATGCAGATTGTCTTCCTGCATCTTTTTCAAGTTCAGAAAGCATTTTTTTATATGACTAAACTATTATTAACATTAATCTCTGTTAGCAAAGAGGAGAGTGCCTTCCAATGCCTTCTGCTGTATGTGCAACAATTAATGTCACAGCAATTAGTGTCCTGCAGTCTGTGGCTCTTCCCTCTAGAATGGCGCATACAGCACAAGCTCTCTGGTTACAAGCTGAGTAACGTGAGGTCACATGAGGAACATTGTGTTGCTCCCACAGTTTATTGGCTTTCTTATTAAGCTAGCTTCATCTTAAAATGCAGGCCTGAGCAAGTGGCTTCTTCGAGGCCATTTTTGCCTCTTGTGTCCTGAATTCTGGTTGTATCAGCACATCTTCCTGACCCGTGGTCTTTGCAAGGGATGGCTGACCGACAACAGGATTTATTGAAACAAACTCCCATCAGCTCCGAACAGCCCTTGCTGTTGACAGTGGTGTTGGAGGGCAGTCCACTCTTCGGCAGTTCATTAGCCACTCTGGAAATGCCATCTAGTTGTATCCATTTGTTTCACTCTGCCTAGTCGTTTAAAATGCTTGCCATGCTCAGGAGTTAGGATAAGCGGCCAACTGTCAAACTAATCATTTGTGGGTCAGGGGGGTTGATGCTAAGGAAGCGCCTATGTGGTGACCTCCCCCCTTCTTCTGGGAGGAGCCGAGCGTGGGGGAGGCTCTGGGCCTCGTTGGCAGGCTGCCTCTTGCTGGGCATCGCGCCTTGTCGGTGCGCCGCGGCAGGCTGGGCGGACCTGCAGCTGCTGGCCTTTAAAAAGGGATCTCTGGGCTGATATTGCCCCTGCAAACAGATCCTGAACAGCAGACTTGTCAGCTGTGATACTGCTGAGCAAAGCTACTCTGTGGTTTCAGGCCTTCTCAGGCTCTACCCAACATCCCTAATGCATCACTTCTTAGAAAAAGCTTAGCACAGTTCCTGTGCCAAGTGAAGTTGAGTTCCATGTTAATTGAGAGCGTGAAATATATCTCACCTACAGAGAGAGAAGTTTCTGCAAATAAATGTTCAAGTCATTAAGAATGCAATAGCGGGAGAAAGCTCCAAACACGTTTCTACTGCTGTGGGTCCTTTTACAACAGAAAGAATGATTCTAAAAATCTATTTAAAATTAACAAAAAGAATCATTAAGCAGAGTAAGTTTTTTAAAAATGCACTTTCAAGCTGGGAAGCCGCCTCACTTAGTATAATGAGTGAGCAGATCCTTCGGCCCTAAAGAAAAGCAAATTGAAGCAAAATGGCTCCAGCACTGACTTGCATAATGATGGACAGAGCACATGTCCTGTAATGTAACGATCCCATCTTCCCACAGGGCTTTGGAAAATGGTGTTTATTGTAACAGAAGGCTCTGGCCAGGGCTGTGGTTCCATCTGGAAAAAGAAAAGGACTGGTAATGATGTGAATATGAAGTAGAAGAGAACAGTTAGAAAAGTTTAAGGTCACAAGCACTAGAGAAGGGAAGGGTAACAGCAGCATGTTATAATAGCAGTACTGCTGCATTGATTTTGTGAAGCCCCTCGCTCTACTCAGAGAAGCAGAATGAGAGACAAGAAAAAGGAGAGTATTCAAAGGAAAGCAAATGTGGGAGGAGGGATCAGTGGGAGTGGTCCAGAGGTGATTCCTAAGTAGAGTCAGGTAACGGTGTCCAGAAGGAACAACCCACATGTAACCCTCAAGCAATTCTTCTCCAGTCCTAAAAGATTGTTTCTCTCTCCTCTTTCTATAACAGCATGTTTTGAGAAGGAAGGAACTGACACTAAATGTTGCCCTTGTCCACTTTGTAGATACGATCTGGAGAACTGAAGATCCTTAATGAGTTGACCTGCTTTGTGAAGGAGGTAGTGGGATCAGGTTTTCTAGCACATCAGTGAGCTACTCATGTAAAGTACTGGTTATGGTGCAGGTGATTTAAAGCTAGATTACCAGGCTTTGGAATATCCTTTTAAAAGTTCCCCTGTCCTCATCTGTGCAAGCTGAGGAAATGCACAGGAGTGATGTAGCAGTTACATGTCTACTCGTCAAAACTTCGTGGTCCCCAGCGGAAAGAGGCTGTGCACTGTCTTCTGCATGCAACCTGGTCCTTCCATGATCCCTCATCCATTCCCTTTCATCTGTCATTGTGCATGGGAAGCAGGGAGGCTCTTCGCTTCTCTGCCTGTGGCTTCTGTCATTTTTTCATTATTGTACACTGTCAGAATGTTGTCTCTTCCCACACCTCCCTTTCGCCTGCCTCCCTTTGGAATTCCTGCTGCAAGATGAAAGCAATATCATCTTTCTTGGTCACTGAAAAGGCAGAAGGTTCATTTTGACATGTGCACGGCCCATGGAGAGACTGAGATGGTGCTCGGGATGAAGAGGAGAATATTTGAATGGAGAGAAGCCATCTGTTTTTCTGGCTAAAGCACAGCCTATGTTCTCATAAGCCCTGGGAGGTGCGCTCACCGAAACAGCACCTCGCTGCTGTCTTCCTGAGCCAGCTGAATGCATCTGTGATCCAGTCTAGTCCAATATTAACAGGCAACACATAACTTTGTCTTACAGATAAAAATGCACAGATCAGTGTTTCATCCTCCTGTAAATCTCCATTGACCGTAAAACCGTCCTGCCCTCTAGCTAAAGCCTTTCCTGGGAACGCAGGCACACGGCAGTGTCTGTCCCTGTGTTTGCACTGTGTGCAATGTTTAGAGCCAGCCCTTTCTTTCCAGAGTCTAGTTTCCAAGGCAAAAACTCTTTCAAAGTAACTCGGACAGGAGGATGGGCTATGGAAACAGACTGATGCTGGCATTTGGTATTAGGGCCCCTGAAAGAAATTATAGGCTCTTTAGCTGTGTAATGGTAATGCTGCACATCTCAAGGAAAGGTGCTGCCTCTTGGAACAGCAGTGTCTCCGGCAGCTTCACAAATTAACCAGATTTTGAGTGCGGATTTTTCTTTGCATCTGGTCCAAAACGAGACCTGCATGTCCCCTTTTATGCAAGATCCCCACCATGCTGAGCAAGAGCTGTGCTGGTGAAGAACTTGTTAAGAATGCACTCTCTACATGACCTTTTCAATCTGACCTTGTGCTTTCCTTTGGGGAGGGGAGTTGCTGCCTGCTTTGTTGGTGTTTTCCATGATTGCTTAAAAACTTGTGTTCCCTATGTTTAAATATATTAACAGTGTGTGGCAATGGATAGGGCTAAAATGCCACTACTGCTACATTGGTTTTGCAAAGCACCTGAATGTGGTAGATTTAGTAGCATTAACTTTTCAGCAGTCTTCTGCCAGCAGGAGCTTCAGTACTAGAGAGAGATGCATACTTGCTGGCTCCAGAGATGAGGACATGGCCAGAATTGTCCTGTTACTATTCTGAATTCCCCACGGCTCTCCTTGCAAACTACCTTCCTAAAGCTGGTCTGAAGCTGAGGTCCATTCTGGCATTCTGTAGTTGCTAAAATACTAGGTCTCTTTTCATAAAAGCTGAGCTGGCTATGGCTCTCTGGTTGGATTCCAGCATGTGTAATTCAGTTCTGACAACATGCGTCTTTCCTGTTTCACCTGAATTTTCTCCTCTTTGCTCCTTTTCTTACATTCTTATTTACGATTGTTAGGTCTGTTCCCTCCCATATCTGGGTAGTTAGTCCAGGGGTCATTGTGATCTAAAGTTTAAAAATGGCCTTATTTTTCATTTCCTGCGCGTATTCAGTGTGGTTCTAGGAATGCTGTTGTCTGAGCGTGTCTGTATAAGACCATTACATTTATTTTATTATGGTTAGTTCTTAGTTCCTCTAGTACTGTAACATCAAGTCCCAGAAAATTCTGATATCCCAAAGATTTGCTGCAGCACTGGGGAAAGCAGAACCACCCCATTTTCTGTAATGCTACCACACGTGTCCCAGCACTTCAGCTGCTCTGTGAATTATTAGCGTCCCACAGGGCAATCTGGGGTGAGCAGCAAGCTCTGACCTCCTGACAGAAAATGTTGTGAGCAACTAGGGTAGCAGTGCAAAAACACAGAGTGCAGAATTGCATTATGTAAGCACGGCCTACAGATAATTGATGAGCAAGAAAATGGAGTCTCATTGAGCCGAAAATAAGAACTGAGTGGTTCTGCAGGAGTTTTTCCTGTTTCCTTGGCTGATGTGTAAGTTTGCTTCAGTTATTCTGCATTCACAGTCCTGGTTTGCATTTAAAGAGTCAGAAATTCTGTCTAATATCTTTGCTATTTGGGGAATCAAAGGTTTATCAATCTCCTTGAAAATAAGGATTAAAGCAGTTGCTTCTACAGTGACAATTAAATCCTCTGTTTAATTCTGGGAGAAAGCTGGAGATGTATGTGACCGACACTTCAGATGTACTCATCTTGATGCCGCTGTCTCGGTTGCTGTTGTTGTTTTCCCTTTCTCTGGTGTTTTGTATCCCAGGCCAGTTGCTTCCAAGGACATTAAAAAGTCCCCTTTCTAACCTCAAACTTTCTTGGCCTTCTTATTTGATCCCTTTCTTAGATCTCAAAATAGCACAGACCCAAACCTCCTTGCATTCAATGGTCCCTACATCGTGCAGCCCAGGTGATCTGGTCCTTACATAAGGCAGAGAGCAATTATAAGCTGGTTTAAAACTGCTGATTAGAGCAGGAAAAGGCTGCTGGTTGTTGGGAGAATTCCCGCACCTTCTGGCAAATCAGTGTGTGAACCGGGGGCAGCGGTGAGGAAGAAGAGTGGCTTGTTAGACTAGGGTTTTGAGATACTGACTGATGCTTCTCTAAAACCTCCTGTTCTGCATCAGGCCTTCTTACCATTTGCCACTTCAGGCTGGTATTGTGGTATCCCCCTTTTGCCCGTGCTGTTAGTCTCTTAACAGATCATCTGTGTCCGCCAACCTAGAGTAGCTTCTCATGTGTGTCTTCCTATCCAATGGAAGGTAATTAGATTAATTTCATTTTACAGTGACGGAGGATTAGCTGGCTTGCATTGCCTTGCGTTCCCCACCGATGAGCATAACCACAGCTCAGCACCTACTGCACAAGCACCTTACGGTACCTTGCGAGCTGCTAATACAATACGGTCACAGATCTTGAGGCTTTGGAGTGACTGAGCGACAGCTTAGCAAATGGAGAGGGGGTGGGTGTTTATTTCTTAGGTGACCTCTGTTTAAAACATAGCGAACCTTTTCTGACTTAACCTTAAGTGCCACATACACTTAACCCCCTCTAATTGTATTCAGAAATGCTGTTACGATGAGGGCCAATTGCTCAAACAGCATGATTTTCCTTTGATTGCTTGCTCTTCTTTCAGAGTGCAAGGGTGATCTGCGAGTGTCAGTGCTGAAGTCTGAGCAGCCCCCTTTTCCCAAGAATCCCTCCAGGATTTTCTGGACAGAACCAAATGCCCTTTATTTAGGGCTTTATTTTGCAATAGAAAAGTGAAAAAAAGAGTAGTCTGAGGATATTCTCTGGCAGCCAGTTAAATCATACTAGCCTGTGTTGTCAACACCCGTCATGCAGCAGGAGAAGTTCATACTCTCTAACGACTTTACTTGTGTTCAGGCTCCCACTTTTCTCTTAGACTTGACTCATTGGAGTACTTGTCAGCTGGCCTAGCTAGCTTGTCATGTTATCTGCTGTGTAACTTTGACCATTCTGACTCCCTTGCATGAGTAACAACTATTTAATTAGGATGTTGTAGAAAGCTGGACCTGGCTGCAGGTCTCTTAGAAGCATCACCACCTATTCTTGAGAAGAACAGCTACGTTACCTGGTTTCCTGAAAGCTCACGTAATAGGAGCTAACTTTTCAAATGAGATTCTTTTTTTTGGGGTGAAGAAAACAATTTTTTATTCCTATTTTCTTCTTGCTCCCTCCCTCCTCCTCCAGGAGATCTACTATTAAAATATTCAGCTGTCTGTCTCATTTTTTAACATGTAATTTGTCAGGAAGTGAGTTTCCATTAAATTCTTGATAATTAGCATACTTGGACTTTGATAGACATTTTTCTTTTTTGCAACAATATTTTTTTCCTTGGGCTCATTATCTGCACGCAAGATCAGTCAGCTAGATCTCTGTCTATCAGACATCTTTTCTTTGGCTCTTTTTTTTTTTTTTTTACCACTTTGAGACCAGCAAGTGTTGCAGTGAAGTGCTGCGCTGGATCTCAAATTTTAAATGGATGGTGGGTAAAAGAAATTAGGAAGATTTTGCCTAGAACATGCTAAATATTTCTTACTTTCATACTACCTGCTTTAAAATATGTTTTTCCCCATTTCCTTTGCTAAAAAGTGGAGAGCAGGTGCTCAGACCTGGGTGTGCTGCTGGTCAGCTCTGGGGTGTGTGGAAGGTGGTGTTTAGAGACCCCTAGACCGTTAGATTAGGAAATACCCTACAAAGCTACTGGCAGGACGTAAGGCCACCTATGTAGGAACTTTATGCCTAGCTCTAGCTGGGTTTATTGAGTTTGCAACTGTCACAGGCACTGCATTGAGCTTTTTTTTTTTAATTATTCTTCATAATGCATTCTTTGAATAAGTGGACTTTCCTGTTGCTGTTCCAGTTGCTTCCTCTAAAGGCCTGGATATAAACACACGGCCCCTTTTTCTGAGCTCGCTGCCCGGGAAGCGCATGGACCTGGCTGTATTAACGTAAAGATCTCTCTGTGTTTGTCGCTGATCACTGACCTGTGGGGGCCTGTTGTGAAAGAGCTTTTGAAAGTGCCAGCACTGCTGCAGATTCTCGAGTAGTTCCGCCCAGCAGCCTGTCAGGATGAGGAGAAGACAACTGAGGCAAAAATCCAAGGCCTTACCCCAGCAACATCCATGGTAATACCCAGTAAGTTTTACCCCAGGGTAATGCTGAAGTAGAGGATATATTAAATATGAGGTAGGAAAAAATAGTGAAGAGGTTGTAGTCCCACTCAGCCATGGGCTAGAGAGAGCTTTCTGCTATGGGGAGGGTATGAATCAATCACAGCAGGCCGCAACGGGCCGTCCACTCACATTAACTTCAAAGGGGTTCTTAGCAGTTTGCAGTTCTCTCAGGCATACCAATACCTTCCAGGAGAAGAGAGGAGAGGAAAGGATACTCAGAGGGGCAAACTGGGTTGCCCATTTGACAGTTAGTGAAAGGAAGTTAAGGGAAAAGTGAGAATCGCCATGGTTCTGCCTAAGTGTATCCCTCAGTGAAGGAGCCTGGCGGCTCCTGGGTGCTCTCACAGTAAGGCTGTGGAAGTATGGCCAGCAAATGGCATTAAAAGCTCTCCTAAAAGTCTTATTTTATCAGACTTTCCTGTGCAAGTGCTGTGGTCAGTGTGCCTGGTGCGAGATCCTGTGCAGCTCCCGCTTTGAAACCAGGACAGAGAAATGGCATATGGAAA
This sequence comes from Nothocercus julius, assembly GCA_013398735.1. NCBI lineage: Eukaryota > Metazoa > Chordata > Aves > Tinamiformes > Tinamidae > Nothocercus > Nothocercus julius. Next base: position 10,605,355 of record VZSV01000001.1, on the reverse strand, counting down.
GCAAGGCAGAGTCTCTGCCTGGCCTGCTTTGCATCCCTTCGATCTGGAGCGCAGATGGAAGAGTGAGCCAGCTCTTTGGACTTTCCTGGCCCCAAGCAGCACGTCTGTTGATGGGCCTCAGGTCCCCTATTTGCAACTGATTTGAATCTCATGCACTTCAAAGGCACCGCTGCAAAAGATAATCCCTTGCTATGCCTCGGCCCATGGCTGCTGGCGGGCTTGCTTTAAAAGAGGGGAAGCAAACTTTGAAAATTGTACTAGTGGATCTGGGGTTTTATCCTTCTTTCACAAACCCAAGCCTTGCTCCTACCCCTGCCTCGTTAGTGCAGCGTACGTCAAGAGAAGGCAAACATACGAAAATCGATCCAGTTGTTGTCTGTGAACTGAAGAACAAAGGCTCGCGCTGTGATGTGACCAGGATCCCAGTGCTGGCCCGCCTTTGGGAGCGGCCTTCCTCGGGATGTGGGGACGAGCACGGGCTAAGAGGCCGTGGCGCTGAGCTGCTCCGTTCCCCCGCCAAGGCTGGCGCAGGACGGTGCGTGAGGCGGCCAGGCTGCCGGTGCAGGTGGGTGAGCGGCGCACGGGCACGAGGCGGAGCAGGCAGCCCCGGGGAAGGGCGAGCGGCTCGTCCGCTCTGCCGCGGACGGCCCCGGAGCAGCGGCCAAGGCCACATGGTGCCTTGTGCCCCTGCCGGTGGAGGGGAGCCTGTCCTGCTTTCCAAGCCGCCGCGCGCCGAGTGGCCACTTTTAACAGAGTGCGCATGGAAAAAGGTTCTGGGCAATTGAATTAGGATTGCGTTATTAGTCCATCTGTGCAATATGCTGTGTGCATTGACAATCTGGTTAGAGGGGCCGGAGCTTATTAAAGATAAAGCATTTCCTACTGTTGGGTTTGGGGAGTTGTCCAGCTGTTCTCAGGAAGCGCTGCTGGAGACAGGACTAGGAGGGCGCCCCG
>VZSV01000001.1:10562090-10595466 GCA_013398735.1 Nothocercus julius | reverse complement strand
AACAGTGAACAACTCCACAATTTACATAGTTGGCGTGAACTAAAACTTCCAGCAGTTCAGACTGGGAAAACTTCTGTTGTGATTTAGTGACTGGTAAATAATCAACAAGAGAGATACAGAGAAAGAAAGATAATCTAAAAAAATCCCCAGTAGAAAGGAGCAAAAAGATTCAGTAGCTATGGAGGCCATGCAGAAGAGCATGATGACAGACTCAGATGCCTGAAATGAGAATTCTCCATGTAGAAATCTCTGACATGACGAGATGCTGAAATTGCACATGGGGTACATGCTTAGATCAGGGCATGGCCGTAAGTGTCTGTCCTGTGCTGGATTTTGCTTCCTGCGAGCGTGCAGCGTCTGGCAGGGTAACCCCAAGGCAGAGATCCGGTTTGGTCTGAGCAGCAGCACTTTTCATATGGCTGTTTAGTGCTATGGGGATCCAAGCCTGATATGATGTAGTTCTGCGGTCCCGTTTTTAGCCTGACTAAACCTGCTACGGTTCCCCCTAAAGCACTATTCACACCCATGCTAGCCCAACATTCAGGTCTGCAGAAGCAAGGGGGACAGAGGCCAGTTAGCCAAGCAATAGCCACAAATATGAAAGGTGGAGAATTTCAGCTCCTAGTGGAAGCTGGAGAAGCCGTTATTTCCTTTCTAAAGCTTCCCTATTGGTCAGGGTTGAGATAAGCTTGTGTTCTGGCTGCTGTCAGGTTCGTGTCCTCATATACCTTACTCCTGAAGACCGTCATTGCCAGCTCTGCAAAGTTAAACAGTTCTGCTTTGTTACTGTGAACTGAAGTACATTGTTCATTGAAAGAACCAGCCTAAAATGCAGAGTGCTATCGCTGCCAATGGGTTTTATCCTTGTTGTGCAGGAATCAAAGAATGAGACGATAATTCTGTCCTCCATGTGTCTCTGGTGAGACTGCCAAGAAAAAGGCACCCAATTAGCATCTGCAGCGTTCATATTTTTATTGTGCAGACTCTCGCCTAACAAGGAACTGGTCTGAATCTGGCCTTATTTCACAGAGAGCCCATTGCAGCAACCTGAAGTTTTATACCCACTTCCTTTTTCCTGATCCCTCCAGTTCCGTGGTACCCATCATTTCAAATAAAGAAGCTGTTACAGTAGTAATGTGAACGTGAGCCAAAGGGACCTGTGCGACAAGGATCCAGAGAAGGACCACCGTGCCGCTTAAAAAGGGGCGGAAAGGAAGTGTTCTTGCTCCTCTCCCCCCACATCTTTTCTAGGCTGCTACCTTCTGTCTCCTGCGTACAGTATCTGCTGTCTGTGTGAGTGAAATTTAGTGGCAATTAAGGAGTGAGTGGGAGCCATAAGCTCATTTCATTTAGAACCTGGAAATGGGCTCCTGGGAGTCCGGAGAGGGGAGCGGCGGCTTTCGCTGCACAAAAGCTTCTCCACCCCACTGCTGTAATTCTAAGCACCAAGCTCCAGATCTCAGAATTCAATGCCAGCTCAGATTTACAGAGCATTAAGCGACTGAATTAAATCCTCAGCATTCACTCGGCGTCAGCCTGACTGAGTAAAGGATTTCACGGGCTGGGGTGCTCTACAAGGCCATAATTTATAACATTATGCAGAAGCTGCTCCTCCGAGTTTTATTTTGACTTGCCGCAATTTCTTTTTATTAAGGCCCCAATAGTATTTGCTGTTTTTCTGTTTACTTTGATGTGGGAGTTTTAGATTAAATCTAAATAAATAAATGAGGTTTAAAATTAAATTAGGTTTCATTTGCATGCGTTGGGGAGTGAAGTGCATCTTTCTTTCACCATATAAAACCTAACAGACCCATTACCCATCACAGAGCCCAAAGTTGCTCATGAGAAAAATGACATTTCCCTTTGCGTAGGAAATACTTAAAAGTCCCAAGAATAGATTTATAGGAATATTTTAACCTTTTCTTTGATCCTTGAAATGTCATTGTTCTGTAGGCTACATTGCAAAACGTGACCTTTTATGGGAACCTTGGGATGGATCTGATCTTTGGAAGGCGTTTTAGAGATAATGCATTTTAGAGGGTGCAAAGAACATTCACTCCCAGAAAGGAGCTGAAAATGGTGTTCTTCTGTGGATATTTGTTATGTGTAGAGTGTATTAAAGACAAAAGGATTGTGTATAGTGAAATTTGTACTCCAGAGATGGCAATGAAGAAAATAATAAGAGAACATTGTGACTTCTTTTGTTTTAATGTGCAACAGCTTTATTTTCATTATGTTTAAAAGAAAAATTTAAGTAGTAGAAATTGTGCACATGGGAGTTGGTTGCAAATGAAGATGTTTGAAATGTAACAGCTTTTCATAAGCACTAGCTGTTTGCTTTCCAGACAGAGTACACTGTGACTTCTTGACTGGTGAAATACAAAACTGAGCAGCTTCGGAAGAAAGGGGCACACTCGAAAGCGCCGACCCTGTCTGAGCTGGGTTTTCTCTGCTAGTGACCCCTCTCACCGTTCTGCGCCGTGTCTCTCTGGAGTCCTTTAGTACGGTGCTCACACCAAGTGTGCTCCCTGCCACCTGCAGCAGGAGTTTCCAGGCAAGAGATCTTGGTGCAGAACAACCTGACCTGTTTTGACGTGTTGATGATGACTGTGGAAAGCTGGTGAAGCCAGCAGCTGTGAGCCTGAGGGCCACAGCATTCTCCCTCTGCTTTGCTGGTAACTGCTGTAAACCATTTCTGAAGGAAAGATGCCAGAGCGGCAGTCACCAAAGCTTGTTAGGATGCAGCTAATTCTGTAGCTTTTGCATGTGCAGAGTGACCTGTGGTTGGCACAATATGTCAGATTTTGCCCTGAATGTAAGAGGTGGAGTTTCTGCCACAACGGAGCTTGCAGCATGAGCACGGGGAAACCTCATCAGTGAGGGTGCAGTAAGGAAAATAATAGGTGTGGGGACCAAGGCAGTAGCTTGGCTTGCATCTTGTTGGTTATTTTGCAAGCCAGTTTGCAAGCCACAGTCCATTGGTCTGCAGTGGTGGCCGGACCTAACTTTGGAGGCTTTCATGTGTTAGTTTGTGTTTCCCACTTACCTGCTGCAGGAGGTTTGAAGTGGTTCTTCTCTAATACATCCCTCTAGCTTCTACCAATCTGCCTGTGCCAAAGATTGCACCTGAACCATCATGTTTAATAGCCAGTGCTAGATCTGTCCTCCAAGAATTTATCTAATCACTTTTGGAAGCATTTGTACTTTTGACCTCCAGAAAAGTCCGTGACAGTTTAATTCCACAATTCAAGTATGTGTTGTGTGAAAAATTGTTCCTTTCATTTGTTTTAAACCTGCTGCCTGATCATTTTGCTAGCTGCCTGCTAGTTCCTGTGATATAAGAAATAATGAATAAACATTCCCTATTCCAGTTCTGTATAGCAATCATGATTTTGTAGCTTTTTGTCATATCCCTCTTCAGTCGTATCTTCTCCAAGCTGGAGAGACTTAAACTTTTTTTTTTTTCCCCCTCATCTGGAAGCTGCTTTATCCTTCTCAGCCAGCAGCATCTCGGCATTGTTGTCAACCCTTTTTATTATTTTCTCTGGTTCTATTATGTCCTTTTCAAGGTGGAAAAAAAACAAAACTGCATGTAGTATTCTAGATGTGTACTGTCTATTTATACAATAGCATGTTTAGGACTTCTTAATTCCTTCTCATTCATAGTTCACGATAGCTGTATCCTTGGTTTAATTTCACAAAAGCAGAATACAGGGGGATGTGGTTGAAAAGCAGTGCTTTAGGAGAATCCAGTGGGGTCAGGAGAAGCCGTGTTCCCCAGAGCTGCAGATCTGTAGCTCAAATCATGATTTATCATTTTCTTTCCTATGGTCTCCATCCATCACCCTTCATTTCACATTCTAATTCTCTCATTTCTTCAGTGTCATGAATTGCTCATCTAGAAAACTTCCTAATGGAAGATGTCAGAAATGTAGGTGTATTCTCCTTCCCCGTTCCTTAGAGAAATTAACTCCTGAATACCTCCTGTTTCTGAGCTATTTGTTTTTATTTAGGATGCCGTTCTTGCAAAGAGTTGCTGTTTTGTAGCACCAAGTTGCTCAAAGAGAGAAGGCCAAGTACTGGATTTACTTCATCTTATGAGTTCAGTCTTCAATATGAATGCCTTCTGGATGACATACTCCTTTTATACATGATTCTTGGAAGGGTGTTGACCTTAATAAGCTTGTGATACGTTTGTAAATGCAGCAGTTCCCACTCACAAAATAAAAATTGATAAATATTTTGGTGGAATATAGTAGATCCAATCTCGTATTAATGAAGTGATGATGTGTGTCTGAAAAGCTTCTCTTGTCTGATTGGAGTGACAAGAATGATGCCAAGTGTTTAACTGGCATGCTGAAAATCACAGTGCAAGCCCCATCTTTTCAGTAAAGATCAATTTCCACCTCTTTTCAAGAGGTAGTAAGCAGGAATTTTGAAACAAAAATATATTCCCAAATTATTTTGTAGGCATATTGCATCTTCACAAATTCTAATCTTAGAGTGAATTTGTCATTTGACATTTGGGGGGTTTTGGAGCACCCAAGCACTGCCAACCCTCCTACCCCAAAACAGTAATGTTTAAGTTGGATATTCAAGGAATGTAAGTTTTGCATGGCGTATTGAATTGCTAAATTCAGAATTTGTAATTTGTTTTCATGTTGTAAAGTGTATCCTTGTCCAAACCCTTTTTTTCTTATCTGCCACTTCTTCCTTCGCCCTCCAGCTCCATGTGCTCTAACTGTCTAATAATTGTGATTACCTGAACAGCTGGTTCCCAGCTGAGGAAAAAATGATCCCAGGGAGTGTCTTTTCCAGAAGATATTCCAGTTAATGGGCCCTTGCTGAGAAATGTGACTGGGAGGAGATGGCTGTGTGAGGAGCAGCTCAAGGACTGCACAGTTGTAGCTGTCAGAGAAAATTGCAGCCAACAGAGGGGTGGACTCAGAAAGCAAAGCTGCTGAGGAAAGCAAAGCCAAGATGCGGTATCTTGGATAATTAGTAGGTTATGTTCAGTCCTGGGGCTCTTGCAGAAAGGTATGGCTCAGTCCCACTGCTCCTGGAAATCATGGGATTCTTTTTCTCTTCTTTGTGCTAGCTGCCTCTCTCCCACAGCAATTGCTCTGTTTCTCCATTCCCGTTCACCAACCGAGAGCTGCTCCTCACCACATCCCCCTTCTGCCCCTAGTGGCTCTAGAGATGCAGTCACAAGACAAATTAGCCATCCCTCTACAGGGACACAATTTTAAGCCCACCACCTTGGCACAGTATTTGCATGTAGGGGAGTTTGGACTAGAATCTGTAGAAGAAGCACAGCCTGTGGAGAGCATTCACCACTACTTTACAAGTAGATGTGTGATTTTTGCAGCCGGCTTCATGACAGCTTGCACTTGAAGAGGGAGGAGGAAAACTAGATATATCAAATTATGGGCTGAAAATTGTTTGCTCAGATCTATTCAAGACTTTGCTGTCACCCAGTGTGAAGACATGGCACCTGGCTGGGAAGCACAACACAGGGCTGCAGTATGTTTTTAGTCCCCAGTGGTATAATGTCACTTGCAGTGCTGACAGAAAAGCTGATGGCTGCGTAAGGAGACACCTGAACCTGTTGTCACCTTGATTGCTCTGCTCATAATACTCTTCCCCTCTTGGCCCTTGTCTACTTCGAGGTTCTCAGAACAACAGTCTTCACAGGTGTTTAGAAAGTGTTTTGACACACAGACCTGTATGTGCTCTTGCAGAGCATAACACACCTCTGTGATGTGTGTGTTAGGGTATCATCACCATGTTTACCTCGTGTAGTCCAAATGAGTAACTCTGTTCTTGTTTGTTTTCCCTTCCCCTCCCATGCTGACAGCAACCTGCGAGTTAGGCGTTAGCAGCGCATCTGAAGTTGCAAACAGGGGCTCTGTGAAATACCAGCCTTTAGGAGAGACGACAGTGGAGGCCACGGTATTGCAGTGTGCGCTTGCGCTGTTGCCGGTGAATCATTAAAACAGGTGCTGAGCTGTAGCATTAATGTTGTCTTTTCTCTGGTGTCAGTAGCATGGGAACGCAGAACTGATACGCTCTGAGTTGTGGTCACAGGTGCTGTCTGCTCACTTTAATGCAGGGACTGTAATAGCTCTTATTTCTCATGGATCTCATAGCTGGTGCACAACTCTTCTCCCAGGTTGGCTGTCTGGATCTGTCTCTTGTTCAGATACGCTTCTCCTCCTTGCCTCCAAGCTCTTTTGGGTCTTAGCAGAACCATATGGAGCCTAGTGCCACAGTGTTAGGAAGTCTGTGCTGCGACATGCCAGACAGACGTCTCAGACACGGATACCCGGCAGGCGTGTTCAGACAGCCCATGCCACAGGATTTTTGCAGGTCTTGTTTTGAAATGATTGTCACCTGTGCTTCACCAGGTTGGGCCCCAAGGCCATAACAGTATAAGCAAACTTATTAGGGAAACTAATACCTAAGAATCAAAGATTTGCAAAAACAAGAAGCAAACTTATTATGGTGGGGAAAAAAAAAGGTGTGTGACACAGGTGTTGCTGAAGCTTAAGGATAGGTAGTTCTAAAAACTTGATGTTTTGATAGTTCAGGTTAGGTTTGTCAGATCATCGGTCTGTAGTGTTGTTTATTCCTGACATGTTAACTGTGTGTCTGGTTCACAGGCTAAGAGTAAGGGAGTTCCCGCCTCCATTCCCGCTACAATGACAAACTATCGTTACTGTTCTTATGTATAAAATGTGCCCTATGTATCAACCCTCTATTTCAACCCAGACAGTAGTGGCAAAATTCCACAGTGATTCCTCAAGAAAAGTCTATGAGGAAAATTTTTCCCCTTTAGCCTTTCCTTTTCCTCTTTTCTTTCTTCCCTGCTCCATTCTCCTCTTTAACTTCTGAAAAGAAGACAGTACCTCCACAGCATGTTTCAGAACAGGTTTTGTCTTGGGGCTTCTGTGCTTTCCACATTCTTGTCTTCAGACATGGGCTTGCATTATAATTGTATGAGCCTTGGTTCCACATCCTACCATAAATCAGCCTTAGTACTTACTGTTCATTATTTCTTGCACGGTGACTGTCAGGAAACTGGATGGAAGTTGCCTCTTCAGATCTTGTCTTTCTTCCTCTCAGTACTAAGCGTGACAAAGGGAAGATCTGCACTCTGTAGGGTTTACAAAGTTCAGAGGAACAGAGATACCATGCAAGGTGAAGACCTAAATGGTTTCATTGTTTTTTGGACCCTTTGGTTACCATCGGTGCTGTTGTGTCCAGCAGGACTTGCTTAAAGATCCATGAAAATGTGTCTTTGTGGAGCATTGCCATGGAGTGGGGGGTCAGGTGAATGAAGCCAGAATTAGAGCAAGGGGGAACGTTGAGAATAAATCCTGAAAGAAGCTTTGGGACTCCAAAGACGTCAGCATCCCCTGTAAGCCTTCAGTGCAGGGGTTGCTTCGACTAGCTTTTGCTTACCTGGTCTCCATGTATTCCCTGAAGTCAGGTAGCTACGTGGGCCTTGTCTGACCTGTAACAGTGTAGAGAAGTGGAATCATTTCTTGCTGTCCACTGCTTTCCAGATGTCTTTAGAAAGTATGTGTTTTTCTTTTACCTTTTGTGTTTCTTTCCCTTTCTGCTTCTCCTTTATGATGAAAGAACTCAACAAAATTCCCTTTTTTTTTACATAAGTCTGTACAAAATCCTCTACGAGTTGCTTCATATTGTAGTGCATTTTTCGTAGTACGGTCGCTTTTTAATACACAATTTTTGTGCTTAGTCTTGCATCAATCCTGTCAAAGGTATGCTAAGGATGAAGTCAAATGGCTGATACTGTTTTAAGTTTGGTGGGACCTTAGTCTGTGAGACAGAGCATTGCAGTAGCATAACACAATGTCTGTGCAATACTAATAGGGCAAGCAATTAAACTATAACAACCATGACCTCTGAAATGCATTGTCTTGGTGTACAGTAAATTTTTGCTTGTTAAATGTTCATGTTGCTTCCTCAAAAACTGGATTTAGAGGTTTTTCACTTTACAGTCTGGATCTAATTGGTGCATGGTACAGATTTATTTCTTGGAGAGGTCAAATAAACAGTATATTTCATTGCTAGGCTCACTGGGGATTTGATTTTTTCAAATTATATTTCTATCAAATATTCATTCGTCTATTTTATAGTCCGCAGAGGACTTGAAGCCATTGGTCCTTGCAGCAAGTGAATTCACCCAATGGGTTCACTTCTACTTCAGCTTCTCCGTTAGCACGTTGTGCCAGTGGATGGACAGGTTGAGTGAGGGTATCAATGTTTCATTCATCGGGCCATGGCTTGCTTTCTCCTGCGATGAAAATGCCTTATGAACCATCTGGGCAGATGACTTAGAGTCTCTTAGTATTGCTGCAGTCCAGGGTCTAGCAGCAATTCCTTTATTTGCTCTGCTGTCAGACTTGGAGGCTTCTGGTGTGAGCAGTTTATATTGAACTTCAACCTATTAGACTGCCTTGATAGAGCGTGCAAGACTGCATATAGTAAAAAAAATAAAAAAATATATAAAAAAAAGTTGTCTACTGGGAGAACATTAAGGGAGCAAGGGGAAGTATGCAAAAATCAGAAAGTGTGCATCCCCAGTTTGGCAGATGAATCCGAACTCTGCCCTTTGCTGTATTTGCATTGCAGTATTGTATTTAATACTGCCATGACTTAATAGCTCTTAGATAGTACACTGTAGTGGAATTTGTTCATTCTATGCAACTTTAGAAACACTTGCAGCATTTTCATTTTCTTCCTGGATTTCTCTGTGTTTTCATTATCAGAATGTGTCAGAATTTCACCTCTTACAGATGTTCTCACTAAATAGGTTACACCATTAAATTTGCAAGTATTAGACCTGTTCTGTTATAGAGCTGAGGCAGCTATCAACAAACCTGACTTGACCTTTTTACATACGGCTACTTTAGCTGTAATTTAGGGAATAGGGTAAATAAACAGGGATCTAAATCACTGGCAAGCTTATGTTATCTCTATATGCAGTTCAACTGCTTTCCTCCCGTGAAATAAATTAGGAGTGTGGTCTATTAAGGTCAATCTGCTTATTTCCAAATTTAAAATGGTGTTTTTCAACTACACTGCTTCTTGTACACTGTTGAATTGGGCAACATTTTTAATAACGCAAGTATGTTTGAGGAGTGGGATGGGAGACAATTCCTTAGCTATCTGCTATTCAACCCCAATTTTTGTAATAATGTCCATGAAAGAAGCAGAAGGGGAAAAGCTACCAAGAGCAAGGACTGTCTTGATGAGAGTGCACTTTTTATCCAAACTGTTGCTTAAGTGCTCATGGAGAATATAGGAGAGTCAGATGAAAGTCTGTGCTTTTGAGTAAGAAGGCTTTCCATCGCTCAGAACAGCTCCTTTGCTGCCAAGCTGGAGTGCTTTGAGGGTGGTGTCCCATGGTCGTTCCTCTGCACAGCCCCATGGAGACACAGACTGAAACCTTGAGCCCGATAGTCAGAAATCTCATCTGGCCGGATGGGGGGGAGGGAGGGGGTGTTCCACCTTTTGCTCCACTTCACAGTTCATTATTATGGTATAGAAAAAACACCAAAAGAAGTCAGTTGAAAATGCAGAATAGCCTAAGCAGCCTAAGCACCTAGTACGCTGCAAGCAACTTGGAGATAAAATTTTGAAACATTAGAGCAACTGAACCTAGTTTTCTTCTATCTTTGGTGATAGATGCTCTAGCCTCTGAGTTATTACATAAAAAGGAAATGCACCACTGGTTTTGTGAATCCGACCATTTATTTTCATAACTTTTTTTCCTATTCTAACAGGTGATATAAAGGACATGTTTTGTTCTGAATTAACTAGAATATTTCATGTTGAGCTAAACAATGTTTTCCACTTTCCTTTTTTCCATGCTGAAGAATTTTAAATTGAATTTGATTTGAAGCAGATCTTTATCTCGTTCACTTTAATAACTTCTCATAAAGTGTCCATTTCAGCACACCTGGGGGTACTATTATTAGTATTATTATTTTAAAGTATTTTATTGAATAGCTTGTGACCAGCTTTACTGAATATTCTGGTCCAGTGAATTTCAGTCTGTGATCTCACGGCAGTTGGGAGGCTCTGGATTCTTTGCTGCAAAATTGGTTAAGAAAAATAAGCTCATTTATCCTGTATTAAATCAGCAGCATTTCTTTAGGATTAAGATCACTGTTATAAAATGTTTTTGGGGCCAGAGGTTGAAAACATTGAAAACTGCTGCTCTAGTCTGAGCCAGCAAAGCACATAGACACCTCCTTAATTTTAAGGAGTGTGAAATGTACCGTGGGCTTTTGTGAAACTCATGATTTTATGAAGCATTTTTCAGGATTGAGGTAGAGCACTCGGTGCAGGGCAAAAAGAAGTCCCTAATGAGCTTACCAGCAAACCCCACAGGCGTACTCAGCGTGTGCTTTTTAAACATGTATAATTGGGTCAAATGAAAACTAATTCCCATTGGAGTCGGGCCGTGCCCAAGGAACCCTTCCGGGATTATTCTTTGAAATCCTTCAGGCAGAACTATTTCCGTGCCAGTTTCAACTTCAAAACCCTTCGACTGTGGAACTGTTTGAGAATAGACTACAAGAATTCTTCCATGAGAATTTTCCTGTTCTTCACATTCCCCCCTAACATACGTCTTTCTTGCTTTCCCAGCACATCCCCATGTACTAAAAAAGGGCAGGAGCAATTTTGTCAAACTTCCCAAGAAGTGGGGTCTTTGAGCAGAGTTTCAGCTTGCAGAACTTGGATTTAAGAAGTTAGTATTTTGAGGAACTGTTGGCCCCTGGAAATGCAGGTTTATAATGAAAATTCACCTGTGAACCTTGAGTCTGTTTCGTTAGGGTAAGAAAAATCAATTCACTAAAAAAAAAAAAAAAAGATTTTCTGCAAATGGTACCCCCCTGCCCTTTTGTGCTGGGGTATTAAGTTTGTAGCTTACAGTTGCACCCACTGTTTTTTCTGTCCCTTGATACACTTTCTGGGGACACCATAAAATATAGGGAAGAAACAAATGAAATATTGTCATTGACAGCCTGGAGGGCTGTCAGTGTGCAAAAGTTCTAAATTAAAGACAAGCTTAGCCTAAATTAGTGTGTCTGAATCTGTGAATGAGTTGACACATGGCCGTGCTTACTCTTTGAAGCTCGAGCTGCTAGAGCTCTACAGATACAGAACTTCATCATCATAAGTGCCCGGTCTTCTCATTAATTGATCGTGTGTAACATGCTGTGTTGGCATTCTTACCTGCTAGTAGAACTTGCAAAGTTGTCTGCCTGTTTCTTTCCTTAGCACTATGCTCCAAGCCTTCACCCATTCCCTTTCACTTGTTAGCACAAGTTTTCTCCTTGATATCCCGGTCTGATCTGTCTATGCTGAAGACGAAGCATCTTCCCTTTGGCTAGAGCACATTTAAGAACCTGCAGGAAGTCTAAAAGCAAAGCAGCTAGTTAGCTTTCTGAGTACATGGTGAAGTTCACCCATCCCAGTGCTGTCCCTCTGATGTGGAAGTGAGACCTTCTGGTTTCCCTCTCAAGCGTTGGCCTCTGCATTAGTAGCAGCAGGATTCCTCCTCCTAACTGATAGATGCAAGCTGAGACACCCTCAGGCTCTTGGAGATGGGCTTTAGCTCCAAAAGTTAGTGCATCTCATTTTAATCTTGGCTCTCTGATTTCTGAAAATGCTGCTTTACTTGAAATGGCTCTGTTGTTTAAGACCTGACACACCATGTGATACTTTGCATAGAAAGTTGGAGGGCACTTGCCAGAGGACAGTGTTACCCCTTAACGGTGTTTCAATTTGTAGTCTATGTTAAATGGATTCTCTGATCTTCTCTGGGGTATTTGTCATTCTGGACGGTGAAAACCAACCTAATCTCTTGGGAACAAAGAGGAGTTATACCTTGCCTTTTGGAAGGGAGCTCTCTTCAGTTTAGGACTGCTGTGCAGAGCAGGTAGATTTAATCTCTTACTGAACTCCTGATTTCACACTCCTATAGGGATACTCGCAGGCAAGGAGGGTTAAAATTCCACTCAGTGTCAGGGGAATGCGACTGATGCAATCAGCCTTCCCTAGCTGTAGCTTCTCTGCTTTCCACTCTTCATGTAATATATAATCATCTCTGCTTCTGGACTGTGCTAGCAAGGGCTGATAATGTGCAGCATGGGGTGCGTAAATATTGCGACCCTTTGCATTTCCGGTGGACTAGTCTACAGTTTAGGATTTGGGGTTTGTACGTGTGTTATTTAGGCAGCAGTATAGCTTATTGCTTCTATATAGAGGAATGAGTGCTCAGGGTGGCAAGTGCAGGGAGAAGATTGGTCATCGTCCAGGAATAAAATAATCCCTTGGAGCTAAACTCTGCTTTATGGGCAGACTGTCATTCATGCAGATCCCATTAACCTGGAGAGGAGCCTCATGAGTTTGCATAGCCAAGGGCAGTGTTTGGCCCCCAGCATACAAGCATCGTGCTGGGGATTGCAAATCTTGAGAGGTAACGAGCAGCAGCCCTGATGTTTGGTGTATTTGCGGATGCAGGAGGCTGCGTGCGGTTTAGCCTAATGCGCAGTGGTGCTTTGGGAGGTGCCAGAGCTTTATAGATTTCCTGCATTTATACAAATTAACATAGTCATGGTAGCAAATGACTGTGATTTTTCCTAAAGATGAACAAACTGTGGATCTAATAGGGACCTGCTATTTTCAGTAATTTGACAATGCTGCTTCCCTAAATGAGGCCAGGGAGGAATTTTTTACTCAAACTGGCCTCAGTGCAGCCCTCCAATCCATTTTAATTTTTGTTCTTGTCACAGCAAATAAGACTTACCCCAGACAACAAGTAGCACCTAAGAATGATGGTTTCTCTGCTTGTTACCCAGCAGAACTAAACCTGAAGTTAGCCCTGGGAGATCCGTGTGTATCTGGTGCAGCATGCATGGAGTTCATCAGAACAAACCAGAATTGACGACATCTTTAGAGAGGAAAAAAAGAAAAAAGGAAATCAATTGGTCCTGGTGTCAGAGCTGATCAAATGTAAAAGAAGAAAAGCATTGCCTGACAGTATCTGAGGTGGGATAATTCTCGTCAAAATACCACCTGTGTCAATATCAAATAGCTGCTGTGATAAGAAAATAATTTTCCCCATTTGAGAGGATATTGAGTACTAAGATTTTTACATCTTCTTAGAAACTTGAAAGCAGCCCTTTTGTCCTCCCGATCGGCATAGATTTTTTTTTTCCACTGGACAAACATTGATTTTTCTTGCTGCCAAACTCTGCATTTCTAATGGAGCTTGAAATTAACATGATTTTTTCTGTTGGTGTTGTTGTTTACCTCCTTGTTTGTGCCCCAACAACCTAATTGATGTTGACACAGCTTTAGGAACGACATTTCTTAAAGTTTTAGTTGAGCACAGCAGAGAAAGCAAGATGCTTCGCTTTGTGCAAGCAGGACACAAATTATGGCTACCACATGGCATGTAAGGGTGGTTTTATGTGGCTGTGACACTGGTAGGAAAGCTTGGGGAAGTTTGCATTTGTTTATTTGAAGATAGCTGTGATCCACAGGGCGTTCTTTATCGCACTCGCCTGGGATGATCTCTTCAGCGTGCTGAACACATAACCTTGAGGCAGCAGCTGCAGCAGCAGCATCCTGCAATTCTGCTCCTGAGGTGGCGAAACTCTCCTAGTGTTTCTGCAGAAACCTTTTGTGAGGTCAGTAAATTAATCGCATCCTGAATTCCAGCGAAGACATCTTGATTCAGAGAAAATGGCAATTAAGCTGAGAGGAGAACTGCCTTCTTCAAGCCTTCCTAACGCCTTCTTCAAGTCAAAATTCACGGTCCCTTTTGACCTGACGAATTCAGGAGCTGAATTGGGGTGCTACCCTTGTAGAGAGCTGTAGTCAATACAATAATCCACTCTTGTCTGGAGTGCCATGGAGCAGCTGGCTAACTTTAGCAATTTCAACTGGCTATAAATTACAATGGACAGTTTGTAGAGTAATTTGAAAATGTCTTAGTATTACTTTCTTGAAACTGTTCCTAAAGTTTCTTTTGGTCCCTGTGCTAGTTCCCCTTCCTCCTACCATATTTGATAGGAAAAAAATCTTTCTTGCCAAAGATACTTGTATGGTATGGCTGAACTTCCAAGTTGTAGGTACGAATAGGTTATAACAGTAACAGATTTCTTCTTTCTTTTGGTGTTCACACAGCAGGTTTAAAGAAATAACGTCGTTAGAAATAACTAAAGGTAAGATACTCTTGAGTCTCCCCATCCTGGATCTTTGGGTAACATGGATGATCTGAGAGATCTTTTTACCTCTCCAAGACAAGAAAGACTATTAGTAAAAGCCATCTTTGTTCACAACAATTTGGATTCATATGGGCCTAGTCTCATTTCCTCAACTGTCTGCCAAGAATAAGACGCGATCTTTGGCAAGGGTTCGCACTCCGTTGCATTGAGAGCAAGAGATACATGCACTGACCAATTCTGTATGAAATGTGACTGGCAGAGTGGCCCAAGTATTGGGTCAGCAATTTTCCATCAAATTGCTATCGGTTATTGTTGATACGGAATGGAGGTCGTTAATTAAGCCGAAAGTATTTGGGCAGTTCAGGGTCGAGACTTGAGCAGCTCTTATTCAGTGAGTAAGAGCCTGCTATCAACATTATTGTTAGCTATTACAGCTAGCAATTCTTTCAAAATTAATGTGTTAATGTACGGTTCTACTTAGGAAAGTGACTGAGTGTGAACATGACACCATACATTCAGTATTTATTTTCACTCACTGACTTACAAACTAAAATCTGTTCACTTTCCAACTCCAGGGATGATTTTTCTGTCAGCCAGAGGCACAGACTTCACCAGGGATCTGGGAGGATCAGTCTATGGAGTCTTTATCACAAGTGATGACGTGTGAAACAGACATAAAGCAGGATTCAAGGCATGTATTGTAGAAGTGTGCAGCATCCCTGTTAATGATGCACACAACATGCCAAAATCCCTCCTGTTCTCTGCTCTTGCCTCTGCAGTACCAAAAAGCAATTGAGAACTCATGCATGTTAGTAAAGTCAGTGGTTTAAAAAGGCAGGAGGGACAGGAACAGAGATGGGGTATAAGGTGGTCATCATTTTGCTGCACTGTCTTTTCTTCTGGATTGTCCTGTTCTATCTGTGTGAAGCTCCCAGAGATGAGGTTATGCCTTAGGATAGTGTAGCTATAATATATGAGAAAGCCCAAAGCTTTGTGCTCTAGGATGGAGAATCTGGAAGGGATCATACAGGAGTGCGTCAGCAATCTTTCATCAGCCAGATAAAGGTGTTAATGAGCAGCACCGTTGTTCTGTCAGGTTTATCACAAGCCAGCATAAGAAATGTGGTTTCAAGGTCTTTTCCAGCTCTTGGCTGTGATGCTGTGGGCCTTGACTCAGCAGCATTCAGTGGCGTTCCCTGCCCCAAGTGTTCTACTCCTGCTCATTTCTGCTATTAGGATTGAAGTGTCGTATTATATTAAGACCCCTGTAGATGTCAACAGCGTGGAAGGCTTCCCTTTCACTTTAGCAGGAATGGAGACTGAGGTAACTGTGTTGCTGAAGGCGTCTGACGGAATTTTGCTAATAAGATTGAATTTTGTGACGTTTGCATCCTATTAGGACAAGTGGGGATCAGGCCTGTGAGCCTGACAGAAAAACGCAAACATAATGGAAAGTCACTGATGAATATTAATAGGCTATGAAACGATACAAGGCCAAAACGTTGATGAGTCGGGAGAAAGCAAGCCACAGCTACGTGGTGAAGCACAGCGGCCTCCGCTCTCCCCACTTCCTCCGCCACCGCCCTGTGGCCTGTCTCCCAGGGCCTGATAAATCTGGGGATGCGTCACAGGAATCTGGTAGCTTTCCAGAGCCAATGTGGGCTCCACAGCCTGCAGCCTGTGTGTGCTATGAGCACAGCTGAGGTACGCGATCCAGGAGAGAAGCCCCGCGCTCCAGTCTTCAGTCTTGCCCAGCAGCCCTGTCGGCATCAGCCCTCCGACTGGCCAAAGTGTCCTTTCTCAAAGCAGCTTGGCTCATTCTTCCTCGTCATCTTCGTGAGTGAGCTGCCGCCCCTGTCAGTGCTCTGTGTGCCTCTCTAAGCTCAGTGTGGAGCAACAGCTCCTGTTTCCCCGTGTCTCTGGGGAGCAGGTGGCAGACGGCCCTGGTGTTCTGCCCCCGGCTCGCATCCCCCAGAGCAGCGCAGGGAATCGCCACCGTGGTTTGCACGGTTCTGCCTGCGGCGGGCGCAGCCGTGGTGCCTGCCCGCAGTGCTGCAGTTCATGGCTGCTGTTTTACCCTCCGCTGGAGGTTTCTCTTTTTATTCGCCCAGGTAAGAATTGCCTTTCTCGGTGCATTTTTAACATTTGAAACATTATGCGAACATGCATCATCCCGCCACACAACTGTCCGACAGAGGAGTTCACTGAGCGGGGATTAAATTTGTATTTCTAGGCCTGAGCTCCCACGCGCGGCCCTTCATCCCTATCCCACCTGCCACTGCAGACACTCCTTTGTGCAGCACATGGAAATGGTGTTGAACCTTTGGGCCAGAAATTCATGGCACGTACTGGCCTTCCAATTTGTTGCTGTTTCATTTCTTACAGTGCTGATCTTTCAACAGAAGCGCTTGAAAATCCCCAGGACATTGATAATCTTTCTTTACACACCTTTCTTTATCAATTGAATTATTTACTAAAGAGATGTGTTCATATTTTATTGATATAATTTGAGGTGTAATTTTATTCTTTTTCCCACAGCACTCTTAAAGGAAACAACATTTTCTTCTGTGTTGCTTTGATTTGCTTTTGTTTAATCTATCCCTGGACTTCTAAGCATTTTATTTTTTTTTTTTTTTTTTTTTTTTTTTTGGGAGGAAACTGAGTCATAGATGTTAAGTGAATTGCTCCTGTTGGCAGAAGAGAGCAGCGGTAGATGAGAAATAAGATCTAGATACCATGCCTGCTAGTCAAGTGCTGGCTGCACTAAAATGATATCAGGCAACATGTGCCAGTAAAGTTGGCCTTCCAGATGTTAGCAAACTGCCCATGAGGGAGGGATTTTTAAGTAGGACTTACTGAAAGTGGTGTTTTCAACTTCTCGGTAATGGTTTCATGGCTGGAATTCATTTTCTTGCTTCACTGCTGTCTTCTATCATCTTTGCTATTACTTTTAGTTGCTTTCTGCCTCAATTTCCCATCTGTTAAATGGGGCTAGCAGCATCTGCCCTTTTAACAGGCAAGCTGAATGCAGAGTGTTAAAGGGTTTGGGTTCTATAGAAGCACATAAGGTAGCTCTGTTAATAATCCACAGCAATGTCCCCTAGTAAAACGGGGCCCAGGCGGATTTGCCTGAAACACCTAAAGCTTGTTAAAGAAGTGAATAACTAACTTAATTAACTGCCCTCCTCTTAATTTTCCTGTTCTTTGGCAGTCAAGTGAAAAACCAAGTCACATTCCTGTGCTGTCATCTCTGGTCCCCGATTGTTGAGAAGGGTTTTTTATGCCTGGCCTCTTCAGGAAAAGGCTGCTTGTTTGCATTGTATTTGCGGCATAATTACTAATGGTACAGATCATTTTTATTAGCCAAGCTGTCTGCATTAAAATGATAGATTTTTTGCATTATTAAGAACATCCAAGGGAGCCTCTGCAGCGGCAGGAGAAAGATGATAATTTTTCGTTTAGCTTAAGAGCAGATGGTTACAGAAACATTCTATGTAAATAAATTAAGGAGAAGCCACCCTCGCTAATAGTTAAGTAAACAGGTTTGGAAACAGACGGCTCAGGACCAGGTCTTTCTGTTCTCTTCCTTTCCTGGAAGCGCTTTTTTTTCCTGCTCTGCAGCTTACATCCCCATATAGATAGGGTTTTAATTAAACCAATTTGCTTTTGGTCCAAATTGTCGAAAACGGCTTCCTTCGTGCAGAAGCAAGGGCAGCTTTCAGGAGCACCAGAGAACACTTACTAGCCTAGGTGTCTGGGCAGTAATCAGTGTTATTGAGAGGCATTTCCAAAGGTCTGTTGCAGTGGCAGCAAGGAATTGGGAGGTTGGAGAGAAGTATCAGTGATGTATATTGTATCTCCATTCTGCAATCTCTGAATGAGCACTGGAGTCACAGTGCCATGCCTGCCCTAGAGAATCTCTCCTCAACAGAACAAGTAAATTAGAAGTGGAGAAACAAGAGGTAATTGGAGGAGGAAGGCCCAGTTCCACAACACAAGGGCTGCAAATGCTCAGCTGCAGTAGCTGGAGAAGAAAGTAGGGGTTCTCTTCCAGGCATTCAAAATGAAACAAGAGGTTGGAAAGGGGAAATAGTGAAAAACCTATTCTTTATAGGGCTCACTGAACAAAAAGCTACAAGAGCCTCTACAGGAGTCTGGCAGATGTGCTTCTTGCCAAGCTCCCTAGAGGCACATCCAGAATGAAAGCACTTGCAAGCAGGATTGGCATCTCAGGCATTAGCAGAATATGACTAGTGTCCGCTCTCAGGGGGGGAGCGCGTGCAGATGAGGTGGTTGTTTCTCAGTTGATGGAGACTGGAGCCGAAGGAGGGCCACACGTCTTCTGAATGTGGAACAGATATTTTTAAGAAGTGACTTAAGAGCTGTTTCTGGATTCTTACATAGACTCTCTGCTGGATGTAGATGCAGGAAAAAGGATGACACAAATCGGTTTGCATGTTACTGTTGTGGGTAATTGTACTTAAATGTCATAGAGTAAAAATTGATGACCAAAGACTGGAATAAGAGAATTTTAAAAAGATGTAAGAGGACAAAAAAGAAAGAATGTGTGCGCAGGGACTGATAAGAATATCTTGTGTAAACTGGGAACTCATCTGTTAGAGGAGATGGGGAAAGGAAAGAATTTGATTATATTAGTTGATCAAGGAAATTACTGCATCCTGCCAATATACTGGAGTTCCTGTATAAAAGCATGTGCATGTGCAGTGCCAGGCTGTATGGGCTGAGGTTGGCCTGTGTCCTCAGAGAGGAGGAGCTGCCCATGCCTGTCGAGGGCCTGCGTTCTGCGTTTGCACCACCAGACTCCCCTGTTCAGAAACAACTGGGCTGAGACTGGAACCGAGGAACAGAGAGAGGGTGATGAGGGAATGAAGAGTCTGTTCTATACGTGGGGAGTGGAAGTGTGTTGCTTGTTTAATCTAGCAAAACAAAGGCCGAGAGGAGATATGAATGCTGTCTATAAACACATCAGAGGAGTAAACACCAGGGACGGGGAAGAGCGATTTAAACTAAAAGACAACATTGGCACAAGAGGAAATGAGTATAAACAGTCCATGAATACACTGAGGCTGCAAATTAGAAGCAGAAGTCTTCTAAGCAGAAGTCAAGGGAGAGTTTAGATGGCCAAGAGTACTGGGGCGAATAATGTATCTAGTTTTAATATGGAGTTTGATTAGTTATTTGAGAATTAGTTAATGTGATTGCCTGTGGCAGCGGAAGACTGGATACAATAATCCCATGTTTTTATAGTCCTGTATGAGGGAAGATCATGCTGAAAAAAGCAGTCTGGACTTTGGATATCTCCAGAGTCAAGTTATATGTTGCTTATATGCTTCCCAAGAATTTCTGCCACCAAATCCTTCACAATGAAAAGGGAAATCTTAAGGAAGTGGCCAGCTTCCTGATACCCACTCTGATAAAGTCATAATTTGTGAGAGCAGGCTGTTTCCTCAAAGCTGAGAACTGCTTAAACATTAGGAAAGTGTGAAATTTTGCAAGTGTGAACAGCTTTAAAGTCAGCACTAAAACTGTTAGGCGTGCACAGTGAAAATTTCCCAACCAACCTTAATTGCTGCCAGTGCTTCACCCCCTAAAGCTAGTGACAGCCCTGTTCTTGAGCAACATATATCTTCACTGCATCAGTAACTCTGGAAATGGAGAAGTGACCTGTCTGTGGTCTCCCGTTCCCTTGTTTGATGGACTGCTTTATTTCCCCCATACTGTAACATTTGAACCAAAGTGCGTGTCTCTCCACGCGGCAAACTTCCAAAACAAGGAGTTGGCAGTGTAGAAAATTCAGTTGTTCCCCAGAAGTAACCACATCATGGACTCCCCTCACCAGAATAAAATATGTAGAATTTTGATACATGCTCTACATTTCCGTGGGTGACAGAGGTATGGATGGAGGTGAAATTTATGCCAACAAGAGGTCTTCGTCTGCAAAAACAATTTTTCCGTATTACAGGGTTAATGTTTTAGCTGCTGCAGGCAGGTATCACCTTATTTTTTTTCCTAAACTTCCTTATTAACAAGCCCTTATCCAGATGTTGTAGGCGAGGGGTGAAAGGAGAAGGTTTTAAGGAGAGGGAGCAGAGTCATATTTCTTCAAGGCCTTTAAAAACTGCGTAATCCGTAGCTTTCTAGAGCGAAGGGCAGCTGGGGGTTAAGTGACTGAATTGTGATGTTGCAGCCTTTTGCCAGTTGGATTAGCAAAACTGAAGGATTTTTGCTTTGATTAACAAGATAATTAGAACTGTATTTGTAAGCGTAAGCTTCAGTGAGCTTTGCAAGGACTCATTTCTTGTCCTGACCTCAGAGGTGCAGTGACTCCCTAATGTTGCTCAGAGCATCTGTGTAAAGCCCTCTTTTTTTCTATGGCTGGGGCTCTTCCCTGCCCTATGCTAAACTCTCCTTTGGCAGTGGTGCAATTTCATAGCTCCTGGGTTTTTTCCAGGTTGCTGCCAGTCTGCTTAAATAATTCACCCTGCGGTCATTAACACAGTAAAGTTGTGTGAGTTGTGAGGGTCAGGGTCAGGCAGGCAAGGGCCTTGGTGTCGCTGGGGACAGAGGAGAAGAGCCCGGCTGCATTACAATGGGCTGCTTGACTCTCTGCTCCCCCTCGCTGACCTTGTGGCGGTCCCTTGGCTTTGTCCTCCCATCCCCTTTGCTCTTCCTTTCACTGTAGAAATCAGTCCCACCAAGTGAGTCTAACTCACAGTAAAGTCTTCATAGTTAAGATGCTGACTTCAGAGAAAAACTGAAATTCTCATCAATCATTTGGCCTAGACAGCATCTCTCAGTAGGCAAATTTTCTCCTGGCAGCATGTGCTGTCACTCTTGAATCTGTACCTGTTTTCCTACCCTTTTTACAAAGTGCCCCTTTGCTAACTCCAAACTATACACTGAACTTGAGAGAGTGCACAGTCTCGCCTCGTGTATCTGTGCCATCCTGAGGTTCCAAACCAAATGGATTATAAACTTCATAAATAACAACCTGATTAACGATGCTCTTTGAGCAGGGGAAGGTGAGGGGCAGGGGTAATGTACTTTGCCAGCTAAGCAGGCTGAGCCATGATTTGAGTGATCTTCCAGAAAATTAAGTAGGTAATACAACAGCAGGTTGTTTAGCCTAAATCAACATCGAATCAACTCTAATTCTGCTTTCGCATGTCCTGCATTATAATCAAACCTGAAATTGAGATGCTGACCATACATGAGCCTGGAAGTTTGCAGCTTGTGTTGAGATACCGAAATAGCGGGCACCTCCTAAAGCAAGTCAGGATACGTGACATTTGTTTGTATTTTTACTGTTCTCCTAAGTGCTCTGAGAGAATGAGTATCTTGAAAGCTCAAGGTGTTTTCTGTGAGATGAGGTTGGCTTCCTAGCCAAATTTCAATATTTCCAGACCTAACCACTGCTTTTTCTCTTCTGCTGTTTATGGATGGAAGGTTTGGTGTTCCTGAGGTGTAAATCTAGAATCTAACATCTCAAGAAAAGTCGGCTTGCACAGGAGCTTCTCTTTCCCTGAAGACTCTTGGCAGCTGGGGGATGCAGAGGGAGGCCAGTGATGTTAGGAGTGGGCAGGTAGAGCAGTTCGGTTGCTTTCCCAGCCATCAGGGCTGATTGTATTGAATACCTAGAAGTGCTACTCCGTACGTGCCAGCTCTGCGGCGCTGTACTGGCTCCCGGTAAGCTCCGTTGGATCCAGCTGTCCTCGGGGCTTGCCGTAAGGATAAATTTGCAAGCAGGCGGGTTTTGGCTCTTGCTGCAGCAGTCTCTGAAAAGAGCCCTTCTTTCTGTGTTTCCTCCACCTTCTTTTCAGAGACATGACCAATGTTTTCCACAAATGGAGAAGTTTACAGTTCCCCACATACCACTGTTCCTGCCAGAAATTTTGTTTTAGCTGCCACAGCAACATCTTAATGAATTTTCTGAAGCCCCTGCTGCTGGCCGTGCCTCTGCCCTGTTTCTTCTTCCTCCGCACTTCCCCAGCACCACACAAGGCTGCAGAGTCAGTGAGTGAGAGCTCTAACAGCCCCAGTAACAGATCCAATTATGGCCGTTAGTGCTTCTGTTGAGGATACGTGACTAAGTAAATCTGTGGCTAAGGATGAAAGAGTGTGTTTTTCAAGCTGCCCGAGCGGCCTGCGGGACGGATGGGCCGCGTGGCTGTTGAGCCCCGGCGTGGAGGCCCAGCTCTCCCTCGCAGGCCGCCCCGGCCCGCGTCGGGGGCTGTGGCCCGTGGCGCACAGGTTGCCGCGGCACTCAGGGGCTTGCGAGCGGCACGGGGCGCTGCCCGGCCTGCTGGCGGGCGCTTGCTCTTCACCGTGGCCACGTGCGCAGGAAACAGTGCTCCGCTCCCTCTGGGAAGGGTTGCCAGGTTCGCAGGGCTATGGGAAATGTGGCTAGGAGGGGGCTGAGCGGGGCAGGAAGAGCAGAGCTGCACTGCAGAATTGTACCTCACGGTCCGATAGAAGGCTGATGGTCCCCTACCTGCATTCAGAGGCCAAGACGTATGAAATGCAAGCGGCGTTAGCTTTTCCCTGAATGGGAAACTGTAGTTTTTTGAATTGTTGGGGGCCGCTTTACAAATCAGCCTGTGAGGAGTAAGCTGGAGAGGCGGACAATACGTCTGTTATTGGGCGTAGATGTCCCCTTGAAACCTGAAAATTGTTTCTACCCACTTGGCTCTGGTTCCAAGTAACCTTTCTCTCTGATATAAGACTCATTTTTCCACCCAAAAGGAGTTTGCAGGGTTGGCCTGCTTTGCTAACCTTGGAAATCTGAAACACTGCTGTAGGAATTACAGTTTAACAAAGAGGTTTCTGAATGCAGTTTTCAGAGTTTGAGCCCATTTTACATATACATCTGCACACATGATCCGGGTCCAAAGAAGAGTTCATGGTAGTCTGCAAAGTAAGGTGTTCCTGTCATCTCCCAGACTTCACGGGATGCTGAGAAGTGAATTAATGGAAGAAAAGTCCTGTCCCTACTCCAGCTGATACCTCGAGGAAAGAGTAGCGATGCTTTACTCCCCTCACTTGTCCTCACCGAGCTGTGTTAGAGGAAAGTCCATTTCTATTATGAGTTATTGGTCTGAGTTTCTAATAGCAGTAAAAGGCCCTGAACTTGGTCGCCAGAGAAGTTAACAACCAGTTTGCTAGAGTCCTAACGGTTGATCACTTAGCCTTAGTTATTAACTGCGGGCAAGAACCAGTTTCTGGGAGATAATTGGGGTCATAAACAATAGCTGTATAATGGAGATTATGCCCCAGGAAAGGGACTAAACATATTCAACAGCAAGAAAGTTACTGCCTTTGGATAGCATCCAGGTGCTGCCATGAGCCAGCTGGAGTTCAGGCAGCCAAGCGGTTGCTGCAGGGAGAGAGGCCTTTAGTGCTCCACAGCCAGCATCTCTCTGTGAGCAGGATGCTTCCTAGCTGGAACGATATTCGAATACTAGCACCAGAGCCTTGATACAACATCTTAAGCAGAAATCTGGAAAGTGTGTATGGGGAGCCACATCTCTATTTTAGTCCATTTCAGAAATAGGACCTACCATTTAGGTGTGTTAAGTCCTGCAGCATTGGTTAGAGTTGGTGGCGTCAGCTGGATTTTCAAAGTTTAAAGTATTTGAAGGTCAAAAGCCCCACAAAGTTGTGCTGGCTCAGTAGTGAATGGGTCCACAGCTGTCCAGCTGCAGGACTTTTGCTTGAGCAGATGCGTGCCTGTTAACAGCACGTGCAACGTGTGTGTGCAGGCTTTCCTAGACCTTTTGGGCTGTGGCATAACGTTATTGGAGAATTAAGATTTCTCTGCCTGAAGTTCCTTAATGCAGAGCTGGTTTATGGCTAGCGAAGATGTCCAGAAAATCAACATTAAGGGCTATAAGGGTATTTAAGTAGGAAGGATTTTTGCCTCTGCCTTCCAAAATGAAACTCAGTTTCTCACTGTTGAGCCCATTAAGAATCCTGCTGAGGACACATGGTGCACAGGGCTTCTCCAGGCCATGACAACATCTTTCCTTTCAGTGGAGGGCCTGTTGGGACTGGAAGACAACTTGATGGGGTTTCTAATGCAAGCATCAGCTTCTGATTAGATTTATGTCACTCCAGTCATTCCCTGTATGTATCTTTTTGGAAACAAAGGGAGGAAGAAAAGGTGCAAATGGTTTTCTGTAACGATTGCTATAGCCAAGCCAGTGTGTGGTATGTTGGGATCTGGAGTTTCTGAAGGTTTCAGCATGTGTGGAGAATAAGGGTAGCAGCAGGCTGCATGTGGACCACAAGCTGAGCTGGGCACCGTAGTGTGAAAGCTGAAAAGGTCCCTGACACATTGGTCCTGCAGCTCTGCAGTGTGGTGTTTGAAAACATGCCTACATACTCCCTCCTTTTTAGAGGAATCAACCACCCTGCCCTCCTTTTTCCTATGTTTGCAGAACTGAACAAGGGAGTTTAAGGGAAAGTGTGGAAGAAGGTTAATACTGCTCTTCATTTCCCACTAGCAAAAACATGCCAGCATTGCCTGGCTGGGCTACATTAAAGAATCAAGATAGTAAATGCTATCTTAACGTGGAGACCTGAGAGGCTGCCCTAGGTGTGTAGCTGAATTCTTGCACTGAGCCTTTGCTCTGACTGGAATGTGAGGTTTTGCCTTAGCTTTGATTCCAAACAGGCGGTTACTACAGAAGGGCAGTGATCCCACCGGAGCTGTATTGGGCTCATTCAGCCTTCCCCAGCACATCACTACCCTGGTCAGACATGCAGGAGGATTTTCAGCAGTTGGTAAAATGAATGAGAGAGGAAGTGTAAGCAACATTTCTGATGCTGGTCTCACGCAAAATTTCGACTGGGAGTAGGGGTCACAGAACTAAAGGGACTCAGTTCATGAAGGCCCTGTTGAGGCGGGTGGGAGCTGGTTTGACTTCTGCCATTGCTGCACAGATGTGCTGAAACCCAGAAATACCTAAGGGGGAAAAAAAAAAAAAAAAAAAGGAAACTAGAAAACTAAGCACTGAAGGAATCTGGTCCTCTGGCTGCATGTGCTATAACTGTGGTAGTTCATTTGCTTCCGATACTCCTCTCTACTGCCTGGAGAGACCAGTCTTCTCCAGACGGCTGTAGGAGATGCCCAGACCTGGAACCAAAACTGATCCAGGAAACACCTGAGAAATGTCAGGTGCTTCTCCCCTTTAGGCAAGGGTAGCCTCTCTGTGTGGCAATGGGCCCAAAAGTGGGCTTAGATAAACCCCAGATAAACTAAGGCTAAGTGTAAGGCTGAGCTTGTGGCTGTACTGAGGAGGTGGCAGAGAGTGTCAGTGATTGCACAGGTTCCTGGCTCTGAAGCACTAATCTCAGAGGGAGGCCTAAAAGTCCTGGAAAGTCAAACCAGACCCTGTCTCCATGGCAGTCTTGCCACAGGGGCTGAAGAAGAAAGAGTTCCAGGTTACCTGCAGCCCAATTTGCGGCACCAGACAGAGCCCTTCATTAGCCCCTGGGAAGCCGAGTGCACCCTGAAGCCCTGCAGTGCAGCATGAAACCTGCCCTGAAGAGAGCAAGAACAGGAGTAGGGGAGAAAGGGAAAGAAAATGTCATGCCAGAGCCTTGACGCTAAACCATGCTGTTACTCTATGGATGGACTGAAGGCTCCTGGTAGCCCCTGGGATAAATGGCTCATTTCTCTTTATCAAAAATTTTCATTCAAACCTTAGCTCAGTTAGTATTTGTAACTTCACTTTTTGAGCTTCCATCTACTTTTTCTTCAGTTCCTTCATGTGTCTTTTGCGGGGGGAGCACGTAATCAAAAGCAGTGGGACCTTCCTAGGCTTTTTTGCTGGTGCCAGCCATCCTGGTGGAGAGCATCAGCATCCATCGCTCCGCTGCTGCACGAGAGGGACGGGCAAGTGCTTGAGCAAGGTTAGCAAGGCACAAACTGCTCCTGACTTTACCAGGGGTATCCTTGGATGAATTTGTGGGTATCTTAGCTGTAAAAAGCCTGAGTGACAATTGTGTTTCCATGAGCCAGCTAGAGTTCAGGCAGCAACACTTCTGTGATGAAGTGTTTACAAGTAAGATGGCAGAGTACCCAAAATATTTGTGGCAGTTGATGGAAGAGCAGAGCAGACTTTTCATGTTTGATTGTGACAGCATAATGCAGTTCCTTGCTAGTTAGGTGGGATTGAGTCTTTCACTCCCATGCCCCTTCCCAAATCTGCTGGGAGCAAAATCCTGTATTTTTGATAAGTTGTGAGATAGCAGCATTGTCAGAGGAAGGACTAGTAGCCTCGCTGGACAGAGGAGGCTTAGATGACTCCGCCTTTGTGTAAAGTCCACTGGGTAGCACTAGAGCATGGAAGAAAAGTAATTTCTTATATAAGCTTGGATTATGTTATTTGTTCTCTGTTGTTTATAGGGGCCTCATGGAACCGTGAAAATGACCTTTATTTCTCTACGGATTTTGTCCTTTTCATTTTACAAATATTGATTATTTTTTCTGCTGCATCTTTATCAGGGCTGAATTAACAAGGCTGTTTAACAGAGCCATGATTCATTTGGGATCTTTTTTGTGCCAGGTACTATCACAAACAGCTGAAAGCAGCTCAATGAAGAGTGTGCAAGCACTGTTAAAAAATTGACAGGGTAGGCAATGTGCCCTGACAAGAGCTGAGCTGTCATGGGTCAAGGACCGGGCTCAGAAAGACGATCTCTTCAGCCTCACAAGGAAGTAGTATTTTAAATCTGAAAGCACTCCTCCCCAAACCATTAAGGTTTGAAGCCTGAAGTGAAAATCGCCAAGTTCACTGGATTGTTTCCAGTTCTACCCACAAATTCCCAGGTGAGATCAAGGATCCACTGTGCTAAGTCCTAAATATACTCACAAAAGAAATGCTCCCTGTCCCAAAGGTCTTATGGTCCAAAATGGCAGTTTGATGGTGAGGCGATGCCAGTCAAAGGATGAGTAGCAGGAACTAGTGGTTCAGCTTTATTCTTGTCAGGCTTTTAAGCCAGCCTCATGGCTGATTCAAGAGCTTATTGCTGGAGCAGGAAATGTAGATTGAAGGCAGACAAGGACACAGAGTTCAACCTAACTAAGTTTGATGGTAATTTCTGTTGCTTTTAACAAAATAGAGAGGAAAAGCAAAACCCAGCTGCTGGCTGTCCCTTGCTGTGGATACTTGTCATAATTCACAATGGTGGCTTCTCGTGCAGGGATTAGTGTGGGTGGGCAGAGGAAGCAGCTGCCTTGCAGAATTCCCTGAGGCAAGTTGAAAATTGAAGCCTTTTAGGATGATCTTTCCACAAACTCTGTGCCCTTGCAACATCCCATAGCTTTTTAGCGATCCCTCTGACCAGTAGCAGACCTGACCTTCTGTATATATTTCGTAATGAAAAAAAAGGAGTCGGAGAAAGAAATGGTAATGTCCAGCTTTCTCTCTTCCTGAGTGGGCAGTGCCACTTGTAGCTTTGCTCTAGGACTCTCCTGGAGACCCATCTGTCTTACAACCTTTACCCTGTGGTAGGAGATGAGACTTATTTCAAACAAGATAAGAGGTTCATTAAGCCAGCACTTGTACAAGCCCATAAAAAGGGAACATCATCAACCACGTCTTGTGTAGGCCACCAGAGCAGCTGAAGCACTGCAAACCTACAGAGGACATGAGGAGTTAAGAGTCAAAAGGGTCGCAGAGAATCCTGGTGGAACAGGGATTTGGACACTTCCTTACAGGCCATTGCAGCTACACAGAAGGTAATTTTTCTGGACCAAGAAAATATTCTTCATTTGCAGAAGGGTGAAACAAAGGGACTGCTGTGGGGTTTTTTTGTTGTTTTGTTTTGTTTGTTTGTTTTCAAAACAAGGCAAGGGAGCTAGCTTAGGGCACATCTTGGTTCTGATACTGAAAGCACTTGGCAAGTGAGAAAATAAGTTTATATTCCTCCTCCAATTAATTCCTGTTCTTATAAAGTGAAGTGGTTTCTTCAGAAAGAATAAAAATTCAGCATTCAGCTGCTGTATGGACATTTAGTAGGTGTGTGTGAGGCTGGGGAATGTCCCTGGGCTGGCTCAAGGCTGGTTAAACACCTTAACGAGTGGGTTATTAGCTGCTCTGAGGCCAGTCTCTCTGAATTCTCTTCCCAGTGGAAGTTTCCATAATACCAGCATGTCTTTGCAAAGAATTTCTGTTTCCGTGACGTGATGTTTCCCAGCAAGAAAGACCTAGCCAGAAAATTCCCAGTGAACTCAAAGCACAGTACTGTCTCGCACTTCCGCAATCAGAGCTTAG
The DNA here is from genome assembly GCA_013398735.1 of Nothocercus julius. Taxonomy (NCBI): domain Eukaryota; kingdom Metazoa; phylum Chordata; class Aves; order Tinamiformes; family Tinamidae; genus Nothocercus; species Nothocercus julius. The sequence continues at coordinate 10,566,890 of VZSV01000001.1, read as the reverse complement.
ACTGCTTCTCCCCAAAGGCTCAGCCGAGGAAAACAAGGAACCGCGTATCACTGCTCGCTTGCCCTGCTGAACCCTGTCTCTCTGCGCTTCGGGGCGGATGTTTCAGCAGTTAGTAACACTCCTGGGGCACATGCAGGGAACAATTAAAGCTCGTTGGGCCAGTGAAGAGCCCTGGGGTGAGCTGGGCTTCAGAGCCAGCTGCCCCTGTTTTGCTGCGTGCGGCAGCCGCACAAGCGGTCGCGTTGCAGCAAGAGGCAAGTGCGTCTTGCTGATTGCAGGGGCTGTGAGTCAATGTTTAAAACTCAAGGGCTAAACTCAAAGTGGCATTTCTAGGCCTTTCGCTGGTGGCAACTGACTTGGTTCGTAGCATTCAGCACCAGGGTAGTGAGGGGAGTACGGCTCCTGAGCCTGTAAAGTGCTTTTCAACCAGCTGCAACATGGGATGGATGGCAGGAATGGAATACAAGTGTTTAAAGAAAAACACTTTGCAGAGCTGTCTTTAACACTTTCCTGCAGGATCTTGGATCTTAAATCGCAGAAAGGACAAGAACAGGAGTTGCTTCGCCTCAGGCACTAATGCTGGCAGCCACTGTCACCAGCAAGGATTGGCTAAGTCTTCTCCAGACGTGAGAGGTTTGGGAGAAGAGAATGCTGGACATTCCTTAGAGAAAGGCCCCCTGGAACATAATTTCATTCGTGCGCAATAGTCAGAGCATCTCTCCCTGCTTGTGATAGAAAGAAATGTATCATCCGGACTGAAAATCTTTGCTACAGAAAACACTTGAGTAGCTCCATAGCAGGCACCTGGGGAGGGGCCACGCTATTCTCCTCGCTTTGGGACTTGTCCTTAATCTGAAAACCTCTTCCGAAGATAAATTGGAAGTTGTCATTGGCATCTCTACTGAGAATGTCAACAGGAATCTGTCAGTGCTGGTCGTGGTGATACAAACACAATTTCTCTGTTCAAAGCATCACACCAACTGTACCTAATTAACCTTCACCACAGCACAGCAATGCAAGGAAATAGGGATCATTAACTTCAGCATCACTTTGCAGAAGAGGAAGAGAGGCAGCAGTGCCAGCCCCATGCGTTTGAAATTGAGGCAGGCTCAAAGGATCACAAGGTTAGAAATAACAGTAATCTATTTGGGGATCTCAGAGCTTTGAGAGTGCTCTTGAATGAGACTTTCAAGTTTTTTTCTACAAAACATCAGGACTGGAATTTTTTCTCCCATACAGTCTCTGTGACTTAGTGACCAAGGCTTTAAGAAGATCCCATGTTCATAATCCCAGTGGTGCAGAGGCATAAGAAGAGAGCATGACTTGCTCTGCTGTTTAAAGTCAGCACAAAAGCTGAGACTAGAGTGTGTAAGTAGCTGACCCTTCACCTCCTGCTTTTTCCTCCAGATCACACTGTCCTGTAGGTAAAGCAGTCCACCTAAATCCATTAACTAACACCACAGTGGTCACTTTATAGCTTTTAAAGGCAGATTTAGACTTAAACTAGCAATCTCAGCCCTTCCACTCATTTCTGCTGCAGGACAAATTGATGACACCACCGCTTTACATTTTGGTACCTGGGTCGGCTGGCTCCGTCTCCTGAGGCTTCATTGTGACAGGGATGTCCCAAAGAGGCAAAGCCATCCGTGCTACTCCATCACACAGCTTTCCTAACTTCAGACTGCTCCTATAAGCTAATAGGAAGGAGCAACTCGTACAATTCCTTTGTAAAGGATTCCCTTTGCCTGTTGTATCACCTACCAGCAGGTGCGAAGAACAGTGCCTGTTGTATTTACTGGGGACATATAGTTTTGTCTCACCAAATAAAATGCAAAGGCGTGAGTAGCAGCCATGGCAGCTATAAAAATGTTATCTGTTATTTCTGACAAACGGATCTCACTGCTGCCCCAAGTAATAGATAATATCAGTATCAGATGAGAAAAGGTGGCTTTGTCTGAAGCCCCAGCAGGTAGGATCCCTGTTCTGCCCGGCACAGAAATCAATTGTGGAAGGCTTTGGCTAAGGAGGAGAGTCTATTGTGTGTGGGTGCTGACCTCGGAGCAGAGAATCAGCATATAAACCGAAGCGTGTTGTATTCATCTCTCTTTCTTCTTCCTCTGTTCTAAGTTGACATGGGGTGAAGTGAAGCTGAAGGGACCCTTGAAAAGGCCAGGTCATTGATGGAAAGGAAGAACAGCTTGACAGATGGTGAAGGGCTTTCATGAGCAGCATGGGCCGCAGCGAGCTCTGCGGAGCAGAATTGTTGCCGTGCGCTGGCGGTGTGTCTGTCTCTCTGATTATTTGGTGTATTTCATCTCTGCTGTCTGTCTCACCCTTAATCTGGGCTCCTGTGTGCCAGCAAAATGCTTAGCTCACTCCATTGTCTGTGAGACTAATTTGCACTGCAAATCCGATGCTTATCTTACATGACAGCTTACCACGGGGTTTATTGCAGTCCTGAAGACAAACTAACCAGGGATGGTTAGAGAGCCTTAGACACAGTGTCTGGGGTAAGAACAAATGTGACATTTCAGCTTGTTGCCAGGGGAGGGCCTGGCCCCTTGTGGTTGGGGTTACCAGGGATTTCTCTTTTCCTTACAAATTTCATCAAATCTGAGGTCTTTCTTTGTTCCCGTGGCACAAGTTCTGTTCTGCGTTGGAGCCTGGGGGACGTTCCTGGGCCAGCCTCCCTCTTTCCGAGAGCCAGGTTGCCTGTCTCTCCTCCCAGCTACTTGTGGTGTTTAAGGGCCACAGGAGAGGCCGGGGGCGGGTGCAGTGCTCCCACTGCTGCTCCCGTGTGCCGCAGCTTTGGTGCTGCTGCCTAGCTTCATCGGGAAGAGCCTCTCTTCTTCTCTGTCGTCGTTAATATTTCCAATGGGTTTCAGCTCTTTGCTGGCAGAGTACCATGTCCCCTCAATCTTGCTACAGTTACCTCCTTCCTGCTAGTACCTGGGCTGTCCTCCTGCAAGCATCCAGATATCATCCAAGAGGTTTTGACGCCAGGGTTGTTCAGGTGGTCAGGCAGCTCCAGTAGCCTCCGGTCAATAGAAATGTGGGTGGCAGAGCCCTAAAGCCTCCTGCAAGGAGAGGGGTCCATGTAAACAGAGGCACAGGTCTACCTGGGGAGAGCCAGGAATGCTGTTGCAGCACAGATACAGCTTATGGTTTTGCAGCTGGGCGCACAGTTAGAAATTTAATGCCCAGATTTCTGCATTGCAGTCCTCTAAAGGGACGAGAAGGATCCTGCTTTTCCATGCAACGAAAGGGGAACGTGACACCCATGCAATTCCATTCCACTAGTTTGCAGAACCAGTCTGATTTTCTAGGGCTTCACTGAATGGAGTCCTGTTTTATGTTCTGGTGGATATCTGGCATCTATCTGTTCTTCCTGCTCTTGGTGTGAGGACAAAACTCTAGAACTGCTGTGCCAGATAAGCTGTTTGTATCAAGTAGGGGGCTGGCAACTGGACTGGATATTCAAGATCCAGGAAGTCTCAGTAGCCACTAGGAAGAACCAAAAGTACTAAGAGCAACCATTGAGAGGAATAGCCCAACAGTATGTCATAGATTGGGTAGAATTGTAGCTACTCAGAGTATACCAGAAATCCTGTGCAGGCCCCTGTCAAACACCATTTTGCAGTCCAGATTCATTGGGAAAATGTGTGAGTCTCTAATCAGAGGCTTATTCCAGTTCTTCAGATCTGGTGAACACCAGGCAATAACTCCTCACAACACTATCCTGAGACCTACCCAAGCAAGCTGCTCTTCAGCCTGGGTGAAGCTCAGGAGAGAACCTGTGACTCTAAGAAAATTCAAAAATCTGCAGCATTTTAGAAGAATCGCAATTGGCACAAGAGGCCAGTCATCTAATGTAAACTCCTGTGTCTAAAAATTAGTGATCTGGAGTGTTGTGTGGAATTCTGAAGACATCTTGTGTTGCTTTCTGGAAGGTCTGGGTCATTGCCCTTTCCCAGAGAGGACACAGTCTGAGTTCCTCCTCTCATCAGTCTGCCTGCATCCAGGCAGCAGCTCCGATCTGGTTGCCAAGGTCATATTCTCCCCTCAGCCGTGTGCATCCAGAGCCCTGGGGCACCCAGTGCGTCCAAGGATAAAATCTGTGCCCTGCTGCTGAGTGCTCTGTGTCAGATTTCTGGTTGGCTTGGTTGAAATAAAGAGAAAAAGAAAAAAAAAGGGATGGGAAGGAGACTTGTTTTCCAGCTTCTTTTAGAGACCCTGTTGTGTTACGTGTCATATGGACAACAGGAAGGCCGTGTCTGCTTAAAAGAATTCCCGGGATAGCTTGGCAAAAGTACAGTAAATAGAGGACGTGATAAAGATACCCTGTGAGACATGTAGGTAGCAGTGAAAGGAGCCCGCTTGTGTAGGCTGAGCAGGTCTGACATTTCCATCAGGCAGGGTGTGTGGCTTGCTGAGGCCCTGCGAGTCCATTAGCTATTCAGTCTGCTTTCCAGCACTGCCAAGCCCATTGCTTGCTAGCAAAGGGAATCCACTGCCTAAATCAATATTGGCTCGAGTGTGCTTGGAAATGGAAGTGCGTGGAGCCATCAAAGGGGGTTTTCCAGGTAGAATTTTCTGTTGCTTGGGATATTGCTAGCAATGGGAGAAGGAGGCTGCTGATTATCTGGCAGGGAGCAGACAAATAAGATGACTTTAAAGCAGGAGCAGCGAGCTTGAGAGAAAGGAGGGAGATGGTGACCCCGAGCACGTCTAAGAAGACCTGTGAAGATCTAGGAGGAGAAAGGGCGTTCAGCTAGCAGCCCCTGCCCGCGTGCCGTTGTG
>VZSV01000001.1:10503420-10531898 GCA_013398735.1 Nothocercus julius | reverse complement strand
CACCGCAGGGCGCGCGCCGCCGGCCGCCGTCAATGCCGCCCTCTGTCCGGGCCTCCTCGGGGTGAACAATGAGCCCATTGAGGCCGCTGGAGCGGCCGCAGGGACACCCTCGCTCGCCCGGCTGCCGCGGCGGTGTGCGAGCGCAGGTAGCGCGCGCCGCGCTGGCCCTCGCCAGCCCTGGCAGTCTGAGGCCTCTCCGGCAAGCCCTGGGCACATCTCCCAGCCTCGTGGGCTGCGTGAGGGGAGCAGCTCCCTCTTCTCAGGATCCCTCGGCTTCCTCCACAGGCCAGGCTGGGGAGAAAGCGCCTGGCCCCAGGTAGCTCAGTGGGGTAACTCGGCCTTGGCAGAGTCGCTGACGGGGAGGCCAAGGCTCTCCCGAGGGCCGCGGGGGCCTCCCGAGCGCGGGGAGCAGACACGCGGCAGCCGAAGCGCAGGCAGCCCCCAGCGCAGGGCTGCGCGCCAGCTGCGTGCCCTGGCGACGCCTCCCGCAGGCCGCCTGCGCGGCGTAGCTCTGCCTAATCCCATCAGGATTTGATGATTAAATCCACACACTTGCTCTACGGCACAGAAAGATCCAACAGGTGCCTTCCAAGGGCCCGAGTAGCCAAGCTCCCTGTGACCTGCGCTCGTGCTCTGTGGCCTCGCTCAGAGACGGCCACGTGAAAGTTCAATGGGCTGCAAAATCAGAAGCTCCTATAGATTCGTATATGCACACTGTTCTTTCAGCAGCCCAGAGCATGTCCCAGGGCAGGCAGAAGGGCTCAGTCCTTCCTGGCAGGCCTTGGTTACACGTGCTGCGGGAGGGCTGGGCACAACGCTGTGTCCAGGCAGGAAGAGGCCTCAGCTCCCAAGGTGAACAGGAGCACAGGGGTCCTTGCTGGATCCTGCTGGAAATGGGGCTTCAAGGGAGAGAAGGGTTTTGGACTGCTGCATGAAGATGCTGTGGGGACTCAGTACAGGAGACTTTAAGACAAGAGCCCTTTTGTAGTTGCATGAGTTTCCAGTTTTAATTTTCTCTAGTTATGTTCTTCCTCAGTGGCTTTTCTTACTGTCTCAAGGAGTTGTCAAGTGCCTTGTTTGCCCCTTCTGATTTGTTTTTGGTGGGGCACTTGTTTTTTCTGCTGGTTCTATTGTTTCTGGCTTAGTGCTGTAATGATTTTGGTCTTTGTGTTACTTCCACAAATCCTGGTGTTTGGGCTCAGCCAGAGATTCTGGTTTTTGCTATCCTGTCGGTTCCCTTTGAAAAGCGGAGTTGCTACAGGCTCCTCAGCAAGGCATCCACCTAACCTCTTGGAGCAGCAATCATCTACCAACACACTCACCACAGCTGGGTTTCTCAGCTTACCTTTAGCAGTTGTCCTTTTGGAGGATAAAGGAGAACTAGGCAAGGATGCCTGGCGCTCACCGAGGATGAGCTCTCGCCACGTCTGAGAGATGAAGAGGTGGACCTGCCCTGCTCCAAAGGATCTAGTTGAGGCTCCCAAGGGAAATAACAAGACCAGGCATCTGCTTGGATCCACTGAAGTTGCTTGTGCTGCTGGAGGGCAGATGGATTATTCGGCACCCACTGGAAACACATGCCCTTTTGCCTACGTCCCCAGGCATTTCCTGTCTCCTAAAGTGTAACCTTCTCCCTGCACGCAGAAGCCCTCTAAAGCCTTCAGGGTTTGCGCGTGAGAAGTCTAATTGCTTTGTCACCTTAGCTGGAGCGGTCTGAGCTGCTCGAGCAGTGGGGTTTCATCCAACATGAACATAAAGCATTGGCTCCTGCTCTGGTTTGCCCTCCCTGGCCCCCAAACCTTCCTTCTTCCTCTCTTCCCTCTTCCTCAGTGTGGCCACCTGCTTCAGCAGTGCTTTGAGAAGAGCAAACAAGCCAGGCACAATAAAAACTTAATGCAAAACTAATTTGTCAGTCATAAACAAGTGGCAATGGCTTTAGTGCATTTTCTCCCATCTCTGCATAATGAGTTCTGACTCATCAGCATCAGGGGTGATCAGAGTAAGGCACTGGCAGTGTGGAGAGCAGTTCCCAGAGGGAGGTGGTAAGGGTGGGGGTGGCTCTGCAAGGAGGGAGGCCCTTCACACAGTCCCTTCACTGAGCAGCTTAAGGCATGGGGGAAGGAGTCTGGCATAAGCAACTGTTTCTGGCTCTGCTTTGGGCCGTGAGCAGAAACCTTCAAAGATGCTGAAGTTGTGTTGCTGCCGCTGAACAGAGCCCAGGCAGGATTTAGCCCGTAGGAACTTGGAAATGGACATGTAAAGGGACAAGTCCTTTCTGTGGCACTGGCCATGCTTCCCATCTTCCTTGGGATGTGGGGTGGAAGGATGGTACAAGCCTCCTGTGAAGGAAGCCTGCTCCCTGCACTAATGAGCACCTAGGGATGGTCTGGGTTATGCCTTTGCCATGGGCATCTGAGATGCCTAGAACTGCAGGATTAAACGGAGAGCAGGATTTGAGTTTCTTGGCTTGGCTGACATAACTGATGAGCAAGCTACACATCTGGAGGGCAATATCTAGCCATGCCAAGGTACTGCAGCACAGCATGCAGTCTGGGGTACTGTATTGCCAAGGAGTCAGATGCAGCTAGAGACAATTCTTAGAAAACCTGGGGTACTGCATTGCCAAGGAGTCAGATGCAGGCTAGGGACAATTCTTAGAAAAATAGGAGAAGTGGCTGGAAAAGCTGGTGTATGAAAGAGACTAAAAGAGCTTGATGTCTGTCTTGGCTAGATGGAGAAACAATAGCAGGATTCACATACCCAAGGAAGGAGAGGAAAGGTGAATCATGACAAGTGGTCCCAAGAGATGAAGCCAGAGAGAAAGGCATGAAAGTAGGAGGGAAGCTGCCTGATAATCCGAGGCATGAGGCTGCAGAATGGACCCCTAGGAAGGAAGTGCAATGCTTTAGTATCAGACTGGACAAAGCTCCTGCAGGAATAGTCCCATTTTTGTTCCAAGGCTGAGGGGGACCTTGCAGAACATTTCCACCTGAAACCTGTTTGGATATTCAGCAAATAGAGGAGAGCAAGCTATTGACAGATGTGGATAGGGGAGAGACCTGAGCTTCAGGTTCACAAGCACATCCTTGAAAAATATCTGTGTTGTCTTTTTCCTATCCTTGTGTCAAAGTCAGTAACTTTATTGTTTTGTTAAGGCGGAAGAAGTTAATATATCAGCTAAGTCGAAAATCATGTTTTAACAATGTGGTGGTTATCCACCTCTTTGTCTGTTCTGCCATCCATCTTGCCCATCAGTTTCTATATTTACACAGGCCAGTCATTGTAATTCCCTGACATACAAATCTCAAGAAAAGTACAGCTTCCACTGAACTGGATATTTCATCTTTCCGGGTTGGACTGCTTATGTTGGAACATTTTGCTTCCTCTACACATGTAAAGGCACGTACACCTTTCTCCATCTGAGGTGGTAACTTGACTTCCACAAGTAGCTGGCTCCAAATTATCCATTCTGAACTTGCCTCCGTGTACATGTGTGTGAGGGGAGGAATAATATGCTGAAACTGGACTGTGCGTCCCCTAGGGAGGGTAATGTTTTGATTTCTGTGAACAGCAACTTGCCTGACCGTTGCCAGCAAGGAACCAAGGCATAGCCACCACCGTGAGTTGGGGCTGCCCCCGCACACGCTGGGGAGCCCAGGAGGAGGTCTTGGTGCTAACCTTGCCTACTGTCTCCATTCACAGAAGCTGGATTTTTCATCATGTTTTGTCATTAAGAACTGCAACTGTGTGAGGGCCATGCGGTTTGTACAGAGCAGTGCTCTGGTCCTGCTGCCTAGGTTTGGCAGGGCAGGTGTAGGGAGACAGGTCTTCACGTGGCCACTGCCCAGCGTGACCGTGGCCAAGGAGGGCAGAGGAGTCCCAGGCACTTTCTGCAGTGCAGCTCTGGGGGCGCTTCCTTTGTCGTGTTGTGTCAGGGCAGAGCTGTGAGCACTGGAAAGCTCTGGGGAGCTGCGCACTGCTGCGGCCTCGGCAGCTGAGGGTGCACACGTCAGCCTCCGAGTATCTGTGGTGATTGGCATAGCATGGAAGACAGCCGAAATATGTAGGTGCAATTTAATATCAGCTTGCATATAGAAACAGAGTAATTCAATAAAAACTAAATATCAGTGCATTATACTAAATGCATATTAATCCAAGATGGTTCATATTTCTGCATAACTATGCACTGAGTATGCAGAGAAGTATTTAAATTTGTAGTACCTCTTGCTACTGACTCATGTTAAACCATATATTTATCAGAATAGGTTTTTGATATATGCAATATACCATGAAAAGCTGTGATTTCTTTTGTCCTTACAAGATCTTTTTTCCCCCTAGTTAATATGTCTGTGATAATGAATCAACAGGGGTCAAATCCTTAGTATGTGCTCTGCCTCCACTGAACATTTAAAGAGAAGAACATTTTATTTTTGGCAGGATGTCAAAAGTATCGAGGACCCACTTGATACCTGCCATCAAAACAGCAAGGATGAATGTTGCTGCAGTAGGTGAGGCTACGAAATAGAAATGCCACCTCTTCCCTGATGGACACATCCCTGCCACGCTGCTATTAGAGAAGTTGTTACTGTGGAAATCTCAGAGATATAACTATTGGTTTTTCACCTCCAGCTTTCCCTGCTGCGTTCCTGGTGCTGAATCAATCACCATGAATGCTGTGGCAATTATTTCCTTGCCATCCGAACGTGGCAGGATAGCGCACGCTTGCCCCTTTCCTCGCCCGGCACTCATGCAGAGCGCCCTTTTGTGGAGAGCTGTCACTGCTGGGGCCGGAGCTGCTCCGGGACGGAGTCTCCCACAGGACGTCTCTCCCGATGCTCCCAGCCCTGCGCTGCCGTCTGTGGTTGCGTCCCTTGGCTGAAACATTGTCAATGCTGCCAAACGGGAGCCAAGTAAGCGCCCCGTCGGGGCAGCACCCGCTTCATCTCTGACCTGCCCTGCATCTCCAGCAGGCCTGCGGCCATTAACTTGGCCAGACGTTTGCCATAAGACCCATTCTGTGTAATTTTTATTTTTTTTCTTTTTGACACAATTTTCCTCATGCCCCTCAGGAAACTTGTCTCAATCAGCAAAATTTCCATTGCTCATAAAACCTCTGAAAAATGTTGCTGCTCTTGAGCTGGCTGCCGGGAGAGTGCCAGAGGGGTCAACATAAATTCACCACGTGCCGGAGGGGATTCTTGCTGGCTCCTTGTGGGAGCGCTGCCGGCCGACGTGCTTCCAGCGATGCGGAGGGAGCCGCGAGGGCGGGAACACGGGAGCAATCCCTTCCTGAGCCACTGCAGCCCAGAGAGCTGGGACAGCCTAAACCCTCGGGGGAGCCCCTTGAAGGGGGCACTGAGGAGACTGAAAGCTTTTACAGCCTCTTCAAACAAAGTGTCGGCTTTTATCTCAATTTCCGCTGGTAGGAGTCGGATGGGGATTTAAGGCTCAGCCCCCAGCATGAGTGTGCTTGGACTCGCATGGAGCCCCAGAGTCCCATGGAGCATTCCTGGGAGGGCAGGCTTCCCTTAGCGCACGGGGACGTAAAGCCGTAAGTAGCCAGGAGTGTCACAGGGCCTCTGAGTCAGTGGGAAAGGCACCGTCAACGTTCCTGGTGTCCGGCACGACCCAAGGAACTGAAAGGCGTTAGTTTGCTCAGCGTGCAAGCAGCTGCCTCAGGGTGGCACGTGCAGCAGCTGGCTGCCCTGGTGGCACCGGTTCCATGTCCCCCTTCACCTTGGCACTTGCTCTGTGCCTGAGAGGTTTTTGGTCCTTTACACTTCTTGTGTGGACCTGGCAGTTTATAACCCCTGCTGCAGCCCTGGGTGCAGGCAGGCAAGGACACGGCAAAGAGGGAGTACTTGCTGCCTGGGGTCCAGCGCCATGCGGCATTCAGACCTTCCTGCGTGTAGCAACTTGCCTCCCCAAGGACCCCGGCGCGCGGCACAGGTAGCGCCTGGTGTGATGCAGGGTGAATCCGTGGACCTTGTCGGTCTCTAGAGAGTTTGAATCAGCAAAGATCCAGCCCTGAAGCAGAGCGACGCACCACGAAGAAGCAACCGCTTCCAGGGTTCGGCAGAGCCACGGCTTTCTCCCAGTGTGTTCCTCGACCGCTGTCTGGAGAAGTGAAGGATAATGCGCTCAGGCAGTCACTGATGGATGGCAGCGCGAGCCCCGAGATGTGCGGATGGATAGCGCTGCCTGCAGTGGCAGGCGCGGCGGGAAGCTGCAGGGTAGGCGCAGCGTGCGCTCCCCGGCTGCGCGGTGCTGCTGACACAAGGTTTTATGGATGGTGCACCCTCGGCATTGCAGCAAAGTCCAGGGAGCCTGAAGGTGTGGGGCGGGGGAAAGGGACGGATGCAGTGCGGCGATGACTGGGGAGGCAGCCTTGCCTGGGCTAAAGTACTTTTGCCACTTCCAGCTCACCCCTAACTGGTGAGGGGAGACGAACAAGCGCTGCCTTCCTGTGCCTTGCTCCTCTGGTCTTTACTCCGGGTGAGTCTCACGTTTGTCATTAACAGTTTAGCTGGGGTGCCGGGGCTGAAGTTGGCAGCTCCTACCATCTGCCCTCAGGGAGAGCTGAGCTGTTAAATCCCTGGTGCTGGATCCCCTGGCCCCCTTTGAGGCCGAATGCTGCGGTCCGAAGCATCCCCACGGGTGGCAGCAAGAGGAGGTCACAGGCAAGAGAGTGTGACAGCTCCCTCCCTGAGCAGAGCCTGTGGCGGCTGCACCTCCAGAATCAGAGTGCAGGCAATGGCACCTAGCTGCAGCAATGATTAGAAACAGTAGAAACATCTGTGAGGCAGAGGCACGAGGCGCTGCTCCAAGCTCGCTCCCAGCACCTTGCAATTGAATGTGTTGGCCCTGCGTGTGCAGGAGACAAGGCAGGCAGGGTCAGTCCCACAGTAACACACTGCTCGGTGACGCTCCAGGGCTGGCAGCAGAGCTGACAGACACCTCTCACCAGCCTTGGAGGGACAGAGACCTTCCCGTGGGGAGCAGGGGGAGCAGCAGCTTGGAAAGAGGGAGGAGCAAAGGGGACTAAGAAAGACGGCAGGGAGTGAAACACCTTCTCTGGTGAGCAACAGTTAAAGCGAGGCTTGTAGGGCCAGGGAGAGGTGACTTTTGCCTCCATGCAGAACCTATGGCTTACAGCATTACTGAGGTTTTACTTCTATTTTGACTGGGAAGAGGAAAAAAAAAAAGGCAAGCAGCTGCCTCTCTCCAGACTGTGCAGGTGGCCTCTGAGCCTGTCTCCTGCTCGCAAGCTCTCCCTTTTCCACAGAGGTATAAAACAGGCAAGGCTTTCCTGCTTTTAGGGGTAAGGTAGGAGAGATGGTGTGCCCACTGCTGTCTATATGGCACCTGCTGTTTCTATCACTTCTGTCTCCATGCAAGGAGGGAGTGGGAGAGTCTCATTTTTGCAGCAATCCATGTTTTCCAACAGCAGAGACAAATGCAGGCTCTATCTAAAAAGTGGCAGGGAGTAAAAACAAACAGCGTGTGCTCCTAGCCAAGGGCTGTGTCGCAACGCTGCTTCCTCCACAGCCACCACGGACCTCTGAAAGGCCAGCGGAAACCCCAAAGGTGCCCAGACCTGTGCGGGAGCCAGCTGCTGTCCCTGCTGTGGGTCTTGGTGAGGAGAGGCGAAAGCCACATGTTGGCACTTGTCGTTTCCCGAAGCCTCACCTCTGTCAGGCGAAGCTTTCTGTCCAGTGAAATGCGGAAATCCCAGGTGCCTGGGACTGGATGCTCTCTTGAGTTCAACGTGCGCACAAGTAGGAGGAAAAGTGGGTCACCGAGGTCTGCGCTCAGTTCACTAACAGGTTAATTCGATGCTGTGTTTAATCTGAGCAGAAGGAAATTTGTGGGCCCCAACTCCCACGCTTCCCTTTGATCCTTGGTGATTGCTGAAGGCACTTACAACTGCAAGGGCTCCATACAGAGTCCCAAAAAGCCGCTGTTCGTTCGCTGGGCAAAATGCCAGAGCGGGGAGAGAGGCAGGGCAGGGGCGAGGCAGCGATGGCTCCTTGCTCCGGCGTGACGCCGCAGGAGAGGAAAGCTTGCTCGGGGCAGGAACAGTAAAGCTGCTCCCACGTGCACGGTGAGCCGGTGGCCGGGGGAGATGTGAGCTGCCAGTTAACTTTGTCAGGGGAAGAGAGCAGGATGCAGGAGAGAGTCTCCGGAGGGAACCCCGCTCTGGGGCGGCCGCTGGGTTTCCTGCTGGAGACGCACATGGACGCGAGGGAGCCGGGGCTCTGCCGCGGACTGGCCCGGGGCTGGGATGCAGAGTGCGGACGGGCTGTATCCCAGCCGATGCAGGGCGCAGCGGTGTCTGCCAGACTGTCCCGCGTGGCGGGAGCGGTGGGAGCAGTGGGAGCACCGGCTCGGCGCTGCGCGGGAGCCGCGGGGCTGCCGTGCCCGGCTGCGTTTGGCAGCCTGGTCCCTCTCTGCTAGGGCCTGCCCGCGTACGCCTGGGCTGGGGGGGGACGCAGCCGCAGCCATCCGCACAGTGTTGGTTTGTTTTGCAGGCGACAATGATAATTTTCTGCCTGCTACACATACTTTAATTAACAGCTCGGAGGATGTGGGGCGAGTGGCGTAATGAGCACTCCGTTTGCATATCAAAAGGCAGGATCGTTAATATCCCTGCGCTCGCAAGAGCTCTCGCAGGCAGGCGGGTTACACGCAAAGCACCCACGGCTGGCGAGAGAAGTCCTGCTCGGTGAGCAGAAGCGGGGGACGCGTGTGGGCACGTAAGAGGCAGGCGTGGGGCCGCTGGAGGTGTGTGGAAAAGGGGTGTCCTTGGCTCCCGAGCCAGCCCGTGCCTTGGGGCAGGGAGCTCCCCACGCTGCGCTGGCCGCGGCAGCGAGCGGAAGGGTTTTGTCGAGGCAGCTGGTAACAAGCCTGTCTCTAGGCAAAGGGAGAGCTCTCCGAAGATCTCTAGTTAAGTCACCCGAATCCAGCAATATCCGGGACTGCTCTGAAGCAGCTCCCTTTCTTAATTCTGCCGCTGGGCTGGCAGCGCTGTCCCCGGGCGAACCCGCGCTGGGCAGCGCCTGTGGCCCTGCAAGGCTCTGCTGAAGTGCCCGATTGTTCAGATAAAGCTTATCCTGTTACTGAGACTGTTTGTCATCGTGCAGCATTTGCACAGAGAAATCCCTGTAGAGCTCAATTTGGCTGTGCTCAATGCAGCAGGATTAAATGTTCTTTTGCCTCTGTCCCCTGTATGGAGAAACCAGCTACCCGGATGATGATTTACTCCAACCCACGGGCTCCTCTTTCTTTCCTTAGCTCTCTTCTAATTAGTCATAAAAACGAGCCAGGGGAGGAGGGGGTAAGGGAAACGCGGGGACACAGCATGCTGGGGCAGGGCATCCCTGCTGATGCTCAGCAAGTCCATCAGGAGCGCGTTCCCTGTCCGCAGGCCCGGGAGGGAATACTGGCCAGCAGGCACTGCCGAGGGAGCCTGGGTTCCTGAGGATTTTCAGCAGCACGGGATCTTTTGCTGGATGAGCTGCTCCTTCCCTACCTGCAGCTAGGGCAGGCCCAGGTGGGGCATTTCCCTGCTCTGCAGCAAAGCTGCGGGAAGGCTCCCTGTGGGCTTTGCAAAGCGAGGAATGTGATGCCAACTATTTCTTTTGCTCTGCTCTGCCTTTCTCGCAGCTCCTCTTGCTTCTGAGCAGGCTGCTTTTGTTTGGATAACTTCACACAGATGGCCTCAAGGAGACAAGAATTCGCAGCCTCTAGAGAAAAGTGCTGAAACAGTTTCTAGAGCCTGATTTCTCTCTCCCCTTCATCCTCCCGGTTAGACGGGGCACACCAGACTGTGAGAGATAAAGGGCAGATAACATGCAGAAAGCTCAAAGACCAGGAAAGAAAAATGAATTGGCAGCGAATACCAGATTTTCTCCTCACTGGCCAGCTGCATTTGGAAATGCTTCCAGAAGGATGTAACTGGATTTGAAGTGGAATTTGCAAGTTCCCTCTAAGAAAATACCGCCTGGCTCCCCTAATGTAGGTTTCCGTGCATGACCTGTCTCATCTGTGTTGCTCCATGGCCAGAGGAAGGAACGAGAGGGCAGATTCTGCGGGGGACATAAGCACTGGTTTAGAAACACAGCCCATGACCAAAAATACTTTTGCCCTCCAAGATCGTTATCCAAGCAAGCTGACAGAATAAACTGATTCTGCGTTCTGCTTTGTAAATCTTGTAAAGAGGCCAATCACACAAATGTACACTTAAGTAAGCATGTTGCAGAGCAAATTTACTACCAAATTTCTCTAAGCCAGTTAGAGGTGGAACAACACAATGATCAAATTAAGGGCATAATTAAGATTAAATTGATGGGTTTGAATGATCAAGTGCCAAATGAATACAGCAGGTAATCAAATCAAATCCTGAGGTTGATATTAGAAGGAATGGCATGATGTTAATCTTCTTTGTGTTGTGAGAATTTAAGGAATAGCTGTACTGCTTTCAGCCAAGGAGCTCCGGCTGGCCTCTAGCCAGTATTGTGCAGTGCACTACCGGAGAAGGAAGGAAGGAAAGCGCTGAGAGACACAGGTGTCCCTAAGGTCAGGCACCCCGCTGCCAAGGGAAGCTCCTGGTACCAGCGAGGTCTCGCCAACGGTATTTTAAGACCAGCTTTAGGACTGTTCTCAGTAAGGTTTCTTCCCTGCTACCCCTAGTCTTATCCATTGTGAATGACAAAGGGGAAGAGGATGAGAGCAAACCATGTTTGTTTGCACTTAGGTGGGTCACTTCCAGGAGTGTTTGGAAATGACTTTGATGTAAGGAAACAAATCCTCCCTGCCCTTGCAGTTGAAGCAGTCCAAGGTAGGATGGCATAGAGGTAGCATGAGACCGTTTGCCCCTGGGGCTTGGTCGTCTGGTGAAAGTACATACTGAGCAGTGAAAGTGGGGTTAAAGGAGTCCACGACTGAACAGTCGTGTGGGGACACAAAACACGTCCTTGGGTTGACAAGTCTTTATGAGACGTTGTACGCTGACATCCAACACTTTTTTTCAAGCGTCCTCATAGTGAGCTAGATACACCTCCTTGATGTGTCTTCTGAATTTGTCCAGGATCAGAGATTACCAGCAAAAATTCCACATAAACATAATTTCTTCTCAACCCTTCTCTAGAGGGTTTATTTTCCTTGCAGCAATGCTGCTCCATCCCTAACTCTTTTTCTTGGAAAGGAAGAGATGCCACTCACATACCAGCACAGGAAGGATATGTAGCTTGCAAAGGGCCCACGGTAGCTTGCAGTTCTCAGTGTGCATTGCTTTGGTGAGCAGATGTGTAGAAAAGGAAGGCCAGAAGCTTCCTTTCCCTGCATAGCAAGGTCTTGGTACATCTATTGTTTCAGATATCACTTTCCTGAGGAGCACTTGGCAACTTGTTTGTGCAGCAGGAGGAAGCATTAATCATTAGCATTACCACAGGCACGTCTTGCTGAAGGCCACAAGAAGGCTCTAGACTGCATCACTGGGGCTTTTCTGTCCTGAAGGCTATGTAAATTCAAAACATGAGACACAGCGAGGTGTCCTTAAGCACCCTGAGTGAGTTCTGCAGTGCTTCTTGATGTTTTCCCTCATCACTGTCTATTATTTAACTCCACTACTCTGGCGTCCCATTCTCTCTCCCACGGCAGTCGGAGGTGGCTGACACGGCTCGGTAACATACACAGGCGCACGTGCAAGCACGCGGTTAGGCAGGAGGAGTAACGTCTTCCCCACATAGGGGCCAAGCAGACACAGCTACGGAGCAGGTCTGTGGATGACAGCCCGGGTGCTGCACGCCAGGCTGGTCAAGGCAGTCTGCACGGCACCACGGTTTAGGCAGAAATTGTGATGATCCTTGTTTTTTTGCCAGGACAGTTTAATTGAGTTTCCTCAGGGAGAAGCATTTCCATCTAATTCCACTCTTAATTAACCCCGTGCGCCCCAAAGAGGCTCTGCAACCAGTTGTAAATTAAATATGAAAAGCATTATTTATCTAGGTATAGCAGCCTAATGGCTGCAGCCCTGACGTTTATAGTTGCTAATGATGATGGATATAGGAGAGAAGTTGGGAAGGGAGTGAGGGATAAAGTGCCTTCTCTTTTAAAAGCATAGAGAGACAGTTGTGCAGCAGACAGGTTGCTGGGGCACAAATGGGCTCTTTCTTTTAATTAAAAACAAATATGAAATGTCCTGGGTGACAGCTGGGCCCGCTTGGAAGTTCCCTTCATCGCAAGACCCTGCCATGGCCCCCCTGCCCATGACTCATGGCCTTTCTAATGAATATTTTGAGGCACTCCTGCAGCACACACCTTAACACTGAGCACTCGGAGCTATGACTCTCCCTCCAGCTGGCTCTCACTTTGTACACTGTCCTTGTTCCTTGATTAAATGTATACATTAAAAGGAAGAAGGATAATGGAAGGTATTGGTTCCTAGGGCAAGCTTTGCAAATAAGCAAGAATATATTTGCTGAGTCCTATATTACATTTAACAAGATGAACCATGGGACTGGAGCTGCTGGGTTTGTGGGAAAGGGGAAAGTAGAATCTGTTTGCTGTAATGGGAAATAACTTTGTATCTGATAGGAGCCAAAGAGAAATGACAGGAGCCTTTCAATCTTTTTTTCCCAAGGAGATGATGAAGGGGGAAGATGCTGAGTGTTAATGTGCTTGCCTTTCGCCCTGCAAGCCTATCTTCAAACCTGAATTTCATCACCAACAAAATGACTTCAGGGTTCTCTCATTTAACGGCACTCTCCATTTGTTGGCATCAAAAATCCACTGTGCGGTGGGCCGCAAGTGGAGGCACTTCTGAGGAGAGGCAGAGGAAGAGAAAAAGCAGCAGGGCTGTAGGTCACGACCGAGATAAGTCGAGGGCTGACTCGGGAGAGCCTGTGAGTGGAATAGCCAAAGGGGATGTGGGCCGGGACCTGCTCAGGTCTGCGTGTGAGCAAGCTGTGACTGGAATAGTCATGGGCACCTCTAGCTCTTCTGAGTGTTGTGCTTCCTATTTTGTCTCTTTACTTTCCTCAAAGCTGGCAGCCTTTTTAGCATGCACGAGGCCTGAAGCCAGCTGCCTTCCTTTTCACATGGCAAAGTTTCCTCCTGACACAGATGGGAGGATATACTCTGGGAAAAGTTCCCCTGGGGTTCAACCTGTCTGGCACAGTGACAAGTGCACTGGCAGGTTCAGGGCTGTCTGTCAGACTGGGAAGGGGTGCGGGAGAACGAAGACAGGGCAAAGCTGGCCAGATTTGGGGTAGTTCTCCAGCTATGAGGTGCTCTGGTATTTATGCCTTAGGATTGTCAAAAGTTTGCAGTCTTACAGAGCCAGCACAGTTTTCCTTTGATTTCAGCAAAATCTGTGCCTAGACATGGAGCTTTTTTTTTCAGCCTTTTTCATTCAGCTGGGCAGAGTCCTGGCCTGGTGCCATCTGGGAGCTTTTCCTTATGTCTGCCTCTTGCTCTGCAATCCCTGCTCTGAACGGGCAAGATCTCCAAGGTTCATTTGTCCCCATAAAATATGCATGATCCCATTTAGCAGAGCAAAATTAACTCTAGGTAGCAACTTCCAGAAAGGTAGCAGCAGTCTCACTGCCCCTGGCTCACGCGGGGTTGGTGCATTCCCCCCACGCTGACAGTGACCACTGCTAAGGGCAGAAAAAGGAGCGGTGGCTGCAGAGCAAACAGGCACGGGGGTGACCAGGCTCTTGTTGGTCTGGCCTGGCAGGGAGAGCACAAGATAGCTGGTGTCCCTAGCACAGGGCTTCATATCCCTGTCACGGAATGTCACCAGTAATAGCGATGCTCTGGATTTTGTTGATATTCATGTATATATCATCCAGTGTTGAAGCTCATTGAGTTTCTGGTCTCGACAGCTATTTCCTAGGGAAAAAAAAACACTGTAGTTTAATCTCACATTGTGTGAAGTGGCATTTTCCTTTCTCATCTCTGAATTTCATTGACCAGCCTCTTGCTCTCATGTTAAATGATAGAGAAAACCAGGTTTTCCCATCTTCTCTCTGTCACTTGCTATTTTGTAGGCCTCCCTTGCGCTTTCCCTCTGTGGCGGTTACGGTGCCAGTCCCTTGGGCGCCGCTCGGCTCAGTCCCCTGCTGGGGCCCTGCTGTGCTCTCCCCGTGCCCAGGGGGTGAGCAGAGCTGCGTGCTGGACCAAGGGGCCACCCCACTGATTTCTCCAGAGGTTTCGTGCCCTGCCTGTCTCATTCCGTGGGCTTTTCCCTATGTGGCGCAGCAGCCTGGTGGCTTTTCCACCACTGCTGTACTTTGAGTAGGGACTTGTACTACGTTGTTGCCAGCGCTTCCCTGGCCTCTTCTGGAGTTCGTTTGAAGACCCTCTCAAGTTTGCAGAGCGGATGCTTTAAAAGTGCATTTCTTTGCATTTATCAGCATTAATACAATTTGTCATCATGCTGCCCATCCGTACAGTTCGTTCAGGACTCCCCAAAACTCCTTGCTGTCTCCCATAGTCACGAATCACCTGAATAAGTTTGCACTTGTTCCTATCTCCTACCTTCGCTCTGTGTGGACCATTAATAATACACTTGCATGGTAGGAGGCCTAGCATGGATTCTGACAGTTGCCTGCTACGAATCCTTCACCATTACAAAACCCAACTATTTATGCTCTGTTTTTTTTTCTTTTTTTTTTTGACTTCTTGCCAGTTTCCCACGCAGGAAAAGATGGTGCCTTTTGCCCCACAGCTAATTAGCTTTTTTAGCAGCCGCCTGTATAATCTTTTGTCAAAGGAGCTCTAAATAAATAGCCACTTCGTTGTTCTTTATCCACTGCTGTGCTAATATGTTCAAAGAAATCTGTGAGATTAGTGAGACATGATTTTCCTCAGAGACATACACACTGGGCTCTATTATGAGATGTTCTGTTTTTAATTATCATTCCAATCAATTTGGGGCACACAGATGTGCCATTTACTGATCTGTAATTCCCCAAATTACCCCTGGAGGCTTCATTTTTATTGTCAGTGTAACATTTGCTACCAGCTATCTGTTGTTTGTTTTTTGGGGGGAAGGTTTTCTGCTTGTTTTTTGTTTTTACACCTTTAGCCATCTGCTCTTCAGAAATCCATTTTGACTCTTTCTTATTTCTTGTTACCTCCTGTAATTTCAGTTTCTAGACAAGGTTTTGATTTCAACAATTCAGAAAGCCTTCATGTGGTGCAAATGAGCTGCAGGAATCAAGAATCTGTTCTCAACTCTGTCAGTGATTTACTTAGAGGTCAAATCCTTTCTGCTAATCTGCATCTTCGTTTCCCCTCTGTACCAGGCAGCTCCCAGCACAGCTTCTAACAAAGGTATATGGCTTAATTAATTAGTGTTTGTAAAGTGCAGGCAGGGCATTATACGGGAGGTGTCAGGGACGATGAACATATCATGATAAGTGCTCTCTTTACGGAGATACGTAATTACTCCTTCTGAAGAATAACAACTGCTTCAAGCAGCTCTTCCTCCCGGAGCTGGTTAACGTTATCCCAGGACTGGGGAGCCTGTGAACTCAGCAGGGCAGAAACACTCCCGGTGCTGGCACCAGCCGGCGAATTTGCAGCTGGAAACGCGAAGGGGAGCGGCCGCGCGGAGCTGAGCAGCTGTTTGCCAGCGGAGCGCAGATTCTCCGACACTCGCTCCGGGGGACGGGCTGCTGGCACGGGAGCTCGGCCACCGGGCTGCAGAGCTCTCATATCCGCCAGCAGCTCCCGGCTGGCCCGGCCGCCGGCTCCCATCTGCTCCCTGCGCTGGCTGAGGGGCGAATTGGCGGGGCTCAGCCCGCGCTCCGGGTCACGGCAATAGCTGCCCTTGGAGCTGGGGGGACGGCCGACGGAGCGGGCCCTGAGGCACGCGGCCGGCCTGCGGGGCCGCAGCCTCCACGGCAGGGCCGGCGCCTGCTCACGTGCGCGGTACCGGCCGGATCCAGCATGTGCCACCTGCCGCCCCCCAGCTCCAGCGCAGCCCCAAAGAGGCAGATTTCGGGGGCTTCGCTGTCGCAGAGCCGGGGGCTGGGCCGCCGTGGTGCAGGGGCCGCCGTGGCCGCTTCTGTGACAGGCAGCGGGGAGCTGGTGGCCGCTGCTGCTGCAGGAGACCCAATTTCCTCTCAGGAAATAGGAGCACAAAGCCAAGAAACGCAGCGGAGACAGAGGAGCCGGTGTGCGGCTGACGAGCGTGGGCTGAGAGCCGCGGGCCGCCTGCCGTGGGGCCGGGCACCAGCCTGGCGAGCCCCTGCCCGCTCGTCCCTGGCGCGCACCGCTGCCAGAGCCACCGCGTGCCCGGCGGCCCCGTCCCCGGCGCTGGCACCTCGTGGGGCGGGAGGCTCCGCGCTCTGGCCCGTGCCTGGCGCCCTGCTCGCCTTTGCTGAGACAAGTCCCGCAAGGTGACTGCCCTGCATGTTTCTGCCTCTGTGCCCCGGCTCTCCCCCTGCGTCTTCTCCACATGGTATAAATTTAGCTCCCTTGCTCTCTCCTTATTTGCCTTTTACTTCCAGCTGGCGGTTTTGCTTTTGCCGTGTTTCCCCCTCTCCTCCTTGCGCGGTAGCTCGCTTCCTGCTGGCCCCGCGAGGGAGCCAGCGCAGGACACGCTGTACCGGGGAAGAGCCTCTGCCCGGGGCCGCATCCTGCCCGTCCCCGCCGCAGCAGCGGCCGCCCCGGCGCCTGCTCTGCTCCGCAGCGCTCCCGCGCTTGCCCCCGCCGGCAGCTTCCTCGCGCCCCCGCGTGCCGTGGAGCCCCGGCCCCGCTTGCCGCGCTGGCCTCCTCGAGCACGTTAACCAGCCCGAGCTACTGGCATTTACCCCAACGTGCAGGGTGCTGCAGCCCGCTCCTGCTGATCCTCTGCAGACGTTTAATAATTAACAGTGATTCATTTCCATCTTGCTCTTACATAAGAAGCTGCAGTCCAGACAGGAGCCCCGTGGGTCCCCCACGCAGGGCTGGGGAGGATCACGGAGCCTCGGCCCGGGTGATGCAAAGGGCAGAGGTGTCTGCGCAGTGGGGTAATTCCTGCGCCAGGCTGCTATGGGAGAGCATTCCTTGTGCCAAATGCGTGATTTCCCTGCTCTCTGTGCAGATGCTGATGCTGTGACCAAGCCTGGTGCCCTCCGTGAACCAGGGCAGGAAACGGAGTCAGGAGTCATGTTATGTCTGGCTCCTTCTAGGCCATGAGCTGGACTCCGGTGCGCCTCGCCTGTGCCTTTGCTCAGGGCACAGGGGGACGTGGGGGAACTGCCAGCCCGGTCCCTGGGCTGGTACGGCCCCAGGCTGGACCACGTTTCGCCGCCCGGCTGTGCGGTGCTGCCTCAGATGGGCTGCTGGGCTGCCCGTGCCCTCGGAGAGGGAGAGTTAACAAGCACGGCGACCTGGCCCTGGCAACACAGGGAATCATAGGCTCATTATGGTTGGAAAAGACTTCAAGATCATCAAGTCCAACTGTAAACCCATCATGCTGGGCTGGAGATTATCCCCATTTATTTCTGTTCCAAATAATCGAGTCTCGGATGTGGCCTCATGCTCCCTGATCTCTTAATCCTATTTCCAGCGTCTGTTTAATGGGGAGGCTGGAGACGACTCCAGGACCCTGCGAAGGGGCTCCAGGTGCCCCCTGCCCCTCGTGGCTCCCTCTCACGCTCTCACCTCCCCCTTGCTGCCCGTCTCCGAAACCCTCCCTTCTCTCTCTGCAGCTGTTTCCCCTGCTCTCTTTCCTTCCTGGTTCTTGCGTGTCTTGGCCCGGACGCCCCGTGGGCACAGGGAGGGGAGCCAGGCTGCTTTCCAGGCAGGATCTCTTGCATGCAGGTGCTGAGGGATCTTTTCCTTGTGCCTACAGCCAGCTGAGCCCCATGGCTGCCTTGGAGGAGCTGTGCACACTCGGTAGCGGGTGCATAAGAGCCTGTCTGCACCCCTTGGTGATTGCCACAGCCCTGTGCTCTGGCTTATGGCTGCCTGCAAGCGGGAAGCCCACAGTGGAGCTGTAGCCCAGATGCAGTTGTTCCATGAGCAACTGTCAGATGATGAATCCAGAACAAAGACTCTACACTGGTTTTGCAAGTACTGATGTGTTTTGGAAAATGGAGACTAAGAGCGTGGGAGCCACGGTGGAGCTGGAGCTTCCTGAGAGGGATGATGTGGTCCCACCATCAGAAATGGGGGTGATGAACAGGAAGGGGAGGCCAAATGGGCTTCCTTGCACTGCTGATGAGTGCTCAGCTCACCCCTAAGGTTGCTGGCGTTTAGAGGGGGAGGTGGCAAGCTGAGCAGCACAGGGCCAAGAGATGGCTGGTCAAAAACTGGTGTTAGAAATTTATGGCAAGGTGTTGTGGAAAGGGAGGTGATTTTATTATACCAAATGTCTAAACAAGGTGATTTTATGTGCTCCTGCTCTCATACTCACACCAAGACGTGCATCAGCAGGTGGTCTTCATGGTCAGTGAGTGTGGCAGGGAGGACAGGGGAGGCAGTCACTGGGTTGTCACTATGACTCCTGCACTCCTCTGGATGAGTGATAAAATTGTTTTCAGGCAGATCTTTTCCGTCTGTAGGAGTGGTCCTTTGCCTTTATTCTTCTGCTGGGCTCACAGTGAGTGACAGCACTGTGATATGCTGCAACCTTGCTGCCCTTCCCTGCTGCTAGCGAGGAGGGTCTTCTGCTGATGTGGCAACTGTGCTGGGGGCTTGGGCTTGGGCCAAGGCCTGGGCTTGCTGCTCCTCAGACTGATTAACCAGAAGCCTGTCGCTGGTTATGAACATAGGCTCTTCCCTTAGCCTTTGTTCTGATGTTTCTTCTGGTGCTACCACACACGTGTTTGCATTCGTATTTTATTCACACGGAGCATAATATTTCTGCTAAAAGTCTCTACAATCTGGAGAACCTCATTTACAGTCAGAAACTCTGAATCAGTCTAATTAGTTCATCAAAGAGAAGGGTAGGAGATGGCTCTTTTACGGGACAGAACTACACAAACATGTCTGTAATCTACTTGCTCCAGAGGAATGGAGCTGGAAATGTTCACTCTGAGAGTGAAGATACACATTTACCCTGTTAAGGGTTACATGGGCGATTTCCCCAGTCACTCAGTGGGCTCTCTGCAGCTTGAAATCTCCAGAGAGGATGGGTTATTCCTTTGTGAAAAATCTGTGTTAGCTTAGCCAAAAGTGGCTCTGGTTCCTTCTAGTGAATTCCTATGGCTCATTGGATGGAGACTGCAGCCCTCCTCTATAGCTATGAAAACTACTCATTAATGAGCAAGGCTCCCGGGAGGCAAGCAGTGAAGCGCTACGGTTGCTTGGTGGCATGGCCCATACCCGACAGTCTGCTCTCCCATGGTGGTGCTTCCATTTTGGCTTTCCATTGTGGTCACACAAAAGCCCAGTGGGGCTTGGATCCTGTCCACCTTTCAGATCAGTGCCTGTAGCATAAGTTCCTGTCTGTGTACAATACCCATCTCCTCTATCTGCCTCGTAGGCAGGTTACCAATAGGAGCCTTTGTCCCCTGCGGAATTTGGGAGTGTGTGCGCAGATGTTCAGCTGCTTGGAGTCAGACACCAGGGAAACAACCTGTTCCTGTTCCTCTTCATGCTTCCCTAATCTGATATTAAGGGCCGATTCAGTCATTTGGGACCCTTTCACGGGAAACAAAAAGGTGAAGTGTCTGGTAGGTGTGCACAAAACTGCCTGGGAATGGTCACATCTTGCCTGCATTAACAGTGACAAGCCATGTCCCATCCTTGGTGGTGCAAGGCTGTGGACGGGACAGGCGCCACAAAGCAGTGGGTTCTCTGAATGCTCCAAGTGCCTCCCAGGGTGCTCTTTCCCGTATGCTTTTTCTTGCAATGGCTTTCCATGATGCTCCAGCTGTGCCTGCAGAACCAGCAGAGAGCTGGAGCCCTACGGAGGTGGTTGATGGCTCTGTTAAAAGTATCTTTTGAACCTGACGTTTTGCAGGGGGACATTTCATCTCTATCTCTTTCTTTTGGTCTTCCATGCATATTCAACCAAAAAAAGCGCTGTTCCCCTAAGGTGAAATACTAGGATATTAATTTTCTGAAGTTCTCGATAAGCTATTGAAGATTAATTTTAGGGAAAGCCGGGGGATATGATGGATTGGAGCCCAAGCCTGCTTAAATATGCAATATTAAAAATTGATCGTTGTCTCTCCTTGTCATACACCCTGCCCTCGTGTCTGGGGCAATCCCACAGCCTGACGAGAAGCCAGGAAAATGCTCAATAAGCCCCACGCCCAGCTGAGTGCAGATTTTAATAACTCTTATTGCCTTTATTATTTTCTAAATCACTTTTATTAGTTTCTGCTTTGTTTAATGCCCAGCTCTGTTGTGTGGATTGACAGCTGTGAGTTTGGAAATCCTTCTCTCTCTGTAGGATTGCAACATTGACAGATCCCACTACCTGCCCTCCCCAATGCAAGCACCTTTCTCCCCTCTCCCACCACCACGCACCACCAGCTTCCCTTTCCCCCACACTCTCCCTGTCACCCCTGCCATGCGAATGATGCTCTGGGCAATGCAGGAGTTTGGCTCCAAGCGTAGGGAGGCTTGGGGGTTCCCTGGCGGAGGCTTCGCCAGAGATGCCCGCAGATCGGTTTTGCTGGTGTGGCTTGGAGAGAGGATTAATGCGTTAATGCATTAGTGTCTTGGTTCCCCTTTCTTTGTAGCTGTTCTCTAGCTGCAGAGGCAGGCGCAGCGCCAGGAGAGCTGCTGGGGTTTCCAGAGGCTGAGCTCAGACGTCAAAGCAGACATCCTGCACCCAGCACCCCTGCACCAGCAGCCTTCCCTGCGTGGCTCAACGCCTCCCTTTCCGTAAGTTCTGCCTCCCGGAGCTTTCTGTGCATAGCACAGTGCCAGGCTGCACTGTGCAGCCTGCAACAGCCCCAGTAAGGGCATCCGTGGCCATACCTTTTATAGTACATGGCCAGTGAAATCACTTGCCATGTCCTCTGTCTCTTTCTCTTTGTTTCTTAGCCTGATTATTTGACAGCAAATGTGTGAGAGGGTTTCACACAACAGCATCTCTCTAACACAGTTCAGCCCTCGCAGGCAGCCTGGACACGGCTTGGATTTAACCCAAGCTGCCCTTGTGCTGAAAGGCCAGCTCAAGGCTTCGCTCGCATCAGCCTGCCTTGCGGCTGGGGACTTGTCCCAGAGGGCTGCATCGGGTAGAGATGAACAAGCTCTGTGAAGGCGATGAGCAGGAGTCCCTTATCTCTAAATGTCATTTCTCTCTCCGAGGCCATCTGGGAGCAGCGAGCTGCGGTAGGAGTGCGAGCATCTCTGACCAGGGCACTCTTGTACAGCAGGATCCTGCATCCAGATCACTCGCTTCACTGGGGGCAGGCGTCAGTCCTTGGGAGACCTGTAATGCCAGTGATATTCACACCATGCACTACATAGCCCTTGCTGTAGCAAGCAAGCTGCTGGCTTAGAGGTTGGAAACACCGACAGGCTAGAGAATCGGTATAATGTTCACTGCGTAGAAGTCTCTTTCAGCCTGAAAGGCAACCCATCAAAATGTAGTATCATTTGCACTTAAGAGGCTTTTTTCCAGACCTTGACTGCAGCAGGCAGCATTTCAGACTTGGAAGGGAAATTGCACATCACAGTTTTACCTTGCTCAGTAAGAGTTCTGGGGTAATTAATCCCTTTTTATCAATACGGCCTTGTAAGCAGTGAGTCTGACATTGCTCACTTTGCAGAAAAACAACAAAATCCTGCAAAAAAATAGTAGTTTGTCAAAGCAGTGGTGAACTCTCACAAGTATTTTTGAAGTTGGCTGCAAAGCTGGTGCCCCTCTGCAGTGCTAAGCCCAAGATCACAGATAATCGGGCTTTAATCAGTAAGGAGAAAGCTCTGTGTGATTCCTCTGTGCCACTGACTGGCAGAGGGAAGTTTGGGGAGCTTGATGCGCTCTGAGCAGATGCCTGCTGCCATGTCTTTCCTCCCTGTAGCTAACAACCTGAGCAGCAGTGACTTGCTGGTGTTTGCACGTCTCGGAGAGGTGCCGGGGGGAAAGTGCTTCCTGCGGAGGGTGCAGGGAGCACGCAAGGCACGCTGTAATCTAGCAGCCGGCCCTCCCAGCTGAGACCTGTTTTCTGCAAAGCAATTAGATAAGCACCTTAGTGACACTGAGATATTGCTGAGACTGATGAGACATAATGATCTCCAAGGATAACTTGACCACTGGCCACTCTTCGGTGGCACAGCTGAATTGCAGCTGGGCTGCAGAGGCATTTATGTGGGACCCCCAGAAAGGGCAAAGCGGCACTGTTCACAGTGCTTCCCCTCCACTGGGGTTAGCACAAGGAGCCACAGTCGAATTCAGAAGAGCAGCACACTTAAGCAAAGAGCTATTATTTGCCAAAGGTCCGATCTTGCCTGATTTGCACTTGGGCTATAGTAGCACTTGTTTCTAATGATTCATCTGTGCTCTTCATCGCAGCAGGTTGACAGTGAGGGATGAGTGTATTTCAGCAGTTCCCCTGAGCATGCAGGCTGTATTCTGAGTGTTGTGCCCCTGATTAGCAGCCCCTGCAAAGGGATGTGTCCAGTAACCTGCCTGGCCAGTCTGAAATAAGGGCCACCTGGTCCCTATGGCTGTGCCCAGAGATGGGCTCTTGTGCTCTGCCCAAAGAAGCAGTAAAGGGGAGACCTGCCAGACAGCCAGGACACAGGGAAGGGAGCAGCAGCTTGTCCTAGTTTGAGTGGGTGATTAAAAAATGATGGCAGCTGTTGGGTTTGCTGGGTCTGAATTGAGCGTGGCCAGGGAAGCAGGAGGTTATTTAAGCCCTTCTCCAAACCCTCCTGGAGGAACCTGGGATTGCCCCTCAAGCAACTGAGTTTGGACTTGAATTGCACCAGCTGGCTTGAAGGAAGCGTTGAAGAATCATGTTCAGCGGAGGGGTCACGTCTGCAATGCCTCTAAGTCACTTTGGATGGTAACAGGTCAGGAAGCATCATTTTTGTGGTTACATTTAGCAATGTAAGAGAGCATGTGGCTCTGCAGTGCAATATCCTTGATACTCAGCAAACTGGGCTCATTTACTATCAATGTGCCTGGCTTAATAAGAGAGCCTCTGAGCTCTGGGCACAGGCATCAGCTCAGGCCTTGCATTAGC
The DNA here is from genome assembly GCA_013398735.1 of Nothocercus julius. Lineage (NCBI taxonomy): Eukaryota > Metazoa > Chordata > Aves > Tinamiformes > Tinamidae > Nothocercus > Nothocercus julius. The sequence goes on along the minus strand of VZSV01000001.1, from coordinate 10,508,745 downwards.
CCCCATGGGGCTGGCTACAGTGCTATTCTCTGTGTTGGCAAGACCAGGGAAATGAGGAAAGACAATAGGAAGTGGTGGGGTGTGATTTTTTTTTTTTCTTTTTCTTCACCAAATGCAGTTTTATTTCTGGTTTAAAAATTTATGGAGCCCTTCATTTAATATTTATAAAGTGAGTGTGTTGGTGATAAATTACTAAGGAACACAACAGGGCAATCTTGCTACTCATGTAGGAGTGTTCAGTGGGGATGGAAACTCCCTTGGCACCCCCTCTGCCTGATTCCTTGGTTCAGCAACCAGCAGCATCTCATGGGGCTAGTTGGGTTTGTGGGGCGAATAGGACTCTGGTGTTTGGACAGAGGCTTCCAGTGTTTGGAGAGGAGAAAAGTTGCAGGGGTCAGGGCAAAGTGGAAGAATTATCTGAGCCCAAGAACAGCTCTGTAAATCATGGCTGAAGCAAATTGTGGAGAGAGTGGATTTGGAGGGCGTGTTTTGAAGGGATGAGTCAAAGAGAGTGTCCCAAGGGCACAGCGATATAAAGCGCATCAAAACTCAGAGAGGGACCACTCAAAACGAGGGTGTCAACTGGAAACCCACAGAGTGATACCTGAAAGGGCTGCATTTCATATAATTTAAATACCAAGAAGGAGATCTTACATCTATAAGAAGAGTCAGTTAAGCTATGTCCTGGGCTTTGGCATTGCTGTAGCTGGAAACTGAACTTGGGCTCCATGCAAGGGGTCCCACTGCTGGGAACAGTTGTCGAGTGGTGTGACACGGTGATGACACTGTTGAGTGGAATCCTGAGGGGAAACACTGTCGGGGCTGTGACCTATAGTCTCCAGTGTATTCCTCTACTTTCTCTCTTCCACTGCCAGTCCCTGGATGGTAGGTGGCCTCTTGTGACTCAGTAGGACATGATGAGCTGTGTAAGGCCTCAGACTGGGATTGCAAGGGGTTGCTGTGTGTCCTGTAGCACCCACAGAGACCAGGGAAGCTGGTGTCTGGGTGAAACTCAAGGATTAACACGAGGAGCTGTGGGTGGAGGGAGAGCAAGGAAGCTGGGTTGCCACAGGCTGAAAAAAACAGAGTTTCAAGGTGACCTGAGCATCCTTTGAGAACTCGGCCAGATCAATGCAATCGATCCTCCTAATCATTTCCTCTTTGTCAAAGCACGGAGCAGGACCTCTGAGCTCACGAGTCAGTGCCTTGGCCTGGAGCCAGAGCATCACAGGGGAAAGCAGGGAGCTGTGGGATCGCCCCGTGTGGGAGCAGGAAGCTGTTCCTGGTGGATGGGGACCTGTAGGACTTCCTCTGTCTCCTTCCTGACATGTTAGGGCTTGTTCCCTGCTTTGGGCAAAGCATGTCCCTCTTCCTGGAAGGAGTCAGGGGAGCTGAGCGGTCAGGCTGACTGCCTTCCCCAGCGCTTCGCCCTGGCCCCCTCTAGAAGGACCTCGACAAAAGCAGCACAGGCTGCGTCAGTGATGGATGTCAGCCAGGCTGCTGTTTTTAATCCTCCCCACTGCTTTCCCACAAACCCTTTTCCTCCCTAGAAGCAGAGGTTTGGTTCTTCGGAGATAAAGCAGGTGGGCTAAGCCCTTGGTGGGCTCTGTTTCCTACTTGCCCTGCGAGTAGCAACCTGCCCTTTGAGCCTGCACCTCCAGACTCGCTGCTTTGCCTATCCCTGAGGTTGGCATTCCCTGCCTGGCAATGGGAAGCTGGTGGAGGAGTAAGGGGTGCCTGTGCCATGTGGCAGGAGTGCTGGCCCAGGCCGTGCACACAGCACCCGCCCAGCCCTGAATTTTCCTCCTGTCGCTGCTGCTAGTGTTACTCCCCAGCAAATGCACTGGTAAAGCCACTAGTGTAGGCAAGATGCCAGAGAGTACCTGCATTTTAGCCACATAGTCATCTCACGTTGCCGTAGACAGGGTTAAATGACACATCCCTAGGGCATTTCAGGATCATTTGCTCCTTCACTCAAGCTCCCTAACTAGGCCCAAGGAGGCAGCAAGGGAACAGACAAGGTGGCCGAAAGCAATTTCAGCCCTTCGAAGGAAATAACTGGCATATAACAGTGACAGAAAATTGTGCAATTAGTACAACAGGGCAATGTCAACAAGCTCTTAACGCCAGTTGTTATGGCAACACCAAGGAAAGCGATGTCAGTGCTGGAAAAATCGAGAGACTGAGAAATAACAACAACAACAACAGCGTCCAGGACGGCTCCGGGTTCCTTGCGAGGGTCTTGGGCACAGCGGCACCTCCTGGCAGCGCCGCGGGGCCGTGAGCTGAGAGCCGGGGAGGGCTGCGCACCCAAGGGCCAGCCCCGCGCTGGGAGAGGGGCAGCCACAGAGGTGGCCAGTGCTTCCCTCACCCAGTCCAGAGAGTGAGAAATGGGCCCCGTCCGTGGGAAAGGGGAAGGGTTTCCCCTCCATTGCCGTGGGGCAGCCCTGCAAAGCTCTTCCCTGCGACACTAGCCTGCCGAGGGAGAGGAGGGCAGCTTGGGACACCTCGTGTCTCTGCTGGGCAAGAGCCGAGAGCCTCGGATCTCGGAGAGCTGGCAGCTCTAGCTTGGCTTATCACGCTAATAAAGTAGCATTGAGTGAATTGCGTGAGAGAGAATATTGAGCGTTCTTTATTTCTAGCAAAATCGTGATGCTTTGGGTCTGGCAGCGCTCACGAACGTAGGCAGGCGTACGGGCTGGGCGTGCTGACACATGGGTCTCGTGTGGCTTTGCGGGCAGCTGGCTCCTCTGCAGCCGTGCCCACTACGGCCGGCCCTCCCACGCTCCTACATGGCCCCACTTCCTTCCATCGCATCGTGTGGTGGAAGGGAGGTGTGACACTGGGGCCGGCTAGTTTGGGGACCAAGAAGCACAGTAAATGGTACAAAGGATACTGAAAGCGGATGAGATTACCCCTGGGGAGATACCCTGCGGTGTAGCTGGAGATGGCCATTCCTGAAGACGATCGGAGCCTGCACAAGCTGACCTGCAGCAAGGGCCAGGAGAAAGGAGGGAATTTTTTCTTCTTGCATAAAGTGTACCTTTTGTTACCCTGTCCCAAATAGGTCAAAATTGCAAGGATTTGATTTCAGCTCATGCAGTAGTTCCCTCTCTTGCTTTTTTTCTGCCATACAGGGCACATTTGTGCAATAGGGTTTCCACAAGTGCCCCCCACTAACCTCTTTTGGTGGCCACAGCCTCTGGTTTAGCCCAGCATAAGCCCTTGCATTCTCCTCTCTGTGTCAGTTTAGCCCCCTAGCACTCTACAAAATGTGGTACATATAAAGCCAAGCAAAGGATTCAGGTTATCCCCAGCTCCTTTTAAAGCTAGAACTTCTCTGAGCAAAAAAAATCTTTTTTTGTAGTAGGGGCACGAGTGATCCTGTGGCCTTTCCAGAGGGGGAGAGGGCTCCCAGAGTTATAGGCAGCAGCATCAGTTGCAGCTCTGTTGTTACAGGACTCTGCACATCTGTTCAGCAGCTTCTGAAACACGAGCTGCAGCCTAGACCTTTAGACAAGAGAGGGATGCTGGTCTCGAGGAAAGCACTGCAGCACGCCCGTGAAAGCTGAAAGCGTGTGGCTTCAAAGAGGGAAACATCCTGAGCTGAGTCCTTTGGAAAGAGCAGAGTGATGGGAGGATCAAAGCACTATAAAGAATTGTGTTTTGTTTAAAACCGAGGTCTTATGGCAGCTTTTGAGTAAATCTTAAGAAAATGTAATGGGATCACTTAGAAAACAGCACTGCAAGCTTTGCAGCTGGTATAATGGGTAAGATTGTAGACCTCTGTGTATTATTTGTGAAGTGTTATTGCCCTTGTAGCAATAGTTACATTAGTCGTTGAAGTAATTTAGCATGTTGGTGACAGTTTTGGAATGCAAGGAGGTGCTTTCCTGCCAGCTTTGAGCTCTGCGTTGTGCTTCCATATGGCCGGAGAGTAACACCTTTCCTCGTTCCACAGAGCATCTTGCCACGGGAGTGCTCTTATTGATTTTGCCGGAGCTGCTTGCAGAGCAAACGCTGGATGCCTCTGTAAGGAGGCACACCGGAGTCTGCAGTGTGGGGCCTTCCTTAAAGCAAATGAGCTTCTAATGAACATGGCTGATCACCTGATGCTCTTGCCTGTAAAAGCAGTAACAGCACATGCACTGAGAGCTGACAATAATGCTGCTTTGGAAAACTTGTGGTGTTAATTCTTTCCAAAAATGAGAGAAGCTTCAGGTCTCAACACTTCTGTGCTTAGAAGGCCAAGGTTTGGGCCATCAGTCTGCCATATAAATTAGTTGGGTGATGGAGCATGACAAGGCAGCTCCGGCAGGTGGGAAAGGAGTTGTTCAGTCTCTGCGCTGCTCTCGGCAGCTGCCATGTGTATTTCAGAAAGGAGAGCTTATTCCAGGGGATGATGATGGGGAGCTCTGATGAGCTGATTTCATGCCCCAGCCTGTCTGCTGGAACATCTACAGACCTGTGACAGAGACTTTCCCTCCCAACCCAGCCAGTTGGTTCCTTACTGGAGAGCACGGTGAACATCCCACGATACTTGAAGCAGTTTGGTCTACCTCTGGTGCTTCTCTGGTGGGATTATTTAAGGCGAGGTGAGTGGCCTTAAGATCATGTATGACTGAAATGGGGGCAGTTGGAGAGCCTGTGAGCAGCACAGGAGGTGGGATGATCTCCAGCAGTGGTTCCGTGTTCATCTACTCCCTGGCAAACTCAAGCTCACTGTAGGGAGTAGAAAAATGAATCCACATATATAGGAGTTTAAAAAAAAAAAAAAAAAAGAAAAAAACTGTACCGCCATTGCCTGCCCTCCTCCTCTCAAAAAGAGCAACATTGCACTAGCGAGTACCTGGAGTACCGCTGAGACGCGTGCATGCTGTGAGACAAGTGTGACACAAGGCTATTCAAACATCTAATTCCTATTTGTTTTTGACTCTAAGCTCAAGGGAGGGCAGAAGTGCAAGCACCTGGTAGATAGAAAAGTGTTTGTTTCTCTTGCAGACAGAGTGAAACTTTTTTCAGTTCTTGTACCTCTGAGGCCTGCACCTCTGCTTGCTCCTGATGCCAAGGCCAGGTTTTTGATGTTCAGCTTGCACTCTTGCTTCCAGATTAGTTATCCAAGTCCTTTGATCTGACAAAGCTGACCTCACCTCCTGCTCCTTGCTCTCACTTTTTACTTGGATGTTACTGATCGGTGGCAATCATCTCTTTGCCCAGCCCTGTTCCCCCATGCCCAAACTGTGCAAGTTTAGCTCCCTCTCACACTCCTTTATCTCTTTGGCTACACTAAATAGATACTATTTCTATGCAGCTTTTTTTTTTTAA
>VZSV01000001.1:10486563-10498262 GCA_013398735.1 Nothocercus julius | reverse complement strand
GCGCGCAGCGCGGCCGCCGAGGCTCCCCTCCCCGCAGCGGGGACGGGAGCGCGACAGCCCCCGCGCTCCTCACGGCCCTGCCTGTGGCCAGCCAGGAAAGCGTGAACACCTGCGGGCTGGCTACCCGTCGGCCACGGGGGAGATCTCCGGCGTGTTCCCGCTACCGTCCTTGTGGCTGCCTTCCTCCCGGGGCAGGCCCTGCTGGTGCTGCCGGCCCTGCCGCTGCTGGAGGAGGCGCCTGCAGCGCGGCGGCAGCTCACCAGGCAGCGCGCGCGTCCGGCACTCTGGGCTAGCAGGGCGCGCGCGAGGTGGGAGGGACGGTGTCCCCAAGGGAGGCCCAAGGTTCCTCTGCGCTCCCGTGTCAGAGCAGGTGCCTCTGGCCCCGCCTTTGCCTCCTTCGGAGCACCCGTAAGCAGCCTCTTCAGGGACAGCTCGGCGCTCAACGTGAGCTGTTCCCTTGAGCGGCTCCCTCCCCAGCAGCAATCTCCCAGGTGCAGCTTCCCTTCTCCGAGGCTCTTTGTGCGCGAGCTGGGGCGCCCGGCCACCTGGCAAGGACAAGGTGGGAGGGGGGACCCTTCCTCTGCCCTCCCTCGCAGCGGTGCCGCGGAGCCGGCTGGTGTGACAGACAAATCCCTGGCGCCTGGGCTGTGCCAGATGCCTGGCGCATCAGTGTTGCTAAGCAAGGAGAAGTTTTAACGCGTTGATTAATGCCCTGACTCTGGGTGAGTAATTAGAATTAATGTGGGATATCAAATCAGGAAATCAGGCATTATTAGGAGGAATTAGTGATTTATTTTCATTTTACGCCTGGCTCACCCCAATCCCCCAACACAGACGGGGGATTTGGCAAGAGACAAAGCTCTTTACTTACTGCAAAAGAAAAAGGAGGAAAAAAATGGTGATGGGAAGAGGAGGAGGAAAGTGGGGAGTGAAGTGCTGAGCACCACTCCTGTGTGATTAATTGCGAAGTATCATCATGCCCTGCAATTGTTCCGAGCAAAGTGCTGCTCAGCTGGTGCCGTGATGGCCCTGACAGCTTCACACCGCTACCCTGTGCCAGCAGTGAGGGGAACAGCGCTGGGACAGGGACCCGGAGTCCTGGTTTAGTGCACCTGAAGGAATTACAGGAGCCACGCAACTGCTGTAACAGTGAGGTGTGCTGGTGGCACAAATCTGAGCAGTCCCCCTTGGCCTGGTTCACCTTAGATCCCAAAGACCATGGGTGGAAAGGACACGCTCACAGCACCTGAGTAACTTGGTAGCCCTTGTTCTGAAAGGGCAGAAGTGAGCCAAAGCAAGGTTGGGTGACGGACGCAGGAGCCGCCCTATCTCAGCCCACAGCTAAGAGCTGGTAGGAGAGCCGAGGCAGTGCCCCAGGGCGAGGGCAGCTGCCGTTCAGAGGAGCCCTGAGAAGCACCAACCTGGTGCAAGCCTTCCCAGCTGGAATTGGTTCTTCAGCCACACAAATAAGATGCTGTTTTTCTGCAGCTCACTGATTGTGCCTGAGAATGAGTTTTAATTATACTGCCCAGGCTCAATAAATCACAGGGGCAATTAAAAGCCCCGTTTGCACTGACTAATTGCTCCTGAGCTTGGATTGCAGTAAGCAGTTAAGCTGCTTAGCCACAGCACAAGGCAGAGATGCAAAGGGGCAGGGTGGCTTTGGGAAACAGCAGGGAGCAGTGGTAAGGATGGGGATGTGGGGGTAAAACCCACTGCTTACTCTGCTTTCCGCAGTCTCCATCCTGCCTTCTCTGCTGACTATGCTATTTGACATCTGGATGGAAAAAAAGCCCAAGGAAATTTCTGCAGGTGGCAGGGTCTTCAAGGCACTTGGCTCACCGTGCTGCATGTGCAAACGCTGCGCCCTGGCCAATGTTCTGCCCTCTCATCTCCCGACACCCCTTGCAGCTCTAACAAGCACGTTCGCTCTGGGCTTCCCTCTCACTTTCCTGCTGGATCTGGCTCAAACCACTGCATTTGCTGGCCTGCTGCAGCTAAGCTGCGACTCTGCTAGTACCTTCCTGTCCACGGGGCACCAGCCTGTGGTGCTGCCGCTGTTTGGGGCCGGGTAGAGCTGTGCCCCTCGGCAAGGGGGTGCTTGCTAGAAGCTGGTGCTCTGCCTGGGTGGCAGAGATGGATGATCCAGGGACTCTGGGTGAAGGGAATAAAACCAGTTGGCCACGTGAGTAATGCCTGGCTGACCAATGAAGGGACATAACAGAAATGATGGAAAGACTAGTCTAAAATAATTAGGCAAATGAGGCTCATTAGCTCCACTTTTTTTGCAATGTGCTCAAAATGAAGGGGAAGGAGAACTGGGGCCAAATTCCCATCTATGCTTGGTCCCACCTGCCTCACTGTTCTGCCTCTGCACCAGTGTTAACATGATCTGTACTTGCCTGCTGGTTACTGGCACATCAGAGAGGTACCCATGGCTGTTGGTGTCTGAGCAGGGAGCCTTTCACAGGTGGGATAAATTACAGGGCTGGCCCAGCTCTGCCAGCCCTGGTATGGAGAGGACAGGGCAAGGGGGCTGCACTAGCAGAAATTACTTCCTGAGACTGAGCCGATGCACGGGCTGGGATCTCGGGAGAGGCACTAGAGTAGCTGCATGCCCAGGAAGGGTTCTAAGACTATCACCTCTCTGACAGAGAGGACTGGCCTGAGCAACCCTCCTATGCAGGACCTAGATCACATGGGTTGCTTACTGGGCAAGCACCTTCCCTTGTGGAGAATGCTGTGGAGGAACTCACTGTACCGGGGTGGGGGAGATGTGCAGGAGGTTCTGGTCAGGTAGTGAGGGAAAATGGCCTTTCCTTTCATGTGATGAGGAGGTGGGTGGGACACAGGGAGCAGGGAAGCATGCACATTCCCTGATTGCACACAGGGCTTGCCTCATGGCTAAGGCATATTGAAATGGCCTCCTGGAAGTGAGACATGGCCAAAAACAGCCCCCTGTGAACCACAAAGATGCTGTCTCTAATGTCTTCAGCGTCTCAAAGTGAGTCTCCTTTTACAAGCTCAAATTGTCACAGAAGTTTAACTGTGGTTGAACTTTTTTGTTTAACGGGGACCCAGCTGGATTGCTCCTCTTGCAGAGGGTGAGGTGAAGTTGCCGGTTTGGCACTTGGTTTTTCTGTCCAGGCGAGAGCCACGTCCCACGGGTGGGAGGCAAGATGGGTGCGTGGATAGCCTTCTTGCACTACAGCAAATTTCTGTATGAGTCAGGTAGATCAACACCCCTGTAGATGCAGCCAGGGAGCAGGAGGGTCGCAGTGTTTTCCAAGGATTGCTCTGCTTTTAGGTCCCTTCTGCCTCAGAACAACAGCGACAGGTTGAGCCCCAGATGGAGAAGCTGGCATACGGCTGATGATTTAAAATCTCCAGCATGCAAACAGCATGGTGCAGACAGATGGAAACTTCCCCAGGTTCCTAGCTGCTGGGCATAGGGAGAAAAACACAGGGTGAAAGGCAGAAAGGTCTGCCCCACTCAAGGTGGAGGGAACAATCCTGCCACCTTGATACTGTAATGCAGCTGGCTTGGTTGATCTTTCCATGTTATGCTTCTGTGTCACGAGCCTGGGGCTTGGTGCTGCTTTGAGGGAGAGGGAAGGCTCTGGGGGGGGGATTGATAACAACAGATGACTCAAATTCTCTTCTTATGGAGGTGGGCTAAATGCCAACTGCAGTAGGTGGCTAACGTGACTGAGGGGGAGCAGAGGAGCTGAGGGAGGTGGGTGGCTTGGTTCTGATGAGCGTGAGACTCGTGGTCACCTGGAGGTTGTGCTGGGGCCATCGGGGAGGCTCCTGCGCGTTGCGGGAACAGTGGGTGGGAGCACGGGCTTGCGCAGCAAAGAGGGCTGGGTGACCCTAGGAAGCAGGTAGCAGTGAGATAGCTAGCAAAAAAAACTCTGAGGAGGGAGTTAAAGAAGAGCAATCCAGTCTCGGTCTTGAGGAGAGCGGGAAGCTAGCAGAACATAGGCACAGCACATGGCAGGGGCACTGAGCACAGTGCAGGAACCTGGGGAGGGGGCAGCACTGCCCCGGGCTGCCTTCTTCCAGAGGAGGGGCAGAGCTCCTTTGCTTCCCTGCCTTGCCCCTCTCTTGTGCTTGGTGGTACCTCTCCCCTTCCTCCTTAACACGACTCCTAATGAAGGGAAACACCCGGCAGAAGCAAGTACAGTGCTGTTGTTGTGGCAGCTCTGAAGTGACTGCAGGTTGCAGGGGCATTGGATGCCCTCTGCCTCACTCTCTCAGGCTGTGGAGGGACAGGGGGTGAACCACCTCACATCTTTTTAAACAGGTTTATGTCCTGTTTTAATGAGCCTCTTGGACACAGGTTTACTCTGGCTCCATTCCCTGCCCAGCATCAAAAGATGCTGGGTGGATTTCCAGGCCAGGGCTGGCTGCTCTGGGCCAAAGCCCATGGGATCAAGTCTAAGTGGCGGCCCTGCTCAACAGCACTGTAGCCATCAGGAGCTTTCCCACGGCTCTGCGCTTCCCTCCTGGGCATCTCCTGCTGCGCCTGGAGCACAGCCTGCCTTGGCCATTCCTACAGAATAACCGCCCTGACCCTGCCGAGCTGGCACTCAAAGACTCCCCTGGCGAGATCCTGTGGCTGTCTGGCAGAGGAAGGGTAAGGAGCTGAGCAAGCATGATAAAGCCACAGCTGCTCTCGTCTTAACACAGTTCATCATGTTTGCTTGTCACACATGAAAGTCGCTTAGATCATCATTCTGGGCAGAAAGGGCATGGACACCGGATACAAAGCACTGACAGCCCCAGGCTGCCAGGTAGGAAAGCTGCCCTCGCGCCCGGCTCAGGAGGTGAGGTGGGTGGCAGGGTCAGTTTGATTCCCAGTAGGAGCAGGTGCAGGCACCCCTTGATAGCATTCAGCTCTTTAGAACATCACCAGGCGCTCTGCTGTCCTGCTGAATCACTAGCCCATTTGGGCTAGTATCACTGCTAGAATCATCCATAAGTAAATGCAATTTTCATAAACATGGAAGATTTCAGGATAGGGGCTTTTTCTTTCAGATCCTCCAAGATCCTATGGAACATAACTCCGCACTTCAAGTTTTATTGGGCACCTTTGCAAAAAAAAACAAATAGTCTTGAAAACTCTCCTTACCAGGCAACTTTTTACTTCTTCCTTGTCTGTGGATAAATATATGCTGGTGGCCTTGACCCTTCCGAGAAGTATCTTGAAGTGATGTCTGATTGATGCTTCTTCCAACTTACCTTATTTCCATTACAATGTATTAACATCTGTGTTTAGCTTTAACTCAGCTGCTCTTCTCCTTCAAAAATGCTTGTGTTCTTCCATGCTTCCCCCTGCCAAGATTAAAATATCATTCGTGTAGTTCATAATACCCCCTGTAGCATCTCAACTATATTACATTTCCTTTGATATATCTCATGCGCTGAACACAACTCAGATAGCGGTGTAGGGAAGCTGTGTTTCAAGAGCAGTGTTCAGTATTCACAAGGGCTGTCTCACAAGAAGTTTATCTTCCTTGCAAAAGGTAGAACAAAATTCTATTTCTAATTATTTGGAGTCTATAAGCAGGGAAAAAAAAATATTCCTCTTCTTCCTGTCCATCCACCAGAGAAGAGAGGAAAGCAAGTAAGCATAACAGATGCAGGGACTAGATGGTGCAGTCAGGCTGTGCAGTGCAAAAAGGTCGTTGTCGTGTTGGAGTCCTTGGGCATTGCAGATGGAGCCAGAGAGTTACAGTGTGGCTTCTGCATCGTAGTTTGCTTTTTGTTCCAGCTGTTTGACTGAAGAGGCCATTGGTGCCCTGCTCTGGACAAGGCAAAAGCAAGACTTGGCTAATGAGATGCCCAGAGAAACCAGCATCGGGCCATTCCTTGTCTGGCACATAGTTCTGTGTGCTGATCTATGCAGGGATGCAAGGAGGAAGAGCTATAAGCATAGAGCTATAGCTGGGGGTGAAGACAGTGAGAGAGGGTCCCTCCCATGTGGGAAGGTTTGAGAGATTTCACTGCCATTAAGGGTCGTTGAGCATGCAGCAAATACTCCCCAAGGACATATAAAACATGCAGCCCTCACTGGCAAAGCACATGCTGCTGTGAAGCATCGCATAGACTCACATGTAGATTTTCATTAAACTTGAGATGTATTTGTTTAATTAGCACTGCGGAATCACAGGCTTGCATGGAAAAGGCTCACAGGGGAGTCAAGTGAACATGCAGTTGGACTCCAGGCATCCCAGGAGAAGAGGATGCAGCTGTAGAGAGTGGTGGTGTGCTGGGGTGGCTTGATCACTCCTTCACAAGCAACCATGGAAGCCTTTCCAGTTCAGTATCTACCAGGGCAATCAACCCTTGGCTTTCACAGGGGACGCTTTAGCCTGAGGAAGCAGACAAAGACAGAGACTGGTACAGCAGTCTTCAATCTTAGCCCAAGTGCAGCAGAAAAGCAGAGGTTTTTCACCAAAAACAGCATGTCACTCATTTGAGGTTAATGAGGCTTAAAAATAAACAAACCCAAAGAGAAAGTGAGAGAAAAAGAACGTGTCTTAAGAATAGTCTCCTCTTCCAGCTGGCGTCTGGGAAGTTTTATCTCTGCATTATGATACCCTAGTCAAACCAAGAGCAGGAGCGGAGGGGTGACTTCACGAGCATGGATACGCCAGCCAGCACTTGTCAGCCAAAACACCAGGGACTATCAGAGCTAAACCAGGAGCTGCTGCAGCTCTCTCTGAAGGTCACAGCTCTCTTGCTTGGGCTGTAACACGCTCTCAGCCTTTCTGCAGTGGGCACTGACAGCCCCGTTACACCGTCTCATTAGTCAGCCATATCAACAGTGAGCAGACGTTGAAAACTGTCCCTGTGCCACGAACAAACAGACAGCAGCATGCAGCGATTTACTGCACACAGTGTTTTTACCCCTGCAGAAGTAAATAGGATGTTTGCTTTGAAATGCGGGTAGAACAGTCCCTGGACTCTAGGTCTGGGCACAAGCTGGTAAAAGATGTTGGTGGGAAGGAGCACAGCCAAGTGGTGTGAAGAGGGAGGGAGACAACCCTGTACTACAGGGTTTTTTTTTGCTGGCAGAGCTGCACCCGGCCTTCACTCTGCCTCCCCACGGCTGCCTCTGCCCCAGTGCATAACCTGAACACACGCTGGGCATTTTCACAGGCGGAGGCACATGAAGCAGTGAAGGGGATAGTTTGCAGTGGCTTGCCAGGACTCCTGCGGATACAAGGGAGCTGGGAGGCCCTGGCCCCTGCGTTGTGTGCAGGACCAAGGGAAGCGTCACGCACAGAGCCTGTCCTGAGGAAATTGGGTGCTTTGTTTCAGTGCTGACTCCTGGAGATGGTAAGAGCAGGGCACACCGGTCGTCTTGCCCTGAGGATTTTAAGCAATGAGGCAAGATATGGCCTGTGAGCTCAGTGCTGAATAGAAAATGGCATTAAATGAGACTGTGCCTGTCTTTATCTTATCTTTAACCATTACTTAGGGTTGAGCTAAGATGCTGAGCAGCTGGGAGCTTGGGAACCATTTGCTTTTGGTGTTTTACAGGGGAGGGTGGGGGATTTGCACCAGCACAAGAGGAGTGAAGGGATTGGGAGCATTACAGTCTTGTAGCTTTCAGCCTTGTTGCCTGTGCCCTGGGTAGCAGGGCTTGATTTCTGTTTGCTCCCCAGCAGTCTAGCAGCTACTAATAGGCAGCCTCAGCTGTGCAAGGGGCTTTTCTGCTTGTCTCTGAATTCACTGCTTCTTGTTTAAACAGCAAGGAATTATTTCTGCTGGAACAGCTGCTCATTAGGCTCATCAGAGCTACCGTGCAAGGTTTCTCCCAGCTCAGGCACTACTGTGGCCTGGACCTGGGCTGAGGATGCTCCGTGATTCCGCACTGATTCTCCAACCCTGCCTCAATGTTTTGTTGGAGGAGTATGGGGAGAAGGTGATGCTTGGGAAGAGGGTGCTCTATATTCTCTGATGTGTCTGGACAGTGGACTGCTTTTATCTGGTTACAGCATTAACCGCAGAGGAGGCTTTTCCCTTCTCCAGCACTCTCCAAGGAAAACACCCATATCAACTTCCAAGTGTCAGGAGCTCCCTCCAAGCCCTGCACTACCAGGAAGAGCCCAGCCTTTTGCATGGTGTCACACATGTGGCTGAGGGTGGTATTTTGAGTTGTGTATCAGACAGTCCAGAGGGATACAGGAAGACCTGGCAGTAACAACCTCAAGTCCTGTTCTGCTCTTTAACTGACCTGTGAATGGGGCAGCTCTCTCTGAGAGTCTTTAGACATATTTTGTCATGGTTAGCGCAGTCCTTCAGACTGATTTCTGTCCCTCACAAATGAGAGGGTGAGCAGCAAGTACTCGGGGAAGCCTCTTTCCTTGGCCAGCTGTTACCCTGGACACGCCATGATCTGACTGCCAGTGAGAGGCTTAAGCATGGGATGAGTGATTTCCCTTCTGGCTCCCTTGCCTCCTCTTTCTCGCAGTCAGCATCATGCAGGATGAGACAACTTTCAGCCTCCTGCGAGATGTCTGCTTTGCTGGACCTCTCATAGGCAAGTTTAGCTCAAGCTCTGGCACATTGCTAGGCTTTCTCGGGGTTGGCAGGTGTCTCTGCACCAGCCTTGGGCAGGAGACAAGCCACTGCACCCATCTTACCAAGCCAGCCACACGTGGGAAGCTTGCAGAAGCAGACAGGCCACACCAGTGCAGCTCTCTTCTGTCACCATCCTCACAGTCTCCCATGGTCAGCCCCAGCCCCCTGGGCCAGTGGGCCCTCACCTGGGCCCATGACAGCTCTGCTCCTGGAAGGTCTCCAGGCCTTGAGCTCCTGCGCAAAGCTGGGCAGCCGTGGCTCAGCGCAAGGTGAGGTGAAGGGCTTGCGTGAGGCTGGGCAATGCTGCAGGTAGGCTGTGGAGCCGGCTTTGCCACCAGCCTCAGCAGGCCGACAGGCAAAGTTGGGCTCCACCATGGCAGATTGATAGGTGTCTGGTGGAAAATGTCCTGCTGATAGCCCGAGAACAAAATGCAAACAGGGAGAAATGACAGCTGTTCCTGTAGCTTTTCCATCATCTCTGCCGATAGCAGCCATGGTGCCTGCAGCTTGACGATTGATGCCTCTCCAGGGACTCTCAGAGCGCGGATGCCACAATCAGGAAGGATAAAAGAATTGCTATTGGAACCCAGAGGAGACTTCGGATCCTTATCAGGAACAAAAAGGACATCAATCTGGTGCCAGCACAAGCCTGTCAGATGCAGCCTGCACAGTCAGCAGCCAACCCAGCAAGACTGGCAAGGTACATTTACCACTGCAAGGCTCTCATTGCTCCTGGGCATCTCTATTTCACCTATGTACCTCTGGGCATGCCCAGGGGAATGCCATTGTGCCTGAGTTAGTGTTTGGACAAGAGGCAACGAAAAGCCTTGGAAAGCAAGATGTGGAAAATGGAGCAGGAGACGCGTCCTCTGAATACCTGCTGACTCTGATGCACTTGGTACTGTGGCTTCATGCGACTTTATGCTTAGCTCAATGCCCTGTATCTCTGTGACAAGTGAGTCCCAGCTGCGCTCTGCAGCCTGAACTGCAGTGCCCTGCTTGTTGGTGCCCTGTTTCTTGGCCTACTGCCGTCCTGGCGCCAAGGATGCATGTGACTCATTAGCACCACGCCACGGATGTATGTGACTCAGCAGCACTGGCCTAAGCAGAGAGCCCTTAGGTGTGGATGAAGTTAGCATTTACCATCTAGGTGCAACCTCGGAGCACACTGGGGATGGGGCTGCGAGGGACAAGGCATGCAGTATTGCTGGTTGGAGAGCACCCAGGTCGTTGTGTAAGGTGGGCTTTTGGGGCTCCCAGACAAATCCTGCTGATGGAAGCCCAGATACTGTGTCTCAGACCTGCACAAAGGGGTCGTAGTCATGAGCCAGCTCAAAGCACTGCCTGTGGCTCCGTGGCAGGAGGGTGCTCTCCAAGGTTACTAGGAAGGAAGGGGAAGGAGAGAATGGGAAGCTCACGAGAACAGCCTTCTCCTTTCCTCCCCATTACTTATCTATCTCCTGCTATCAGCTGTGAGCCACAACAGCAGCCAAGCCCAGAACCCCCAGGCCCTGAGAAGCAATGACTGCTGAGAAGGTTCTGGATCCCTCCCACGCTGCTGGGCTACCCTGGGGACTTCGGAGCCACCTGCAGCCTGGCAGAAGGTCAGAGTGCCTTGTCACAACAAACACTAGCAGCATCCCTTTGGCTGCCGCCACTCGGCAGGCGGCTGGGAGCTCCCCGCGTGGGGATACAGCAGGCTACCATCCAAAAGGATCCAGATGCTGCCTCTCATGACGTGCCAGATACTGCTGCAACCTGCCTTGTAGGAGTCCCGTGGCCGGCTGCTGGGCTGCAGCCTCTTCGGGGGCAGAACACCCTGGCGGCTTTGTAAGTCTGTTGCTTAAAACATGCAGAGGTTGAAGACATCACAGCGCATCCTGCCCAGGGGCACAGCCAGGCCCCAGCACTGGTGCAAGTCTCATCACAAGCACTGGTGCTATGGGTAGCCGGACTACTGAGCTGGGGCACATCAGTGCCTACCGTGAGGATGGGGGCTGCTTGTGCTGCCTCTGAGGCTGCCTCTGCAGCACCCATAAATATCCTGCACAGACCACTTGGCCTCAAACCCAGTCCTGTAGGTTCTCTGCTTCGGACCGGACCAGAACAGGGCTGAGGGTGGCACAGCTGCCGCGAGGCCACCCTGAGGCCCAGCAGCCCCAGCTGTGTCCCATCACCAATGGTGTCCACGTGAAGGAAACGCACTTCACCAGGCCTGCCAGCTGATAAAGTCAAAGGAAAACGGCGGTCACAGTTCAAGGAGATATTGCTCACTCGGTGCTGTGAGAGCTCTCTGTGAACACACAGCGGTTTCCTAAAGCCTGTGTTCTGCCTGGTGGGGTAAGTAGAACACCAAATCCAGCAGCCAAATTTTCAGGCTGCTTCTGAGCTGGCAGGCTGGCTCTGGGGCTTGTGAAATGCTACGGCGAGGGGTGTCTTGGAATGGGCGTGTTCTGTAAACCTGTTATATAAAGTTTCCTAGTTATGGTGATCAGTAGCAAAACTATAAAATTTGAATAGTGAGGTGAACTCTGATTTTAGCAATAGGAGGCTTTTGTCTATCTGGATGTGTTCATGTGTGTATGCATGCATGTATATGCACACATAGTCTGGCTGTATATAGATCCAAGGTGGGAAAAGTTTTCATTAAGTGTGGTGAGACCTTGCGGTTGTACGGAGCAAATACTGATGCACGTGAAGAATTCTAATTTGCTTAGAGCTGAAGCCTGGTAACAGTTTTTGACCACATCTTGAGGAAACTGCCTTGTGACCATTGAAAATCCCACTGCTGCTGCCCTCTGGAGAACACTAGTGACACTTACATATCCTTCCTGGGATAATATTTGTCTCTGCGACTTTATTTGGTGTTAGTACTTCGGCTGACGCGGTGCTGCGGGAGGCTTAGCAGGCGCGGGGCTGTTTCAGAGGCGCCTTCAGCTCCGCGCGCAGCAAGCGGCGCGCGCTCTGCCGTGGCGCCAGCCCCGCGCGCTCCCCGGCTCCCCAGGCCGTCGGCGCGGTGCGAGTGGCAGCGGAGCAGGTGGCAGGAAACCACTGGAGGGGTCTGTGAGCCGCAGGAGCCTGCGCAGGGGCCTCGAGGCTCGCAG
>VZSV01000001.1:10475640-10486288 GCA_013398735.1 Nothocercus julius | reverse complement strand
CTCTCTCTCTCTCTCCCTCACTTTTTTTAAATAAGCCTCTATCCCTCACTGCTTCAAGAGAAGCTTTGAAAACCTGACCCCTCTGTACTCCAGAAGCTCAGAAAGCAGCAAGTAAATTTAAAAAAAAATAATAAAGCTCTGCTCTGGCTTAAAAGCCTCATTTAAGAGACGGGGAGAGGAAAAAAAAAAAGTCAGGCTCCTAACCCTCTTTGGCCCGTTTCAGGGACCTCTCTTCTCCCCCAGCCCTGCCAACACTGGGCTGCCTCTGGAGTTTTAGAGGTTGTGGAGCTGGCATAGATTTCCACCCCCCCACCTCCCCCTTCTGACAGGGTTTGTGTCTGGGAAGAAGCCCGAGGGCCCATGTGGGCTCTGTGCCATGTCCTGGCGCTGCGCGGAGTTTGTTCCTGGTGGCTGCAAGTCTCTCAGCTGCCAGCCAAGCGCTTGGGGCCGTGGGAGACCCCAGCACTGCTGCCACCATCATCTTTTCCTCCTGGAGAGCTGTGCTGAGAGCACAGGCAGGCATGAAAGCTCTGCCTGCACCAACAGCCCCCTGCTGAACCGGCCCCTCTCTGGCCGAGACAGGGCTCGGGAGGGATGTGGCTCCTCAGAGCTGTTAGTGGGGCACTGGGGCAGGTCAGGACCCTCACTTGCCTCAGGCACTCCTAGGGCCACCCGGTGCCTGTCCCGGTCCCAGGTGTCTGTCCCGGGCATGTGGGTATCCCCAGCCTCTGGCAGAGAGGGCAGACAGCCTATTTCAGATCTGGGCAAGGCTGTATGAAGGTGTCCTCCATGTCTGCTCCCCTCTTCTGTTTGTCAGCTGTAAATCCTGGCAGGAGATGCCCATCCAAGAGTGGGCTGTGAGCCATGGGCAGGTAATTGCTAAAGCAAGCAGGGCTGCATTAATTGAGATGACTGCAGCCAGCGATGTGCTCTCAGTTAGTCTTGGCTCTGCAGCAGCCAGTGTGGAAGCAAAAAAATCCAAAGGGAACAAAATCCACTTTTCTACACTGCTATCTCTGCTGCCTCGGGGAGGAGGAGGAATTGACCTGGGAGGGAAGGGAAAGCTGCTTTTCATCCTGGGTGATCCAAGCACACAGTGGATGTGAGTTACTAGTGTTAGACACACTTGGCTCCTCACTGTGGCTTCACACCCTCCTGATGCTGGCGATGCCATGTCCAGCTCTGGAACTGGCCTTGCTGACGCGTGCTCGAGGTCTCTGCCCTGTGCTATGTCCTGCCAGAGGAATCCCGCGCTCGGCTGCAGCTGCAGGGTGGGAGGCGTGCAGCCCTCTGCGCTGGGCTCGTGCGAGTGCGGCAGGGAGAGGGAAAGGAGCTGCAGCCCCCGCTCTTCACCCCCTCTCCTCCCACCCTTGCTTCAGTCGTGCCTGGAGGCACCACGAGCTGCCGATGGGCTTGCAGCACCCTGTCCCTGCAGCAATGCAGGCAACGCCTGCGGCTGGGAGAAGAGGGGGGTGTGAGGCCAGGGGCAGGCCAGGCGTGGGGGGCATTTGCAGAGCCGAGTGTGGAGCTCGGGCTTGCGTGGGCAGGAGCCCAACCTGTTGGGGTTCAGGACTGCTGGCCAAGCAGGGGGGTGGCCGAAGGGCCAAGGGGAGCAGAATGGAGGAGGGCTAGCACAGCTCTGTGCGAGCCTGGGTCTGGGCTTTCTCTAGCAAAGTTGCTAGCGCAATGATACAGCCACCGGCTTTGCCGCTGTATCAAGAGACTGCCGTTTAGCTGAAACTTGCCAGCCCAGAGAGCCGAGAGGTAGGGCAGGGTTTGAAGCATCATAGTCAAAGGCTGCTCAGCTGCTGGTGAGGAACTGGGAGATCTGGCCGCATCAGCTTGCAGCTGCAAGATAGAATAGAAAGAAACAGGTTAGTTGCTGTGGCTTGCCTGGAATGGAAAGGAGGTTAGCAGGGCTGTGCAGGGTGGTCAGGGCACGGGCAGCAGCCGGCAACGCGACCTGCATGAGCCTTCCCGCTGGGCCCTGCAGGGTGGCACCCCTGGAGCCAGCGTGATCCTCCCCGTGGCACCTCCGCCTTCCCCGTGAGCCCTTCCAGGCTGGGCCACAGCACCAACAGGGATCCAGAAAACAGCTAGAGCCACCTAATCCTGGGCCACAGAGGAGATTAAAGCCACAGTAATTGCAGATATGCCTTTGATGCATCCTTTGGTTTCCTGTATGCTGCCCAGTGATCTGTAGAGGAATTATGTAATCAAGATTCTTAGGATAAATAGTGCAGGGGGGCAAAAAAGTCTGGGGCTTGAGGGACAGGTGTAAGGGCAGAGCCCCCTTGGTATATGGGCAAGGGAACTTGTTTCACTCTGCCTTTAGGGCAAAAGTAAAGTAAACTGAGCGGCTCTCGTTCTGGCGCCTAGGAAGGCCGGGCCTCGCAGCGGGGCTCAGCGCCACCAACCGTGCTCGGCGCCGCAGAGGCGCAGGGGAAGCGCAGCCAGGGCTGCTCGGGCTCGCAAGTCCTGGCAGAGCTGTTGGAGCTCTGCTCTGCCCTTTCCCCAGCACGGGGCTGAGCCTGAGCCCATTGGCGCGTCCGTACGACCCTGGCTGCTGCGTGCTTTAAATCCTGCTCCCTTCCATGCCTGGAGGAGGGGAACAAAGATCAGCTTTTATGTCAGGGTGCCCATAGCATTGCTATTTCCAGGTAGATGTGGTCTATCCTGGCGCTTCTTTGTGCTTAAGTAGCCCCTAGTGCCCTGCAGCTGGGCACGAGGGCAGCTCGCTAGCAGGCTCTCGTGGCAGTGCTGGTGGAGCTGGTACCTGGCAAACTAGTTGTGCGACGTGTGGAGGGAATGGCAGGCGGGTCCCGTGGGGCGCAGCCGCGGGGCTGCGTTGCTTCTGGCCAGCCTTTCTGTGCCTCTGTGAAGCAGACTCGCTCCTCGGTTACGAGCAGGGCTGGAGCTGGCTCTCTGCAGTACCGCGCACGTCGGGGCTCTTGGCTGATGTGCAAATGGCCTCTTTTGGTGCTTTGGTTTCACTTCAATGTGGAAAAAGGAATTTAATTGTTATCAAGGAATAAGAAAGCTTCTTCCTGCCTGGCTCCCGTCACTGTGCATACCTCCCGGCATCCCCCTGGGACTGTGCCATGCTGTGGGGCTCTGCAGGCTGGCAAAGCCATGATACAGCCTGGAGAGTTTGTTTATTTTTTGAGGCCTCCTTACATGAGCTGCATGTCCAGGCAAAAGAGGAGGCGATAGATGCCTGTGGGGGTCTGGATCCGTGGCCCTGCCTGCAGCGGAGCTGGGGGAACCCGGAGAGGGGCTCCTTGGCTGATGGCACCAGACTCTTTGGAGCACAGAGAGGGCTGTGACCTGGGCGCTTCCCCCACGGGGCAGGTGCTGCACCCCGCAGTATCCCAGAGCGGGGCAGGCAGCTGGCAGCCGGGAGGAGTCGGATGTGGCTGTTATGGCAACAGAAGATGAAGGGAAGGGAAAAGGCGCTCTTTAAAGCATGTTTCCATAGCAATGACTATCTTCAAAGGCTGTTTTTTTTTTAAAAAAAAAAAAAAAACCTCTAGCAAAACAGAAGGTTTGTGTGTGTATGTGGGGAGGTGCCGCAAAACAGAAGCGGGGGTGGAGAGGGATGCTGCTTCGGCAGGCTGAGCTGCTGCAGATGCTGTGGGAGCTGAACTGGGCAGCCGGGCCCAACCCCGCTGGGGCAAAGGGACCTGCTGCCGGGGCAAGGGCAGGAGAGGCGAGGGGCAGGTTGGTGGGGACCCCCAAGCTCTGCCCGCCGTCCCCACGGGGCTCCATGGCTCCGCTGAGCTCGCGGCTGGCAAGCTGCTTCCTCCCCCCATGCTGGGAAGCAGCCTCTGGCCTCCGTGGGCAGTGCTCCGGTGCTGCTGCCGGGCTGCGGGTCGGACCAGAAAGACACCAAGCCCAGGAAAGAGGGCAGGGAACAAGTAATCCGGTGCAAAGAAACTTTCAGGTTCTTGTTTTGACTTCAGCTGGGCTTTTCATCCCGCGGGGCTGCTGACCCCACAATCGTAGCCAGCTCCTTCACCTCTCAGCACCGAGAGGCTTTAGGCTGTGGGCCCTGGGTCAGCACCACTGCTCAGCACGGCAGCAAAATGCTCCATGTGGAGCTTCAGCCTCCTCTGCCTTCCTCCCTCTCTCCAGATGAAAGCAGGTTTGCCCTGGCTTTCTCTGCCCTGTGTCACAAGGTCTTTCACCAGAGTAACTGGTATAGCTCATGGGGCTGATAGGGTTGTAAGCAGAGAAATGTGTGCCTGGAGCTGCCTTCAGAAGCAGGAGGCCCACAGGTGGATGCTGAGTTGCAGCTCTTATGTTGAGTTGCTCTGCTCTTATGTTGTATATTTTCATAAGAATTTCCCTCACAAACTCATTGCCAGGGACTCCAGGCACCACTCTGTCCCAGTCTAGTAATGAATATTTTGCTTGTTCCGCAAACTTAGTTTTTAGGGTGTGTTGAGGGGGCAGAACTGCCTCAACACTGGAGGAGCTGTTGAGACAATGGAAAACCCTGAGGGCTCCAAATCTGTAACAGCTGCCCAATAAAATAGCTGAAAACACTCCTCCCATATGCCCTATCCATCCTGGATATCTCCACTGTGGGATGTGCTGAATTTTAACTTACATAACTTCATTTATGTGCTTTCTTTATTTCAGGCAAAATAAGTTGGTGGAAAGGAGGGCTGGTACCGGAGATTCCTGCTCCTGTGGCTGCCACCAGCTTTCTGCTGGAGCCCCCTAATGCGGGGTGCCAGAGCAGGCCTACAGGTACTGTAGGACAGGCCAGGGCTGTCCCACCTTATGGCCTGTCCCCAGCAGAGTCGGTGCTCTCCCCTCACCCCAGCGTTAGCACAATCCCTGCTCTGCGGATAAGTGTACTCCCCTTCCTTGTTTTAAGGTTGCAGCTCAGCTCAAGGACTAACAAATTCTACATTCAAATGACTTTTGTCACGGGCTAATGCTCCTAATGTCCCGGTAGCCCCTTGGGATATTGGAGAACAAGTGCTTTTCCCGTGTGTCTGGGCTCTGCGATCACGTAAGGCTGTTCTACAATGTCTGGTGCAGTCACCCTGCATATGCACCAGCGTCCTGCTTTATTGATGTACTTAACGGTGTAACTTTATTCAGAGAATCTTTTGAGCAGATTCTTTGTCCAATTGTCTGTGGTATTTGGCAAGTGTTTCAGGAGAGTTTGGCCTCACACAGCTTAGCAGGGTAGAGGTAAATTGGAAAGGACAAGTAATAAAGTAGAAGTGCATTAAAAGGCCTAGTTCAAGTGCATAAGTGAGGCAAATATTCTGCACAACCAAAAAGGTGTAGATTAAAGTATGGTATGAGCTCTCCAGATGCGTCAGAGCAACCCTATAGAGCATTTCTCCAGGTGCTTATGGCTGACACTGGGTTGTACGGGTTGGAAACTGCAGTTTTCTGTCAAGGGAAAGGGAAAAGCTTGAGGAGCTGAACCTGCCTGTCTGCCCCAGCAGGAGCTGGTCAGAGCTCAGGGCTAGATAGCAGCAAGAGAGTGACCCAGGGAGAGCACCAGCTCCCAGGGGGTTGCCCGTGCTATGCCAAGGGCAGAGGGAATTATAGCTGCACTTTAGCTACCATTTACTCCAGTCAACAGCTCCATGTAATAACACCAGGGTAATCCATAGGATTCAATTACATTTATTGGACAATTAGACTCACATGTTAGTGCAAAACGAGCACTGGGGACCCATGTGCTGAGTAATGCAGAGCTCAGCCATGGGGGAGAAACCCAGGGACTCGGCTGGTGCTGACAGGGTGAATTAGGGTGATGCCACTTCCCTGTGGAAGCCCTGGCACGGGATGAACTAGGGATGATACCCTTGCCTTTTGGGAACATGCAAGTAGGAGAGCAGCTGCTTTCTTTTTGTTTTTTTGTTTGTTTGTTTGCTTGTTTGTTTTAAAAAGGCCCTATTTTGTTCTGACCTCATAGACGTTTGTGCTAACCCGTGTGGCCGGAGGAAGCGAGGGTGACGCACCTCCACAAAATGCTTCTGCCATCAGAGCAGAGGCTGCTCTGAGGAGCAGGGCAGCTCCTGCATTTTGTTGCAGCAGCCAACAGCTCCTCTATGAGGCAGAAGCTGTCCCTTCCCCGCCTTAGTGCACAGGATGGTTTTCAGAGCACAGCCTGCCCCGTGCCCTGGAGCGTAGCCTCGCCGCTCGCAGCCTGCGTTGCTGATGCCACGGAAGGCTCAGAGTGATAGCTGCAGGTAGGGCCGTTTTAGATTTCCCGGATTGGAAGGGCAAGGGGAAAGGGAGGCTGGAGGGGTTTCGCAGTCTGCCTTCGCTCTGCCCTACCCAGCTCTGAGAAGGTATTTTTCTCCTGCAGTGGGGCTAGGGCATTCTGAGCGCCTCGACATCAGGCCACAGGGAGGCCGAGGGCTCCAACTTGCTGCCTGTGGCACCTGTGCCTCGGGCACAGCTCGTGCCCAGGGCCCCTTGCTAGCTCCTGCCCTGACTCCAGCACTTGCAGGTCCCTCGGGTAGAACAGGGCTCAATGTTGTCTTTAAAACGTCTGACCTTGCATTAGCAATGTGGTCTTCCTGCTAATCATATTCATTTAATAATAGCCAAGTCCTTGTGTATTGCCTTGGAAGCTTGACCTAAATTCGGTAGCACCGTTTCCCTATTCTGCAGCTTGCACTGCAGGGGATGGGAGAGTCTGCAGCAGCTTTGGGGGGAAAAATACAAACCTTGAAACAGGGAAGCTTGGGCTGAATTAGATCTGAATCATATTGCAGCTCTCCTCTCTCTGCTTCTTTAATTAGAAGTTCACATTCACTTTATTGTTCCCCGATCTGTCATTTATGGTTTCCAGCATGCTGCAGGATTCTCTGTCACAAATGATTGCAATTGTTGTGCAGAGAAATTTTGACTGCTGTGATTTCTAGAAGTTGTGAAAGGTCTGTGGTGCAGAGTGAAATATTAAGCTTTGGTTAATTCCCAGCTGAGAAGGAAAGTTTCTACCTCTGCGAGGCATTACTGGATTCCTCTTTCATCATCTGTGAAAGGTATTTTCTAGTCTGATTTATACTGTGTCATTTCAGTGATGCTCAGGATAGAGCTTTGGCAAGCTCCATTCTTGGTGAACAAGATAATACCCAGTGCGTAAGTATGACAAGCTAAACAAGCTGACAAGCTGAAGCCTGCATGAATGTGCCTTTAACCACCTCGACTTCAGCACGGCTGAGCCAACGGTGTGTTTAATGCTGGATGTTTGGCCAACTCTAACTTTCTCAGGTTCCTAGAGGAGGAACAAGGCTACTCACATATGTATGGACCTTAGTGACTGCTCTGCTCTAGAAAACATTTCCTTCTGGAGAAGGAGGCTCACAAAGCTTTTGCTGGTGCTGATATAGGCAAAGATCTGCAGCACTGAAGGGGTTAATGCACAACAGACGTGGCCTGACACAGGCAGAGAAAGGGAAATGCCCCTTTTCCTTGCAGAGAGGCAAAGGGGGTACTCTGGCTTCAGTGGTGGGTGGCAGCTGGGCATGAGCCAAAGCTAGCCAGCCTTGTATCCTTGGGCTCCTGAGCAAGCCCTGACTGTGGCGCATCTCCTAGAAATGTCCTGGAAACACCTCCCACAAAGGGCAGTGTGGGGCAAGGTGTGGAATGGAGACAGGGCATGGCAGAGCAGCAGGTACTTCAGTGCCACTTTGTGGCCCCTGAAACATTCTGGAGGGGGATGGCTGTTCTGGGAGGATTGTCTGGTCAGAGCTTTGTCCCAGCCCCTGAGCAGGTACATTGGCACCACTCATCAGCCCAGTGCAATGCTCCTCCGCAGGCTCTTCGGGAAAAGCCTTTTCCCTGCTGGAGGGAGTGCCCATGCTCCACTACGCCAGGCTTCTTCACACCCGCACTTCCAGTGGGAGCTGCAATTGCACACAGTTGGCTTAAGAAACACAAAGCTATCAATCCCCATTAGGCAGCTCTGAGCTCTGTCGCCCAGCGTGTTACACCAGCCAAATATTAAAGAGCTGAGCCCCACTGTGTGGCAACTCCCTGGGAACTGCTCTTTGGGGCTGCTTGGATGCCCATCAAGTGCTTCCGGCACGCAGTGCTTGGTGTGAGTGGGGAGGACCTGTATTTCCCGCTGCCCCCAGGATTGTTCTCCATATCCCTGACCCTCTTCCTGAGTATCACTTGGGGTGCTTTGGGAGGAGGGGAAGGTGTAGGCACCCAGGAAGGAGAGGAGAATGTTTGGAGGCAGCCCAGGAGGGGACTGTAGCTGGTGAGCTGCCCAGGATGCTAGGGAGGTGGCTTGCAGGGGAGCAATAAAACCTTTTCTGAGTTGGACCATTGCTCTGGCTACTTGCCCTTGACACCTCGTGCTTGTGAGATTGGTTTGGTATGGGCTGCTTTCGTGCTGCCAAGGAGGAAGAGGGGGCAAATGCAATCGCTCTGCCCCTCTCAAAAGCTGGGCACGGTAGCTTCTCCTGCCTCTGCTTGGAGAATTGAGTGCCCTCAGTGCAAGATAGCACTGTTCCAACCGGGAAAAAAAGCAAGAGCTTCTCGGTAAGTAATGCATGTCCAGCATGGAGAGGCAGAAAGGGAGAGCCAAATCCACAGTGCCACTGAGGGGGGTGGTGGGTGCTGCTCGGAGGAGCCGCCCCTGCCTCATACTGTTGAGGCAGCCCCTCACTCCATCACTAAAATTGCCTGAAGTTTCCCTGGAGAAACTGCTCCTGCTGCCTGGTGGGGGGAAGGAAGCCTATCCCCAAAGAGAGTCCTCTGCTTCCCACAGCACTTTGGGCACCACAGCAGCCCCTCCACCCCTCCTTGCCCAGGGGTGGTTGTCTTGCAGGCACAGAGGGGAGGGGCTGATGGCCTGTCCTGCAGAGACACCCTGGTTGGCCCTGCCCAAAAGTAAACCAGAACAAACGGAGCACCTGTGAGACCTGGGGAAAACAGGGATAATTTCAGAACCATTTTTGGGGTGGCTGCCCTGCCCACTTGGATGCCAAGGCAGGGGATGTCAGCACAGCTCTGGGATGTGTTTCTATTGTGAAAAGCTGACTTTAGCCTGACTCTGGAGAATGAAGCCAAAGCAAAGAGAAAGCAGAGTCACCCTTTGGTTTTCCCATCTGACCTAGACTTAAAAACTCAATTTGAAGGCGGCATTAGGGAAGAAAGATATCGTTTATCAGGAACGACAGATCCAATCTATAAATTAACATGCTCAGCTGGGGAGGCAGGAGGCAGAGATATCTATCAATTTCTCCCTGGCAGGCTGACACAAGCACACAAATTTGGCCAATTCCCCAGAGAAGCATCCGGTCTCAAGTAGGTCTGAGAACCCAGAAGTGTTTTGAGGGCAGAGACAGTTGCAGGAAAATCATACGGAAGAGCGCTGAAAAGGAACAGAGCTCTGTAACTCCCCTCTTTCCTGCACCCCACTCTGCCCCTGCTGACTTTGAGAGGACTACTCCACATGGGTGAGAGGTCCCTCAGCAAAACGGGGCTTTCTTGACAGTCCAAAGGCATAGTATGTTTTTTAATGCGCTATCGAGGTACCTAATATGTGATGCAGTCCATCAGGGAAATTCTATTTCAAGATACATCTGTGCAGTTCCCCCCTATCCCAGGGAAAGGGTAGGTCATAAGGATAGTATTTACTGTGTAAGGATGGCCTGCACAAGCATAGAAGTTTGCATACATGTGAACTCATCTCTGTGTTCAGTAAATCTAGGACTTGAGGACTGTTCATCTTCCAGTGCTGGGAGGTGCCTGGTTGAGTTCTGGTGACATCTGGCAGGAATTTGCTATAAAGAGCAAGCTGCAAGGACATTTGCAATACTCCCACAAGGTGCTTGTCTCACTAAATCCATTTTCTACAAATAAATAAAAAGATCACAGAGGTTAGGCCAAACTGTCATAGGCACCTACTTCCTGGTGCTCTTGCCCGCCCCGGGATGCCGCTGCCTCTCGTGCTGGTGTGTCGAGGCACTTCCCTGGCTTCAGCAGGAATTGTGATAGCTCAAAACTTCCTCCGAGCATCCAGAACTAAATCATGAAGTGAATTTGTCTGCGTGTCCCACTGCCCCCCTGCAAGCACGGTTCTCCTTACTGGGAGCAGGGAGGGCTCTGTGGGGGTGGGAAGCTCTCCATGCTGCTGTGGCCTTCCCCACCGCAGGAAGCACCTAGGGAAAGGAGGCAGCCATGAGGCTCTTCAGTGCCCGGGGCCCCTGATATTGCTTTCCCTCCCTTCGCCACCTGGTGTGCAGCAGCAGACAGCAAGTGCTTTCTGCATCAACCACCGCCTGTAAGAAGACACCATAAGGAACGGTGGCCAAGGGGATTATTCCCTTCAAGGGAAACAGAAATCATCAGGGGGCTCAGATGGTGCAGCCAGGAAGCCTGTTAAAACCCTCATAAATAAGAGCCCATGCAGACAGCAGGTACTGCAGGGCTTTATAGGCCTATAAAACACCCTGAGCTGCCACCAAGGCTGGAGGGGATAGGTAGGGAATCTAATTTCACAGGATTTAAAGCAGGTGAGAGAGATATAAATGTGTGTTTTTAATAGTAATTAATGCTGCCATTCAGAAGCACTTAAGCACTGGCTTCGGAGAGTTTCCAAGGGCCCGTCTCATAAATCATCGGCCCGCTACCTGCCCGCTGCGCTCGCGGG
>VZSV01000001.1:10438152-10463031 GCA_013398735.1 Nothocercus julius | reverse complement strand
TTGCAGGCGGCGCTGCGGGACGCCGCGGCCGTGCGTTGCATCTACATCCTGGACCCCTGGTTCGCCGCCTCCTCCGCCGTGGGCATCAACCGCTGGCGGTGAGCGGGGCCCGGGGGGGCGCGCGGGGCAGCGCCGGGGCCCGGGGGGCTGCAGCGGGACCCTCCTTCCCCCCCGCGGCCTCCGTGCCCGGGGAGCAGCACAGGGGCAGCGCCCTCGTTTGTGTTGCGGGCACGAAATGTCTTCTTGGGGTGGGGTCTTTCTGTAAACAGCAGCAGAAAGCACCTCTGCCTGTTGGGCAAGAACGTGCCAAGTAAATACACGTTATTTACGTTTCCTGGCAGCTGCACTGTTCCCCAGGAGAACCCCGGCTTTGTCTGGCTAATTTTTGTTTTCTGCAGTTAGTGGTATTCAGAGGCCTGTGCTCCACAGGATAGTGGTTAAAGTCCAGAAATTTATCATTGTTGGAAAATGACTTATTGCTGTATGTATTGCTTTATGTGCTGCGTGAGGGTGAGCCAAGTAACAGCAACACTCGCTTAATTTCCACAACACCCCAGAGAGAAAGGTGGTGTTGCCATTTAGCAGGTGTATACGGAGGAGAGGGCAGGGAAGTGGTTTGTTCTGGTGATCCAGACGTGATTCTTGGTCTTCCCTACTGTGCTGCTTGGCCCTTTTGTCCTTGAAATCTTAGTCCCGTTCTCCTTCAAGATCTGCGGACGGAGATTTTTCTGTCACAGCCCTCGCAATTTGCATCATGAGCGATGCAGCTGAACCGGGAGGAGGTGCCCGGGTTGCAAGGGTCTTGGGTTGATGCTGCAGATGCTCCTGTCTTGGAGGCCAGGCTGCAGAGCAAGCACGTAGGGGAGAGGGGGGCACTGCAGCCTCCTTTAGGAAGGGTTCGGGGTTTGCAAGCACTGCTACGTGCCCCTGTAGGGGTTAAAGTTTAGTTAAGGCTGGCATCATTTGGGGAAAAACAAAGTCAGTGTGGATGGGGTTACATTGCAGTATGGCTCTGGAAGCGAAAATGATATGCCTGAAGTTGTACAGCATGGTAGGAAATCAGTAAGACATATCACTAATAAAGCATTTAAATGCTTTCTGATGGCTTTGGGGTGGGAGGGAGGAGATAAATAACTTAGCATGCTCTCAGATATCAGGAAGATAAATAGCAGTCAGTTCTGCTTGCAACTGTTCTAAGTATGGCTGTCATGTGGCGAGAGCAGCTGACAGGGGGTATCAGCTCTCAGCAAGAGCATAGGAAGGGTAGGGATTGCAAGAAGAAAATCCTGGAGAGTGCTCTCATTCGGCCAAGCAGAACATGCATGTGTATGGCTGGGGACTGGCTAGTGGAACAAACTCTTAACAGTTAGTAGGCAGGCAGGGATGAATAAGAACTCTTTTATTTTCTGCATTTCTTGTCCTTTACCTGTTGTTTGGAGAGGTGATCAGTGGTGCATGTTAACTGGATTTCCACGTAAATCCTCCTTATTTGCCTTTTAGCTGTAACCAGTCTGACTGATATGAACTACTCTTGTTTCTTCTCTGCAGATTTCTACTCCAGTCCCTGGAAGACCTGGACAACAGTTTAAGGAAACTCAGCTCCCGTTTGTTTGTGGTACGAGGGCAGCCCACAGATGTTTTCCCAAGACTCTTTAAAGTAAGAGACTAAACTAATTTTTTGGAACATAGTCAGGCAAAAAAAAAAAAAAAAATAGCCCTACTGTAAATGGTATCCTTGTTTTCACTCCCTAATATCTGGTAGTTGTTAGAGATCTACTGGCTTCTCTTCAACTTCACTGCTGTCTGTAGTGGCCAGCTTCGAAGCCAGATATGCTGTTACACTCAGATTTCCCCAAAAATTTAGTAGTACAGAGTAACCTACTCTCTGAATGCTTGAGCTTTGCTTATGGGACAGTGCCCTTGCCTTTGTTTTTGCAAGTCAAGTTTCACTGGGCTGCACCGTAAGCATTGATTCCCCTCTATTGAGAGTTCCTTCTCTTCTGGAAATTTTCTGTGTACTACCTCTACTCGAGAACACTGCCATGTCTATACACCTTTACAGACATCCAAGGAAGCATATTGATCTACGTGTGAGCTGCAAATAAGGCTCTGTGCTATAATTCAAAAATTCAGAAGCTTATGTGTTAACTGTTCTTCCTTTCCTGCTTCCATTCAAGTTTTTGTTGTTTTTGTTATGTTTTATTTTGTTGTTTTGTGGTTGTCTCAGTAGGAGAAAGCATTGGTTCAGGTATCTTGAAGATGTACTGTTTAGGACTGTGCAATATGCAGTGACCTCAGGGCCAAAGGTGGATTAGTGGGATACATTTCTGAAGTGATAGAGAGGTACAGTGCTGCAGACTGGGAAAGAGAAGGCTGACAAGAGGACTGTTATCCTTGCATATCAAGATTCCTCAAGCAGTGAAAAGTCTCTGACTCATTCTTCTGTACCCTTGTTCTCAAATTATAGTCATTGTTGTCTTTGAAGCCTTCTGACAGTCACTTTGCTAGAGCGACAAAGCTGAAGGAAGAGAACATGGATCACCATACTTGTATGAGCTGAATTTGTTGTGGAGATGGTACCTTATCTTACGTTTCATAGAACCGGTGTTCCCAATGCCTGCTGTAGACCAGCTTCTGAGAGAGGGGGAGAGAGGTGTACTGCATCTGTACTCCGCTGCTTTATATGGTCATAGTACAATTTTCTCTAGAGGGGGACAGTACTGGGAGGGAATCAGTTGCAGGTCAGAAAGTGCAGCACTATTTATTTTGGCTCCTGCATGTTAACACAGGACACAAATAATTTATGTGCTGCTCTAAGCCTTTCTACAATCTGGATTATTTTTATCTTTTGGCCTTTAAATAAGTTCTGGCTATTTGTGGTCTATGCCCTTTCCTTATTTTTGTTCAAGGGCTAGATATTGACGGGATAATTAAAACTCTGCAGGAGAAAAATATGCATTCTGTTCAAAGAACAGAAAGTAGTTGTCAGAATTGGTTGTAGGATTTTTTGTTTTTGTTGTTGCTTTTTTGAGAGATGATTGTGGAGTCATCCAGAACCTCTTTTCTCTGAAGATTGTTTTGATCAGGCAGAATTGATGGATATTTTAGATGTGCTGTAACAGAGATGAAGAGCATGTTCTTTATGCTGCTACACGGAGAATGTATGACTTTCATGGGAATTCAAGCCCCTACAGAGCTGCCGCTTCAAACAGTGGATGCCACACAAATGAGAAAGAGAGTGCTCTGTGATTATACTTAGAATTTATTGGGCCTGTTCTTGGGCAAGCCACACATACAGCTGGAGTGACTGGGGCCAAGCAGAATATGGACTTGGGAAGGAGAAGAGTTTGAACGTTGAGTCTTGTCTGGCATGGCACATCTCGCAGGCATCACGTGCTGCAGGGCAGCTCTTGGAGAAGCCTGGTGGGCTCCTCCCTGGCGGGGAGGAGACCTACACAGTAAGTGGTCATGAAGGTGTCATGTCTCACCTGCTTTCCGCTCGGGCTGCCGGGAGCAGAGGCATGTTGTTGGAACAGTCTCGGAAAGGCCCTGCGTGCATGGACCCAATGAAGAGGATGGATGAAGCGTGTGTGTACTCTGTTACTGCTGCAGGGTTGGCCAGCTGCGCTGTGCTCCCTGTGCACTGCTGTAGCATATACAATGCTGTGCTTTGCAAAACTGCAGGAGATCTGCAGCAGACTACCCAAATTTGGTGGTCTTATCCTGAAAATGTCACCGCTAGCCTTAAATGTACATTTTCATTCCCTTCTCTACAGACAGTAATGTATGTTCTTCAAGACCAAACCCATCTCTTCCATGCACTCCTGGTACTATCCTTTTTTAAAGGAAAAGATTAACATGATTCTGTTAAATCACATTTTAG
The DNA here is from genome assembly GCA_013398735.1 of Nothocercus julius. Lineage (NCBI taxonomy): Eukaryota > Metazoa > Chordata > Aves > Tinamiformes > Tinamidae > Nothocercus > Nothocercus julius. The sequence goes on along the minus strand of VZSV01000001.1, from coordinate 10,459,148 downwards.
TAGGAGAGCAAGCAGGCCCCAGGTCATGTTTGTTTAACTCTTATGGGTTCTGTCATGTTCTCCTTCTGGAAAAGGAATAGAGGACATCTCAGAAATGTACATTCAGTGGTGCATAACTGTGTATGTAAAACACAAGTGTTTTTACTCTCTTTCCATATAGTAATTGTAATATTGAATCTGGAAGAGTTTGGAAAGGAGGCTTGTAATGGTTGTTTTCTACCTCTAAATTGCCTTCCTTATCTTTGGCATTCTCTTAAAAGGTACTGCAGTGAACTAATTGGATCTGTTCTTTACATGTTTTTTGTATTTCTGATGCCTCTCAGGTCTGGTTCTGAGCTGGAAGAGATTGTCCTGTACACACAGAGGTGACCATATCTTAGTTGTAAGAAGGTGCTTGTTTTTGTTTTCTTAGGTGTCTATAGAATTTTGGACTGTGTTTGATGCCGTTTTTGCTAAACATAACTGTAGGCTGCAGCTCTGTTTGACAGATGTGTCAGGAGGGTCGCTGTGGAAACCATTTAACCTTCCCTTATAGGATTCATTTTCTGAAGAAAACTAGGCCATAGACTTTGAGAGCAAACTGTGCTCTGGAAAAGCCTGCAAAAGGCTGAAAGCTATTTCATAAGGCTTATTTCATGTTATCTGTAAAGGATCTATTAAAGGTGTCAAGACACAGAATAGGTTCATAGCCTGACAAGGGTGAAAGAAATTCCCACCTTTAGGAAGTTAATAATATAAATCAGAACTGTAGTATTATCTTCTAATGTTCTCAGAAAAAAGGTCTACTCATTCTTTGAGCCATCCAAGCCATCTTCTATCCTGAATTTTGTACTGCTGTGTCCTTGCTTGGGGATTGGATATTGATCCTCTATTATGTGACAGCTTTAAAGAGACATCAGGTGGAAAAATCAGAGCTTACTTTTTTTGCTCGATGATGGTCTCCACATAATAATTAGTTTCCTGAGCAGAACTTGTATTGAAAAAAATTCCCTGAAATGCTTTTTCTGCAAAGGCTGGAACCGCTGATAGGTTCACTTTCAGACAATGTGGATAGCAAAACAAGATGCTTTTAAGGCTTAGTGACTGAGCTGTAGCCTAAGAAGAGGGTTTTTGGAGAAGAACTCAAACCTCCTTCTTTGTGTTTTAAACCTGACTTACAGGAGTTTGCATAGCAGATACGGTGTTTGCAAGAGCTGCTGTTGTTGTTGATTCATCAACTATCTTGATTCCAACCTGCTCCCCCTCACAGGAGCTACATCTGTACTCCCATTACTTAATATTAACAGGAAGGATTTTCTGCCTTCTTCTTTAGCAATTGTACCCTATTGGGACCATCTTCTGCTTGACAGCTGTGTGTATTGCATTTCTTGCAGGAATGGGGAGTTACCCGCCTCACCTTTGAGTACGACTCGGAGCCCTTTGGAAAGGAGAGAGATGCCGCTATTGTCAAACTGGCCAAGGAGGCTGGAGTGGAGGTGGTCATAGAAAACTCCCACACACTGTACGACCTGGACAGGTACGGGGGGAGCAAGGGCAGAGTGCTGCCCGGGCTAGGCTGGGATTGTCGCGTCTGGGAAGCTTTCAGCCTCCTCCGTGCGTCGATAGCTGGGTCTTGCTCGCTCTCATCCCCTGTGAGCCTGGATGGTGTCGGCAGGATTACTCTGCACGCTCACACTTTTGATTAGAGCACGTCAGAGTGCTGGCAGTGACGTGAATGTAAGGAATGGTGTTGCCTCAAGCTAATTAAACTCTGTACTTCAGTCATTTAAGTTGGCCGTCTGTGTCCTATTGATTGCTGTCCCTGAACTTTTTCTGTCTACATAGACTGCTTTTTTTCCACTTCAGTGAGATAAAAATAGTCAAGTTGTTGTCTCAAACAGGTTATGAAAGCATTTTTTTTTTTTTTTTTTTAATTGATGGATGTGCCAGTACAGTTTTGAGAAATAGAATAAGGTTGTCTGGGGCAAATTTACCTTATTTTAAAACTTGAATGTCATGTTTTTGTTATGTGTTTGCTGTGCAGTAGTCTTGCATTGATTCTTAAACCTTTTTACAGCTATGACTTTGCAGTATACTTGACTACTCTTACAGGTTGCTTGCTTTTTTTGTTGTTTTGTTTGTTTGTTTTCCTTTGGCTGATTTGTGCCAAGAATGTTAAAATCAACTTTCCTACTGTAAATCTGTTGTACCCATAAAGTCCTGTGGGAAGTAGCTTTTGCAGTTTAGCCCATGATGTGTGGGAATATTTGAGGTTCCTCTTGAACCGGTCTCTTGAGTGGGCATTGCGCTCCCATTTTTGCGTTAGAAGAGACCATGAACCTTTGCTTCTTCCTCAGTTCTTCTGTATCCCTCATACTTCCTGTGTCATCTTTGTCTCTTCCAGGCTGGAAAATCATAGGTTACTTACGTTGTGCAGGTGGAATCTGTTACGTATCTCTTCTAAACTTTGTCACTTTTCTTAATAATTACCTGTTTCTTGAGATGGAGAATAGAGTTGAAAACTGTAGCTTGTGTTCAAGTTGTAGGAGCACAATGGATTTATATAGTGCTGTAGTGTTTTCTGTCGTCTTCTACTAGTTGTTACCATTCTGTTGCTTTTGAGCTCTGTTAAATATTCAACTGATGTTTCAGGGTTTCCTTCCCGAATGGCCATAGCTAGTTGAGAGCCTGTTACGATATAAGTAAAGTTAAGCTTGCAAAGCAATGCACATGGAGAAATACCATTACCAACACATAAATTTCTGATGTTTTTCTCAGCTAATCACATGGTATAAAAGGAAGTTCTTCAGTTGCCTTTAATTTTGGTCTATCGCAGAGTAGCTTATGTAAGTAAACTTAACAACTTTCCTGATAACACAGAAGTCATTTCAAGAAGCTCAGGTTGTAACTCAGCTCTGTGTGGGATTTTGCCTTCTGTTAAAAAAATGTATTCCTACTCTTTCCTGTTGCTCACCAAGAATCTTCTATCTGCAAGGATTCTTCCCTTTATCACAAGTCATCTTGGTTTCTTCAAGAATTTTCAGTGGGCCGCCTTGTCAGATGGCTTTTGAAAATCTAGTTAGAGTTCATCAACTGACTCTCCTTTGCCTCATGTCCAAAGACAGTGCTTACATATATATGTAATTTTTTTTTTTTAAGGCACCAACTTGCCCTGACCCTAAAATGTATTGTTATTATCTGTATATTCCCTGGTTCTAGTCTTATTATCTACCAGTTTGCTGAACACAAGTATCAGGCATTCTATTCTGTGGTCTCACTGATGCTCCTGAAAGACTTTTTAAACGTAGAGGCATACTTGCTGTTTTTTGCTAGTATTTTGATGTCTTTAAAGAAAGTGTTAAGCATAGCAGTAGTAGTTTGGTCGTTTCTTGATGTTCTTTAAAAGGCCTGGGTGAATATTCTCCGGTCCTTGCAAGCTCTTACTGTTAAAGCATAGCTTAGCTTCATTCTGTAGCAGCACCTATCAGCATCCCAGTCTGTGACATTTTCTGAGGTATCAGCATAGGGACTATAGGGTTATGTGTGGATGTGTGTATATGTACACACACACACACACACACATATATGTGTGTGTGTGTATATATATATTTATGTAATATATATATGAGTGTGTATGTATATGCATATATATAAAATGGGTGCTGCTTTTCTGCAGTGCCTGCTTCTTTTATGCCTTTATCACCTCTTGGCCTTCTAAAAATCCTAGAGTGTTTGAAGAGTGAATCTTCACCACTTTTGCTTTTTTGTTGTAATTTGTTTCTCAAACCTTCATCTGGGCGAGGAGGTGCATGGGGGAAGATTCTTGTGTTTTTCACATTTAACCTACCAAAGACTTCTTCCTCACCCTATTTTTGTTTGGCATTCAGCTTTCTGAATGATTCTGCCTTCTATGTCCTCACTGATATAGTTCTTTAATTTTTGTGATTTTTTTCGAAAGTCTTTTTGGGTAGTTTACATTCATTTATTGATTTCTACCACCCTCTGCTCCTCACACACATACAACATATTCAAATAATCTCTGTTGCTTGCCAGCGTTTTACCCTTTTGGCTCCCTCTTCTCCTTTAATGAGCTTTGTTAGCTATCTGCAGATCCCTTCTTGATATAAAAGCCATTATATTTTTGTTGCCACTGCAAGGTTGTTAAATTGACGTAAGCCACAGTCGTGGTTAGAGTAGGCCAGTGATTAAATAACACTTTCAGCTAGACCTTGCCCAGTGTCTAGGATGAAATTATGAATTGCTTCTCCTTCTTGTGGTTCTTGATTAATTGCTCCATGGAAGTCATTTATGGCATCTAGACCATTGTTGTTGCCAGGCCTTGAAGTGTGACATTGACCCTCTCTGTGTGGAAGTAGTTGAAGAGTCCAGTTACTGTGGTAGTATATTTCTAATACTGCATTTATCCTAAAAGCTTGTCACACGAGGCATGTTGCCCTACAGGCTTACTATCCGACCTTTACATCAAAGTATGTGTTATCCCTTTGCCTAGCATGCTTTTTTTCTCTATTTAATTTGTAACCCAGTGTTGGTGTCTTACTTCTCATCTTCCTCGAACCATTTTCCCAGTGATACTGTCAGGCCTGGTTTTAAACAAATAGTCTGATATTTCACTTCTACCTAGGCGATTCCAGTAGTCTCTCTCTGCTCCTCAGCAGTGTGTCTCGCTACTGTCAGCAGCAGCTCCTTTCTAACATTTACAAAGAGCCTGTTTGGTTAGCTTGTGAATTTGGCCACTTTTATGCCAAGTAGTAAGGTCACAGTGTGCTTCTCTTTGGCTCTGCTGACACAGCTGCGTGGCGGTCAGAGCTTCTCTCCTCCCTCTGTCCCAAAACAAGGAAAGGGCTGTAATAAAAACAGCTTCGGTGTTGGAAAATACTCCTAGGGAAAAAAAAAAAAAAAATCTAAGAATTCCCAGTCAAGATTACCTATGCTCAGACTGTGGAAGTCGAACGGTAAAGATAATCTTGTAGGTAGCAGCTTAGCCTGCTCAAAGCCTTTATTTGACAATTACTCTGCCTGACAACATCCAGCTGACAACTTGTTCTGTCCCTTTTCTGGATCTCCCTGGTTTCCCTTCCTGGGGATCTAAATCCTCTGTAGTCTGCTTGCTGGTGGCCAGCATCGTGGTTTCCATAATCCTGGCCAGCTTGGGTCCTGCTGGGCAGAGCAGTTCAGCGCAGAAAGGAGCCCAGCGAGCTCGCTTTTCTAATATGCACCAGGAGCTGTTTTACACACAGCATTTTAGCATATGGTTGAAAATATAAATAGATGCTTTTAAATAGGAGTGTGTACTGACTTAAATGAACTAAGCTTGGGGGAAGTTTGCATGCTTCTAGTTTTTTCTTTTTTTTTTTTAGGATTTTTTAGTTTTGTAATAGATAGATACCCCATACCAAAAACTGTTTCATTTTCCATCTAAAAAATTTCTAGCTTGTATCTGTTGAATCGCATTACCCGTGTCTGTCTAGAATGGTGATTTAGCATCGGGTGTTTTCTCCCTGCATTGATGCTTAGCCTGTGATCCAGGCACTCTGTTTTTCACCCACTTGTGTGTGTGTGTGATTTGGTAGGAGTGGAATACTTCATCCTGTGTCCAGTGTCTGTTTTGTGGTGTATCTGTGGGTTATCCTGCACCTCCTCTGTGAATCTGAAGAAAAAGCTGCTTGTCTCGTGTGCACAGCCCTACACAAGCCCTCTGGAGAAAGGATTTAGCCTTTGTCAGCTTATGCAATTGTTCTGATCTAACTAAACAGTGTATGTGAATGGGGAGTCTGGTATGGCGTGGAGCAGCCTGCTGCTGTGTGTTGGCAGCCGGCTCCGCTGTGCGGGAAGAGGCAGGTGGGAGCGCATTTGGTCTCTTGACAGAATGGGGCCCTGGCATTTCCAAGCTGAGATGTCATGTTTGTGAGGAAAGCAGCTTTCTCCAGACTGCTAATCATCCCACTGGGGCACTGCCACAGAGGCTTGAGTCAAAGCTGGTGCCTGTGCGGGTGTGATTTGAACTGTGCGGGTGCTGCGTCTGTCGTGGTGACGGCAGGATGACGTACAGCCCTAGCGGTGCCAGAACTGTGGTTGGTCAGGTTTTGGTTGCTCTGTCTCTTGAGGTAAAGGGCTGTGGGATAATCAAAAACTTATGGGCGCTGTCAGATAATGCTGGGCAGTAAATCACTACTCGGGAACACCACAATTTTACATGTGCTCACTGATAGCAGGAAGGTTGGGTGTTGTATGCTGAATAAAGCAGCTCTGCTCTTCTGTGTTACTCTTCCAGTTTTGGAAGATTTGATGCACTTACTGTGTGTTTGCAATAGCTTTAGCTGTGGATCTCAGACATGATGTAATGCTGTGTATCTTGGAGCGAGGTGCAGCATAAGCAGATCTGTGGAAATGGGCTGAAAAGGGAGGTAGTGGTAAAGCAGCAGCTTCTCCTGTCCTTCCGCGGCTCAGGGCAGGTGCTGCGGTTCTGTCATGTTTTCCTCTCGCATCCTGAACTCCTCTGAAAACACGCAGGCCTGTCTCAAGTGCTTGCTGTAACTGAAAAGGCCTCGTTTTCCTTCCGGCAGCACTGGGGATCTTTCGGCAATCCCTATGAACTGATGGTCGTCTCTGAGGTCCCAGTCTTTAGAGCAAGCAGCAGGAAAGTTTTGGTGGGTAGTATTTGTGAGAGCCCATGGTCTCTTAGTATAGGTCTCTTGATAAATAGTACACAGAGACAACCAGCCAAAAAACATATGTCTGAAAGTGTAGGAGATGCCCTCTGGTATGAAGGTCCCCTCAGAAGGGGCTCCCCCTTGGTATCTTCGCTTGGAGGAGTGGAAGGAGAGGGTGCTGAGACGCACCGTAATCGTATTTAGTCTTACACTAAACTTAGTGATCTTCGTGTTCTCTGCAGGCCCTTATAACCCGCACTGTCCTTCCCCTGCTCATTAGTGTCTTTTTCTCCCAAATCGTGTGGTTCATTGCGTAGAAAAATTAGAAGAAACTGCAGGAGGCTTCATGTGAAATCTCTCTAATCCTTGCAACCGCGCTGCGTCCTTTGGAGTCTCCCTTCCCCGCTCCCGGTGTGCGGGTGCCCCGGGCCCCTGGCCGGCGCGCGGCCCACTCGGCAGCGGCGGCAGGGCCGTGCGGAGGGGCAGCGGCTCCCGGCTCGCGCGGCCGTGCGGAGGGGCAGCGGCTCCCGGCTCGCGCGGCCGTGCGGAGGGGCAGCGGCTCCCGGCTCGCGCTCAGCGAGGTCGCTGCGGAGCACACGTGAGGATGGCCGGGCAGGGAAGGCCCTGCGGCGTGTCGCTCCTCCTCTCTACACGTGCCTTCCTGGGGGAAGGGAAGGCACATGGCGCCTGCTGAAACGCTGGCCCGTGTTAAGCCCGGCCCCTTGCATAAGCTGTTGACTAGTGGGTGGGAAAGGCTGCCCTGGTGCGGCTCGTGTGTGAGCTGGGAGCTTGGCTGCCCCGACTTTATGTAATGCTGGCGATCCCCGTGCAGTCTGCTGTGCTGTTAACTCCTTCCCCTCCTTGCAGAAGCGCAAGTTAAAAATACCGTGGGGAAACCTACCTCAGCCAGGAGGTTTCTCTGAGGCTTCCCAGCGTGCCAAGGAAGATAAGGCTGCGTGGCCTAGCAGGTCGTGGATACCTGGTGATGTGGAGAAGAGGGGATCTGTGACCATGTTGCTGCCGTGACCTGACGGCTCTGCTCTGCTCATGACCTTACAGGGCTGGGGAGGAAGGGGGATTTCTCTAAGCACAAGGAGGGAGAGGAGTGACGCAAACCAGGATTTGTCTCATCTGAGATTGGTGAAGGAGGGGACAGTAACAGTGGGACTTGTGTTGGGAGGGGAGGAAGTAAGGACAGAGGCAGGCTAGGATATCTGTGCGGGGGGGAGGAGCAGGTGCAGGTCTGGGATTTGTCATTCTGGGGACACAGAGCAATCAGACTGAGGTTTCCTACGGGGCATTGATGTGAGGAGCTCTGGGAGAGACATGATGTGAAGCCTGATTCAGCTGCTGTTCTGTTGTATTTTTCATGGAGATGGATTAATATGTTTATTAGTTTATTAGTATGTTTTGGTTTTCTTTTTTTTCCTTTTAATTCCTTTTCAGGGACTCATCAGGAGGAGCCCAGATCTGTACAGGATTTCTGTACTGGTAGTGAAAGGCCATTGGGAGCTGTGTGCAGTTTAACTGTTATTCCCTTGTCTTTTCTGTGGGAGCAAGGCTGTGTTGTAAATGTCATCTCATTTATTTTGTCCCCAGAATAATTGAGCTGAATGGCCACAAACCACCCCTCACCTACAAGCGCTTCCAGGCTATCATTAGCCGTATGGAGCTCCCCAAGAAGCCGGTGAGCAGCGTAGTAAGTCAGCAGATGGAAACGTGTAAAGTGGACATACAGGAGAACCATGACGACGTGTACGGCGTCCCATCCCTGGAGGAGCTGGGTATGTGTTAGAGTGAAGGCAGGGGTTAACGGCCAGCAGGAACGGGCTCCACCGAAACGTGTTTCTGATGGCTGGCGTGCACCCAGGACAGCTCCAGTGTTCTCATCTGACCCGAGTTGCCCCTGGCTGTGGAAGCGGATTTGATTGTTAGAGACTGCTGGAGTCTGTGAAAACAGACTGCTTCCCCCAGCACTACAGTCACGCTGAGGGCAGCATCCCTGTTGGCATTGCTCTCAAATGCCCCGCGTCTGTCCTAGTGCTCTCTCTGCTACTAAGAACGTGTAACCACTGCTAGCAGTGTCTCGTGTCCGCACCAGCTGCTTGCTTCTTATTACAGTCTCTGGCAGGTTTCGTAATAGACCTGAAGAGGTGAGCTAACCATGTGCCAGGCTCAGATCACTTCACTCACTTGTTTCCAAGCAGCACCAATTTGAGAGCTTAATGAGACCAAAGATACTACTGAAACTACTTTCATCCATCCTGCTAGGCCTTTTGGCTCTTGAGAAGTCAGGGTTTGCTTCATCCTTCCTAGATGCTTTTGGCTTATTCTTTTTCCTTGGTGAAGGAGGATGAATAGAGTGGTGCAGTGAGACCTATATCAAGGATATGAATTTAAATGCAAGGAAGTTAAGGGTTAATGCAGAATACTGCCTGCATGCCTGTGGTGCTGGAGGCTTGGTGCCAGTTTCTTGAGAGTATCACCTTGGTACCTTGAGGCGCAGTTTAAGCAGTCATGGAAGAGGTGTTCACTACAGGAGGGTTGCAGTCCTTGGCGGATCATTTTTTGCTAATGTCTGACCTAATACATGCAACCTTAGAGTGCTCTGCTTGCCGCCAGGGGAGGCCCTGCTATGAGCCTAGGCAGTGCATTGGTTTGGCAAAATAATGAAATGTAGCTCTTCGACCCTATTTCAGCACCTTGTGTCAGAAGAACAGGAGCCCTTAGCAGGCTCTTTAGTGAGCTGCTGGTATTTTTTAGCTGGGTATTTTGTAAATCAAACCTGTGGGGCAGATGTTCCCTTTGCCAACCCTTCTGGCCCTTGGAGCAGAGCCCTGTGGGTAGCACTAATTCACAGGGGTGCCACTGTGTGAGCCACAGGGGGAGAAGTCCCCAGAAGGCTGCCTGAAGCACTGCAGGGACAGGCTCTTGTTCTGCAGTGCTGTGAACAGGTTTTCCCCATACTCCAAATGCCTGCTCTAGAAGGACTAGAGCAGCAAGTCTGCCATGCTAGGCAGCTGAACTAAATGCTGTAGGATTCAGTATGTCTCGCTGTTACTCATGCTTGAATTTGCTTTGTTTCTTTTGTCTAGAATTGTCTTCAAAACATACCAAATTCTTTCCCTCAGGTTTCCCCACAGATGGCCTTGCCCCTGCGGTTTGGCAAGGAGGGGAGACAGAAGCCTTGGCACGGCTGGATAAACATTTGGAAAGAAAGGTAATCCGTGTTATTTAAGTGGTTGTTTCTTCAGGCAGTAGCCTAAATTAAAAATGTTTAGCATTGGCCGCCATCCTCTTTTCTTGCTTTGTTTCTAGCAGCAATGCATTCCCCTGCAGGAGGGGACTTTGATACTGATGCAGTACACCCAATCTCGGGGTGTATGTAGAGCCAGGAGCTCCCCTTCTGGGCTATAGGAAACCCAGACAAGTAGGGCTGTGTATTCGTTATGTTGTTGTGAGAAGCACATGGGACTGTCTCTTTTCTATCATTCCTTTCATTTCATTTAGAGGAATGCAGACTTGGAGAATCTCCTATAAAGTTGCTTGGTGCGTGCCTCACATTGCATACCATCTTCTCTCGTCTGTGTGAGGTATTAGTAGGGGTATGCGCTCATAAAAGAATTCCTTCCTATTGCACGTCTGTCTTGGCCTGTTTCACTAATTCGTATTCCTTTAGCCCCTAGCTGAAATACCAGATCCCTTCTGTGGTCTTTGCCATCATAGTGTGCGTAAGGCAAAAAATACTGGAGTAATGAAATATGTTCTTTGTGGAGAGGTATGGCTTACGCTTTAACTGTTTGTGTCTTTTTAATACCAGATAGCTTGGTGATTGGTGTAGAACTCAAAGTATAAATTCTGGTATTGGAGAAGGAACAAACCTTCAACATCAACTGCACAATAGGGAGCTCTGAACTTCCTTGGTTTATCTCATTCCACACACTAAACAAGATAGGCGTGATTGGACGTAAACAATTGCATTACCATGTGTCCCTAGAAGATCTCAGGGTTATTAGCCAAAGCATGCAATGCAAGTTTAGCCCTTTTCTGGGCCAGAGTGACTAACTGGCTCAAATCCTGATGGAGCCGAGTGTTTTGTGTGCCTTGAATTAGCATGTGGGGGCTGGAATTGCCCAAGTGAATAGAAGAGACCTGAGTGACTTCACTACCTTCAAAGAGGCCTGTTCACTGCAGCGGCTGACAGGTTTGGTTTTCTTTGCCTTGTTTCTCCTGAATGTGTCTAGGCATGGGTTGCAAATTACGAACGACCAAGGATGAATGCCAATTCTTTGCTGGCCAGCCCCACAGGCCTGAGTCCCTACCTGCGTTTTGGCTGCTTGTCCTGCCGCTTATTTTATTATCGTCTCTGGGAGCTGTATAAGAAGGTAAGAGAAAAGGAAATCCAGAAGCGTTCATCTGGAGAGCAGGCTGGGTTGGAGCATGGCGGGATTTTGTCTCCCAAAGAGTGTGCCAGAGCAGCTGCAGGAGTTGCTGTTGCCTGCTTTGTGTCTGACCCTTGAGCAAAGCTTATTTCTGCTACAGAAGAGGTTCTTGGGTGACAAAAAGTGGTGCTGGTATGTGTAGTTGAGCAGACTGTCTCAGATCTGCTGATCCTGTTCTTCAGCCTGGACTCTGGGATCATCAGCTGTGTGGAGCTTTTTACTGTTAGTTGCTGTTGGTGGTTCAGATCACTTTTGTTGTCCTAAATGAGCTGAAACTCATGAGCTAACATTACAAGCTGGGGCTTCTGGTAAAGTGTGAACCGAAATTGAACTCCATTATGGCAGCTGCCAGTAACTGACTTGGTGGGAATCGCGTGTCCGAACGTGCGGATGGCTTACAGCTCTGCCTAAGGAAGCCAGTCCTCCCCTCTCTGTGACTGCTCTTGTTGCCCCTCCGCAGGTGAAGCGCAACAGCACGCCCCCCCTCTCCCTGTATGGACAGCTCCTCTGGCGGGAATTCTTTTACACAGCAGCCACCAACAACCCTAAGTTTGATCGCATGGAAGGGAACCCCATCTGCATCCAGATCCCCTGGGACAGGAACCCTGAAGCCTTGGCGAAGTGGGCAGAGGGCAAGACAGGCTTCCCTTGGATTGATGCAATCATGACTCAACTGAGGCAGGAAGGATGGATCCACCATCTGGCCAGGCATGCCGTGGCCTGCTTCCTAACCAGGGGCGACCTCTGGATCAGCTGGGAGTCAGGAGTCAGGGTGAGTCTTTCATTTCCAGAGGTTTGCAGGAGACCGTAAGGAAAACAAAGTCTCCCTGGCACTCCCCCCAAGGATGGGAATACAGGTATGGCTTTCACTTGACAAGGAGACGTTGCGTGGAAGAAGATTGGCTAGTGGGATCCTGGCCTGCCAGCAGCTTGACTTCTTGCTGCCCTTTGCCAGGAGGGTTCTGGGAGTAAAGAGAGTCTCCAGTAACCTCTAAGTAAAAATCAATGGGATTCACTAGTAAATATGGGCTGGGGTTGGGGGATTTTTGTGTGTGTTCGTGTGTGTGTGTCTGTGTGCACACGTGTATAAAAGTGCTCTCAGCCCATCCATTTTCTTTGCAAGTTCCATGGCTCTTTATAACTGGATCTTTCTCCTCACTGTATAATCCATCACCGTGCTGGTCAGGAAAGGCTCCATGACTGCAATCTGAGTCTAGAGTCTCTCACGGAAAGAGGTAAAAGATCCACCTTTTGGGACTTTTCAAGGGTCAGACAGCTCAAAACTATCGAGTATACCTAAGACATATACCAAAGGAAAAAAAAAAAAAGGCAGAGACATCTTCTTACAAATCTGGAAGTATATTTTAGGACTGGATGTTGAAAGCACAATTTCCATGCATGAATGTGAGTATACTGCTGAAACCTGGGTGCTTACCAAGATATGGGCGCTGAGCTCTGGGATTCTCAGAGATGCTTTTCCTTCTTTTTCATCCTTGTTCTTCTGTGCGGCATCTGTCAGCTTTCCAGGGTCAATGCTTTGCACTTCATAGGTCTCCCAGGTTAGGATCAATACTCAAGGATTGCTGTAACACTAAGCAGTAGTTTAGTCTTTAGCTGCATGAGACATTAACCAGCATTTTATTGGTGTGAGTAGACAGGACCTCCCTGTGCGAAAATGTCAGGAAGTGGGATCTATTGACCAGCTTCAGCCAGCAGGTCACCTCTTTGTTGCTCTTTGCCTCCTCGCTGTTCCTCAGACAGCTCGGCACCTGCCATCTGAAATAGCTTCTTGGTTCCTCCTTCTGCACAGACGAACTCGTGGCCGCTCTCACTGTCTTTTCTTCCAATTGCTGCAGGTATTTGATGAGTTGTTGCTGGACGCGGATTTCAGTGTAAATGCAGGCAGCTGGATGTGGCTTTCGTGCAGTGCGTTCTTCCAACAGTTCTTCCACTGTTACTGCCCTGTGGGCTTTGGACGACGCACAGACCCCAGTGGTGACTACGTTAAGTAAGTATTGTGACTGGAGCTTCCTTCTGGCTTGATCTCCAAGCTGGAGCTGTTAGTAGCTGGTAGGTGCATGGCACTTCCTGTGCATTGTGAACCCTGCTCTTTAAGTGATGTTTTGCATCGTTCTACCTGTGCTGTAGGCGGTATCTGCCCAAGTTAAAGGGCTTCCCTTCACGATATATCTACGAACCCTGGAATGCTCCAGAGTCTGTGCAGAAGGCAGCCAAGTGCATCATTGGGGTGGACTACCCCAAACCCATGGTGAACCATGCAGAGACCAGCCGGCTGAACATTGAACGCATGAAGCAGATCTACCAGCAGTTGTCACGCTACAGGGGACTGTGTAAGTACTAAGATCCGTGTGAGACTGTCTTCAACAGGAGACAAGATGCTGGGAATAGGGTCATGATGTGAAATACATTGCACCTGTGTCCCTGGCCAGTCCTTGCGAGAGGAAGGAGTCTCTGTTCAAAGCTATTCTCAGCCTGTGTTTCCAAGGAAAGCCTCAATTGGGTCTTTAGACAGCTCAAAGCAGGATTTGATTAGGCTCTTATGAGGTGGTGGTAAAAATCCTGTTTAGTCCCTGTGCCACCACTGGTCCATTCTTCACTTTGGAGAAACTAGGCAGGGCATCCTAAATGAACATGCTGCTAGTTCATGGTGCCTGTGGGCAGCACTGGCTGCTGAGCAGAGCTCTGAACTCAATATCCCCAATATCCCCTGGTTTGGCTCAAACTAGATGTATGTTTGGATTGTGTACTGGTAGTGTTGATGATCACTAAATATTTCAATGGGAAGGGCTCTTGTTCTGTCTCCCTAATCCCACCAAGTTTCTTGCTTCTCAACTGATTCTGATCCTTCTGATTTCCTTCCCTAGGCCTGCTGGCATCAGTCCCTTGTGTGGAAGATCTCAGCGGCCAAGTTGCAGACCCAGCTTTAGGGCAGAGCAGCAGTACAAGTACTGGTGAGTTGGAGCTACTTGTCTGCTCCTGAGATAGTTTCCCGGGGACTTAGATGTTGTGGGCAGGAGACTAAAATTCTCTTCTAATGAGAAAAGGATGTGTAGCTAGGAAAACAGATCATATTCACCTTACTGTAGGCTTTCTTCAGAACTTTGCTGTGAGTCTTCATTCCTGAAAGAGCTGCAGAGGAGGAATCCACTAAAATGAATATTTAATTGTCAGTTTGGGATCCTATGCAACCACTTAATGGAAAAGTGCTGGTCACTGTAGGGCTGCTTGGATACGATTAAGTGGTTCCTCAGCAAAGGAGAACAGCTTTGAGTTTGTTCTGGAAGTCTTGGTTATCCTGCTTTGAGTGAAATTTGTCAAAAGTGACCTTTCAGGGAGGCTGTGACAACATTTCCTTGTATTTATACAGTGCAATTCTCCTGCCTGAGCTCTGTGGCACATTAGAAACTCAGGGTGTATCTGTGAGGAGACCTAAGGCTGGAGGAAATGTTGCAGTGACTTTTCTTTCTATACAGTGATGAGAGTACCACAGTCTGATCAGGCTTCTCCAAAGCGCAAGCACGAGGGAGCAGAAGAACTGTGCACTGAAGAACTGTACAAACGAGCCAAAGTGGGAGGTCTCCCTGCTCCAGAGATCCCCGGCAAGAGCTTGTGACTGTGAGTAGTCCCTGCCGTGGTCTGGTTCAAACCGTCTTGTTTTGACAGTTACCAAGAACCAGTTAGCAATCTTAATTCTCTCCCTGAATTTTAAGGTATAATATTGATGTACTTAAGGGCATGGATACTAACTGTAGTTTCATAGCTCTGTAATTTGTCAGTGACTGCCTTCTGGTTGTTCTGGATTTGCTTGATAAGCTGTTTAGCCCATAGTACAGCAGACTACTTTATTACTAGGGCAATTATAGAGCAGAGTTAGTTGTTCTTGGATTTGTTCCTGAAAGGCTTCTTGCTGTTCTACAGAATGGGGTTGGAGCCAGGTTTGCCCAGGTGGTGAGGGTACAGGGTGGAGGAGGGAGCTGGCAGGTGGATGTTGTTCCTAATCATCTGCCTGAAATGCTCCAGATAGCAGCAGGGAAGGAGCTGGCCATGTGTTTTGCCAGTTCCCTTTTCACTCTGGTGGGGAAATCAAGGCAAACTCTCTCTTCTCCTTTTTCTTGCAGCCAGTGTCAAGCAGCTCGCAAATGAAGAGCAAGTGCTGAAGATGACAGGAACTGAAGTTGGGACCGTTGCCATGGAGGGAACGGAACTTGAGAGCCGCAACAGAAAACCTGGGATGTCTCATGTAGATGTGTAATACCAATAGCTGCCACGAAAGGGCACCAAATCACTTGTGCTTAGGGATATTTGGCTTTCTGGCCTGCCAAATGTATTTCTTCTCAGCCAAGCTCAGCCAGCCCCATGTGAAGGGGGCAAGAGCTTTCTACCAACTTGCTCACCTCCAGGTGTATCTTTCTGACAATGGATCAGTGCGTGTGATTTTGTGTGTTGATAGGGAGCTGCATCTCAGAAGTAATGAATGTCCGTTCTCAGTGCTGGTACTAGGCAGTGAGGTGGGCCAAGGTTATAGTAGGAGTTGAGGAGGAAGCTGCTAGAATATCAAGGGTAGTGTCCATCTGAAAGAGAACAGGAAAATCTCAATGTTTGTTAAGTTAGACTGGCAGGGATATAAATACTTTCTGAATACACATCAAAATCATACATGTATAGGATGGAAAATAAATGAAGGGCAATTGTAGCAAATGAACAAACTGATGTGAATGTATGAATAGTTTTGCAATAGGCACTTAAAACTGCAGTAGTGAGATTCTTCTGCAGGGAGGTTGAGCCATAGTGCTTTTGCCTGGAATAGGCAGCTGGAGAGCAGCTTGATACCCAGGGGGAGAGGCTCAGGAGGAGGATTATTTGTAGAATAAGACCATGACTTGATATGGTTAAAGCAGTCTCCAAGAAACTTGCTGCTCCAAATAGCAAAAGGAGCTACTCTTGGTGGAGGAAACAGTCCTGGGATCTGGCATCTCCTGCATTTCTGTCTCTGAGCAATAGCCCTTTCAAAGGAAGCTATCAGTGTCTGGTATGTAGCCTGTGGAGTGCCTCGTGCTGGTGGAGTATGGGTTGCACAGCAGCTTCTCGAAGTGAGTCTTCCTTGGGCTCTGTCCATTGTCTGTTCTGTGTGCGTGTTTGCTCCCTCCTGTATTAGCATCAGTGTGTTGAATTTGTATACAGTATAACCCCAAAATCTCATATCCTGTGCAACATACTTTCTTGTTCACGCTCACGTCGGTGCTTTATAGTCTAGCAGAACCACTGTGTAGCTTTCCAGGCTCTTGATCATATATTCCTTGGCCTTGCCCTGCTACAACATGGCATTTCAGCACAGTGCAATGATTCTCCTTGCCTTCCCACTGGAGAGGGCGAGGGAGAGCAGTCCTGTAGAAGAGCCTTGGTTTCAGCATTATTTCCAGTAGACAGTCCCATGCAATAGGCTGCTGTTGGCACTGTTTTCATTTCTTGTGCAAAACTCTTCATCCCCACCTGGCGCCGGTAGCGTAGGGGTATGTGTAAGCGCTATCAGCTAATGATTTTGGGAGCATGGGATTTGGCTCCTGCTCTGGGATAGTCAATTCCCCGTTTGGAGCCTATCTTTGAACCCAGAGCACTGGGGTTGCAAACAGAAACTGACTCAAATATATGAGAAGCTTATAAAGGAGTGGAGGAAGTGGAATAGTTAAATTTTGTCCAAGAGTTAATTTATTAAATAGGTGAATAACCTTTTATTTCCATTAGTCTCCCTAGAGCATTCACCACAGATACCCTTTCCTAAGGAAATCCAGTGGCCAGAGTGCCTGAGTAAACAGGAGTCACTTTTCCTGACTTCTTTCTTCTATTATTCATAGTCTCCCTGGTGGATAACTCAGTAATCAGCATTGCTTGGGTTTTGTCTACTCCAGGCTGAATCCAGACCTTACTCCCATTGTCTGAGGGCAGGAAGGGTATAAGGGAAAGGAGACACCCCGTGTCTTCTGCTGCAGAAGGAAGACGTGCAACTTTAGATTGCAGGAACTCAACTTCTGTCATTTGCAAAGTTTCATGTTTAGACAATGGTCTGTAAATATGACATTAGTATTTTTTATAAATGTCTTAAACCCTTTCTGCTGTGGTTCAAATTATTTTATTTGACAAGTGGTGTATTAGGACTAGTTATGTGGGAGTAAAGCGTCAAGGGGAAAGGAGGCAAAATCTCCCCGAGTGATCTTCTGGGGGGCCTTGTGGATAAGGGGGAATCCCATCTGCAAGTTTTCTGTCATCTCCTGTGGTGTGTATGGTGGTGGCTGGAACAACAACAGTTCAGGTAGTAAAACTAAAAGGGGCACAGAGAAACACATAAAGAATAATCAAGATGTGGAATAATTTCCATACAGAAACTTACTAAATTGGAATTTATCCATTCTGTTATCTCTTCCCATTTGAAATGATAAGAATGTGGCACAGAGCGGCAAAGAGGAGGAGTAGGGAATGATTATTCACTGTTTTCCATGGTGTTTAGGTTTGGGATGTTAAACTACCAGATGGCAGGCTCAGATGAGGATAGCATATCTGCAGCTTCTCCTACATGGACTTTTTTTTGTCAGCCTCTTAATATATTGTGGGCACGGACAGATTTCCTGGATTCAAAAGGCTTGACAAGTTCATGGGGGGGGGGGGGGGGAACATTAGTAACTGTTAGCAAAAGTACCATCTTTGTTTCAGGAAAGAGCAGAGGATTGCTGGAAGGAGAGATACACAAAGGATGCATCATCAAATTCACGTACCTCAGAGGGGTATGATGTTTCCTGAAATAACAGCTGTTTGCTGTGTCTGAGGGATACAGGGCTGGAAGGTTGTCTGGGCCAGCCAGATACAGGCATCCCCGAAGAGTGCAGCAGGTGAACTTCCTGCATGGGAAGCAGCTTTCTTTTGATATGGAGAGCAGTGGCTTTTAGGACTCCCTTGCAGAAGATGTTCCATGGATTGGTATGGAGACCCATTTTCATTGAGAGAGGTCAGCACTGGAGCAGAGAAATGTGACAGAGCTGTGAACATTGATATAAAAATGGCACTTCTGTTTTCTCTTGCAACTCTTCGCCTAAGCCGTGAACTCATGCTAAATACACCACGTCAAGCTGCCTAGAACCTAGCTAGGACACAGCTGAAGCCAGCTTTTGTTTTTGCATTATGCCATTCTCCTCAGTGCTCCTTTGTAGACCTGGTTACTGAAAGTTTCTATCTTTTGGAGTGTGATATGAGGTACAGTATTTTCTATGTAACCAGCAAGCCTTTAGCAAACAAACTGAAATGCAAGTGGCTGCACAATTCGTCTTTAAGGAAGGGCTAAGTCCTTAGCCCTTAGTCATGTTGGGCTCGTACCTGTGCGAACACCAGCTACCCAAATATTAAACAATCCAGACAACAACAAGATGCAATTCTAAAGCATTTTTGCATCTGCATCTAAAACATTTTTCTATCTATAAGCATCTTAAACGCAGAGGTTAATTGACTGGGAATGTTTGAGAGTGAGAAGACTTTTTAAAGATGCAGATTAGGTTGCTTCAAAGCAGCACTGGTGATAAACTTGTCTACAAGGTGTTCGGTGCGTACGGGGTACTCCTTAACTGAGTGAGGCCCTAGTCAGGCTGGATGCTCGTGCTGAATTGTTCTCAACTGTCTCCTGCAAGGGCCTTGTGGGCTTGAGGAAATACTATTCCAGTGCCTGTAGGGGCTGTAAATGACAAGACTCTGCAGTCTCTTGGAAGACCAGAGCCAGTGCAACAAACTCGTTAGTTTTGCAGTTACTCCATGGATAGCAATGTAACTTGGACCCGCAGAGGTCAGATGGGAGGCTGCAGCTTGGACCTTTGGCAGAGGGTCAAGCAAGTGCTCGTGCTGCGAGTGCTGGTGGGTACAGGAGCTCCCTTCCCTCGTCCGTCCTCCGCAGAGACCAGCCAAGGAGCCTCCACACACACCACGCGTTCCTCACTGCGCTGCAAGAGACATCCGGAGCGCTGAGAAGGACGGCTAAAGGAAAGAGTCGGCTGCTCATGTGGTACAACAACTGCTCTGAGGGAAGGAGGGAATACCCTGTGTTAGGCCAGCTGGTTTAACTGGGAGAGGGAAGCAGACAAGCCTCTTTCAGCACACAGATGTTTCTCGGGCTAAGAACAAGTGTTCTGTTGAAACAGACAATTTGAAAGAAAAGATGAAAGATTCTTTGTGGGCAAAAAGAGTCTCTGCTTTGCAGGACGTGCACACCACGTTTCTGGGAGCCTGGAGTGGTTATGCAGCGTCTATGAATAATGTGGATAACTCTAACACCTATTTCTATCAAATCTCCAGTTTTCAGTAGGCATCCTAGGCAAAGTGTGTGGCCTCAGGTGAGCTCACTGTACATTCAGGTGCATCAGATTGTTTTACTTGGTATTCAGGTGTTAGGTTGACCTAACAGACTTCCCCAGGGGACAGTTCTGTGGGGTTTGGTTTAGGTTTTTATTTTACTCTGCTTACAGTGAACCTGCCTGGGAAGGAACAGCTCATTCTCATACTCTCACACCTTGGTCAGCCAGTGCCTTCCCACCGCAGCTAGGGCAGCCTGCTCCCCCTTCAGTAGCTGGGTCTTGTCCTTTAAGAGAGAGAGAGGACTTAAAACTCCTCCTGTCCCTAAATGGAAGACAATGAGTCTCTTAGATCCTGGCAAGGACAAGGCAGCTTGATCCCTGCATCTGAGCTGTGTAGGGTACCAGCAGCAGCCCTTGGAGGCTGCCCCAAGGTGCCTGTGGCTGCGGAGCTGCTGGTTATGCACTGCCTGACTCCGTGATGGCCCGGGAATAACAGATCTCGAGTCTGGCAGAGGATCAAGACTCCCAAGTGCGAGCAGGGCTCTGTGCCTCGGAGGGCTCTGCTTGCTCTTCTCTGGAAGAGCAGCTGAGATCCTGGGTCTTTGCCAAGAAATTAATACTGTTGTCTCAAAGACAGTTAGCTCTGTGACTTGAGAAACGGTGATGGGACCTGCCGTGTCTTTAAAATTTGAAGCGCTGAGGCAGCACTGCCCACCCCTCCAGGACCATCATGGGCACATGTGTACGGTAACTAGGAGAGCAGTGGATATGAAGGGAATATTAAAAGTTCACTTATCTATAATAGCAGCCTTGGGGTCTAAAAATACTGTTGTCCACTTTTGTATGCAGAACAGCTTGCACCATTTTATGATATAGCCTGCAAAGCATGGGAAGGAGAGACACACGAAAGAAACTCTGCTGCTCAGGCTGGTGAAGAAACGCAGCAGAGGATAACAGCCTGCCAAGGTAGGACAGGTCTGGCTCCCTTGGGAAGAGCTGGAGCTGGGCAGAGACTCTTGCTGGGCACAAGAGTAGGTCTGTGTATGGGGGATAGAGAAGTGTGAAAACAGCCTTTATATTCCCCTCACTGGGCTCACGACCCACCCAGGCTTTGGGAGGATGGGGGAACAGGAGACAGGCCGTGCAATGGGGCGAGCTGGGGCTGCAAGACCTGCTGTCAGCCGTGCAGGAGGTGCAAACCGGAGGTAAAGGTGGGAAAACAGGGCCTGACTTTGGTGCTCTGCTGCTCACCTTGTCTGCAGGTGCGCGCCTGCCTGGAGGACAGGAGAGGGCCCTAGTCTGAGAGAAGGGACGACCCTGGCACTGCTGCCCTGGGTTGCGCCTGCTTGAGGCGCTGCCTCCCCAGGAAGGTCTCGCGGGGGGATGTTGGCGGCGGGACCGCCCGGCCCCTGGAAGGGGCCCGTGTGCCAGGCCCCACCGAGGGCGTCCCCTGGGGCCGGTGGGGCTGCGGGTGCCGCCCCAGCTGTGCGCACAGCTGTGCCGGGCCGCGGCCTCGGGCTGCGGGCACACCTGCCCGCGGGCGGGGCGCCCAGCTG
>VZSV01000001.1:10412165-10433670 GCA_013398735.1 Nothocercus julius | reverse complement strand
CCTGCGCTGGCCGCGCGCCCGGGGCTGGCCCAGGAGCCTGCGCCCCTCGCTGCTCCGGCTCTCGCGGGCACCGACAGAACCAGCGGGAATAGCAGCTATGCCGTTTTTACCCCCTTGTTTCCAGCATGGCGCTGGAGGCAGTGGGGTAACGGAGGGTCCTCCCTGTATTGCTGAGGTACTGCTGGAGCAGCCACGTGAGAGAAAGTAGCAGGAGTAACGTGGAGAAAGAGGCTTCTTTGTTTTGGTTTTCCATTAAGTGAGTAGACTTTGAATAGATCAGATGCCCCCAGGCCATCTGATGTGGAAGATGGAACTCTGGATATTGTTACTAAGGATCTGAAGGACAATAAATACAGTATCGCAAGAGATATTTACCAATAGCACAAAAATTGGTGGAGCAATAACCGGAGGCAGACTACAAAGTAGTGGAGACCCCACTTTAACCCATCCAGGGATGAGGACATGAAGAGAGGCAAAAAAAATGACCCTTAATAGGGCTAGGGCTTAGGGGAAGACCAGGGATAGCCCTGGCTGAGACAGGAGGAGTGTGGGTTAGGAGGGAGCAGCCAGGGAAGGGGCAGTGCTCCCGGCTGGATTTGCCCCTTGATGAACTGGGAGCTGTTAGTGCTCCTCACGCTTCCCTCCGTGCGGGATGCAAACCTGCCTGAGCTGCTGGTCCCACACGCATGATGGAAACGGTCTGTGCCTTTCGAAGGTGAGACGACGCTTCCCTAACTGGAAGAAGGGGAAGTCCCTCCCGTGGGGAAGGGGCTTGCAAGGGCTTGGCCAGAGGTGCTGCCAGGGCAGGAGAGGGTGGCCGGGCAACGTGGGTGGCAGTGCTGGGGTAAGCAGGTTCCGCAGGCCCTGCTGCGCGCGGCGGGGAAGCAGCGCCGGAGCAGCGCCGGGAGCCGGGCTGGCTGGCAGGCAGAGGGAGTCAGCGTCCCAGCAGAGTGCAGGGCCTTGGCAGCCGCTCAGCTCTGGAGGTTATTTTTTTATTTTTTTTCTCCGCGAGGACAGCTGATTCCATCTATTTTTAATGAGCTCCCCTAGGTTGCGCAGTGAGCAGGCAGAGAGCAGCACCAGCAGCCAGACTGCGCTGGGGCAGCCGGAGGGGCAGCCAGCACCAGGACTTGGCCCTCATCTCCCTGGCTCCTGCTCGCCCCAAGGGCTGGGGGGACTTCCCTGGGGAGAGAGCGTGTCCCCCAGGGAAGGGGGGTCCTCCTCCATGCAGCTGGTTTTGAAAATGGAGTCAAGCACCGAAGAGGAGAGCTGGCTGGAAGACCAGTGGGAGAAATGGTAGGGGATTGGCTGGGCCTCGGGCAGGGGGGCGCTTGTCCTTGTGGATGTGCGCGTGGGGAAGAGGGGACAGCCCCTCTCCGTGGGTGCACCACGTCCTCCGCGAGCGATGCCCGTAGCGCAGGAGCAAACTTGGTGCAGCACCAGGCTCCAAGTTCTTGGCTGGCCAAGAGGAGAGAAACCCTGGGGGGTGGGCGCTAATGTGGAGCCTTAACGGGAGCGTTGACACTGTGAGGGGAGAAAAGGGACAACTTGCAAGGAGTCCCCCGAGGCCCAGTGCCAGGGCACCTTTCTGCTGCCACCATCCTTGGTGTGCAGGCAGGGCCCGTGACAGATGCCAGTGCTGCATCTCCGCGGGCGGAAAGCGCAGCGCAGGGCGGCTGTTCCCCGTCCCGCAGCGGGAGCGCTGCCTCTGCCAGGCCTCAGCAAAGCCGGGCTCGCGCCGGGCCCCGGCAGCGCCGCGCCTCCAGGAGAGGAGCATTAGCGGCCGCTGGGGTCCGAGCGCAGCAGCCCCTGTAACAGGAGACGAAATCGATTTGCACTCTGCAGGCTCCTCGTGAGCCTCCGGCCCGCGGGCGGGGAGGAAACGGGCAGCGGCCGCGGAGGCAGCGGGGTGCAGACACCCGCTCCGGGGCGTCGTGCGGCCGGCACGGCCCTTCCCCACTGCCTGCTCCCCACGGAGCCCCTGGTGGGGGCTGGGAGGGAGGGACCGCGGTGCCGCCAGCGCTCCCTGCGGGAGGGAAGAGCCCGCTTTCTGCAGCAGCGTGCCCTGCCCCTCTCCCAGGGCTGGGTCCAGCGCGGCCCTTCCTTGCCGAGCCTCTCCAGCCCAAGGGGAAACACAGCAAACGAAACCCACAAAGCGGCACCCGCTGCTCTCAGGCCGTTTGAGACAAAACTCTGGGGGCTGGGTTGGTAGACACCTTTGGAGCAGGACTCTTTTGTTTACCGCCGCGGTAATGAATAAGGACGAGGAGGTTGCGGTACGACTAAATAGAAATGTTTTAATGCACAGAAGCCAGGAGCGCCTCCCTGTCCCCCTGGGGAACAGGAGCTGCGAGCGAGCGCGCGGGCAGCCTGGTAGTCAGCGTGTACCGAGCTGCTAAAAGGAAAGCTCTGTAAACTTTTCCAAGAGGTGCAATAAGTGTGTGCCCTAAGGGAGCCCCTGGGGCTCTGGGACACATCAAGACAGGTTTGACAGCACTGGTGACTGCAGGGACATCTGCAGTGACCTCAGGTGGTAAACTTGGCAAAAAGGGAAATAGATACCCCCTCTAACTGCCGGCATGGGCTAGCAGCTGGGTTAGGGGAACATCCCTTCTGGAGAGGCGGGCTCAGGCCTGGCACCGGTCGGGCCACAGCACACAAGCTTGTGCGATATTGGTGGCTGCTGATGTGCTCGTCCATCGCAGCACGTTCCTTCTGCAGACGGTGACTGCTCCCTTCCCCTCCCCGTCGCCCTCGTCCCGCCGGGCGCGCTTGGGCTTGGCAGCCCTGTGGACAGGGCAGTCTGCCCAGTCAGGACAACACCAGGGACTGCCCAGGACGGCAGGAGCTAAGCCCCTGGGATGGGGCCGGCTCTGCCATCTGTCCGTGTCCTCTCCCGCTCCACACGCACGCATCCCAGCTGGCTGCGCCCAGGCGGGGCTGGCCCGACACGCTGCAGCGCCGCTGTGGTGGCGATGGGCTTCTCCTCTCCTGAGGGAACCCCCTTCCCGGTCTTTATTCCCGTGAGGGCCAGAAGAGGCTCTCGCAGCCCCGTCGGAGCTGCTCCATGGCCGGTACGCAGCTGGTCGCCGAGCGCCCTGCTGCCCACCCGCTCGGCGCACGAGCCGGCGCTCAGCGCAGCCTGCGCACGAGTTGTGCTCCGTGGGTGACCGTGCCGTCTCCGCTCCTGCCAGGCTCACCCACGACATCAGCCTCGAGGAGTTTGAGGATGAGGATCTCTCCGAAATCACCGATGAGTGTGGCATCAGTCTGCACTGCAAGGAGAGCCTGGCCTCCCGGGTAAGCGCGGCAGACCGCGGTGCACAGCGGGGCCATGTGGCACGCGCGGCACGGGCCACAGCAGCAGTTGCGTTGCCATACACAGCGCTGCTCGTCTTCCACCGGGGACCTGCAAATGCAGTTGGGCTTGCACGGTGGTCAGGGATGGGCTGCCAGACTGTGCGTGCCTGGGGAAATGGCTCCAACCCCTGCAATGGGTGGATCCAATAAACCGGTTGCTGTAAAGCCTGGGCGGATGCTGCAGGTGGGTCTCCCATCAGCACTGAATATCCTGGGGCATGCTGTGGAGAGCTAGAAGGAATCCAGACTGCTTCTGGAACTGCCCAAGAAGGTCGTGGAGACAGAAAAAAAATGAGATAAGCTGAGAAATACACTGGACGTGGCAAAATGCAGAATGCCTAGGCATTTCCAGGGTGTTTCATGCTAATGGGAAGAAAACTTTGGAGAGGCTACTAAAAGGTCATTTTATCCTTAGGGAAAAAAAATATTTCCTACGCAAAACTGCTCTTTGGATAGAGACCCAGAGAGGAGGGAAAAGGCAGAGGAATCTGTCACACGTTTAAAATTAGACAGGGAGTTTGTGGTGTTGGAAATTGCTCATTACAGGCAGGGAGGTGCAGAGGGACCTGCCGCCTGTGAGGCTGAGGCATCCTGGCACACTCGGTGATCATCCTCTCTGGAAAATCACACCCAGTGCTTCATGGCCCAGGTGATCAGGGGAGCAGGGTTAGGTAATGGGCTCAGACTGACGGGCTGTATATTCGCTGAAGGCGGAAGGGATAGCACTTGTGGAAAAACTAAAGGCAAAAGCGGTGCTGCATGTCAGCAAGAGACGAGCTGCAGCAAGCGGAGAGCATCAGAGAAATCCAGGCTGTAATAGGTGAGGCAGACGGTGACTGTGGGTGAGCTTGCCTGACACTTCCCATTAGCCGTCCTAGTTCTCAGCTGCAGGTATCGTAACTAGGCTCCCGGTCTTAGACAGATATTTTTTCTTAAAAACTGTCAGCCCTTAGCTGAGATTTGGCAGAGAGAATAACAGGGTGGTGGTGGTGGTGGGGAATCTGCCGCTCAAATAGCACAGGAAGGATGGTAAAGAAAAATACAGAATTTTGCCCACGTAAAACAGACCCATCCTGTTGCACAGCTTCCTGAGGAGCTCCTGCATCTCTGCACTGTGATGCAGAGACCTGCAGTTACTCGGGCACCAGCAATGTGCCTCATGCCTTCCCTGATGACTCTTGTGAGCTGCTTTGCAAAAATGTTTGGGTACATTCAGTGTCTGCTCGGGTTAAAGGCAGATGTGTGGTTGCCTCCAGGGAAGCGGTGAGCTATTCAAAAACACAGCGAAGAAAGAAGTCTCATGCACAGAAAAATGGCTACTAAAAATACATACAAATGGCTTATATGGGACATAAAATATTGCCTGAGGAGCAGAAGCAAATGCAATGGCAGCAATGGCATCGAGAGCAGCTTTTCAATCGGAAATGTCAAAGGCAAGAGCCAAAGCACTCTGAGAGCCCGTTCCTGCGCAGAGCGAGCCCAGCGTGGCAAGGCTGTGAGATGAGAGGTTGCGGAAGAGGGAAGCAGGCAGCCCCAGGAGGGGCTGTTGGGCCCGGGCTGGCCCGGCACACCGCACAGAGCCGAGAAACCCAGCGCCCGGGTGAGGGAGCCCGTCATACCACGCCGCGGCACGGTCTCTGCGAAGCGGCAGCTCGCCTGCGCGTGCCACGGGGCGAGCAGGCCGGCTCTGCTGCGCGGGCCAGCGGAAACGCGCCGCGGAGCAGCTGATGTGCAGTGGAGTGACGGGTGCCACATGGCACCGTGGCCAGAGCAGGGCACCAACAGATGGGGCACGCGCTGCGGGGCCCAGGGAGCACGGGGCCCGCTTGGAGGGCACCGGGTCCCTGCGCGTGCTGCGTTGCCACCTGCCCTCCCTGCTGCCTCGCGCGCTTGCGGGACGGCCTCCATGGAGGGGAAAGGCCCCTTATCTAGGTGTCAGCCTGGCGGACACGGCCCTGTGCTGGCAAAATCCCCACGTGGCAGAAAGGCCTTGCAAGTAGCACCGACTCCAGCCCAAGGCTTGTGTGGGCACCGCGCGGGGCCGGGGAGAGCAGCGGGCCCAGGACTAGCAGCACCAGGCTGGCACGCTGAGAACATGCAGGCAGCAGGGAGACGGAATGGGGGCTGAGGATGCAGCCCCGTGGAGATGCTGCAGAGCACACACGGAGCAAGCCCTGGAGGCCGGGACACACCTGCAAGTCAACAGGTTACACGAGAGCAGAGTGTGATGAAAAATCCGGGTGGAGGGGCTGTCGTTAACCCCCCCAGGCTGGGAGCAAGCAGCTCTTCTGAGCTGCCCACTCGCTATCCAGGCGGGAGCCTCCTGTGACACGGGCACGTACAGTATTTCCCCCAGCGGCAGGAAGGCAACTGCTGGGCAGGGCCACCTCAGAGCGACCGAGTGAACCCTAAGGGAGGGTTGGAGAAGGCAGCTGCCATATGGGAATGACCTGTAACCTTGAGGAGATGGTGGGTCTGGGCAGAACTGGGCAGTAGGCAGAAATGCGCAGCAGCAAAATCCTGTGGCAGGAGCAACTTGCCATTGCAGAGGACAGCACCTGAATAGTGGGGGGTTTTGGGGGTGTTGGGGCTTTTTTAAGCCACAAGAAGACAATGATGACTTCATCATGGACTGTTTTAGCAGCTTTCCAGAAATAGTGCCTAAGGCTCACACAGACTGCAAGGAGGCTTAAATTGATGTTAGTGCATCAGGGAACTCTATAAATGCCAAAGACTGCACCTAATGGACAGAAGACCGCATGTGAAGAACGAGGACTATTCCCAGATGTGGCTGAAAGAACCTTAATCTCAACAGAAAGGCCCAGATGAATTAAAATATGGACCGGAGTGCAGGGTCAGCTCAGGGGAGCAATCAGTGGGAGAGCAGAGCAGTATTTAATGCTGTTCTTCCACACCGCTGCGTCCCCGCAACCCGAGCCGCCGCCGCGGAGCGCGGGCTCAGCGCAGGGGGAGCAGCGGGTCGGCCCGAGCGTGTGACGGGGCCGGCAGGCAGCAAATGGCAGCTCGCTTGGCAAGGAGCTCGGATGCTTTAAGTCGGATCATGACGACAGAATGAGACCTTTGGATTTGGCCTCCGTTTGTCTTTTAAGTACAGGGTGACTATCCCTGACTTCAGCAAGATGGTTCCTGGCAGAAGCAGGCTGCAGTTAATAGAGGCTTGTTGCCTCGTTCATATCCTAGGGCATGCAAAAGTGATTTAATGAAGGAATGGGAAACAAATTGCCTTTCTTGGAAATACTTGAGAGTGAGCTTAAGCTCCGAAAAGGAAAGAGCATGTATATGGCTGTTTTAAAATGTCATGATCTGATCCTGTTCTGGATTGTGTGACAAGGCCTGAAACAATCTTGAAGATACAGACTAAAAAAAAAAAAAAAAGTTGTTTCAGCATAACACTAAAGACTCCTGGAAATGCTGGAGTGGTGTGGGAAAAGCCTGACTCACTGTGCAACTGTCAGAATGGGCCCCAAGAAGGCAGCCTGGACCAAATGCCAAAGGGGGAGGCCTTGCCCAAAGGAATAAATGACAGCAAAATGCAGCTGCAATGTGCCAGCCAACCTGTTGATCCAGGGACAGACGGGGAACCAGTTGCACAGGCAGACAGGGAGCAAAGCCAGGATAGATTACAGCAGCAAGAAGGCTGTTTACTGTGCGCGGCTTTTCAAACAACTCCTTCTGAACCTGCCTCTGTCACCCACAAAGAGCCTTTAGGCTGTGCCAGGCTGCACAGAGGAAGCATTTCTCCAGGCCCTGTACAGCATTCGGGGACTGGGTGAGGAATCATCCCAGCTGTGGTGAGGAGAGGGGATGCAGATGATGTGGGTCAGCTAAGGAACCCCTGGGGGACGGTGCCATGTCGCTGGGTAAAACCAGGTACACGACATCAGAGGGAATCAGCAAGATCAGGGCACTGGTGCTGCGCTCTCTTGCTCTTGTCCTGTGATCCTGCCTGTTCCCTCCCACAGGCTGGGGGGACTTTGGGAAGTCCTCTCTTTACCCCATCTGTGCTGAGGCAGGACTGAGCATACTCAGGCCCTCCTCGGGTTAGATATTCACAGAGCTTGTTCTTAAAAGCCTCCTTAGGAGGCCTGTTCTGGTGGTAAAGTATTCTGCTAGTTAGAAAGGCTTTCCAAGGCCTAATGCCTACTCCTTCTTTGCAATTCACTGCAAGTCCCACTGAGATGGTTATGGTGAATAGTTGCTGTTTGATTTCAATATCACTTTGTCGTCCTATCAGTAACTGATAAGTTCCTATAGTGGTTGCAGTTCCCTCCTACCAATAGATTTCTGAATGGTGCCTCACTCGCAGAGAGTACATTTTAAAAATAGGTACTGTTCTGCTCTTCTGCATCCTTCTGTGACTTTCCCTTCTCTACGAGCTGTCAGAGATACTTGCTATGGCTACAGGATCACTCCAGCAGCATCATTAGTAGACTATTTTGAATGTTATCAAATCAGCTGACTTGAATACATCTACCTTGGCTAGATAGGATTTATTCAGCTGGATTTTTTTCCCCCAGTTCTTTTTCTGTGCTTCAGTTTCCTTGCTAAAATCAACATGATTTGATACAAGTAACTGACACGATCTGCCCTTTTTAATAAAGACTGAGGTTAAAAACTAAAAAGACATTAAATATTCGAAGCATTTTAGAGGGCATTTAAAAGCATTTAAAGAGGACAGACAGTAATGATATCCTGGCTGTAAGAGAGCAGAGGAGACAAACGGCCCCTCAAAGGGGGTTGCAGGTACATCCAGACTAAGACCTGTACTTCAGCATCTGGGCTGATTTTTGGGGCTGAGCTGGGCAGCGCTCCTCCAGGCAATTGCCTGGTATCCGCCAGGTGCTCCGAAGGGACACTAGGGCAAGGTGGGCCCTGGGAGGACATCCGCACTGTGTTCCTGTTACGCTGAGCCTGCCTGTGCTGGCATTGCCTGGCGGTGCAGGAGCTGGTAGCAGTGCGAGCTAAAGGTCCAGGCTATTTCTTCTCCCCCTGGCTCAAGGGCCCTCCTCCGTGCAGCCAGAGACACAGATAGCATCAGCTGCAAAAGCAGCTCTTCTCCACCTCCGCCTGCTCTCAAGGCTTTGCAGTCACCACAAGCAGCTGATAAGGCAGAGTTCAGCTAGCTAATGCCAAGTCACAGCCCTTCCTGCTGGCCACACCGACCTATGAAACTGAGGATTGCAGCAGATGCTACTTGGGGAGGAAATCACTGACCTTTGGACGGCTGCAGCCACATGGGGACAGCAGTGCCTCTTCACCCAGTGTGGCAGGCCCTGAGGCACCTGAGGCACAGGGGGGCAGCAGGCACACGTCTTGACAAGGGAATCTTCAACCCCATATAAAGAGAAGGCGGCAGGAGGAGAGCAGTGTAGCACTGGCACAGGTGCCCAAAGAGGCAGTGGGTTCTGCTCCTGGAGGTTATTCAGACCTGATGTGCAAGGCCAAGAGCAACCTGGAATTCTTGGCTCTGAGCAAGGCTTGGACTAAACCTCCAACCAGAATTACACAGTGGTTTTATGAGTCTACGCCTCCAAGACAGGAATGAAGGTGTTCACTCTGTGTTGGAAGAAAGAAATGGTGCGTGCATTTGTTTATTTTAGCAATTGCATGTCTGCAGTATAAACCCTACCTCGAATGACGTAACTTTCTGTTCCATTTCTGGCACTACGCTGCAGGCTGCCGCAGCTCCCTGGGGCAGCAGACAAGCCTTGCTGCCCCAGCACCCCGTGGCAGCCTCCGCTGTGCCAGAGGAGACATCGGGGAAGGCGCAGGGCAGTCGGCCTGAGAGGGTTTTAGGTTGGGAGAGGATGGTGGCGACCTGGGGGAGTCGCTGTCTCCCCTGCCTCTTGGAGACTGGGCTGGGTGGGTGCAGAGCTGGCTCCCCGCTCTTGCACCCACCGTGCCCACTCCTGGGGCAGCTCGGCCCGGCCCGTCTCAGGCACGTGTCCTCCTGCCCTCAGGGCCTGCACTAGCCCCACGGCTGCAATTGTGGCTGCAGGCACGGAGCAAGGAGACAAAATACTTAGGATGCCTCTGCATGTGATCGGGGATGGCAGTGCCGGGGAAGGGAGCCTGGCTTGGAGATGCTTTCCGAGAGCTGAAAATAATATTCCTGCCCCTTTAAAAGGAAGAGGCAGCCGGGTGCAGATTTGCGGCTGTACCAGCTCCAGCTCCCTCCTCCCTGCCCGACGTGCCGCGCCGCGCCGTGGCTCCCAACCTTCCCACCCAGTCTCATGACTGTGTCTATTAATCCCGGCAGAGCCATGTGAGCCTGCAGGCCAATGCTGTCCGGGGAGTGGGCGGCGGGGAGGCCAGCCGGCTGCAGGCGGAGATGCTCCAGCTCGACCTGATCGATGCCGCGGGGGACACCCCAGCCGAGGAGGAGACGGCGCCCGAGCCGCTCAAAAAGGACCCCCCGCCTGGGACCATGGACACCTACAGGCCCAAGCGACCCACAACGCTCAACCTCTTCCCGCAGGTGCCTAGGAGCCAGGTGAGGCTGGCTGGGCGGCGGCGTGGCAGCGGGAAGCCTGCGCGGCGGTGGTGGGTGCCACGGGCTGGTGTCGGCACGGGAGCGAGAGGGGGGAAAACCCGTCCGCGGGGGGCTTTTGTCCGGGACGGATGCCGGGTTCAGCTGGCGAACGAGGGGAGCTGCGCGTGGGCAGGGGGTGTGAGGGCGGGCGCCCCCGCGCCGCTCCCCCCTCTCCAGGGGTGCCGTGCGGCTCCTGGCAATGCAGGGCCCCTCTCGAGTCCGGGCGGGCCTGTGGGCCCTGGTGGAGAGCGTGGCCAGGGCCGCGGCAGCTCTGCCACACGGGGAGGGCACACGGCGGCAGCCGGTGTCAAATGGGCCAAGCGCAGGGGAGCGCGCTGAGCGCCAGCGTGCTGCTGCAGAGCCGCGGGCCGGGGCGCCGCGGGCCGGGGGTCCAGCCCCAGCTCCAGGAGCCCCGGCGATGCCGGCGACACGGGCACGGCCAGCTCTGCTCCCGCGCAGCGGCGCCTGGCACAGGGAGCACGGGCATCAGTCCCAGCGTGCAAAATTCAAAAGACAGGGTGGCAACGCCCAAAATGGTGGTGGGGAGGACGAGCGGTTTCTGTTGTTCCGCTCACTCTCAGGTTTCACCCAGGGTTTCTTTGGGTCTGCCTGCCTTACACTGCTGCGGTGTTGCTGTTGTGCCCGGGACTGGTGGCATTTTGGTGTCCCGTGTGCCGACCATCCGAGCAGGGGCAGGGAGGCCTCTGCCCCATCCCTCCTACAAACTTTGTGCACCTGTGCAAGGTGTGCTACATCCAGGGCTATTTTCGTCGTCTTCCTGCATTCAACAGTGGCTTCTCTTGCCAAGTAGGAGGATTTTCGTTGCGGCGACGCTCAGCCGGGGGGAATAAAGGAAGAGGCAGGTGTCCCTGCGGGTGACAGATGGGGAAGAGTCGGAGCTGGGTGTCGCTAGCCCGGTGCTGGCAGCTGGTGCCCACTCTCCACCCAAGGCTGCGGGTGGGAGGAGGAGAAGGGTGAGGGGCCGAGGCCGGTGCCCCTCGGGGCAGCTGGCACCGGGGACAAAGGCAGCGGTGCTGGGCAGGCGGTGGGAGCTGCCACGCGGGCAGGAGCATAATGGACAAGGGCGCTGCCGGCAGCCCTGTGCCACCCTGCGCGGTGGCCCCGCGGAGCGGTGGCACGCGGGAGCTGCGTCCAGCTGGGGGGACAGGGCACAGGCGGACAGTCCTCGGCCCGGGCTGTGTGCGGGGCCGGCAGCAGCCTGCGGGCAGGTACCTTCCGGGGGGCTTTGCGGGATGGCAGGGGCAGAGAAGCAGAGGGAAGGGGGGTGTAAAGGGAGCCCATGCAGGGCCCAGGGCGCCGTGGCAGGAGAGTGCCGGGATGGAGAGGCCGGGGGCATGCAGCAGGCTGGCCGCCGGCAGCGGTGGTGCCTCGGGCCGGGGCAGGAGGCATCTGGGAGGAAGGAAATCGCTGCTGGGACTGACTAGTTTCTTCGCTGGAGACCATTTGAACACCTGCCCATCCCTGCTGGGCATTACAGGCCCTAAAATGCCCTGGTCCTGCAGGACGTGTGGGCTCTCCTTGCTGCATTTGCTACCTGCCATCCTGCTCTGGGTGGCCTGGCTGGGGTCCGGGTGGCCAGGCCGGGCTCCAGACAACCTGGCTGGGGTCTGGGCCACCTGGCTGGCTCGTAGCACTGCAGGAGTTGGTTTGCACACAGAGGCCGTCCTTGCAGCAGTTTGCCTGGCCTGCGTCCCGGCCCGTTGCATCCCTGGGAAAGGCAAGCGGGGACATTCCATTATTTGTGTTGGCACAGGAGGGGCTCTGGATGTGTGCTCAGACTTGCTGAGGCTGCTTGCAGGGGGTTTCTCTCCTCCTTGCTGTGTAGAGTCACGGACCTGGCAGCCCTGCTGTTCATCGTGATACTTAGTGGACTCGCAGGGCAAAGCCTTGCTTCGTGCTCATGGGGAAACCAGGCAAGAACAGGGCAGCTCCTGAATAGCTGCAGTCTGTGACGAGGCCGGGAGAAAATCCAGAGTCCCAGCAGGGCTTAGTATGCCAGCAAAAGCTAACAGAATGGAAAATGCCACTACTGCAGCTCAGGGAAAGATACCCAGTGCTCCAGCAGGAAGGAGCTCGGGGAACAGGAAAGCGGAGAGGAACTTGGCGTTGGCTTGTGCAGGAGAGGATGAGAAACGGGGCAGGGGTCAGCAACAGGCGATTGGGTGCTCCAGAGAAAGCTGTGGGGAGGGCCTCGCTGGAGGGAGTCCAATCCCGTGGCCTTGGGGATCAAGGAGGTGCCCTGACCCAGCCCCATAGATGCAGGGCCGCCGGGGTTCCCCATCCCCTGGCGTGGTAGCCTACACGTATCCCAGTGTAGCACATGTGCACGCAGACACCCGGACACACCAGCCCGACGGAGCAGGAGCGCTGCCCCTTGCCCAGCACCCACACAAACACGTGCAGCGCTCACGTGAACACAGAACACAGGCCTAACCCCGCTTTTCCTCTTCTGCTATGCGGGATTGAAGTCTCTTACTGGACCGTTTTCGTTTATATATAAGTATATATTCCCACAGTATACATCACTCCAGTACCGCTGTTAGACTCGCAGTCTATCCAGTAACTGGCTCCTGTGTACTTTTAACATAGCCAAGGCCAGGAGAATGGGAACAAAGTGTGCCCGTGTAGCACATGCTCTCTAGGGACTGTCACAGATGCAAAAGAGGAGCAGTGGGTGCACATGGATAGTCAAGGTGCTCCCAGCAGTCCCAGGCTGTGCCCAGCCACTGTGCCAGCTCCCGGGGCTGCGTGTGCCATGTCAAGAACATCTCAGAGAGATTGTTGCTGCCAAACGCACGACCTGTCCTCCAGTGCCAAGCAGTTAAGGAGGTGCTGCAGTCCCGCACAAGTCCCTGTCCAAGTGCTCGTTTCCTTGTGGGATAATGAGAAGAGTAAGGGATTACAAGCAAGTGGGAAAGTGAGAGTGTGCTGGGGACAGGCTTCAGGCAGCCTTGGGTCTTGAATGTGGCTGAGACCATCCAGCAGCGAGAAGGCATGTGTGGGCTCCTGCAGGGTTGGTAAGTGCAGAAATTGAGGCCAGGCTGTCTTTTTTTTCTGGCTGGCCCATTGCTTCTTCTGCCACCACTTGAAGCCTCCCAGGAGTAGTGGTAGCATGGCAAGGTGTGGGGCTGGCAGGTGGTCCCAATGCACCCCTGTGCCCCACTGTGCACAGGCAGTAGCGCGCTGCAATGGGGAGAGCTGGGCCAGGTGCTGTGGGCTCGGGGAGGGATGGGTGCTGTTGTGCCACGTGCTGTTTACTGCTCCGGCTACAAGGCGTCTTTGTTCCTCTCCTCAGGACACGCTGAATAACAACTCTCTGGGGAAAAAGCACAGTTGGCAGGAGCGGGTGTCCCGGTCATCATCCCCTCTGAAAACGGGTGAGTTCCTGGGCTCTTGCCCAGGGGCAGCTCCCTGCACCCTTTCATGGCTCTGAGGAGTAAATCCACTCCTGGAACCTGTGGTAAGCGGTGCCACAGCTGGGGGTTGGGGAGAAGAGCCCATGTGGACATGGGACGTGTGTCCAGCTTGAGCCTGGGGCCTGGCTAGTGCATCCCGCACCAGCTGCCCCAGCCGTAGTGTCCTCCTTCCTGGGGGCAGTACGAGCACTAATACCGCTCTCCTCCCCGTCCAGGTGAGCAGACCCCTCCCCACGACCACGTTTGCCTGAGTGATGAGGTCAATCACCAAAACAGCACAACCTCCACCAAAGACCGGGGCACATCCACGGAGAGCCCGTGCCGGCGCACGGCAGCAACGCAGATGGCACCAGCCTGCGTTGCCTCGTCTCGGGCACCCGAGAAACACCAGGTGACCAGCCGGCCCCCGCCCCATGGTGCCAGCGTGGTGGTGGTGACAACCAGGGACCCCGAGGCCCACCGGGACCGCATCCGCTACCAGACAGACGTGAGACTCGAGGCCACAGAGGAGATCTACCTGACACCCGTGCAGAAGAACTCAGACCCCTTGGAGGCCGAAAAGCCGTTTCTGTCCCAGTCCAGCGAGAACCGCATGTCCATCAGCTCAGACGTTGACACCTCCAGCTACTCAGCCCTCGCAGGGAAAACCAACCCCTCCATCAGTGAGGAGGACGAGGTGCTGGACTATATGTCCTCCCCCGACAAGACAAACCCGCCCAGGACCTCCTGCCCTGGGGGGAATGGTGGCTACCGGCCAGGGCACAACCTTCAGAGGGCATCAGTGAGTTCGGACACCAGCGCCCTCTCCTACGACTCGGTCAAGTACACGCTGGTGGTGGATGAGAACGTGCAGCTGGAGCTGGTCAGCCTCAAACAGTGCTACTCTGGCTACAGCGATGAGAGCGACTCGGCCACTGTCTACGACAACTGTGTCTCCTCGCCCTACGAGTCGGCCATCGGTGAGGAGTATGAGGAGGACGCGCTGAAGCGCGACTCGGTCTGCCTCTCTGAGGACTCCACCCCTGAGGCAGACATCCACTTCTCCAAGAAGTTCCTCAACGTCTTCATGAGTGGCCGGGCACGTTCCTCCAGTGAGTGCTGGGTGGAGGGAGGAGTGGGAAGGTGGCTGTGTCCCTAGGCAGCCCTCCCTCTCCCTGGTACTACCATGCCATGCAGTGCGGCTGGCAGGACTCCCCAGGGAGGTGGAGAGGCTCCCAGTGAGCACTGGCTCCAACTTTGCTTGCTGCAGACTGTGACTTCTCCCTTTGCCACCATGGAGCCTGGAAAGGCCTCATGAGTTTCAGGCCAGGATAGGTGGAGGCATTTTGTCTAGACTAAGCCAGCATGGTGCCAGCTGTAGAGGAGGAGGTTTGGTTGTCTCAGAGGGATGCAGCAGCCCATCTGCAGTGCCCCTTTTTTGCCCTGAGGAGCAAGGACTAGCTGGTTGTGATTGCCCCAGTAGGGCTGAGGGTTGGGGAAGGCAGGGCCGTGCTCTGGCAGACAGGGCTGCCCTCAGCATAAGCTGGAGGCCTGTTGTGCTGCTGCTCACGGCTGTCACAGCAGTGCAGGGCCAGGGGATGGCACAAAAAGGTCGTGTTTTCAACAAAGACCACTAAGCGCTTCTGTCATGTATGAGTATGTCGGCTCTTGTTATGCCTGCCTTCCTCACCTTCACCATTGCTTGACTTGATCTCAGCCGAGAACGCTCCTCTGAGTGTGGAACGTTACCACCGCACACTGGGGCTCCTCAGCCAGACACCTCCCGGGGCTCTCCTCCAGCAGGGCGTGAGCAGCTCACCCTGCTGTCCCCATCCACCTTCAGACCTTGCCTGTATTGCCCTGTGGCCTCTGCAGATGCCTCCTAAATATGTCCCCAGCTGGTGACTGATGTGTGACTGAAGGCTGGTTTGAAAGCTCCCCTTCCTGCCGGGATCACTGGCACCCAAGACACTCTGACTCCCCGCTGCCCCTGCCCAGGTTCCTACTGCGGCAATTTGCCTGCCAGCAGCCCTGCTCTGCTGTCGCCAGCTCCAGCCAGGCCAGGGACCAGCTGGGACTTTGCAGGAAACATCACTGCTGGAGCAGGGATGGGACAGCTTCCCGGGCTCCATACTCCTACCCACAGCCCCGTAGGGCTGAGCCCTGCTCGGGGAGCCCAAGCTCTAATGTCTGGGACATGCTCTCCTTGTATGGCCTGGGGATAATCTTCCTGTAGCCACACAGGTGGGCCCTCAAGTTTTTCTTTTCTTTGGACACCTCATGCTAAAGCAACAGGAGAGTCTTGGTCCTCTGGCATAAAGATATCACCTCTATTGGCTGTGCTTTCTCAGTGCCTTAGCAGGGCCGGTAGACTGAGCCTTTGAGACAGAGTTTGTCCAGGAATCCAGGGCACAGCAGCTGTGCTGGCCACAGGGAAGCTGGCACTGCGCTCTCAGCCATGCCTGGCTCCCTGGAGTCCTTCCAGCTCCACTGCTGTCAGTGCAGTCTCTTATCAGTGTCACGGGAAAGAGTTTTCTGGCAGAGTGTGTGCCATGGGGCTCTCTGTCTCTTGGCTGAGATGACAGACTGAAAAGCACAGGGCAAAGCTAGTGTGATGTCTGAAAATGCAGTACAGCCTGCTGGGGAGGCTCCTGTGAGCACCTCAAGACATCCGGCCATAGAAATGAGATGACAGCAGTGTCCTTCCCTCTGTGAGGGTACTGTAATGTTCCCCTTTGCATTCATTCCCAGGTGCTGAGTCCTTTGGGTTGTTCTCCTGCATGATCAATGGGGAGGAGCAGGAACAGACTCACCGTGCTGTCTTTAGGTGAGTGCAGACACAAGTGCTATTCCAAGCCAAGTGCTTCGAAAGCCCAGCACTTCCCTCCCACCATGCTGGTGGCTAGCCATGCTGCTCAAGGCAGACCGGTCCCAATCCAAGCCTCTGTTTCCACTGCAGTGCTTCCTAATGTGAGAAGCTTGGGGGCCAAACCACTGTCGCTAGCTGGTGTCCTTCCCAGCTGGAGCCAGGCACTAGCTAAGGAACATCCACCCAGGCTGCAGCAGGGGTGAGAGAGCTCATAGTAAGTGCCAGGGTGCTCCCTTTTGACTCTAGACCTGCTCAGATTCTTTATTCAGAAGTCTGATATCTTTGACTTGTTATATCTGCAAGGACAGTCCCTGCCTCCTTTGGCTGTGAGTTTTTCATTGCTCTCCACCGTGGCAGTATCACAGTGAATAGGCCACCAGAGCTGCTGGCTGGCCAACCACTAGTGCCTCCCTGCCCAGGTTTGTGCCTCGCCATGCGGATGAGCTGGAGCTGGAGGTGGATGATCCTTTGCTGGTGGAGGTGCAGGCAGAAGATTACTGGTATGAGGCCTACAACATGCGGACGGGAGACCGGGGCATCTTTCCTGCTTACTATGCTATTGAAGTCACCAAGGAGCCAGACCATGTAACAGGTACCAGTCCTCTCTGCATACAGCCTGTAGACATCCCCAGGTCCTAGCACAGCTCCTCTCTGCTGAATGGAGGCTGGTGCTGTGCTGGGGGACTGTGGAAAGGCACCAAGGAGGGGAAGGAGGAATGTGTTGAGCGTCAGGAGGGAACGATGATAGCTCAGGCAGCTCCTGCCTGTGGTGCCGGGCACTTCTATCTGAACAGGGAACCGTGTGCAGGTGTGGGAAAAAATAGAGAGGAGATGTGTGTCTTGCTTTGCACATTTGACCATCAGCCATGGGCAGGTGCCCAGGGCATGTGTCGTGTGTGTCTGTCCATGCTCTATGACACATGTTCTGTCTTCCAGCTCTGGCCAAGAGTAGTGACTGGATGGACCAGTTTCGGGTGAAGTTCCTCGGCTCCGTGCAAGTTCCCTATCACAAAGGCAACGACGTGCTATGCGCAGCCATGCAGAAGGTAGAGTCCCACCATGGGCCGAGCCCTCTGGCAGGGAGCAGGAGCAGTCGCTCCTCCCGGTAGCACGAAGGGGCAAGTGGGGAGCGAGCGCAGAGCCTCCGTGGGGAAGGGCGAGCTATCACCACGTGCTGCCTGCGAGTGTCAGAGTGTTGTCTCTCTCTCTTCCCAAGATTGCCACCACGCGCCGCCTCACTGTGCACTTTAACCCACCCTCCAGCTGTGTCCTGGAGATTAGCGTGCGCGGGGTCAAGATTGCCGTGAAATCCGACGACTCCAAGGAGAACAGCAAGGTGGGGCCACACTCCCTGCACTCATCACACCCCTTCCCCAGTGGTTCTTCTGAGCTGCCTCTTGTATCTTGTGCTGCACAACATGGTCACATATGAAAATCATGGGTTTCAAGCCCATATTGTCCTTGCTCTGATGAGAAATGCTGTCTGAGGGGTTGTAGGACCAGCATCAGAGTCCCCCATACCTCACGGGATCCCAGGTTTAGTTCCTGCTGCAGCTTGATGCCCACCCCAGACCCATGCAGCTGCCAAGTGCATTGCTGCACTGGGACGCTGTGAGTTGAGCTGCACTGATAATCTGTGAGCTGCTCCTAAACCTTCCTACTGCTATTTTCAGTGCTGTCCTCCAGATCTGCCCTGTAATCTCTTTAGCTGGATACTGTAGGCTGCTGATTAGTGTTCTCCATAAGTAGCCTATGAAGGCACAGCAAGATGCTCTGCAGAAGCAAATGAGACTTTTACAGCAACCCATTTGGAAACCTCTTCTCCAGACAGGGATGCAGACATGGTTTGTGGCCATAGGTACTGTGGCAGAGAGCTGAGCTGGGTATTTTTTACAAATCTTTCCTGTATTTAAAAGAATGTCATCAACTTGATGAGAGGGCTTTTTCATTTTCTTTTTTTTTTAAGTTCTCATTTCTGATTGAGACCCTTTGAAGACCAAGGATTGGATAATTTACTTAGTTCTTCTAAACTACCCATTCATCTTTTACCTACTGGCATCTATGAGTATCTTTAGCAAGAGAATAGGATTGTGTGTGTGCTGGGCAAGCAGTAGTGCTGCCTCCAAGCTGAGTACAGCCTGACACAGAGCCTGCAAGGAAACACCGGAGGAGCTGCTGGAGGTAGAGGCAGTGGGGGTAGGAGGCATCAGGCCTGACCAATACAGTGTGTGCAGGTACTTGGGGCTGTCCCTGAAAGGACTCTTCATCTTGGTGTTCTCACCTCCCTCTTGCTGCGTCCCTCTGTAGAGCCTGTGCTCTCACTGGAGCCTCTCACCCTGGCCCTGCTGGTGACACAGAGATGAGGAGCAGCTCAGCACAGCCTCGATTCGTTCTGCTGCTAGAGCTGCGCGTGTGCTTTTCACAGGTCACACTGGCTACCCCGCACGTGTGGTGGCACCGCTGTGGGCATTGACGCTCCCTTTTCTTTTTCCCCAGGTAAACAAATGTAGCCATTTTTTCCAGCTGAAGAACATTTCCTTTTGTGGATATCATCCAAAGAACAACAAGTGAGTAGCAAAGAGGTGCAGGCTTCTCTCAGCACCAGTTTCTCAGCACAGCAACTTGGCGTAGTCCTGCAAGAGGAAGGGAAGGGAAGGGAAGGGAAGGGAAAGAAAGGCTTACCAGTGCCTTTCATGAGAGCTCCCCTTCCCCTCTACACCCTGTGCCTCAGCTTCCTGCAATGAGCAGCCTTTGGAGGGGGCCCTTTTCCAGCACTGGGCCCTGGGAGGAGGGAGGCAGGATCTAAATCCCCCACCTGCTGATTCACATGAGTGCCTAGGGTGACTCTTGGAGTCCATATGCCAGTCCCACCTCACCTATTCTCTCTTCTTTCAGGTATTTTGGGTTCATCACCAAGCACCCGGCTGACCACAGATTTGCCTGCCATGTTTTTGTCTCGGAGGAGTCCACAAAGCCCCTCGCGGAGTCCGTAGGGTGAGTCCTGGCCAGGCTGGGAGGAAGTTGTTTGCTTCTGAAAAGTGGGAGGACTTTTCCCAAAGGCCACTGAATTAGGGCCCCAGGTTGGATTCTGCCATCTCCCCATATGTGTGGGGCTCTGACCTGGCTCCAAGCTAGCACCGCTTCTCTGCCACGAGGCTGACAGGGCAACAGGCAGCACATTCCCGACAGCACTGGAACATGTCCCAGTGCAAAGACTTGCTGGCAGATGGCTGCACATCACACACTGTGCAGAGGATCAGAGCAGGGATGGAGATCCTTTTGCTCCAGGGATGCCTCTGGGTGATAATGTGTGCAGTTTCGGGGACTCGGGTAGTGGGTGCCTGCTCCAGCCTCACAGCTGGGTGGTGGGCAAAGGCAGGAAGGCAAATGTAGCAGTGGAAATAGGCTCTGCTGGTGCCCCAAGGGGAGGGGACTGCTCAGCTTTGCTCGTGCTGTGTTGCAGGAGGGCCTTCCAGCAATTCTACAAGGAGTATGTGGAGTACACGTGCCCCACAGAGGACATCTACCTGGAGTAGGGGCAGGCACAGGCACCTCCTGTACAGCCAGGGCTGCAAACTTGCCCCTTCCCCGTCGTGCATGGACAAGAGCTGCTTTGAGAGTGGAAGAGGAGTGGGCTCTGGGCACAGCTCCCCAGGGGCACAGAGCACTGCCCCTTTTCATGACTCCCCTTCCTTGGGCTGGGGCGGATGGGAGGGGGGGAGGGCTGGACAAATTGTGTTTATTGTACAAAATACTCTTAGTTTATTCTCTTGGCGAAGCATCCGCAGGGTGCCCTGCCTGTGAGTGCCGGAGGGGTGGGCAGCAGCATGCTCAGCCTTCTCCTGGTGCAGGCGGGGGTGACAGCATCCCCCCCCTTGTGACCCTGGCCCAGCTTCCCGTCACATCCGTCTGGGGTGACTTTTAACGCAGTGGCAGAGTCGGACTCTTGCAGTATGAAGACACAGCAAATGAGAACTACGTGATGGCTCCTCCCTGGGAGATGGGCTCACACCTCGGAGGACTTCATCTCCC
Source organism: Nothocercus julius (assembly GCA_013398735.1). Taxonomy (NCBI): domain Eukaryota; kingdom Metazoa; phylum Chordata; class Aves; order Tinamiformes; family Tinamidae; genus Nothocercus; species Nothocercus julius. Next base: position 10,413,440 of record VZSV01000001.1, on the reverse strand, counting down.
TTCCAAGGCCTGGGAATAAGGCCATGGGGCAGAGATGACAGAGGGACTGCTGGAGTATCTCCTGTCACGGAGAGTGCGTGAGAAGGGATGAGCTGGGCCAGTTCACACCTGCCTCTTCTCCCATCCCCACATTTCCCAACTTTTAACTGTGCCCTGGGGAGAGAAATATTCCTGCTTGTATCTCTCTGTAGTGGCCACACCACAGGGAGGGGAATCATTTCTCTGCCCCTTTCTCCCTCTCCCTGCTCCAGCTGCAGAAGCAAGGGCAGGGCTGAGCCACCCTCCGCAGTGGGACCATGGAGACCGCGGTGCCTCTCCAGGGGTGGAGCAGGGAAGGGCTAAAGCCTGCAGGGAGCCATGCAAATCCCCAGGGAGACAAAACAGCTCTCCTGGTCCCTGCAGCCAGCGGTCTCTGTGCTTCAGCTGGATCTGCTGTGATGACAACAACTATTAAATATGATGGTTCATGGAGTGGTGCTGCTGTGCTGTTTATGCCCTACAGCAGTGGGTTTGGCTCATTCCCTCCCTTGGGAGCTCAGAAGGCTCTGGCACTTCTTGGGTTTGCTCTGAGAGCCCCTCTTCAGTCCCTGAAGCCAGGAGATTGTCATAAAATTGTGGTGTAGCTTCAGTCAGAAGGGACCTCTGGAGGTCCTCAAATGGGGAGGCAACTGCAAGCTTTTAGCAGGGTGCTCAGGGCCTTATTCAGCCATATGTTAAATCTGCGAGGCCAACATCTTCTGTGAACGAGCGTTCCACTGTCTAGCTGTGATAACAGCAAATACTTTTTCCTTATACCTAACCAGAACAGCCACTGTTGCAACATGTGTCCTTTGCCTCTTGCCCTTTCCCTGTGCCTTGCCAAGAGGAGTCTGACTCTACTCTTGGTGCAGTTAGGTAGGTGAGGACAGCAACGTATCCCTTCTTAGCTGTCCCTTCCTAAGGCTGAGCAAACCCAAATCCTTCAGCCTCTCCTCACACCTCATGCCTTCCATCCCCTAATGAGCCCCATGGACCCCGCCACTGCTCTCGCTCCGGTTATTTCCTGTCCCAGGTGCCCCAGACTGGACACTGAGCTCCAGGCACCGCCTCCCAACGGGGGGACAGACAGCAGCGGACACGTCCCTTGATTCACTGGATGATTTTTACTGGCGCAGCCCTCTGCGCACTCGTTGGCAAGCGCGCTCTGCGGGCTTCAGCGCGAGGCGAGGGCTGCTTTTTCGGCCGCCTCGCTCCCTCGCCGCTGCCTGCGACGGGGCTCGGCGGGGCAGCCCCGCG
>VZSV01000001.1:10386756-10402214 GCA_013398735.1 Nothocercus julius | reverse complement strand
GAGCGCGGGCCGGGCTGTGGGGCCGGGGCTCGGGGTGCGAGCGCGGGCCGGGCCGTGGGGGTGACAGGTCCGTCCATCAACCCGCCCGCTTCCCTGCAGGAAGGGCCCGGGTGTCGCTGCCCCCGCGAGGGGCTGTGGAGCCTTTTGCAGGGCGGGAGGTTGGAGTGGGGGGTGTCCAGGCTGGGGAACCCCCGCCCGGCGCTGCGGTGCCGGTAGGTGAGCTGGGATAAGCAGTTTTTCTTCCGCTGTAATTAAGCAAAGTTACTCCCTCTGCTCTCATTAGAGCCGGGTCTGCTCTTTCAGAGGTTGGCCGTGAGCACTTTAAGGCTGGTTTTGCATGCTGAACCCGTCTGTTTTTCTGTCAGTTGTGTCCTGGGGGTGTGAGGCTGGGCCGGGGCCTCCGTGAGAGGTGTTTGAGGGTCTGGGACCCAGTGTCCCCAAGGAGCTTGTCAGGCTTGTTCAAGGGGGTTGTTAAATCTGATAGCAGCTTTCTATCAGTGTTATTAAAGATAGACTTTTGAAGGGGCGCGTACCAAACTGCTGTGCTGGAGACCAGCAGACGTGTTGGTGTCGCTAGCTGGGAAAGCCTGTCCCTCCTTGCAGGGGGTTAGTTCTGGTCTACGCCCAGGGACTGTGTTTGGATCTCTGCTGGGCGGACATCTGAGGACCATCCTTCTGCTTCAGGCAAGGGCTGCGTCCACGAAGTGGAAGGTGTGGTGTGCCGGGACGCTCGGTGGCAGCTCTGCCCCCTTTAAATCACCGCGATGCGTGTGCCCACGGGGTGGGGGGGACGTGGGGCAGGAGGAGGGGACGCAGGGGGGATGCAGGCTGCGAGAGGTGGAAGAGGAGGCGCCCAGGTCTGCATGGTGGGAGGCACTGATGCCTCCTGGCCCTTGCGTTAGTGGTGCTGCGTGCTTGTGTGGCCGCTGCAGCCAGAGCACGAGTGCCTGCTGCGCTCAGGGACTCGAGCACGCGGGCACTGCCCCTCTTGGCGCCGAAACACGGCCTCCTGGCCCCCGGAGGCTGTGCCGGGCGCGTGCGGAAGGCGTCTCAAGGCCTCATGCAGGTCTCCCCTGTGCAAAGGGAGCCCTGGCATGCGGCTCCACTTTCCTGTCCCGTACCTCCACACGAGGGATGCACCGTGTGCCCGCTGCTTCCACTGCAGGAATCACAGTTGCGCGGGCGGGCGCTTTGTCCTTCCCCATCTCCCTCTTGTCCCGCCTTCCCTGAGGGCTTGTTTTCCAGCAGGCTGAGTTCACAAAGGGCACGCCATCCTGCTGGCAAGCAGTCTGGCTCTAAGCAAACCTTTCCGAGTCAGAATCACGTGGATTAGACCCAACTTTCCTTTCCAGCGCGGAGCTACCTGTGAGCACTGTGGAAGCGCGTGGTGCTGGGGCCGCTAGCGCGAGGCGCCTCCCCATCCGAGTGGCGTGAGGCTGCTGCTCCCGGCCCGAGGGGCATATCCAGTGCAGACTGCCGGAGCTGCTCTGACGCCCTCGCTCAAGGAGAAGCCCTGTCCGTGCCAGGCTGCAATCTGAGAGCCAGCTGCCTGGGGCACTGCTAGAGACGCCTTGTCTTCAGCCAGAGGTGAAGCTCCATGCACAAAGTCCTTGGGCTTCTCTAGATAGCGCTGTTCAGTCCCCAGGTGAGAGACTTCTTGGCAGATGCTGGCTCTTCAGCCCTTGCCTCCCGCCCAGCCGCTGTCTGTCACTTCTCCTTTTTATTTATTTATTTATTGTTAATCTCCCTCTTGCGGTGAGTGAGTTTGGAGGACAGTTTGAGTAACAACCCTGTGCTTTTTATAGTAAATATGCTCCAAGGGAGCACTCAAAGCCGCTGACAGCCCATGAGGCTGGGCAAGACAGAAATTGCCTCCTGCTGGGGTGGTAGGAGGCAAATCTGGGTTAAGGGGCTAATTTCCCTCTCCTCTCTACCTGGAAAGATCTCTGAGCGCTGCCTTCCTTAGCACTTACCGTCAGTCTGGCTGCTGAGGGCTGCTGCTTACTGGAAATCCCCTGGCAGTAGCTGAGGCCAAATGGTTCCCGTGCTCTGATGAGGGCTGCAGCCTCAGTGGTGGTTGCACAAAAAGAAGCAAACCGAAAAACTGAGCGGATCTGCAGGACTGTTTCTGGGCAGCGTGACCCCGGGCAGAGCGCTGCCGTGAGCTAAGCAGGCCGTGCTCAGCCCAGGCCTGCTGCACACCTTGCATGGGCCGGGGTAGGGGGAAGCTGCCTCTTTGGTTCCTTCCTTTCCCTGCCTTAGACCTGGGGAGCTGCGGTAGAGGAATAGACAGTGCAGGGACATGTAGTTGTATCTTGGGAGGTTGGCAATGATGGGAAAAGGGGATGTTCTCCCCAGATGTGTCATTGTGCTGTACTTAGCCCTCCATGAGGGAAGGAGTCTGTCTCCGTGAGATCTTGGAGAGAGGGGAATGCAGTTTTCCTACAGTGGTTTGAAGAGCCCTACTGTGGGATGAGGTGGCCTTTTTGACCCTGTCTCCATAGAGCATCCCTTCCTGCCCTGTGGTAGGACAGTCTATTTTTTGAGCTTCTGGATGAGCTCAACCAGTCCCTTGGAATAGCTGGGGATAAATTGTGACTAGCTCCAAATAACCTGTAGGCACATGCATGCCCAGAGAGTATTTTAGTCCCTGACACATGAGCCCTGTCTAGAATGGAAGGCCTGATTCACTCATGGTGTCTCAGGAGGCTGGCACCTTTGAGGAGAGTTTCAAATCCGTGCCCAGATGAGGGCATGGGGCAGTGAAGCACACCCTGCTCTGAGCGTGGTGGTGATGGTGACAGTGTGTACCTACAACCCCAAACCCCTTCCTGGGGCCTGCAGAGACGGTCGCTGGCGTGGTGGTGGTGGGGTAGCTCCTGTTTCTGAGGTGGTGTTGGCAGCCTTGTTGCTTGAGGTGGTAGTCCAAGGAGAAGGAAGCTTAAGTTGGGCAGGCTGAAGCAGGGGGCTTTAATGGTCCTTGTCACTTGGAGACCTTTTGTTGCTGTTCTCTGCTGTGGTGCCACTGCCCTTCCCAGCCTGGGGGAGAGGGGCTTATTTATTTATTTATTTTAACCTTCTTGGAGCAAATGCCTGCAATATGAGCACAGCCTTCTGCATCCAGATGCCTTTTCCAGAAAGGCATTTAAAGCTCCAGACTGTTGCTTGGATAACTGTTCTCTGATTCATTACCAGGGTGCAACCCATCCTGCAGGATCCCAAATCTGCCTGTTAAAGGCTTAGAGAGAGGCAATATCTTTTAATAACTGTGTGATGCAGTTGGAAAAAACTTCTGGACATGCAGTTCTCTGGCCTGGATTAAGGGAGGAACAGCTTCAAGGGAGACACTCAGCTGGTTCCTGGGTACTGAGGGAGATGGTGCTGCTGCCACTGTGGCCTTTGGGTGAGGGGAGCAAGTGCACTTGGATTCTGGTTCTGTTTTCCCTCCCCGCCTGCTGCCTGTACAAGGTCTCTCTGTCACCCATGCTCCCTGTCTCCTGCCTGCGCTTTTCCCTGCCCTGGGAAGGTGGGTGGCGCAGGGATGGGTCCCACCACGCCGCAGGTGTCGCAGGCCCCGTGCTTGGTGCTGTAGGAATGCTGCCAGGTGGCCGAGGGGTGGCAGGTGGCTGCGAGCTCCACCCCGGAGATGAGGCTCCTGCCGCTGCCCGTGTGCGTGTGGGGAGGCTGCCCCGCGGGGCCTTGGCACGGCGCAGGCCCCTGCCGTGCAGCACGGCCACGGGCAGCAGCTCTGCTTGCCCTCGGTGAGCTGGACTGAGGGTGCCTCCAGCTGGGCAGCCCCTTGGCAGCGGAGCTGCTCTGTCTCCCTCCTGGCACCTCCTGCTTTCCATTCCAGCTGGGTGCCTGGGGCTGGGCTCTTACCTGGTGAACTGTTCCCTGTAAATGCAGGGCTCACCAGAGGGAGGGTTGTGACCCTTTCCTGCTGCAAAGAGGACAAGGGTTGGACAGATTCTGCATCCCAGTGCATGCGCTTCCCACTGCTCTCCAGGTGTTTGGGGATTCTCACCTACAAACCCTTCCAGTCTGAGGTGGGAGCTGGCAGATGAGGGCGGGCAGAGGGGGCTGACAGAAGAGGTGCCCATTTAGTGACGTATGCTGTAGTGTTCCCTCCTGTCCATATGTGTTCTCTGTCACTAGCTGCCTTCCCCTAGCCAGATACTGTGGGAGACTCGCGAAGCACAGGCAGCATCCGTCTCTGTTGCTGAAGGAGGATTTTGCTGAGCAATCGTGGTGCTTCTTCATTGGAGTTGCTGGATTTCGCTGTTCAGGTAGCAACTATTATGAAGTATTTCTTACTACAAGCCCTTGTTGAGATGGCTGTTGCTGTCCTCATTTCACATGGTGCCACTCCAGGCTGATCTAGGTTTTACTGTGGCTGGAGGGGTGTAACTGGTGCTGTGGCAGGGCTGCCTGTGGGGCCCAGTCAGCAGTGTGACGCGCGCGTCGCTGTTCAGGGCTTTCCGACAGCTGGGACAGACCAGACAACATTTTCAGTAATGTTTGTTGTTTTGGTTGGGGGGGGTTGTTTTGGTTGGAGGGTCTTGCCCCCCATGCATTTCTGCAATATGTGAACAGAGTGGCATTAAGTCACTCCTGCTTCTCCGCCTGTTTTGCTGCAGCCTACTTGTGTGATCTGGAGTAAACTGCTTTCTGTCTCTGTGCCTTTCCACACAAGGGCACGATGATCCCTGTGTGCTGCTGGGAGGAGGGCTCGCCCGCGCCAGCGCTGGCTGTGGGCTGGGCGCGGGAGGAGAAGGGTGCCAGGCGAGATCCCGCCGGGCGCCGGGCAGGGAGGTGGCGGCGGCTCTGCTCGCTGCTCCGAAGGCTGCCCGCTGGCTGTTGTCTGCCTCTCCTCTCTGGAGCCCACGCTCTCCCTGCTGTGCATCTGTCCGGATAGACTCCCTTGACTCCCCTCCTGTGGTGCGTAGGGTGTTTCAGAGGCTCAGGTTACTGGACTGGATAGTTTATCCCTTCATTGGCTTACGAGCTGGACACTTGCTGCTGCTATCACCTGGGAGGGGGCCAGGGCACTCGCGTCCTTCCCCAGCTCCTCTTGCTGCTGAGGAGCTGGCGTGAGGACTTGCGCTTGTTGCTGTGGAACACAGTGGCTGTGGCCTTGCCTGCACTTCTTGGGACACGTGCATGGTTCTCCTCGCCTGGGTGGGGAACGTGTTAACAGGACCGAGCTCCGATGTGGAACTGGGGACGTGCCATACACTGGTGCTGCCCCATGGGCTGCCTGGGTCGCCCTGGGTGATGCTGAGGTGGGCTTTGCAGAAGGCTGGGGACATGTACGGGGCCCAGGCATGGGGCAGTGCTGCTTAGCTGTGCAGGGACCTGTCCTCCAGAGCTGTTTTGAGCCGGAGCTTTTTTGAATGACTGCTTGTCTTTTGGGTTTCAGGTGACGGCAAGCTGCAAAACCCTGAGTATGCCTAGGATGTGCTCTCTGCCCATGAAGATGAGAAGCCGCAGCTGAGTAGTCCTCACAGTCACCACCAGGCCTTGGCAGCTTCTTCGGCTATTCCCAGGTACCCTTGCAGCATTGGCAGCCTCCAAAGGTTGGTCCTCTTTCTTGTCTACTAGGCAGATTCCATGTGCTCATCCCATGCTGTCTTAGTGCTTGTATATCCACACTGCTATATCGTGGATAACTGCATGGCAGGAGGTCTTGAAGCAAACGCTCAAGGTCCCCTCAAACACTGTTGTTATCTGTTGCCTCTTTCTAGTGTAGTAGATGCGGGTGGGGGGGTGGGCAGGGACTTGAACCTGGGCTGAGGAGCTGGAGGAAGCTCTCTGGGCTGGGGGAAATGGGTAGGTCCCTCCTGAAGGCTGAGTCTGTCCTAATGGTGTTCTGCCCTGGCATCTTTCTTTTCCCTGTGTCCCTTGCACCAAGTGCTTCTGAGGGGCCACTCTCCCCAGTGGCTGCCCCTGCTGCCCCTCATTAGTGCAGGGTCTAGCACGCCAGCAGGAGGGGGCCTCAGCCTGTCTGCGCCTTGATCGGATTTGTCAAGGCTCCTTCCCTTTCTTCCTGTTCATTGAGGGCAGAAACAAAGCAAACAGAAGAGAGGAATTCCAAAGAATAGGAACAAGGGAAGAGAGGGATGCTGGAGTGACAGGCTGCCCCTGCCCCCCAGCCTTGCTCTCTGGAAGCAGAGCATCTGGGGAGGTGAGGCCTTTCCCCAGCACTCCTGTTCCCACTTTGCTGCTGGCTGCTTTGATCCCGGTGCTGTGGAGCTGTTGGGTGCTGCAGCCCCAAGAGTTCCTGACCCTGCTGCCCCTGTGATTCCCAGGGTGAGGTTGTCCCTGTTGTGCTGAGGCACCAGCAGTGAGCAGGAGGGAGGCCTGAGCCTGCTGCCTCCTCTCAGTGCAGGCACGAGGCCCTAATAGGGAAACAGGCTGTTGTTTGAACTGCTTTGTTTGCCATGGGCTGTGGTAAAAGGTTTCCCTCTTTACCTGTGCCAGGAAAGTTTCTCCTGTCAGCCAGCCCCTAATGAGCCCAGCACAGAGCTGAACATCCTGTTTAGATGCCAGGGCAGAAAGGCACCAGCCCCTCCCCAGCCTGGGGCCAGATAAGCGCTTGAACAAGGCCCTTCTGTGCAGCCAGGTCTGGGAAGTGGAGACAAACGTGGCTTGGCACTTGTACTGTTTCCCAGGAGGCAGGGGACTCGGGAGGGAAGGAAGTCATGGCCAAACAAGCCAGGCTGTGACAGGTGGAGCCTCAGCCTGTGTGAGGGAGCCCCTTACCTTTGCCTTCACCCCCAGACCTTCTTGCAGATTCCTCTTCATTCTGCCTTCAGCCCCACTATGGATTGGCAAGGGAGGCCATGGGATGCTAAGGAGCTCCAGCATTGAGTACTTGAGGAGGAAATACATCCCCTGCAGTGACCACCTTGCATTTTAGCCACAGGGAAAAAGCCCTTATGTCACAGTCTGTTTTGTCTCCTTCCTCTTCCCCCTTCTGGCAATCCCTGTGCTTTATGGTTTAATTGGAGAGTGCGGTAAAGTTCTTAGTCTCTGAAAGTGCAGATTAGGGGTTACTAATCCTTTCCTCAATGGGTGCTCGCTTCCTGCCTGGTCTGTTAACAGGCTTCTTTCCCCAGAGTGGAAACTCACCCAAACTCCAGACCTCCGTCCTCTCCTTGCTTGCTGTGCAGAGGAGGAAGGGAGAGGGGGAGCAGGACAGCCATGGGGAGGAGGAGAACGAACTTCTGAAACTTCCTGGGTGGGTTTGTAGCCAGCACTTTTCCTGCCCCAGTTATTTTTGCTGTTAATGTATCAAGGGGTTTTGGTTTTTCTGTTTGTTGTTCATCTACCAGTGGTTTATATGCTGGACTGTTCAGTTTGGCTTTCCCTGTGTATAAACACCTCTCCCTCAGTTCCTGATTTGGTCCTGCATGCTGATCCCCAGGGTATGCCCAAATGAACTCCAATTTTGCACTCCTTGTGTTGCTGAAAGCTCATGGCTTCCTCCTGAAAGCAGGAGGAGTTGGTATCTGGCAATGATGCTTGAGGATGGAGCTTCACACAAGCTGTCCTCCCCTGTAGAGGTGGAAATCCCTGTGTAAGACGTATGCTATCAGTATGAAGGAGAAGACAAAATACTTCCTGTTCCAGAGAGGCACCAGCAGCATAAAAGTAGTGAGGATAGAGGTGCGGTGAAAAGGGCAAGACCCTTCCTGGGGCAGGAGGGGAGCTTGGTGCTGATGGTCACAGGGTGGTCTGAGCTCTTACACCTTACTTGCTCTTGGTCGGGTGCTGTGCAGAGGCTGCCGAAGATGGGAGGTTCTGTCCTGGCCTGTTCCTCTGCTGCTCAGGTGAGCCAGATATGTCGGTTCTTCATTGCCTTTGTGCTTTGGTGTCAGAGTTCAGGATTTAGCTCAGTGGTGTGTGAAGTTTCAAGGATGGGAATGTGCCGGATAGCAGGATGAGACTGGAAGGAGTGCTGAGAATGGGCCACGCAGAGTTTCTGTGTTAGGAGCCTTCTCCTTTCTCCCCCTGGTTTAGGGAACTGCCTCCCTCCTGGGACCCACCACCCTCCTTTTGCCCCATTCGTCATTATCTCGCCACTTTGTATCCCTTCAGCGGGTAAGTCTGCAGGCCCAGGCACTGGCCGTTCCTCCGTGCTGCGCTCAGAGCCTGCCTGCAAAGCATAAGCCTCGCCGCAGTTCAGGTGTCTGTCGCCGCAGGTCCATAAAGCGCGCGGCGTGCCCTGAGCGCGTGGCAGTGTCCTGAGCTGCGTGGCTGGCTCAGCCGCATCCCTTGGGGAAGGGCTGCGCCCGCCTGGAGCCGCGCGGGTCTGCTATTTATAGTGCCCTTATTCCATTCCTGCCTGGCCGCGCTCCGCTTGCAGCCTCGCTTGGGCGCTGCGGGCATCGGTGCCAGGAATAGCTCTGGGCACGGAGTGGCCGCCTCGACGCGTCCCCCAGGCCGAGCCAGCCCGTGGTGAAGGGGCCAGGCTGTGCCTGTGAGTCTGGCCACGCTCTGGCTGAGCGCACAGGGAATTGCCCTCCCGTTGCTCTGCCCTCTGTGGGCACCGGGTCCCCAGGGCTGCTGACCTGCATTGCCGGAGACTGCGTCGGGGACGATGGCTGCAGGCCTTGCCGTGCTGCTTTGCAGATTGCTGGGCCGTGTTTGTGTGGAAAGGCCTGCCCCTTACGAGCCCGTTAGCCAGTGGCTGTGACCCCTTGGCTGTGACCCTAAATCGCTGCCCGTTAGGATGGGCAGGCTTCCCGCTGCCTCGCACCCGCTGCGCTCTTGTCCTGAGAGCGCTCGCTGGCCGCTGGAGAGCTCGAGCTGAGGTCTGGAACAAGCCTCTGGTAGCACAAACATCGACGCTTTCCCTAGAGCTGCGGCTCAGGCAGAGCTACTGCATCCCTTTGCTTTGTGATGCTCGCAGCTTCTCTGGAGGGCAGGGAGAGCAGAGCTGAACAAATAATTGCTTTGTAGCATGCCCAAAATTGGAGATGGGGTGGAGTTTGGGGTGAGGTAGAGTTTAGGGCACCTTTTATCTTTTATTTCAAACAAAACGATGCAAAATGAGACTTTTTAACTCAGAAAACAAAACAACAAAGTGTTTGTAGTGGTGTTTTTTGTCCCAAACCTGTCATGAAGTAGCAAATAGCTCTGGACTGTCTGGAAACTGCAGTTTTCAATCAATTTGGCCAAAAACACTGGCTAGCTTTTCTAGTGACAAAGCAGCATGGGCACCTGGGGGCCTGGCTCAGAGCCAAACCCCCTGGCATCCTCCCAGAGTTGGCAGGGAAGATGATGTTGTGGCCTCTTGTGGACTTTTCCAAGCAGAGCAGCGGATCCCAGGTGTGTGGAGTTGCTTTGCCTCCTTCTTGCTGTGATTAACTCGGTGTTGTGGAGGAGCTGATGCAGATTCCACAAGCATCCGTAAGGGCTGGGTCTGGTCAGGCGTGCTGGGACGCGGTGCCCCTTGTCCCGGTCAGAGCTGCAAGGCAGCAGCATGGTCAGCAGTCAGGAGCTCCTGCTGCTCTCCACGTCGCTCCAAGCAAGCCCCACTCTGGCTCCGACCCCAGGAACTGCTGTCTGCCCCAAGCCTGCAGCACTGCAAGGATATCTCAGGAAATGGGCAGAGGGTGAGTGGCTATTGATTCCTGGAGCGCATCCGGAGACCAGGATGCTGTGAACCTAATGGATCCAGAGCTGGCCATTAGCTGCAGCACAGACGTCAGCAGAAATGCACGTATTAGAAACCTAATCCCAGCATGGGGAGGGGAGCTGGAAATGGGCCCAAAAGCTGCTCCTCTTCTGTTTCAAGAGGCAGCCTGGATCCTCCTGTCCCCTGTAGTGTCACTGCACTGTGTCCCAGCTTGATTTGCCACCACCACCTTGTGCCTTGCTCTGCTGACCAGGAAAGTGATGGAGGAGACGTGATCCAGGAAAGACACTGTGCCCTCCGTGTTAGTGTCAGAGCTACATGTGAAAACCAAGCTCCTTCTGGCCCAGGGTCCTGCTGCCTGCAGTGGCCAAAAGCTGGTTCAGAAGGACGAATCGTGAGACAGCCTGGCTGACTGTGGTGCTTCCCGAGCCAAAGTGAAACTGGTTAAAAGTAAAGGTGAAACTGGTGCGTTGGACAACATGCTTTTCCCTTGCGTGCTGGCTAGTCTGTCACCAGAACGTAGCAAGGTCACTCAGTGAGAGGGGAGATGGAGCGGCTGTGGGGGCTGAGGGTCTGGCCTTGTCCCCATGTGCCAGGGCAGAGAAGTGGGAGCAGGGCTGGCAAACCCGCCTGGGCTGCATGGGGAGCTTGGTGCCAAACGTGACTGGCGTGGACATAGGGGCGCTGAGCCCTCCCCTGTCCTGGGCCTGGCTCAGTGTTGGGGGAGGCTTGTCCCCTCCGGAGTGGCACTGGGCAGCTGCACAGCACTTCGGTGACGTGCTGGCAGGGAGCGATTCTGTAACTCCCCAAGAGGGGATTCTTACCCCTGCCGCAGCATGAGGCCGCAGGCAGTGGTGTCCCCACAAAGGTGGCAAAGGCTGCGATCACCTGGACTCTTCCAGGCCCTGACCAGAAGGAGGGCACTTAGGGACTTTGTCTGTAGCAGAGCTGAGAGTCTGGGTGGCCCCATCCTGTCTTACTGAAGAGCTATGGCAAAAAAGGGCACCGCTGCCTAACTTCAGTATTGCAGGGTATCTGGCAGGGTTGAGTCCACACAATGCTTGCATACTGCTCTGCTCCAACAGGGCACTGCAGGCACTGCCCCAGCTCTGCCTGGGACCCTGCCGAGCAGCCGGAGCCAGCAGCCAGCGGGGAGCGGGAGCGCCGCTCCGCAGGAGCGGGACGGGCCTCGGCAGCAGGGACCTGCCAATGGGAGCTGCTTCCCGATGCGTTCCTGGGGCTGCGCGTGTGGAGAGCAGAGCCGTGAGGCTCGTTCCCATGTTAGACCTAGTCTCAGCTTGTTGCTTTCCTTGTGTTTGGGCTGAGGAAAGGAAATGGCCTGGTGATGAAAATCTCTGCGTCTGCCAAGCTGGGAGCTTCAACTAGCACAGTTCAGAGACAGTAAATCCTGTTCCCCACGGCCTGTGCTTCCCCAGCAGAATGTGGCTTTTTGTGTGACTCTTGCAAAGCAAAATGCTGAAGTCTCAGGGCTGTAGGACTGTTTGTAATAACAATTTTATGGGCCTGAGGAGAATCTGATGCACTTGAGTGAACCGTAACGGAAGCACAGGCTGACTGTTGACCCAGGAAGATCTCCACCTTTCTGACACTTGTTTTGTAGCTTGGTTGTGCTGAGGGTGGGGGAATCTTTGTTTCATCCTCTAGCTCATGTTCATCCAGTTCTGTGGCTGCTGTTTGATCACATCCCTTGAATAAGGTGGCTATTTTGTCACAGGTTACTCTTTCCAGTGAAATAGGAAAGTGAAATTCCTACTTAAATTTCACTTATCACACGACTGGGAGAAGGAGGGGTGGAGTGATAATCCAGAGCATGGGGTTTTAATCCTGTTTTCCTGGCTGAATTCCATTCCGCCTCTGTAAATTCCTGCAGCTGCTCCACTCTGAACTGCCTGTGTGGTATCCACCAGCTGGCATCATCCTGCTCAAGTGGAAGCGTCTCGGTGACGGGGGCAAGGGGATGACCCCAGCTGTAAGCTGCGTGTCGGATGGGTGCTGCAGTTTGTGATTTAAAGGCCACCTGTTGACAAGGATCTGGCCTGTTCCCTCCCATCTCTCTGGAAGAGAAACTTGCCCCCAGTTGCCTCCCTTTGGTGTCTCCTGCGAGCCCACAAGGCTGCTGTGATGTGCTCGTGCCCAGGCAGCCTTTTCAAGTAGACCAGCTAGACTCTTGCTGTCTTCCCAGCTCCAAAAAAACTCGTGGGAGAAGGGTTGCAGCTTCCGTGGCCCACGGCTAGGTGGGATGGGGCAGTGTGGCTCTCCTGAGGGTCCTGCAGCGCTTCCCTGCAGGCTGCCCCGTCGCTTACAGTGCCGGAGGCAGCAAGCCTTGGCTCTTCCTGCCTGTGCACGTGGCTGCTGTCCTGTCGCAGTCCTGCTGTGTCCCTGCCGCCCCTAGTGTGTGGGGACATACGGAGCTCCAGGGGTTAGGCCAGGCCCAGGCTGGGCCCCCTCCCAGTGCCCGGTGCTCACACTGCCCCGCTCTAGAAAGCAGGGCTGTTTCGTCCTGTGTGGCAGGAGTGCAGCTCATGCCGTGGAAGTGCTCCCTGTGCCAGCTTTCCCTAAACATTAACTGCTCACCTGACAGCCGCCGGGTCAGTAAGGGAAAAGGGCAGCCGGGTGAGGGGCCCTCCTGCCGGAAGGAGGGATCCTGGGGAGGCGGGTGCCCGCGTGGGGGCAGCCCTGGGACGAGGGGGAGCCGGCCAGGCGAGGGCCCCGCACCGCTCCGGGGGCACGAGGCGCTTGTGCACGGTGGGGCACGCGGCAGGTCTGGGGCTCCTGGCCAAGCTGCGGAGGCGGCACGGGAGCGCCTGCCTTTTGCTGGGAGTGACCAGGGTTTCCTTCTGCCTTGGTCCTGTTGCGGCTGCTGTGAGCTTCTCGCAGCACGACTGCGTTTGGATGCTCGGGAGCTCTTTCTTTTCCACGTCCTCTCTGTTGTGTTCCAGGTCCTCTGAATCAGGAGCCGCATGGCTCTGCTGCAGCCAGGTCCTGGGGAGAGCAGTGCAGGGAGGAACGATCACGTGCTGTGAGCAGCACTTGTGCCCGGCATCCTCGTGCTGGGTCAGTGCTGGGGAGGGCAGCACTGGGAAACCTCTCATCTTACCCCTGGCAGCACTTGCCTGGCGGGAGCGAGGAGGCCCAGGAGGGAGGGCAGAAGGGGCGAGTGCGGAGGCTGGAGGGCTGAGGAAGGTGCGAGCCTGAGGAAGGTGCGAGTGCTGTGTGGATGCCAGCGCGTCCTCCTGCCCCACACCAGCCCCTGCAGCCTTTCCCTGCGCTTCTGCCTGCGTCCCATGTCCTGCTGCGCAAGCAAGGCCCTTCCCGGGGGCTGGCTCGGCGGAGTGCAACCCCTGGTACCTCATGTTTCCCTTGCTGGGAGCCATTTCCAGCCTGGCCTTCCCCTCGCTGTTCCTTTAGCGTTGTGTGGCAGAGGAGAGGCTGTGCAGCTCCCTTCCCACTTGCCCTCTCCTTCCCTCCCACTATAAACATCCTAAAACTCCTCTGCTGTGCCCGTCTCCTCCGACAGCTCTTGGCCCTGGCAGGACCTCTAAGGACCTTGTTGCATGGGCCTGGCCTTGCTTCCTGGGGATGGAGCCTTGCGGTCCTCCCTCGCCGGAGCAGGCAGGACCGGGAGGCAGCTGGGGCCGGCTGTAGCGGAAGGTGCTTCCCTCCTCCGGAGCAGAGCCTGCTGAGCTGGCGGCGGGCGCCTGTGGGAGGTCTGCTGCTGCTCCTGCCGCAGCCTGGTTCCTGCTGGGCTTCTCCCTGGAGCCCAGCTGAGCCCTCCGTGCCAGCTGCTGCCTTCAGCGCCGCAGCTCGAGGCTGGAGCATTCGCTGCACGACAGATCGTGTGGGGAAGGACAGTGCAGGTCCAGGCTGAACTCCACCGTGCTCCTTGGGTGGCGGGGAAGCTCCTGCTTTGGGGTGCTCCTGGCTCGGAGGACTGGGGTAGCTCGACGCTCGCCTGGCCTGGGCCTGGCTGGGCAGGAAGCCCCTAGGAAGGAGCGACCTGTTCTCTCTGGGGCTCTGCGAAGACAAGCAAGAGCTGCCTAGGCAGGAGTCCTGTAAAATTGTCTCCCGGGGCGGTGATTTCTGCAGTGCGGGTGGAGACCCAGCCTCGCAGCTTGGGGGCTGCGTTGGAAGGCGCTGCTCCGTCTCTGCGGGCAGGTCCGTGCTCGCTGTCGCAGCTCGCCTTCTCCTTACGGAGCTGGGGGGCAATTCGCGTTTCTTCTAAATTGCTGTGCAGGCAATTGCATCCTAATTCCTTCGCTGCTACCGGTTGCCTCCTCTTCCCGCCACACCCGGCCGTTTGCAGGTATCCTTCGGCTGCCGCAGGCCAAGGAACCAAGGGAGGAAAGGCTGAGGAAGGCAGGGAGGGCTGGGAGCTCCTCCTCCTCCTCCTCCTGCTGTATCCCGAGGCAGGAGCCTGCCTTTCCTGGCCCTGGGGCCAGGCATGGGGGGAGCTGCTGCAGGTAGAGGCAGTCTCTGCATAGTTAGCATTCCCAGCCCCAACTTCCCACTCCTCCTGCTGCCTTCCTTTCCCTAGGACAACCCGGCCGGCTCCCCAGGCAGGTCTGCGCTGCAGGTTTTCCCTGTGCTCTTTGGGGAACCCCGCTCACCTAAACCGATGGCTCCGGCGCTCCCCTGCCCTGGGCCGGGGCTAGAGGTAGGCAGCGCTTTCCTCTCGGCGCCCACGGAGGCACTGGGCGCCTTGCAGCTCGCGGGCTGTCGGCAGAGGCTGTTGCTGGGACCGGGGTGCCATTGCCCCTCTCTCAGAGGCAGGGAAACCTGCTCAAGCTGGGCGCCCCTTCCCAACCTTTCCTTGCATTTCCCGCCCGGCTTGGCTGTGTACTCCCTCTCTGCCAGCCATGGGGAGAGCAGCAGCCCAGCTGTCTCCCCGCCATGACTGGACATCCCCCATGTGGACAAATCCTCTGGCACCTGCCTTGGGAAAGGAGCAAGCAGGTGCTGTGTAAGGGGCTAGATAATCCCAACGCCTTCCCCCATCCCAGCAAAAGTGGACAAGGATCAGGAAGGGAGCTGGAGGGAGGGCAGAGTGTTCCCGCCTGACTGTGGGCAACTCCATGCCCCTGGCGCTGGGGGCCCTTGAGTAGAAAGTGAATTTAATCTCTTGTTTTGTTTGTTCTTCCTTCCTCGGTGAGGGGGGCCAGCACAGGGCGTGCCGGGGAGCTCGGGTTTGGGAGCGGGGAGGAGGGGGGGAAGTGTCAGATCTGAAAGGGAGGAGTGAAAGGGAGGATTGGGAAAGGCAGACCCAGGAGGGAGCAGCAGCAGAGGGCTGGGAGCTGGCTCAGGAGGAGCACGGGGAGGAGGAAAAGGGGAAAGGCAGGTAAGGAAATCACCTCACCGGGAGGCAGGTGAGAGGCCAGGTGAGGGGGAGAAGGGGTGGCGGGAGCAGTGGGGGTGCTGCGCAGGGAAGGAGCCCTCGGGTGCCTGTGGGAGTGTCGTGGCCGCCTGGCCTGCCGTTGCTTCTGGTCCCACGCTCTCCATGAAAGCCACTGTCCCCATAGCGTGCCCTTGTGTTCACACGCAGGCCACGCATGGGGACCTCCGTCCCGCCGGGGGCTCCTCTGGCCCCTTCCCGCGGTCGCTTCTCAGGCTGCTGGGTGCCTGCTGGCCCTTCTCGCCTCGCCTCACGCTGCCTTGGCTGCAGCGAGCCTGGCACAACGTCTGCGGTCCCCTGGCCGCCCGGCACGGGCAGGGGTGTCTCGGTGGGCCGGGGCGGAGAGGAGCTCTGGGCAGCGAGCGTGCCGAGCGGCTGCGCGCGGCACCGCGCGGGCTCCAGGCG
>VZSV01000001.1:10374701-10386531 GCA_013398735.1 Nothocercus julius | reverse complement strand
CGGCCCTACCGGCCGGGGGAGGCGGCCGTGCCTGCGGGAAGCAGTGTGTGGGCAGGGCCCCCTCTGGGAAGGGGCGCAGGGGCTGCCGCGCGCTGCCCGCTCCCTGCCTGGCCGCGCGGGACCCGCGTCCGTGTTCTCCGTGAGTTGCCCGTGGGCTGCGCTCGCTCGGCGTGGTGCCTGCGCTGTGCCTGCAGCAGCGCCGAGCGAGCCCGTGTGGCGGCAGCGGAGCTCCTCGAGGCTGCCCCTGCTGCCGCCAGCCGTGTGGGGGCTGCGCGCGGTGCCGAGCCTGCCGCTGCATGGCCTTGCTCCTGGTGAACTGGTGCCCGGCCCTATGGCCAGCGTTTCCCAGGCGTTTCCAGCCTTGCCCCAGGCTACCTGTTGCCTAAGGGGGCTGCTGGCAGTGTGGCGGGTGGGGTCCTCCTGGGCGGCCTTTCTTGGGCCCCCATGGCCGCTCGGGCATCTGCACATCAATGGGCTGAGGCTCCGTGCGAGGGGGAGCAGCCCCTAATCCGGCCCATTCATTTGAAAGGGCAGCGCAGGCTTTTGTTGAGCCTCCACATGTTGCGGGGAGGGCAGGGGCTCAGTCTCCCGTTGCGGCAAGCGGGGACAAGGAGTGAGGGAGGAGGTCGGTGCCTGCGAGGAGGAGGTCGGTGTTTTCTTGCTCTGTGGGCCTGGGGTCTTCCCTGCGCACCTGGCTCCCCGCGGACTGCGGCGCGGGGCTTTGCAGAAATGATCTCTCTGTCTCCTGCTCGGGCGCGGACCGCTCCTGCGCGGGGGCAGGTGGCACGCGTCTCCACCGCGCTTTCCTCACATAAAAGGACCAAGTTGGGCATGGGGGACGGGAGCCCTGGACGGCCTGGGGACAGGCGCCACTGTCCGCACCCGTGGGGACTGCGGTGCTTCCTCAAAGGCGGCGCTGGCAGGAACTTGGGGGCGGGCCGGGGAAGAGAGCGGGGGGCGCGTGGAGCGGGTTCCCCTGCGCGCTCAGTGGGGAACGTCCCGCGGCGGCCGAGGAACGCCGCGCGAGCGGCCGGCTTTGTGTACCGCGGCGGGGAGCCGCCGGCCAGGCGAGCGCCCGCCGGCCTCTCTGCCTGCTGCGGGGAGCGGGGCCAGCACGGGGTCCTCCTGCGGGGGAGAGGGCGCGGGGATCCCTCCTTGTTCGCTGCGCGCCGCTGAGTTTTGAGCTCCCTCTCCAAAGCCAGTGTTTTTTGGGCTCCTCCCTTGACTTGTTGCTAGCGCGTCTGCCATGGCTGTCTCGGCTGCTTCCCGCGTGTGCCCGTCTCGCCGCAGGGGCAGCGGCAGGAGGTGCCACCCTGCTCCTCAGCGTGCCTGGAGGCCCCGCAGCTTCCCCCAGCGGGACGTGGCCGGGGCTGTGTAAGCGGGGAGCTGCATAAGTGGGAAGCTGCATTTTGGCACGGGCCGTGCCGGGTTGTGGCTCGCAGCGCTTCCGAGCGCTGTGACCACCGCTGCCGGGGAGTGCAGCGCTGCCGGCCAACGCGACGGCACCGTCGTGCTTGCTCCGCTGTCCTGGCAGCGTGGCCTGGAGGCGACGATCAGGCTGTGGAGGTGTTTTCCACAATCCCTCACAAAGCCGACCACGTTCCAGCGTGGTCCTTAGGCCAGAGCTCTTGGCTTGTGAAGTGCGCCGGCCTCCCGAGAGAGGCTGGCTTGCTCTGGCACGGCTGCCCACTGCTCCGCAAGCCCTGGTTTCCAGTCGTCCCTCCTACAGAGCCAAGCAGCCTCCTCGGCTGCACGGGTGCCCGCGGCTCTGCTCCCTGCTCTCCATCTCCCAGAGCTGGGGGTCCTTTCAGCCAGCAGTGCTGAGGAAGGGAGTTTCACCAAACCACTCGCAATCTCTCCAGCTCGACACCGAAGTTTGGAGGGGGCTATTTGGGCAGCAGAGCTTTCCCGCTAGCCCCCAGCCAGCCAGCTGGAGGGCTGGGAAGGGAGCCAGGGTGCCGAGCTCCGGCCACTTGCTTATCTCCGCGTGGGCTGCGCTCCCTGGGCAGCACAGTGTGCTGAGCCCAGCCGTGTCCTTGAGGGCTCCATTTCAAGAGCAGTCCCAGCCCCTTCAGCCTCTGGAGGTGGGGGAGGGATCTGCTCTTCCTCTCAAGGACGGGCTGCATTAACCGTCAGGTGACCGGCACCCAGCTCAGCAGATGCCTGCAGCCCAGTGGAGTGGGACAGGACGGCATCGTTCCTTGCCTAGGAACTCTTCTCTCTCTCCCTTTGGCCCACGGGAGAGCAAGGAACAGAGCCAGAGTGAATTGGCTTCTGGAGGAGACTCATTCCCTCCTTCTGCATCTGAAGTCCCCTCTGCAAAGACCGTGTGGCCTGGGCAGGGTGCTGGGGCAGGTCCTGGGAGGTGTCCCCAGGCACGAGGACAGGTAGGAGAGTCCTGGCTGGGAGAGGGAGTTGTCCCCATTCCACCTAGCCAGTGTCCTGAAATGAGCAAGGAGACAGGGATATCCTGCCGGGGGGACTCCACTCGGCGAGGGAGGAGAAGGGCTGGGTGTGGGGTGGTTGGTGACTCGTGCTCCCTGCTTGTCTCCTGGCTCGCAGGCTTTAGGATGCTGGGCCCGGCTGCGTTAGGCCTGCCCACGTGATCCTCGGCGCCCGCTCCCCGCTGCCGGCCCACCATGCTGCGCTCCTGGCGTGTGAAGCTGAAGCTGCTGCTCGCCACCGTGACCCTGGCCGTCCTCCTCTCCTGGCTCTACCTCTTTGTGGGCAGTCTTGAATGTGAGTGGGGCAAGCCAGGGCTCCTGGGTTGTCCTTCTGGCCATGTCCCTTTTGGAGCAAGGGAAGCTCCCCAGAATGGGATGAGCAAGGGAGGCCAAGGCCTTGGAGTGTCTGCTCTGTGACTGCTGTAATTCCCTGTGGATGTATGTGACCTCCAGCTTTCCATGGACATCCCTGGGGTCTGGAGGAGCAGAGCTCCGAGTGCCTGACATACATAGGGTGCCAGAGGGCCCCTCAGCTCAAATCTGGGGCTCCCCTGCACACCCGGTCCCGCGTTGCTGAGCTCCGCGCTGGGGGTTTCTCTTTGCTGCGTCCTGCTTCACCGGCTCTGTGTGCGTCGCTGCAGACGGCCGCTTCCTGCTGCTGCCGCCGTGCCTGGGCGAGCCGCCGAGCCGGGACGCGGAGCGCGAGGCTCTGGCGTCGCAGGTGCGCAGGGTCGAGGAGGAGAACCAGCAGCTCCGCCTGCAGCTCAGCCAGGCGCAGGTGGACGGCAGCCCTCCGTGGGGAGCCTCCGCCGAGGACGCGCACCGCCGCGGCGGCCAGAGGAGCAACCGCACGGCCTGCCCCAAGCAACGCACGGTGCACAAGTGTGAGGTGCGCGGGCAGCGTGGGTGCGGGGCACAGGGATGGGAAGCCGTGTCTGAGAGCATCTTGCTTCTCAGGAGAGGGACGCCTGACGGGAAAGGGGCAGCACAGCCAGGCTCTTGGGCCCCGCTCTGATCTGTTCCTCTCTCCGTTTCCCTGGGGGAAGAGCTGGGTTATGGAGTCCCTTCCTGTAGGGTGGCCTGGGGGATGATCTGACAGGCTCTTGTGTAAGACTTCTATCTCAAAAAGGTGTCATTTGTCTCTGGACAGCTCCTGCACGTGGCGATTGTGTGCGCTGGGCACAATGCCAGCCGGGATGTGGTCACCCTGGTGAAATCCATCCTCTTCCACAGGTAAGAGGGATGTGCTGTGGCAGAGGCCCACCTATGTGGGGTTCCTGGTGAGCTGTTGCAGGCTGCAGGGGAGGCTGTGCCACAGGGAGGGCTGCTGCGTCATTACTGCTGAGGCTTAGAGGGACAAAGGGAGATTTTTCCCTCCCCAGGGTGTTTTTTCTCAATGTGCCTCCTCAGCTGCTGTCTATCCCCCTGGCAGGGTTGGGGTAGGGGAGCAGGGACTGTGTCCCTCTGAGGTGGTTGTTTCCTCCTGCCAGTGTGCTAAGCTGCACTCGCTGCACTTGCCCTTGGCAGGAAAAATCCTCTTCATTTTCACCTCATCACGGACTCAGTGGCTCAGCAGATCCTCCAGACGCTCTTCCAGTCCTGGATGGTGCCGTCCGTCCACGTCAGCTTCTACAACGCCGAGGACTTGAAGGCAGGCATTTAACCCCATGCCACCCTCTCCCCACTTTCTTACCCAGCTCAGTGCTTGAAAGGCTGATAAGGGACCAAGGAGAAGCAGAGAAGGGCTGTGTGTGTGTGTGTGTGTGTGTGTGGAGGGTTATACATTCTTCTTCTGTTGGTCCCTTACTTGCCTGCTTCTCTTTCTGAGAGACTGATGAAGCAGAGGGACAGGCTGGGAGGGCAAGAGGTCTGGCTGTCACCTCTGGCCCCTCTGAACCACCACGAGGCTGGAGGGCCTTCAAGCAGGGCACTGAGGGCTTCTGCAGAAAGCTGACAGGATGCCCCAAATACAGTGGTTTAAGTGAGGCGCCCTCACAGGGAGGCTGGGAGAGGGTCTTGCAGGAGGTGCAGGAAAAGGGCTATTCCAGCACACAGGCAGTGCAGATACCCCAGGCAGAGGAAGGAGTCTGTGTGCTCCCCTATGGCAGCAGCTGGGCTCTGCAGGCTCTGTGACACTGGCTGTGAGATGGCAGCAAATGCAACTTGCTGAGAGCACCTTGCTTCCACCTGGATGTGAAACAGGGAACTGGGGCCTTGCCTAGCTTGGGAATTTAGATCTGGCCCCATGCTAGGCCCTGGGAAGGCTGCAGGGAAGGGGCTGGCTCTGCAGCTCGGTGAGGGGCCTGCCACTGGGCTTGGGTAGCAGCCATGCCCTTGCTGGCCTCCTCTCTGTGGAGTTGCTGGGCATGCACAACCGCGCCACCCAGGCACGGTGACAGCATCTCCATGGCTCAGCAGTGAGGCTGTGTCACCTTGCAGCCAGAGGTGTCCTGGATCCCCAACAAGCACTACTCGGGCATCTATGGGCTGATGAAGCTGACGCTTGCCAAGGCGCTGCCCTCCAGCCTCTCCAAGGTCATCGTCCTGGACACTGACATCACCTTTGCCACTGACATCGCTGAGCTCTGGGCCATCTTCGGGAAGTTCTCTGGTGAGGACAGAGCACCCTGGGATCCACTGTGGCAGGCCCCACTGCTCTCTGAGGGAGGGGGTCCCAGTCTGTCACCACAGCTATGCAGCGGGTGTGCGGGGTGCCCCTGAACCTATGGCAAGATGGGCCATGTGCATGTCCCTTTCTTCCCTAGACAAGCAGGTGATTGGGCTGGTAGAGAACCAAAGTGACTGGTATTTGGGCAACCTCTGGAAGAACCACAAACCGTGGCCTGCTCTGGGACGTGGCTTCAACACGGGTGAGCATGGGGCTGCTGGGGTGCAGGGACGAGCACCCCGCACAAGCAGCTGAGGTGGGTTTGGTGAGGGAGGAGGCTGGGCTGAGGTGAGGCCCGAGTCTCTGCATGTGAAGGGCCACTGCTGCTGCATCTTAGCGGATGGTGTGGGTGGACCTGCAGAACAAGCGTGGCTCAGGAGCTGAGGGCATGATGTGCTCCAGCTCTGTACCGGCTGGGTGCCCCCTCAGTAACCCAGCGGCCTCTCTCCTGCACCCAGGAGTGATCCTGCTGCTGCTGGAGCGCCTGCGACGCCTGGGCTGGGAGCAGACGTGGCGGCTGACGGCGGAGCGGGAACTCATGAGCATGCTCTCCACCTCGCTGGCCGACCAGGTGAGAGCCCCTTGCCCAGCGCAGTCAGCCCTGGGGCATTTCTGGAGCGGTGCCAGCACATGGGGACTGTGATGCCTCCTCGGCTAGCTGTGCCTCTCTGCCTCTCTCCTAGGACATCTTTAATGCGGTAATCAAGCAGGACCCAGCCCTGGTGTACCGGCTCCCGTGCTTCTGGAACGTGCAGCTCTCCGATCACACCCGCTCAGAGCAGTGCTACACCGAGGTCTCGGATCTCAAGGTGAGTGGGGTTCTGCTGCCTCTGACTGGGGCAGAAATTGAAGATTCCCCCATTCGAGGCCGTGGGCTCTCCCTGGTAGGTGCTGCTGCCCTGCAGGGGAGGGGGGAAGGCCTGAAGGATGGGGGGAGCCAGCGCTGGGCCTGGGGGCTTGGGAAGCTTCCGGGTGCATGGAGTGACTTGCGCTGCCCCCAGGTGATCCACTGGAACTCGCCCAAGAAGCTGCGGGTGAAGAACAAGCACGTGGAGTTCTTCCGTAACCTCTACCTGACCTTCCTGGAGTACGACGGGAACCTGCTGCGCAGGGAGCTCTTCGGCTGTGCCAGCCTCCCCAGCCCTCCAAGCGACCAGGTGAGGTCAACTGCAGCTCTGCCCCCAAGCCCAGTGTGAGGACTGGGCAGGGCCAGAAGGCCCCTCCAGGCAGCTCCCCTCTGGCTCACCTGGCATCTCCTTCCCTGCCTCACCTTTGCGGCACTGCAGCTGCAGCAGGCGCTGGAGGAGTTGGACGAGGACGATCCCTGCTATGATTTCCGCCGGCAACACCTCACGCAGCACCGTGTCCACCTCTTCTTCCTGCAGTATGAGTTTCCAGCTCTTACTGACCCCGCCGATGTCACCCTCGTGGCCCAGCTCTCCATGGACAGGTACTTGCCAGTGGTGCTTGTGGGATGGCAGCGTCTTCCTTCCATTTTCACTGGGCTGACTGCACAGCTCAGGAGCTACCTGGAGTCTCTGGTGCGGGTTCATCGCTGTGAGAACAGAGCTCTCTGACAAGAGCGATGCTCCGTGTTGAGCAGCCGCCCGCGCTCCTCTACCCCACACTGCTCTTGGCCAGAACATGGCTCCCAGTTTTGTGTCCAGGTTCTGCTCCCTACCCATGAGGCAGGCAGGACAGTCTTATTGCTGAGAATCTTCTGTTTCTTTCTGCTGTGAGTGGGAAGCCTCACCACTGCTGCAAACTACTGTTTTTTTTCCTTCTTTTCTTCCTGCATTGGACAAAGGTTTAGCAAGTTGCTGGTCACTTCAGCACTACTGGTCGTGTATACCAAGTGCCTGGTCACCTTCCTGCAGTGCTTCCTCCCAGTTCCCTGTAATTCCATCAGGTTGCACGTCTTGAAGCTGAGCTATCCTGAAGGGTAAATGTTTGGAGGCAGGTGAAAACAACCAGATCCAGCTTTTAAGCAAATTCTCCCCAGACATTTTGGTGAGGAACTACTGAGACCTGTTTTCACTCAGTCCCAACAGAAGCCAAGACATGTAGGGAACCTGTGGTGAGATTCGGGCCCCTGAGCTGCGATTAACCTAGTGCCCTGCAATGGAATCAGTCTGGGCTTGTGAGGAGAGGCTGCTGGGGGACCGTTCCAAGCGTTTGCACCCTTGCTTTGGCCAAGTTCCCACAGGGCAGGGCTCCTGCTCACGCAGTGCCCTCTGCTTCGCAGGTTACAGATGTTGGAGGCCATCTGCAAGCACTGGGCAGGCCCCATCAGCTTGGCCCTGTACATGTCAGACGCGGAGGCCCAGCAGTTCCTGCGCTACGCCCAGGCCTCGGAGGTGCTCAGCGCCCGCCGCAACGTCGCCTACCACATCGTCTACAAGGAGGGCCAGTTCTACCCCATCAACCTCCTGCGCAACGTGGCCTTGGCCAACACGCAGACGCCCTATGTCTTTCTGACTGACATTGACTTCCTCCCTATGTACGGCCTCTACGATTACCTCAGGTAAGGCCTCCCCCAGGCAGCCGCTGGGCTCCCCGTGTACTGGGCCTTGCCCCTACACTGGGCAGCATTCTCAGCCTGCAGAAACTTCCCTTTGTGCTCAGCCTTGGGATATGCTCTCAGCCGTGCCAGACACGAGCAGACTGGGAAGAAGCTGTGGCTGTGAGGGGTTCCCTCTTCCTCTTGTGCCTGTGTGGCACCCCTAAAAGGGCCTAACCCCCGTTAATACCCTTTTTACAGCTATGGGTGGGGTGCAGGGGCTGAGAAGGGGGTTGTACCCACACTTTGTGGCTTTCCCAGTGAGGCCTCGTGCTCTTCCTCCTGCCATAGGAACTCTATCCAGCAGCTGGAGCTGCCCAACAGGAAGGCAGCTCTCGTTGTGCCAGCGTTTGAGACCCTGCACTACCGCCTGACCTTCCCCAAATCCAAAGCAGAGCTGCTCTCCATGCTGGACATGGGCTCTCTCTACACCTTCAGGTGGGTACTGGAACTGCCCACTCTCCAGCAGGGCAGTCACACACGCGGCACCCAGTGTCTCGTGGCTCTGATACTGCCAGCTCTGCCACTTTTTCCTCGTGTCTCGTTCCCATCCTTGTCCACAGGTATCACGTGTGGCCAAAAGGCCATGCCCCAACTGACTATGCCAAGTGGCGGACGGCCACCGTGCCATACCGCGTTGAGTGGCAGCCAGACTTTGAGCCTTACGTTGTAGTGAGGCGAGACTGCCCCAAGTACGACCAGAGGTTCGTGGGCTTTGGCTGGAACAAGGTGTCCCACATTATGGAGCTGGATGCACAGGTGGGTGAGGGGCTGCTCTGGGCACGGCGGCATTGGGGGTGCTGGGGGAGGTCCCAGGTGGGCAGTGGAGCACTGCTGGCACCAAGCTGGTGCCAGGGGTGATGGAGGCCACTCTGCCCTCAGGAGTACGAGCTGCTGGTCCTGCCCAACGCCTTCATGATCCACATGCCCCACGCGCCCAGCTTCGACATCTCCAAGTTCCGCCTGAGCGCGGGCTACCGGGGCTGCCTGCGGACGCTGCGGGAGGAGTTCCACCAGGACCTGTCGCGCAAGTACGGCGCTGCCGCGCTCAAGTACCTCACCGCCGAGCGGGGCCTGTGACGCCGGGCGCAGCAGCGCAGGGCCCTGGCAGCGAGCTGCAGAGGGCAGGCTGCAGGGCCTCCCGCCTGCCCTGGCCAACCTCCATAGCCTTGCCTGAGGAGACCGGGCGGGCGGCGCAGCCCCGCCAGCCCGGGGACGGGATGCCGGTGGTTAGGACGGAAGGTGCCAGCCGTGAGAGAACGGGAGGAGGCCTGTGTATCAGACTGCCACAGCGTGGGGCAGAGCAGCTGCCTCCGTGTTACAGCGTGGGGGAACCTTCTCCCACGTCAGGGACCAGGGGGATTGGGCTCCCTCATACCATTGCTAGGGCCCTGGACTAGGTTAATGTGCTGGTGCTGGGGCTCTTCTACAGGTTCCCTGCAATGTTATTCCCAGCCTCAGACATCTCTCCAGTAGGAAGTTTTGGCTGATGTGGATTCACAGCCTTCGCTGGCTCACCGCTGCCTGGGGTCTGGCTCCTTCAGGCCCCTGGGAGCTGCACTGTCCTGCCTGGCTCTGCCTCCTTGTTCTGTGGTCCCTGTTCCCAGCTCTGGGCACTGGGCCTCAGGAGCTTCAGTGGGCAGGAGAAGGGGATATAGAACATCCTTTTGCATCCTTTGTGGAGCAGCATCAGACAAGAAGGAGGTAGGGCCAGAGATTACCATGAGTTGTGGACTCCTGGCTCAAGCCAGGACCAAGGCTGGCTGGAAAAAAGGATGTTGTTTCTCCTGGCCCCTGTGGAGACAAAGTCCCCCATGTGTCTCTTCCCGTACTGGTGTCATGAGCGCAAAGCTGGGCTGTGCTCCCCGGCCCAGCTCTGGAACAGGCCTGCACGTCTCCGCAGGCAGCAGCCCTGCCTGTGACGGGCACTACCTGGGCGCCAACAGTGCCCAGCATGGTATGGCTGTGGCCCAAGCGTGGCCACAGCAGTGCTCATAGTGCTCATAGAGGCTGCGTATCGGTCCTTGTCCTCATGGCACAGCACCGACAGAAGGTTGTAGGGCAGGTTTTTGTGCGAGACACCAGGCAGCTGCTCTTCACCGTGCATTGTAGAGTCCCAGCTCTATGCAAAGGAAGGCAAGGTGATGTGTGTCAGGAGGGCTGGCACCACCGCGCGCTGCCCATCCTCGCAGGCAGGCGGGGACTCTGTGCGGGCAGCGTCCAGCTTCGCCCTGCTCGTGGCTACACGGGTGCTGCTGCAGGCTGCGGCCAGGAGCTGGGCTTCCTAACACACTCAGCCCCTGCCCTGCTGACCTGAGGGGGTTTGTCAGCTCTGGTGACCACTGTGGGACAAAGCACTGAGCCCCTGCAGCCACAGGCATGCGTGAAAGCGCATCTTGGTGGGCCAGAGAAGCTCCTCGCAGAGGAGCACCCTGAGCCCCCTGCCTCTTGGGAACGCAGCCGTTGCCACTGACAATCAGGGCTGTGGTCAGCACTGGAAGAGCCTGTAGCTGAGCGCTGTGGCTGGATCCCTGCGCTGGGAGCAGCTTGGCTAGGCACTGTTCCACAGCTATCACAACACTGGAGCGCAGAGGACGCATTGCTCTCCTCACGCTGTTTAAGTTATTTAATACATTTCTCGTAAGATGTAAATGATTAGGGTGTATTTTTTTTAATCCTTTCTTCCTCCTGGATGATTCTGCTGGTGGCCATGGAGGCTCTCCAGGCCTGTCACTGCTGCAGTCGCTGCTGTTCTCTTCTTAGCATTATTCTGATCTGCAAGAGCCACATCTGTGCAGGTGTGAAGACTTCCGTCCATGTGGGAATGGCTAGGAGGAGCCAGACACATTGCATTGTATGGAAAGGGCACAAGCGCCTCTTGCTTTTGTCTCTTTTTAATTTAATTTTTAAATTAAAGCTTTTTTATTCTTTTTCAAAACTTTGTTAGACCTGTGTGGTTATTACCCTTTTTTTTTTTTTTTTTTTTTCCTGTTGCGAGCTGCAAGGGCCCCCGGCGAGGCCGTTTCGCTGGAGGGGACACACGTTTCTGCAGCCAAGGCTCCGGCTACCACTGTGCGGTCGCTGTTGCCTTTGACGCTTCCCTCCTCTCCGGCCTGTGCAGTAGGAGGGTCGAGGAGCAGGGCCCAACAGCCGGCAGCAGAAATGCCAGTGGCCCCGAGCAGCAGGCGAGTGGCTCCTTTCCTAGCTCAAAAGGCGGTTCACAGAGCGCCGCCAACATCAGCGGGGTCGCGTGCTCCTGGTGCCGCGCGCCCCTGCCGCAGCGCTCCTTCACTGAGCTGGCTGGTCACCCCGGCACTTTAATCGAGCACAAGTAAGAGAGCTGTGTGTTCTTGCTCTGGCACTTGCTGCAGCTTTTGTCTCAGCGGTCAGAGTCCATCGTACCCGGGAGGTGACCGCCCGTCCCGCCGCACTCACGTCTGCACCCCTGCGGACAGGCTGGGGCACGCGGCTCGGCCCCAGCTCCGGCCACGGTGCTGGAGGGGGCTCTTGGTTCCTCCAAGGAGCCGTGCGCTCCTCTGCGGAGTGGGGGCGGGCTTTGCCGGGAGCGTGTTGCGCGTCGGGGCGCTACCTGGGCAAGCGCTGTCCATGTGCTGCTCATCATGGCGGAGCCGGTCGGAGCCACTGCCGGAGCGGAGCTGGCCCAGCAGGCAGCTCCGGTTTAGTACAGCAGCCGCTCCCGCTGCTGCCGCTCTGCTGCCGCACCGAGGACGGCAGAGGTTTAGATCAGGTCTAGCCCATACCCCGTGCCCCTGCCGCAGACACGCTGGGAACATGCGGGCTCTTTCGGCCACTCTTTGAGGGATGGCTGGCCAGAGAAACACGGGCCATCCGTACCGGCCCTGGGGCCTGCAGGAGGCCGTGCGCCCAGCGCCGCGGCCGGCGGGCGTCAACGTCCGCGGGGCCTCGCTACTGTGGGCAGTCCCTAACCGAAGGCGCAGAAAAGGAGCGCGCCTCTGGGAGCGCCCGGGGCGAACGGGTGCGCTGAGAGCCCCCGCGTGCCCTCTG
Source organism: Nothocercus julius (assembly GCA_013398735.1). Lineage (NCBI taxonomy): Eukaryota > Metazoa > Chordata > Aves > Tinamiformes > Tinamidae > Nothocercus > Nothocercus julius. The sequence goes on along the minus strand of VZSV01000001.1, from coordinate 10,374,833 downwards.
CTGGCAGGAGGCGCTGCAGGGAACGGCCGATGGGAGCCTGCGGCGCTTTTCCTCACACAGCGCCTTTCCTAGCGCAGGAATTCGCCGTGGCAGGCGCGGCACCCCCCGCCGGCCAAGGCGGCGCGCCGAGGC
>VZSV01000001.1:10330979-10373087 GCA_013398735.1 Nothocercus julius | reverse complement strand
CCGCGCGCGGGCGGTGGGACAGCGCCCTGGCGGCAGCATCAGCCACCCTTTTGGTGCCAGTGACAAGTAAAGTGAAGAAACATACGAAACTGTGATGAGATATTGCCCGTGAGCCTAGGACAGGCCGAGCACGCAGCCTCCGGCTGCTCCCAGCGCTCAGTGCTGCGGCGCCTTCAGCCCTGCCTGCTCCTAGTGCCCACGGCCCAGGAAAACCAGCTCCTACAGCTCTCGGGGCTGCCAAAACAGGCTCCGTGGAGGGGAAAGCGAGGCATGGAGGGGATCCTCTCTCTCTCATTTTTAAATCAGTGGCCTCCCGGCTCCGATTTGTCATGCCCGGTTTGAGAGGCCAGTGCGCGGCCTGCTAGGGCAGACCCTGGCTACCACACGCCCCGGTGCTGCAGCAGCACCAGGCCGCAGCGGGGGGGCCCAAAACCAGGGCTGGGCCCCCATCACGGTCGCTGGGCGTTTGCCTGCCCGAGTCACTGCGTCGCTCCCTGCGCAAGCTGAGGCGCGAGGCCCTTCTGGTTGCTTACCAAGAGCAGGGCTTCCTCACAGCTTGGATGCTTCCACACATTCCTTTTACAACAACACAGATAAAAGGCGGCAGGGGACAAAAGGGCAGAGTTCTACATTCCTCTCTTGTAAATTTAGGAAGAAAACAATGCTGCCCATACCCTACAGGGTGAGGAGGCTGCTGAGCCCGGGCAGCCGGTAGCGGCGCTGGCTTCCCCGCCGCCCTGCGCGCCGCCGAGACGCAGGCCGGCCCGGGGAGATTTCTGATGGCCCGGGCTCTGCCCACACCAGCAGCCAACAGGTCGCTGCCCTGGCCTGGCCTGGATCCCTCTGTTTGGAATACGCGACACCAGCTCGGGCGTTGCGGAGCGAAGAACAGGCAGGCGGAGTGAGCGGCCTGGCCCGCGGGCCGGGTCCGGAGCGCAGGGCTCCTGCGGGGCGCCCACGGGTGCTGCGGCCGCTGCCCCGACACAAGCCCTGCGCACGCTCCCGAGGGTCACAGCAAGCGAAAAGGCTCCTGGCCAGCGGAAGGGCGGAACTGCCTCCCTACCCGCGTCCCTAACGAAACCAGAGCCTAAGGAAACAACAGACATGGCAGCGCAAACAGGTTTTGGCACTGACCTGCCGCACCCGACAGCAGCACCCTCACACAGCTGAGGAGGGCGCCAAGCAGCCCCGACACACGCAGGTCCTGCCCAGCACCGTCTCTGCTCGCTCGGGACCCAGGGCAGCCGGAGGCTGACGCAGGTTTCGGCTCAGCGGGTCACGCTCTGACTAGGAGGCGTTTCACACCGGCAGAGCCCACTCTTTGGCTGCTCCCTGGCATAATCCTAGCCAGGGAGAAAATTCTCACTCAGCTTGGTCCAGATTAGAGCAGAGAGGCTCCAGCTGCCCCAAGTTTTGCTTGATCTGCCTCATCCCACCCTGTAGCAAACACGTCCACCAAGACTCTGCTCAGGACGGGACGGCTGAGGCAGCAGAAGCGGCGCGGGGGGAGCTGCGGTGGCTGCTTGCCCATCGGCAGCTCTTTTCTCCTCCCACTCTCTGTCCCTTTGGCATACAGATCAAGTCGGAAAGTCACGGCAGAATAGAGAACCTAGTGTTTCCATTCAAACTTCAGTCCTTACAACTGCAGAAACATCTCATATACTGATCCCTCATTTGCCTCTTCTGGATTTTTCCTATCCTGACTTTCCCTCCTCATCTGTTTCCATTTCTTCTCTCTGCTCTCCTTTGCCCCAATATAATCTTCCTTTCTTTTGGTCCTCCTTTCCTTTCTTTCGCCTGCAACCCTATGCCCTTCTCACTGCCCTTACTTGTATAAATAGGCTTCCCATCTTGTCCCTGTCCCTGTGGCCCCACCTCTGGCACAGGGAGAGGAGAAGCGTCGCGCTGATGGCTCTCAGGCAGCAAACTCGGGCGCCTTACCCAGCGCAGCAGTTTTCACAGCCCTCCGTACCTTGCTTCCAGTTCACGACTCATACGGTTTGGTAATACTGACAAGAGACACAGGCAAGCCCTCACACAGGTAAGGTCTTGGTTTGCTAAAACAAGCCCACATCTTAAATTAACTTTCCTCTCCAGGAGAGGAATTTGTCTTATTATGGGTCTATAATTACCAAGCTTACCAGTGCATGGTATAAATAATTTTCTTTATTGGCAAGTTTCAACTATGTGCTCAGCCTATACAGGACAATGATGCAGAAAGTTCTTGTCCCAGATAAAAGATAAACATGGGAAAAATGAGAGCTAAGGTGAGAGGGGATAATAAGAGTCAAATTCTTCAACTATTACATTCCATTTTGCAGGTGGTACAAGCAGGTCTGAGGCTTAGGGAAGAATCTGAGCGAGACAGCAATAACCCGGAGACAAGATGTCTGCAGCTCGTGTGTTTTCCTGATCCCATCTTACTCTTAGGGCATCCCCTGATCCAGGTGTGATCACAGAAAACAAGGATCCGGAAGAGCGCGTTGCTGTAAGGCTCACTCGCATGCATTTGGCCAGCACCTCACTTGGCCAGTTGTTGCAAGCGTTCCTCGGAGACGTTTTGCCTTCAGAATGACAAAAACGACCGAATCCAGAGAGTGCTTGGGAATGGCCTTTGCTGAGGTAGTTTGTTGACCAGGCAAGCCTAACCGCCAAAGGCCGAGCGTGGCAAAACGTCCTCCTCCAGGTTCCTGACTCTTCTGAAGAATTCTTACATATTTGTCAGGAAATTCTCTGCAGCAACCCAGCAAGGCTGAACTTGCCCTAGGTCTTCAGAATCCCAAGGAAGGACACAGGGAGGTGAAGAAGGGTCAAACAGTGTGACAAGACACAGCCAGTGCCGCCCAAAGGGCCATGGTCCACCAGGAAGTGTAATATCGTTATTTCAGTGGTTACCTGAACAGCTGATGGTACCAGGGAAGGCCCCAGTAAAAGAGTCAATTTTGGTTTGACATCTGAAGGTGATTTTTTTAAAAACAAGTTTCATTAAAAATATATATATTCATCATTAGTGCTTCAAAAGCAAAGAGAGCATAGTACAACCCAGCTGGGAGAAGGAAGGAAAGTGAAACATGTGCACTACAAACTTACGCGTATTTTTCACTGCATCCACATGAGAAGGAAATGGAGTTTGCTCCCTGCATTGTGGGCTGCCAGGGCTTGGTGGGACTAAAAAGAGATTTCACGCTGGGCCTTCCTAAATGCTGATTATGCTGCACCCAAGGGCTGTCTCTGCCACAGTTCATGGGAAAGGATGATTTGAAGCCAAGGATGTCAGAATTAGTGTTCATATTTCTAGACAGTTGGAATACCTACGTGCTTTCTGAAGGCTGATCAGTTATCAAGGATAAAATACAATCTTGTTTTTCCTATCCACAACAAAGCTAACAGATCTGCCATAAAATTATCACCTCTTTAATTTCTAGGTCAGCAGGTTTTAGTTCATACCCCCATGAACGGAAACTTGTCTGCAACTAAGGACAGAAGTCTTGTTTTGGGCATGCTTTGGGCATGCATGTTTCAGGGTTTACCCTACCACCACGACAGCCCCTGGCTACTGATGTCCTCAAAGAACCAGCCATTCTGCTCACCCTGCCTAGCAGTAATCCCTAGTACTGCCTTTACCACGTTGTGTACAGCTTGCACTGAAGGAAGATGATAACAATACTAATGATAATACTAATTGTTCTAGACGGGTTGCCTTCTCACACTTGGGTCACACCACACCTTTCCAGCTGTTTCAAGAACAGATCGCAAAGAGAAGGGAAAATCAACTTCTGCAACTGTTACTCTATTCCCAACCAGTCAAAGCAGCAGGGTGACTTTAACCTTCAGCCCAGGCCCTTGGCGCTGGGCTGAGGGCCAGGAACATCTCTGATATGTTTCTCCTCAGCAGCTTCTTCTTCACCTTCATATCAAATTTTAAAGACACTTATTTCCTACCACTAACAAGCAATGATGTATGAATTTGTTAATATCTTTATGGTGCCTTGGAAATACAAAATGTCAGCCATTATGGTAGCTTCCCAAAGAATGTAAGTTTTAATACAAACTCAATCTATCTAAAATACAACATGAGTTAAAAAAAAGAGCTCCAGAAGACCTTTGTACAAGCTTAAGCTTAAAAGCTGTTAAATAGTTTAAAATTATTCTTTGTTTGGAACCTCTTAGAGCACCTAGACAAAAAAAGATATTCTCTCTTTAGCAAATGCCAATTCCCCTTCCACTCTGTTGTTTCAAATTGGGCAGAAATGGCCCCAATTCACTTGTGTCTACATAGCAGCAGCATTGCCTGTGTAAGCGCAGCCCTGGGAAGGCTCCTAGCCTGCTGACTTGGTGCTTCAAAGCCAGGAGGGGAAGTGTCCAAAAAGGATCAAGGAGCAAGAACTACTTAGCAGCATCAAAAGGTAAAGTTAAGATCATTTCTCTGCCAGGTGATGATTAAGAGAAGGTGTGCTTTTATAGTCTGTAACACAAATGCTGCAACAAAAGGGAGAAGAAAGTCCACACTTACCCACTGGGATACTAGAGACAAGCAGATGCTTTGGAAAAGCAGTAATGGCTCTTTTAACAACTCCTGGCTGGTTGACTGCACTCAGATTTAAACGTGGCTACCATGGAATTTCACTTGCATCCCTCCTTGAATCAGCAAAGGAAACAGGAGGACTGTCAGCCTTCAGACAGTTTGCTACCCCAGAACAGTACAGTGCTTCCAGGAGAGCTGAGAAAACTCCGATAGAGATAAGAAGACATGAATGACTGAGTGCAACTAATCCAGGATCCCATCTCTTACAAGGAACATACTAGATGCTTCAGAAGAAGACGCAGGAATTACCCGAGTGACCAAGTAGAGAATAGCCGGGCCAGAAAGGAAGTTTCTCCTGAGTATCTGGCAGTTAGCTGCTGGCTTATATTCTAAAGCAAGAAGGCTCATATCCAGTTTATTATTTCACTTCATTGCTTCAAATACATAGTTCTACATTTAAATGCTATATGTCATTGGCCCAATGATGCTCTGTGGTAATGAATTCCAGCGCTAAGTGAAGAAATTTTGTCCTTGATCAGTTCTGATGTCTCTTGCCCATCTACCACTTTGGCTCACTTATCCTTGCAGCTCTACTAGTTCCAGAACAGAAAAACAGCTAAGGATGGAATGGAGATTATTGCAGGCTTAGGCGAGAGCTTTCCCAAGCTCCAGACAAGCCCAAGTACTCAGGATATCAGTTGTGAGCCCCATGCTGAAACTCACTTCTATACAAGGAAGAAAGGTCTTTAACAGCCAGAAGGGCAACCTAAAGAAGATAGGAAACAGCTCCTGCAGAAGCTCCCTAGCTGTGGCAGCAAAGAGCCTCTCTCAGTCCGCGTGTTGCCTGGACTATTGGCCTCCTCTTCAGAACTGCCTCCTTGCAGCGCAAGTCTCTGTACTGTTCCGCCGGGAGCACCAGCCGCGCGAGTCGGCCTCGCTACCCGACACGAGCCTGGGGTCTCTGACAGCGCCTCCCAGCTCTGCTCCCACTACAAGTAGAGGGAATTTTGCCAGTATTGCAGTGGAAGCAGGATCTGCCCAAATATTGATATGCAGTAGGAAAACAAGGCAGCTCTGGGACACAACCATAAGGATCGGGATCAACACTCTAAATTGAGGCAATGTCCACTGTAAAGGGAGGCACAGGGCCAGCTTTGCTACCTTGAGTAAAAGGATAATAATATGCAAGATGAACTTCTGAAATAAGAGGATATAGCAGAAGGTGATTTCAGTCCAAAAAACTCACTGTCTTTCATTCCCAAGCTCTAATCAGTCCATATTACAAAGGTAAAACAGCCTTAAGCAAGCATACTGCCAATGTATATATTGGCAGTATTTAACAGCAGAGATAAGCCTGGCAGATCCTCCAGGTGGGGATGAGATCCAGCCCTGCAAGATTTGATTTAGTTTAGAGTAGCCAGTAGCACGTATAGTATAATCTCTGGCAACTGTCCCATCTGATTTTAAAACATAAGCACAGCAGAATGTCATCATAAATAAGCAAAGTCTGTGTTAAAAAATTCTAAGTACACAGCATTTTCTCCAGTTCTGACACCTTTTTAATAGAAATCACTTGTTTAGGAAACAAATAGCACTTTTGTAATTTTTTTTTTTTACAATGTTTCTTACCTTGATCTTATTTTAAGTAACACTAGGAAGACCTCAATATCTTTTATTTTCCTTTTTAATTTAAAAAAGTTGTTTTTTCCCCCAGATACAAAGATTTTGCCCTTGCATAAAAAAACAGTGCCCAAAACGATGACACAAGGACTCACAAAGACTCACTGTATCTCACTGACACTATTACTTCTAATCTATACCATGCAAGGTCCCATCTACCTCTTTAATTAGACTGTCAGCCTGAAAACAGCTTTTCTATTCCTTATTTAGTTCTTGTTACCAAAAGAAAGAGAAAGGAAGTGAAAGAAAAGGACATTTCTCTGTTCAGTTCACACATCTGGGTCATGTGCTACTTTGTTCAGGATACCTTTTGTTTGTTTGTTTGTTTATAAATATAGAAAAGGATTGGAACCTCAGTTTCAAGTAATCGATGCACATTTTCTCTTGGGACACCTCCATCCAACACTCCAAGCTGACCACTCTGGCCCTCTATTTTCCCACTCCCAACATCGGCTTTCTGCGTGAGTGTGAGGACCCAAACCAATTCTGCAATGCCTTTTTTTTTTTGTCTATTGTGAAGAAATAGGATTAACCCAAACCTGTTGGAACAGTAGATCCTCAGCCTGCACATGTGCTGGTTACTCAGTGAAAAGTCCATCTCTATTCCTTTTATACGTCTCCTGTCTAAACAATAGTGAATACTGCTTATTTGATAGACCTGTCCCTTCTGGGCACTGGGATTTGATAATTTATATTTCTGGCTTTTTTGGTTTAATAGTACTGAGAGTTTAGAAACAGGAAAAGCCCACAGGCTCTTTGGACTTGTTTATTTTTTTCCCCTAGCTAAACAAACTGTTCTGCAAATAAGGATTTGAAACCTGCTCTCCTCCCTCATCCCTGCTCCTCACCCCAAACAAAAATAAAACAAACCTATAGTGGCTGTGGAGGCTGCTGCAGGCACACACTGGTGTAAAATATAGAGAGAGTAAATATATTATTTCACTTGGCATGGTGCTGGCAAAGAACCCCCAGCTGGCACTATTCATGTAACATGATCCAAACTTTGCATGTACACACAGAATAAGAAGGATCAATTGGCAAACTCCGGTGCCGCCTGGCACAAGCATCTTCACGCTCTCTCTGGAACCAAAGAACTAAAGAATTCTGCACTTTCCAGAAGAAATCCGGTTTTGCTTTTCTAGAGTTTCGTTATTTTGCTCCTCCTCCTCGCCGCCACCTCCCCTGGCTCCTTCTTACTTCACTGTGTTATTTAGTCTCATTGCCCTTGTTACAGTTCACCATGCAGCTCTGGGAAGGGGAGGGGGCTAAGGTGGAGGTGGCAGCATTAGTATTGTTAGTGGAGTCCATGCCATTGGAGATGGCTACTGAATTGACCTCAGAGTTTATGGGTTTGGAAAGGTCGATGCCTTGGATGAGGCGGATCAGTTGTTTTACCTTCTCCAAGGAGCTGTGCATCTCCTTCTGTTTTGCAAGGATGGTATTCTTCATTTCCATGCATTTCTGCAGCAAATCAGAAAAGCAAGAGTAAGCGCAAGCTTTACTCTCATGGGAACAAAAGAAGGTAAGAGAAGGAATATGATTATCACATATCTAAATGAAAGCACCAGAAAAGACTGCAGCTACAATTTCACTCTCCCAGCCCGGAAGACACCAAGTCCAAGCGCTGTGTTTTAGGAGAATTCACGCTTGCTGAAGAATTAAATCGCCTGTACAAAGCTGCTATGACCCCTTTTATCCTGAGGTGCTCTGCAAACCAACAGACAGCTCCATCCTTTTGTGTTTCTTTTGAAGGAAAACTTCCAAGCGTATGTTCCTATTATTTTTATATTAGCATTGCATTGCTGAAATTTCTTTAGCTCAGATCTGCAAACGCAGGCAACGTACTGCAGCTGACTGCTGACTGTGTGCTGTGTGCCATTAACGGGATACAGCCTTTGCTTTCACATACATTTTAGCAGGAACATCACTTCCTCCTCTCAATAAATAGAGGGGGACTTCAAAAGAAAAACAAATCCTTCTTCACTTGAAAAATCTTATTTTGTGGCCACTTTTTTTCTCTTTAGAAGCTGCAGCACCCTAGCTAGCTCATCAGATTAGAGTGAGGGTAACGTAACTTAAAAAAAAAAAAATCTACAAACAATGTTTCAAAGGTTAAAAAATGCTGATGTCTATATTTGAAACTCTCACAATGGAGGAGGTGGCAGCTATTTCATGTCTGTGACATTCAGGTTCCTGCATGGAGATGTCAACCTTCTTACATTTTTAAAACTTTTTATCTACACTGATCTCCAGATTAGTGGTTACACACAAGCTGCTCATGGCATCATAGAAACAGCACAAGAAATGGTTCCAATGTGTCCTTTTTTGGACAGATGCAGTGAAAGCATAATCAATGAGCAGACCAGGGAAAATAAACAATTCTTCTTACCTAGTGCCAATCTCCCTTGGTAAAGGCTCGTGTCTGCCTGGGTGCGTTACTGGGACGCAGTCTAATGCTCTAACACTGCTCACGTTATGCCCAGCTACTACTAAACAGACGATGACAGTCTCCAGAACTGGCAACAAACATCTTCCACCACTTGTTTACTAGCAACCTTTGCATTTGTAATGTCAGCATTTAGAGGTCTTTAAGCACAGGGCACTTACTTTTCTTCAAAGATATAGAGACATCCAGACCAAAAAAGTGCTTTTGTGTTTGCAAATATGTATAAAAAAATATGTATTGAGCATTACTGAAGCTACCACATAAGAGATTTCAGCTTATTTAATTCTGTGGATATGCTAAGTGAGGGGCTTAAAACTGCACTGACAACTCATGAGCCCAATTTGCATACTAAGGTAAGGACAAAATATTAATACGTACATTTCAATTACTGATATAAATTAAGGTGAAATACACAGCTTCCAGTTAAAGTACGGCATGGTCCAATTAATAATGTAATGGAGAGGCACGCATGGCGTGCCCCAGTGCTGACTGCCAGCGCAAGATGCCAAGGGCCCGAGAGACAACTGGCCATGAGGGAATCATCACTGCTGTATTAGGAAGAGCTGGGGAACACATGAAGGCTGCGACTCCTCTGCACACAGGCACAGCGTTCACTGAGGTGTCCACTGGACACCTGCACTTTCTCTGCTGCCCACAGGCAGTAATCCTGGGGGTTGCTGACATTATAGGCCATCGTGTGCCTACAATATACAGTCTGTAGGCGTCATGCCTAAGTCACCCAGTGTAAGTATATGTTGCCTATTTTTCATTCCCATTCCCCAAGGTCCTAAAAAAAACCCACAGGCAACAACTTATTCAGTTCTCACTAAATCCAGTGTAAGGCAGGTCTGGCCATGGAATAGCTCTGCAGCCTTTTTTTTTTTTTTTTTTTTTTTTCCTATATTCTGGCACCAGAACAATTGCCAAGTTATTTGGAAGAGCAATACTCACCGTTATAGAATTGCTGAGCTGTTTGACCTTCTGCTCTAGTTGTTCTCTTTCCTGTTTTAAATCTGAACTCCATTTAAGTAGTTTCTGTTTTTCCTCTTCTTTTGCTGCAAAACAGAACACTAATCATCCTGAGGAATAGTATTTAAAATGTGTACAGAATGTGTACAGTGTTACACACTGTAGACAGAGGGTCTAGTCTGCTTTATGTAAGGGGCGTACTTGTGTTTAAAGTCAATTCAGCAATTCACATGCTGAATCACACCCCAAATTTCACCTGCACAAAGAAGCTTCACAAAAAGCTGAACAAATATGTAGATTGCCCTTTCCATATTACCAGTGACCATGGTTCTTCCCCTTTAATCTCCTCTTGTAAAGGAAATACTCTTCTACGCTACTCCCTCATAACACGTTCTACTATTACAAGTGTTGTTCACCATTTTCCTACCTGCTTTATATGCAATATATGAATGAACAATTGCTAAAGTTCCTGGCCATGGGATTGCTTCTTCCTTCTTTAGCATCTGAAAGAAAAGTGTGCAGACATTAAGGCACAACCTATGTCTACGAACAGAAAAATGAGCACGAGAAATACAGAGAATTTTCTTTTCTGGCTATCATTAGTCTCAGCCCTGTTAACATGAAGTTTTGCAGAGCTATTCGGAGATTAAAGAGAATTATTCAAAACTGTACTGTAGCTCCCTCAAAGGAGGCCTCTCTCTCACAAAAGCCATCATTTTCTTAAATTGCCTCACTAGCTACAAAAACAAAAAAAACACAAACCACATGCTACTAATGAAAATTAAAAATGTAGAAGTTAATATATCTGAAGCCAAACTTGCCAGAAGAAACAAACATGATTTCACAGTTCACACAGATTACTGGTTTTATTTGTTCTGGGAGAAAATGTCTCATGGCACAGAGCATTCCCACACCATACATTCAAATATAACACTTCCCGGCTAATAAAACACGATACTGTCCCATCTCCCCCTTTTTTAGGATCGTCCTTAAATACACTTGCCAAACGCTCCTTATAAGGGTAAGCACCATTTATGTGCTTACAATCAGAAGCATACTCCTTCCTAAGGAACTTTATTTAGAGAGGAAAAACATATACTGTGTCTTTGTGAGATGCAAATCAGAAAGGTGACTCAGAAGACTCAGGACTCATTCACTATACAGGGAAATAACTCCAAGGTTTTTTTTCCTGTATTTTGTGGCAACTAATCAGAGGAATATAAAGAGGAGGGAGCAGGTGTGAGTAAGCGAGAGCAGTAATGGCGAAGTTATAACATTCCCTTCTCGTTCGTAGCTACTGACCAAGTTGCTTTCATTTTGCATTTTCATTCTTCCGAGCAGTATATCATATATCAGGCTGTTTTCTTACATTACCATCTGGTTAACAGAAGGTTGCATGGGCTACCAAGCAATATGCTAAATTAGACGGAACGCTAACAGCTTCAGATCGCTATTAACAGCAATTCTTTGCAACTTCTGGAGATCCATGTACAGGCTAGGAAAACAGAAGCTTACTTCTTTGTTTTGTAATCTCATTGCAATTACAGAAGACATATTAAAATACAATCTATTGCTTTCAATTGCGAACTTTCAGAGAGGAATTTGAAAGGAAGAGGACTCTAGCTATTTGTCTGTCCTCATTATTTTGATGATGGATTATACTATTAAAAGGGATAATTGAAGAAAATTTCTATGATGTTTGATTTACACCAGTGAATAGAGATGGTATTTCCTCAATATATTAAGGTGGGCTTGTGCAAATATCCTATTTACTTATTCTCCATTAAAAATGTTGAAGAAACAGTGTGCTTAAAACATACAAGAAAAAATCTATGATCATAGAGAACCTTTCCCCAAAGTGTGTATTTTGCCCCAGAAAAGCAGAGTGAAAATACAAGGCTAATAAATAAGATACCTAAAGTCTGGGAGCAGAAAAGCAAAACTTAGAGGTTTTTGTATTTACGGGCACTCCAACAGAAGTAATTTCATCAAAATCACACAAGCCTTACTACATATCAAATAGATTGTTCTGTGTCAGGCTGTCTTGATCTAAGCAAGTCAAGTGATCTGGTTATTTTCTTTAACTTGGAATAATCTTTGAAGTGCATTCTATACAGCTCTATCTGTCAAGCAATACCTGGTCTTGACACTTGGGACAGATCCACATGCCCTTGGGAATGGTTTTCAGAGGCGGGTCCAGACAGTCCAGGTGATAAACACGTGAACACGTGTCACACATCAGCAACTGCCCGCTTTTTCTGCAAACACTGCAAAAATCCTCATGGATATCGCCCTGTAAAGTTGAGGGGAAGGGATGAGGGTGAGAGAAAGAGAAAAAACAAAAAATGAACTTTGATCTTTGACCTCTATATCACAGCTAAATGCAAACTTTATAGCACACACTCCTTGCTAGGGGGATCCCAAATAGTTACACCCATTTGAGGAGGGGAAGCACTCAGGAGGTTGGAAACACTACTCCCTCTGCCTTCCCCAGGTAAAATGTCACAGCAAACCCTCAGTACCATAGCTTCTATTAACAACTGCTGCCCCGTGTCCTGTTGTATTTAGGATCTCCTCTTTCCTCTGCTTTTCTATCTAAACTGATAATCTACTCACTATCTTGATCCTACTCAGTTTCGGATGCAAGTTTGGGGAGCACAGATGAGACTGCCTCTTGCCACTAATAGCATGTATGCAAGAAACGCCAAGAGCAGGACACTGAACTTAAAAGAACATGGTCAAAGATTTAGGTCACCTTTAACAATGAAACTGGAAGAAAAAGGTGTTCTGATTGTAAATGAAAAGAACTAGTTATTTCCTGAGACAATTCTTTTTACTTCACTTAGGTTACCTCATGCAGCACCGCAAGAGTAGTGACAAAGTTTTGTCACTCTCTGGAGAAGCAGGTTCACCACTAACATAAGCTGAGAGCCAAAATGAAGGGATACCATCAGTTATTTCTAGCAAAGGATTTTTTTTAGAAAGAATTTAAAACATAACTGACAAACTTAAAAACCTCATGTTCAGTTACTATTGCATTATCATCAGAGGTAATTCTTTTCTATAGCCATTAACTCCCCAGAATCAGAGGCCTGTTTTTTGTCACTTTTTTCACTGTCTCTTCCTCCTGGTACTCCCATCTCATCCTTTGGAGTTTTCATCTCTTTGTTTGTCTTTTTTTTTTGTGTGTGTGTGTACATATTAATAAAAAGGCATTACAGAAAAAATGGTTTGAGATCCACAGAGTTGGAAAAGGGGCATTCAAATGCCCTCCTCTCTCCACTTGTGAGCTGTTCTGGCAGCCTGACGTCTCCTTGGCCCACCTGGAAGCCTCTCAAACACAAAGCTCTAGGTGACTTTAGCCAAAGTTTCACACGCACAAGGTCTGCAAGATGACAATCTTCAGATGTGTACGAGGAGACAAACTGCGTACCTGCTCCCTCTGCATGAAATATCAATGCATGCAATGTTTCACTTTGACCTGTGCAGTCTTTTTTACACTGTGTGAATAAGCTCCATCACCTTAAAATGATGTTGGACTTGGCCAAGCACTTGCACATAAAGTTGCCAGGCAAGAAAAATGGCACTAATCTGAGCTGTGGATAAAATATTAAACATATTACAAGAACGACACACAAGCAATCTGCTAAGGTTTCTACTCTCCGGGTGCACTGCTGATGAGGTTTTTCTTTGAAGGGAATGCTATTCTTCTCTTAATTCCCAAGGTTAGTGCTGCTGTCCTGTTTCGTGAAGGATCAATCTTTGGTGAACTTCCAGTGCCACAGTTTGGTTCCGTAATTCCCACGGATCATCGAGAGCTGGGTTTTAGTATTATTTCACCCTTTAATGCCAAAGAGTTTTTTGGTGTTAATTGAAGAATTAAATGAGTGACATTTCACGCCTCTTGTGAAGTGATCTGTGTTAACCAGGCTGCTAAAATCTCCGTTGCTCTATCATGCGTTTTGCAAGTAAAAGGAAGGAAAAGAAGGCAGGCAAAAATGACATATAAGCTAAAACAAAATCCTCTGGAACCTAAGAAAAAAAGGTTTGAGGAAAATTCTCACATTTTAAAAGAAAATGTTCATTCTAGAGAATTACATGTGTTGTTGAGATGCTTTTGATTGACTGCCACACACACATGAAGGCATTTGTTACTGAGCTGGGTGCTTTTAGTGTGCTGAAACCCCAAATCTGCAAAATCTAATATCGTGCAGAAATAGATCTAAACAAGAGACACACGCAGCTGCTTCTTGAGGAGGTGACACTTAGAAGTTTAGACTTAGACACTTCTAAATTCAACAAAATGTCAAAAAAAACCCAAATCACGTGGCTGTTAGTGTGCAGCACTGGGGAACTGGTTGGAATGACAATACAGAAACTCCATAATTCATGTTTGATTTAAAAAACAATGGAAAATGCAAGGCATTTCCTGAGAATTTGTAACTGGGATTACCAAAAATCCTAGCCATTGCCTGATTTCCAATAAACACCTTGGGGTTTACTTGCAGTCCATAAATATTTGTAAAATGGGGACTTGATTCAGTGCTGTGACCTGCACCCACTAAGCAGCTTTCAGGACGTGCTCTGGGAAGCCTAGAGGCAGCCAACTTGCATTAGAGCTGTGTTCACCGAGGCTGCTCTGACATATGCTACAGGGTGAGAAGACGGAAGAATCATTTCAGAACAGAGAAGCATAAAAGGTGATTTAAGGTCACCTTTTGTTCTGCACCGAGAGACGAGAAAAGCAACCAAACGCCTTTCGGGTAGACCACAGTCTTCTTTAGTTCAGCACACTGTCTAGAGCAACAGGGCTCGCTTTAGACAACAGAACTGGACAATTTGGTATCAGATCAGATATGGAAGTAGCTTGTGTGTTTGAATATTAATACCTGCATTTATAATTACATCACAATGGAAAAAAAAAAATGCAAAAACTAAATAGTCCGTGCTAAAAATTGTGTGTGACCATGTAAATAAAGATGATCATAAAATATACGCGTGATGTAAATGAACTAAGGTATCACAGAAAATAACAAGTTTAATATTTCTTAACTTGAACAAAATCAACCTGCTTGATTTTGCAATCTGAATGTTCTCTAAAGCTCTTCTCAAGAGGAACTCTGTTTTGATATCAAAGTTTAGTTTTAAAGGGCATTTTGTGACCATCATTCAGATGAAGATTTTTAAATAGAGTGTTACGCTATTCTTGCTGCTGAGTGATTGAGTGCCAAAGGTGACCGCTGTTCTCCAGGTGAATGTGCTGCTAACTGTGAGGGAGGATCATCTATCACCAAGTAATTCACTGCCAATTGCCAGACACACACAGAAAACTTTGCTCAACCCCTGCCTAATACATCCCTTCCTTCCTTCTCCCTGCCTCTGGTCCTAACTTTTACTCCTGCATCCTCATCTCTTCTCCCGTCTCATGTTTCTGCTTCATCCTTCCTTCAGAATTCACCTCTGCCATTCAGAGAACGGCTATGTGGGAGAAAAGCAAGAAAGCCGCTCAGAGCTGCACTGCCTGGCGCTGAGAGCTTGGACAGTTCGTAGCTTTCACTAGGTTGCCTAAAAACAAAGACCATTTAAGTGCTAAATTTCCATTCTAAAACCTATAAAAATTAGACCCTTTCAGCAAAATGAACATAAAAATATTCTGAAGATGGGCAAAACTACCATTTCCTTCTGTAGCAGCCTAAGGAAGAGCTAAACTGCTTTTAGTGAGACTTTCAAAATAACCTTTTACATAGGCACGTGTCATGTTTTCAGCTTGTATTTCCCAAAAGCTGGAGCCCATAACCACAAGCAACATTTTCCATCCTATCTAGAATAAACAGATCTTTCTCTATTAGCACCATCAGCTAATTGTGTAGACCCAGTTTAAAATGACATAAACCGGCCTCTCTGCCAAAAGACACGATCCTGCCTTCTACTCTGCACCCAGGCAGGGATTTCTGTTCCCTGCATAAGGCTGGCACAAGGCCGTGTGTGGCTGTAAAATAAAGCAGACCACATCATGACCCGGGCTAGGACTAGCAATATTCCGGCTGTGTCAGTTCCTTACGCAGAACACCGTGGGGCCTCAGAAACGCTGGTGCTGGCACAGCACAAGAGGCATTAAAGGGATGAGAAACAACTGCTGGGGGAAGCAGGAACAGCTCCCTTCCGTGGCATTACTGCCTTTGCTACTTCAACAAATCCATAAACTGTGGCACGAGTACTCCAGCGTTTAACGTATTGTGCATCTAATTAAGCTGCGGGCTCCTGAGATGAAACAGACCTACATTTCCTCCCTCCTCACCTCTGGCACCACTCCCACTGCTGGTTTTTAAATAAAGGGCATTATGCAGCACTTTTCCAACCAAGGATCCTGAAGTTCTCAACGCTCAGATGGGCAAGGGAAGCACCATGCCAGATGTATAAAACCGAATCACAAGGAAGGGACGTGACTGCAAAGCTTATCCAGCAATTTTATTGGAACATATAGGTAGACGACTACCACCCTACCCTGCTCACCACTGGCAATGGGAAACCATTCCTCTCCCACTGACTAACTTGCTAAGGATTACAACAGGTAATGGCAGAAGAACTGACCTCATATTTACTTCCCTTCCTCTATTTTGCTGTCTCTGAGGGCTCAATTTTATTAACAAAAAAAATCTGAGATATTGTTTTGATAAGCACTTTGAAAGAGTTTTTCTGCTTTTATATGCATTTTATTTTATATGAAATTCAAAATCAAATATTGCTGAAAAGTCTAGCAACAAACTTAGCTCAACTGATGGAGAATACGGAACTTTGGGATTCAATTTTTCAAAAAATTAAACCCACAAAAATGTTAATGCTTAACACTGCTGTTGCTTAGTATAAACTAAACAACTTGTTTGGGAACATTTTAAAGGAGATGTACGTACTATTCTGAAGAGGAAAAAGTGCTTGTACTACATTATAATACACTCAGGTAAGAGAATATTAACTGTTTACTGTGTAATCTTCCACCGTCTTCTCAAAATTCTATCATTTTAATTAATTAATATTAAATAATCCCAAACCTCTTTCCATACTAAGCAAATTCATCAAGCTGAGGACATTCAGAACTAAATTTGAACCCTATAAAAGCTTTTCACTCTTGATTCAGCCTCCTGTAGACAGGCACTGCAGAAAATGGGGCAATATCATATTAACCTGTTTTGAGAGCTCTTACAGAGTGGGAAAAAGACCCAACAGCACACACACAAAAGTCAGGTGATGGAAAAAAAACTACCATATTACCCCATCCTTTTTGGGGGGGTCAATGCAAAAAAAACATCTTTTCCAGTGTGTTTTCTAATCATTTTGTACTGTTTACTTTTAAATGTCCCCAGAGATCGTGCTGGCCCATCCTCCATGTCAGAGGTTGTTTCACAGTCTCGTTTGTTTGACTGTCAGGAAGGGCTTTTTATAGTCAAATGCTGCTCTGCTCTCAAAAGTGAGTATACAAAAGAACACCTTTTAATTTCACATTCCTATTCCCTGTGTAACAAAATTGCATCTATTTATCTCCGTGACTCAGATGCAATTGTACTACTTCTATTCCTGTTACTTACGCAGAGAAAAAACAGTTGAGAGGCAACAAACTGGCTTCTGCTCCCTCTGGTGAGTGGTCAGTAGAGTTGGTCACTCAGTCTGAGCACTTACAGTGGGGCAATTGCACGGTCGAAAGCTGCACAACTTACAGCTGTTTTGGTTAGATGTGGTAACACGTGGAAAAGAGAGAGACCACTCTGGCACCGATTGCAGGAGTCTGCAACACTGGTATGTAGAAATAAGCAAGTACCTCTTTATTTCTAAACTGAGCCCACTAAGTAGTAGTCACTAAAGGGCAACTGCATTACTGGAAGTGTATAATACATTGCCGACAGCTCCTGTGAACTTTTGTGCAATAAATTATTCTTGCCGTACTGAATAGTCAAGTACACTTTCATTCAAACCATACGGTACAGTCCCTTTGCTGCAGGGTTACTTCAGCCCTACACAGCAACTCAGCTTTTTTTTTCTCATTATTGGTTTCCTGATGTTTACATCTGACCTTAACATTTTTTCATCATGTTTTTGCAAGAAATGAAAACAAATGAAATAACGGTGACTTAAGGAAGGCTGTACTTTGAGTGGCAAATCTTATCTTTAAGCTAATTTAAAATACGGACATTTGCTTCTTTATAAATAACTACAAAATGACTAGATTTCATTCAAGGCATGTTGTGTGTGGCCTGAGCACAGGAAGGGAGTGTTTAGTTGCCCCGATGCATCTGAATTTCTGTAACAGTGCTCTGAACGCTGCTCCTGGCAGCCCTAGGTGCTCAGAGGGGTTTCCCTCCTTTCTCCCGTTACAGGAACACCACCACTTTTGTTCCTGCCGCCTGCAGTAATACTTGTCATTCTCCCCTCCCTGTTTTCATGGGTGACCAATCCAGTTAGGTCAGACAACATCTGAGGCACCGCACAGAGGAAATGAGCTCTTCTGGCATGCCTGGTGCTCCCCAGTGCTTCGGCCCACCGATGGACTTCTAAGAAAGCCCATTCCCCGAGAATTACTTACGTCTGTGGAGCTGGGACTAGGCAGGGACACAGGCTGAACAGCTGCGGGAAAAGTAAATGTGGTCTCTGTCTTTTCATTTTCAGGGGAGTCAGGATAACTGGACAGAGGGGATGTGGGGGTCAAAGCCCCAAATCCCAGCACCGTGTTGTATTTAGGTGGACGACCTACACATTAACAAAAGGGAACAAAAGAAAAAAAAAAAAAAAAAGAAAAAAAAAAGGAAAAATGATCTTACATACCTTTGGCCAGTGGTCCTCATTGGCTAGCATGAAAAAGGAAATGACGTAGCACAGAGAGGAAGTTAATATAAAGTTACAAGTGGAAGGACAGAAGCAAAGATTTAAACATTTTTTAGAAATCTTTAAGTAGATTTTTGCAAGGAAAGAATATTTAAAAGAGGTGTTTCAGAAAGAAAAGAAAATAAGCTCTACAGAAGGTCAGAGAATCACTCCCAAGAAAGCAGTTTCCATTCCTAAAAACGAGACTATTCAGTTTTTGGAAAACACATTGGCATCAAAACTAAAAAGAAGCCCCAATCACTACTATTAATTCCTTCTTTCTACTGTTACCCCCTGCCTTCCCCATGTATCAAACGCCAGCTTAAGTCTACACAAAGGTTAAGGCCTTTATTAGAAGCCAGCACTCACCATTCCAACCTCTTCCTCCTTTCCCCTTTTTCTAAACCCATTCACCTACAGCTCAGCACTTTCTACCATACTAGCACATCTTTCAAGTGAGGCTTATAGCGACCAGTCTAAGCACAGGTCCTTTTGTGTGACTCACAACCCCAGCGCTACCATCCTTAACGCTACAAGCTTTCAGTGTAACCCTTCCCCTTTCTGATATTCTTTCTTAGATTCTGTTAAGTGTGTTTAATTTTGCACAGTTCCTATAGGCTCTTGCAGACTAGCAGAAGTTCAAAATGTGTTTGTAATAATCTTCATAAAATTATGTATGCAAAGTGAGACAGCCAAAAAACCCAACACATAACCACCATTCTTGCCTCCCATCTCCAGGGAAGTCCATGGATCTGTGAACACTGTAGGCACTGGAATCTAGGAATAATTTCTCAGACTTCCATTTTGCAGATTGACAGTCTATACCTATTAACATGCTAAACCTTGCATTTAAGGTCTGGATATGTTCCAGAACTAAGCATGTCCTTGGAAATAGATTTCTGATAGTGATGCCCATGGCTGAAATTTCTGATATGCTCAGCAGCATCCAGAATTAAACTAAGGCTCTCAAGGGCACCTACTTGCACAAAGTCTTTGCCTAATATATTGCTGTACTAACTCAAATCACTGAACTAATGCATCCAAATCTTTTGTCAGTTGAAAATGTGTGCTACTAATTTGGTGCTGAGGTAAGGTGCAGGCTCACAACAGAGTGAGAAGACAGTACAGTAGCAGTCAGTGTGCAAAAATAGTCCAAGAAAGTATCAAATATAAACACATGCCATCCTTTGCACTGATACAGTAATTGTTTACCCTGAGTTATAAAACAGAATTAAGAAATCATTACTAGAAGAAAGAACATTTACTTATCTGTAGAGCAGATATAAAATTCTCTGTATATAATACCTGTATCATATCATTTAAAAAAAAATAAATTTAAGGTTATTAGAGGATGTCACTAGAGACTGATGTCCTTTATTCAAAACAGCATGGTTGCCAAAGTGCCAGTTTTGCCACATTGCCTGCTGGACTGCACAGGTCAAATGCATTATGACCTTGCAGCCAAAAAAAGTGATAATGGTTGTTGGTCAGTGCTAGGTAGGACTGCAGTTTTCCTCATGAAGGGCCTTGTTTTATATGAACTGCACTAACATCAGCAATTCAAATAGACCATATCAACAGAGACAAAGAATAAAGATTTCAGTTATATTTTCAGTCACTGACAATCTTGGTTTGATCTAAATGAACAGCTTAGATGGGAAAAGCTACATATTGCACTGTCAGTCCCTGAATCTATTCAGCTACAAAGACACACACTTATGCTGACATGGAAATTCAACATAGCACATGACATATACAGTTTTCCTGATTTTAATCTTAGCATATACAGTTTGCATAATATTCTTTTTGGAGATTTTGCTTTTAAATATGCTCTATTACCTTTTTTGTTTTTTTTGACAAAAGCCTCAGGATTAGAAAGGATATTAGGAGCCTTTAAGAACTGTGGAAAATCTCAAAAGTTAGCAAAAGGTTGTTACATACGTGTGCTTGAGCTTAGCTTTGATTTTCAATACCACACACAGAGGACAGTATCAAGGTCTCTGCTATGCTGCTCTGATGTGTTTTACTATTACAAGCTAAGTCCTAAAATTCCATGTGTTCTGCAGAAGGATTTCCACTGAATAACATGCATATCTACAAAAAAAAATCATCTCTCATTTTAGAACAAGTGGCACTCTGGTTGTAGAAAAGTGCTCAGTATGAGTAAGAAAGATTTTCTTATTCAAAATCAATTCTTTTGAAGGACCTATTGCTATTCCCCGTGAGGAACAGCCTTTTCCCACACTAAGTTTCCTCTCCTATTCACTTTTCCCAGAGCTGCCGCCTCCTTCTCAACAGCAACAAAACAATTTAGTTATTAACAGCAGCATCCTGACAGCAGCTTTATTCTACCAAACAATGCTCAAACATCTCAGCTTTCTCGTTGCTCGATCATCTACGGTCTGTTTTTTCTTTTTGGAAAATGAAACTGAAATGAAACCTGCTGTGCTAATCCCCAGAAACTGCAACCTTTGTCTACCACGGAAATTTACTGCACAAATGTACTACTGTAAAGTCCTTCATTTTTTTTTCGCTCTTTGAATCATCAAGGGGACTGCAAATGCAAGCTGGAGAGAGAGGCATACAGCAGACATGTCTAAGAATACCTCACCTCTTTTACGTGTCCCGGGATGCATTGTGCTGTTCAGGTACGTGACTGCACTCTTCTTGCGCTGGAGGGGGAAAAAATAACACTTTCAGCTGGCTAGCATTTTTGGCCACAGCTATATGGAATTGCTGAGAAACAGCAGGATAGTACTAAGTAAGATTCCTGGCTGTTCTGTTTTCTGGAACATAGCTTCAGAAAGGTTAGCTTTTTATACTATTTCTGACATCTGGACTGCTTCAGGCCAGTACGCAAGCTGACCTCCTGATAGCATGAGTAATGCAAGCTGCCTTTCAGCGTCAGCTTTAGATAGGGAAAAGGCAGAAAAATGAGTTAAGTTTTGAAAGGGAACAACCCCATGCACTTACTGTTAAAATCTCTTGAGGGTAACATGGCTGCAATGGTTACAAATGATAGCTTGCCTGTCTAGCTAGACCTGAGATAGCTTAGGAGGTGACAGCATGGCAGAAGCACACCCGAGCACAGAATGAAGGCACAGACTTCCCCCAGCAAGAGGTCAGTACCTCGGGCTCAAAAACAGCTCCACTGTACACTGGATTTGCTGTCGTTCTTCTTTTCCTTTCTTGTCGCTTACTTTGGATTTCTTGTAAAACAAAACGTTTGAGTTAGAAAACGAAGGGTTCAGACATCATATAAAACACATATAGAGTTTGCAGGTGAAGGTGGTTACGACAATTTCTGCAGGAGACCAATACTACTGATTACAGGCAAATTTGCTGACAATAGATATAAGCGCGGTGCTCAACTAATTCTCTCCAAGTAAGAGTATCTGAAGCCTAAAGTATTTTAAACTGATGGTCAGTGTCACTGGGAACCTAAATCCATCAGTCTCTGGTAATCTTGTTGACCTTAAAAATAAACACAGTACAGAAATATGTAAGTCCTTGAACTGTCAGGCTGTATTTCACTGTATAAGAGTTTAAGTTATGAAACCAATTATAATCTAGCAACTCCCTTTACAGACTACACTCTGAATTCATGAAATGAATAAGAAAACCAGATGAGGGTTAAAGCAAAATTATCTGTGATTCAACTCCTCAGCTAGAGGGGCTAACAGAGCAGTGGGATTGTCACAAATTTCCTTTCCAATCACCAGAACGTATACTGCCTTCCCAACCACCAACAGCTGCGTACTGTTTACTTTCAATATTAAAAACAGGGGAAAAAAAAGACGCACAACAGAGACTGCATTAGATCCAAAGTAGGCACATCCCAAATGCATTTCTGTCCAAGACAAATACCATACTTAATATAAAACATTTCGCACGTGCACTTCCAGTTCAGAATGGCCATGGAATGGTGAGTTTGAGAACCAGCTTTAGATATTTTCCTTACCTTCCAGGTGGTCATGAGTAACTAGTCCTAGAGACACCATGAAGGCAAGTTTCTGTTAAAGACAAGAAAGAGAAAAATATACTTATCATGCCAATTCCAATCATTAGGGAGAACTACTTCTCTTAGACCATTTAAAGTCATTTGGTAGGTATTTGGAAATACTTTCCTCCTATAAATCACTTTTCATCCATTGCTTTACAGAGGACAGACATTAGTCCCACTTTATAGATGGGAAGACTTAAGGCTCACAAACAGGGAAAAGCCTATTGCTCATGATCACAGAGCTGGCAGAGTTGGAAACAGGGAAGCAGTTTCTTTACATCTGATCCAGCACTGAACTGACTGTGTGATTGGCTCTTAGTTAATACCAGCACAGTTCAGGTGCCAGCAAAATACTGCTGGTTGCAGAAGAAAATCTCCATAAATGGCAAACTACTAAGACAACTCTGGTTTAGATCTGCAGCTTTGTAAAGTTTATGACTTCCTCAGAGGACTCCAATCTTAACGAAGGAAGCGTGCAAATCAAAATAAAGACAGAAGTCTAGCATGAAAAGTAACTACAGAATTGTAAAAGCACAAAGAAATCAGTATTGTAATGAAGCCTTCTGTCTGAAAGACCTCTCAAAAGGAAGTTCTGGTCTTCTAACTTGCCAAAGACTCCAAAGTCCCATGTATTCCGGGACTGAAAAAGGTAATGCATTTTATCTATTTAAATTTCCTTTTCTATGGCCTTATGGGCTACCGTTGTCCAGTAGAAATGCATGAAATGTTACAAGTCAAGGAGTTCTGAGTGAACAACTGCTTTCTGAAGAACAGAGCGTATCCTTTTCTTCTTAAAAGAGAGCTCTGGATGTGTTCTGATACCTGCGGATTTTCTTCTCGTTTTGGCTTCGGTGCAGCAGGTGGAGTAACAGTACGACTTTCTGTTTGCTTCTCTTCTGCTTCCACATGTGGTTTAATAGTCTGAAAAGAAACAGTGTTTCTCTCATTCAGTGATAAGAATTATTTTTTAGTTAAACCAGAAAAGTGCAACAAATCCTTTAGCAGATGGATTTAAAAAAAACAGTTCAAAGCTGGCAGTATACTAACAAAGACTTAATCTAGGAATCTGAAGCAAAATGAAACCCAGAAAAAATATTTTTCTTGAAGAATGAATGAAACGTGCCCCAAACCAAGCAAGCAGCTTCATGACTGTTCCGTTAACTCAAGCAGCCACAAAAGCAGAAAGTCACCTTAGAATTAACTCTGTTACAGATAGGAAAACCAACAAATACTTCTGTATCCCTCAGTCTTTCATGAAAAGTTATGCTTGATTCAAAAACTGCCTCTATGACTCCTATGATCTCATAGGCTTCTGAAGTTTATTTCTTTTCTGAAGGCAGAAGCTCCTGCAATAACATACCAAACCCTCCATGAAAATCCTTAAGCCTGGGCTATATCTGTCCATACCCCAAACTGACTGAGAAGGTAATCTCTACAGTGACATCAAGTTTTCTCCATTTAACATCCTTTATCATATAGGGAAAATATAAAGCGGGAAAAAAAAAAAAAAAAAGTTAAACCACCATCATCTACCCCTGTCCTTTCCAAACATTTCCTTGGATTGCCAGTCATGATTCAAGGAGCAAACATATATTGTTGCGCTATCAAAAGAAATAGGCACCAAAAGTACAGTACTGCCGAAGTACAACATCAAGGCACAGGAAAAAAAGGCATGTGTTGCTGCATAGCTCATAAAACAGCCTTAAGGAACACACAAACCTACTTGGGTGAACTCGTAAGCAGAACTGAGCACAGGTATATCTTTCATGCACACAATTTTCACCTTCTCCTTAGGTAAAGGCAACTTCAAGGCACATTAATGCATATGAAATGGTTAAAAGTGGAACAAAAGACTGCTTCTCTTAAACTTGGCAAGGAATCTGCACTTGCAACCCAGTTAGATCACACTGACTAAACTTATGTATTATTTTATAAGTCCTTTCTGTACAGAGAATTTATAACTAAACTTCTAGAAACTCTGTTTCAGAGAGTCTATTTTCCGCTCATTCAATCCAAGTCAGATACAGAAAATTATCAGTCTCTGGAAGCTGAGTGAGACTATTTTGTGTCCAGCCAAAAGACTACAGGAACAAAGCAGAGATGCCTACATTTGCTGCATTACAGATCCTTGTGATTTTGCAGTTTTAAGCTTTCTTGCTATCCAAGATACTACCACAGCTCAAGAATGCAGCTTGCCTATGAACTACTGATATTGAGACAGCAGGGGGAGCATAAAAACACTGAGGTTTCAGAAAAAAATTCCAACAGGCTATCATAAAGCACTCCATACTTTCTGCCCCAAGAGTTGCAAGTCATTCCATAACTTCCACTACTGTTGGAACATGAATATTCAAGTGCCCACTGAAAACTTCTCCACAAGTTGTTATCCTCTCCAAATTGACACCATAAAGTGATACACCTAAACCATTGCATTACTAAGCACTTTCTCATCTGTACCTGTTTTTCAACGTTTGGTTTGCTGATCTGTACAGTCTGAGGTCCAGCAAGCCTGGTACCTGGGGCTGCTATCACAATGCTGGTGAGCTGTGCCATCGGGAAGGTTTTGGCTATGGTTGCTGTCTGCCCGTTAACGACACGAACTGGATGTATGGAGTTCTGCGAGTTGGGTAAAGACGTGGGTGTGAACTTTGTTGTCAACATCACAGGCCTCTGAATAAGCTGAGGGGCTGCAAGCATTGGAGGAGGTGCTGGGGCAATAGGAATGTTATTTTGGGCGACTGGTTTAGGTCGAACCTACAGAAAACAAAAAAGATGCATGTAACAATATTTTAGTTGAACTTCATTACTGGTTTTATATGCTTCAGTTTAGCCTGTCTAATCTGCGCAACGTTGTCTCATTTCCTATAGAGTGTAACTTTTTAGCATAGTGTCATAAGTATGCTATGACAAGGAAAAGCCATATTTTCAAGCCTAATTGCATAAAAACCATCCATAACATTTGCACATACATTCACGCTCCATGAAATTGGCATTTGGATGCAGACACTTATTTTGCATGTTCACTGCCAACTGCCTTATACGTGTCTAAATCAACACACTGGTTTTGAAAGCCCAGTATTCATGTAGTATTTACAGGCACTGCTTAGGCTCTGATGTTAGAAGTGTGTTTGAAGGCTTAATGCTGAACCTTCAAGAAATCAAATACATAAACAGTTGATTGCACTCTAAATTAAAGCCTTAAAATTTTCAGCAAGTGCCCAGTGCTTTTGCCAACTCTACACATTACCTGTGCATCCAATCTTGCCAAACAAAAAAATTTCAATATTATACATTAATCTCTAATAGAAAGTGCCAAAGACTATAGGTAAACACAGCTATTCTCTTTTCTTTCTTGGCCAAGTAGGATCTTCCAATCCGCTACCACCAATACTTGCTTACTTTCAGCCCTTTGTTAATTTTGCATTTATTACTTCGTTACAGAGTACAGAACACATTATTGTGAGAATAAAGCTTATTAAATTATTTAACTTCTATTGTCCTGCCGGCCTTTAATACTCAATATTGCATTTTATCTTTGAAAATTGGGTCATATTCTAACTGATCTCACCATCCTCAAATCTTATTAAGATACCAGCCTATATTTTTCCTTTCTTTTTCTTTCACTTGCAGAACATTTTAGACTCTTATTTATAGTGCCACATATTTCCTGTAAATTAAATAGTTCCTCTAAGGATTCTTTTTTTTAAAAGCAGCAACCAGTATGCTTCCCAAACCAGGAAAAATTTGCAGAATACACTTTTATTGCTCTGCTTCAAGCACAGGTCACTGTCACAATAAAGAAATATTCTGAACAATTTAGAGACTTCTTGTTTTTCCTTTTTGTTCTTTGTATAACTCACCTGTGGAAGAAAATTTGGACGAGGAGTGAGTCTGGGAGGAGGGATGAACTGCGGCACTTTTATGGGCTGAGGCGTAGCCTGAACCTGCTATTAGAACATGGAAGAGAGTTCAGTAAGAGGAAAACAGCTTTGAAGCTGTTCACCCAAATTAACATGTTAAGTTTATTTCCAGACCTGCTGTTCCTCAGCTCAGGTTGGTTTCTATTCTGTAAATAACTTTTCACAGTAACAGGTTCTTCATTAGAAATGCATTAAGGCCAGACTTAGCCTTACTTCCTAGTTCCTGCAGACCTTGGATCATAATTTGAGGGTATCTTCCCCTCTGGTTGAACTGTTCTAATTATTCGGCTCTGAAATCTCAAACCATTTCCCCTGAAGATAATGAAAACTCCCATTTGTTTTAAAAGTTAAAAAATGCTTATGTAAATACACAACTTAGGATTTAATTTTCAAAAGTAGGCCATTCATTTTAAATAATTAAGGTGTACTATTCAGAAGCCTGGAGTACTTCCCTGACTACCTCAAATCCATGGGAATTGCCATAGCACTAACCTCTGAATAGCAGGATCACCTCCCCAAACCTGTGCAAGTTATTTTGCAAAGGGCTAAGCAGAAATAATGAAAGCCAAATAAGACCGGGGCAAGGAATGACAAGAAAAAGAGAACGCTAGAAAAAAAAAAAAATCGCCCAAATAGTCTTCTCCACACTTATTACAAAAGCAAGCCTTGTTAAGGAAGCAAAACTACTTCCATTAGCATTATTAGAAAGTATTTTTTTAATAAAGATAAACCGGATTTTCTTTTAGTGAATGTCTAGACCTTCACTAAAGAAGCAAAACTTCCCAGTTATAATTTCATACAATGCCTAATTTCCAGTCCAAGAAGTATATAACCCAATTCCAAAATATTACTTAGATTTCCAAGCGGCTGATTAACTTAGTCATCAGGCTAACTTCTGGAAAAGACTGTGACGCACTCAAAGCACTTTGCCAAATGCTTAAGCAAATAGGATTTGTGTATGAAAAAGTGATGAGAGAAGATCGGTAAAGAGCAAAGTGGCGTGGTCTAACACTACAGAGACTTCATCATGCAAAGGCAATAAGAGTAAGATGAAATCCCACAAATTAAGAAATTCTTTGACACCTCCTTTACCAAATTTGAAAGCTGAAAATTTCCAGAACGGAAAGATGCATAATAGGTAGGAGCAAGACAATTGCTATTTGCCCATGACTAACAGTTACATACAGAAGAAAATTTTACACAGAGGTGATGACAGCACTGATTTAATTCAGGAAAGAAAGCAGTAATAGCAACTTACATAGACAGCAAATGCATTTCTCTTAAGCTTTCACTTTAACAATGTCAATTAATCAAGTCTCACAACACATCCCCAGTTTTCTCCCTTCCAGGGCAAAAAACATGATTGTTCCTTTGAATCTTTTTGTCTGATAGTCCTCTTGTTAACTAGAAACGCACATTTCCTCAGGGCAAACACATGAAACGCTTACCAAAGTTACTGTGTTTTTTGCCACTATTTGGACCGCCTCAGCTCCCGGACCAGAGACCTTATTTGTTGTCTGCAGGTTGACGGGAGCGCTCTGCGCATCTGTGCTGAGGACCGCTTTCTGACTGTTGTTGATGGCGGTAACCATGGCAATGGTGGGTCTCTGACCCACCACGGAGGCAGGCACAGTCGCCGTCGCTGCTTTCAAGACGAGAGGTAGTGTCTTCGTGGTGATCATAGAAGCTGTGGTTACAGTCTTCTAAGGGAAACAGAAAACACACTTTAAGAGACAGATGCTTCGCATCAGACAAGATGTGGGTTGGTTATTCAGGAACAAGACAGAACGAGCCTGAAAAGACAACACTGGGTCTATCTACCTACTCCTTAGAGACATGAAAGGCATCTCATGCCTTTGCAAACTGAATAGCTAGAAAAAAAATTCATTTGGGGCAACCATTAGGTGTATTTTAACCCAATCTGCAGTATTAAAGAATGATTCATAAACAATTGTCAAGAAACTGATGATGAAGTGTTAGTACTGGCATTTACATTTTTTCATCTTTCAGTTTCCTATGACTTCCAAATCTGTACTGTCAACACTAAACCTTTAAGCTGCAAATTTGTCAAACAGTCCAGCAAACTAGCTTCTTATCAATTAAAATTCAAGATTTTCAGATGCAAATCTTATTTACAAAGATCTTCATGATCACAGGAGCAAGAAAAGCAGTCATAAACTGGTTTCTTTAAGAACAAAAATGGAATTTGAGTATCCCAAATTTCAGTTTTAGTCATACAAACACACACTCAGTCTTTAAGTTTCTTTCCTAAGAATAGCAATGGGGCTACCTCAGTACAGCTACTTAGAATCCATCAAAAAATTCAGTTTTCATGGAAAAATCATTTCCCATTGCTTCTGCATAAAAAAAGACTGATGTAGGAGGAAGCCAAATATTAACACTAGCCTTAGGCTGGATTTATCCTGGAATTTTAAGTGCTAGTGGCTAGTCTATCCAGCAGGCTGGAGGCAATTAAGTTTGACTTCTCTGGGACAAGATTTTTTTTGCTGCACGTTCTCTTAGCATGAAGTAACAACCATGTCCTTCCGAGGCCAGGAACAGGAAAAAATATTGCACTAGGGTTCATTTTTCATGTTCTTAGCATGCCTGATTTACACTGCTTGATCTTAAATGCACAAAAATTTTCTAAGAAAATTACATAAATGTGTTTCCAGTTGGAATCTTCAGTATTTTCTCTAATAATGTTATCTTAAACAAAAAAAGAATTTTACTTTCATACCTCTAATTTCATAACACTTAAATTACATCCTCCGCTAATTCTGCAAAAGTTTTTTTAAAAATTTAGACATTCTACAAAGCCAAATCAATGGAGAATTCATGCTTCAATTTCATACATTTATATAGAATCCAATCATAATTAAATTTTCCTTCTCCCCACATGAATAATTCCCTAGCTTTTAGATTGAAGAGCTTCTGATTGACCTCTGCTGCACTTTCTCCAAAGCAGAAGGCAAGAGAGCCCCGAAGGCAGTGACGTGATTCAAGCTGTTCCAATCAAATGTAACCGACTGCATTACTTTCATGCATAAACATTTTAAAGAAAAGTGTAATCAATCATGTAATACAAGACTAGGGCTCTAGTAAATCTGTAAGTACTAAGAAGATAGCTTCAGTCAGCAGATCAGAGACAGAATTTCCTTGTCACTTTGCTGAGCCTTAATTACTTTGGTTAGCATAGAATACTTTAAAACTTTTCAATGCATAAGTTAATACTGAAGTGCCATTGATAGTAAATGTCTATTATTTCACATTTGTAACAATACGGCCTCTTAGCATGGGTTGCTCTTTTGCGAAAATTAAGAAAAAATCCTTCTTATTGGACTATATTAAATATATTAAAATGTCACTATTAAGACAGTACATATAACTTTATTCCTAAAGTGAGTTGCTCTGAAAAATAACTTCTGAAAGCATTCTCTTTACTAACACAGTCTTAGAAGATATATTATTTATAAAATTAACAGTCAAAAAGTTTTCTAGAGAGACAAAATATTTGACTTTCCCTTACATGTGAGTGGGATTCTCTTTGCTGAAATAGAAGGCATATTTTGATAGAGGTGCAACAGGACAGAGGCACAACTGTAGATGCAGCAAATGCACATAAGCCAGTGAGGTGACTTCAAAGTTATACCAGCAAGAGTAGAAACAAAACAGTCTTAAGGATAAGACCTGGTGTATTTTAATCAAATGAGAGGATGACCTGCCTTTTGGTTTACAATTACCTGCCAAGTACTACTGTACCAATGACTATCAGAAGGGCAGAGCAGTTTTGTGGCAGTTTCACTAGAGGGCTCTTTAACTTTGAACAAAACCTCAATTTTTACAACCCAGGAGATGACCTGGAAGTTAATACATGCATGCAAAGCATGGAATATGGAGAAAAGCATGAGACTGCTTCTGCAATCATGTTTCTTGACTGAAAAGTAGAGACAAATGAAACAGAGTCACCACTGTTTGCCTGCAAATATTTTAAGACATTAACATATATATAATTTTTTTCTCTGTCCTAGCCTCGATTTAGATGTTACTGCTCAAAAATGTCTTTATTTTTTTCATGTTCTTTTTAAAATAAAAATAAAATTAATGGGTGACACAAATACATTTTTAGAGAGCATCCAAAACAACTTCTTGAGTCAATGAGAAAAACAAAACTCCAAGCATTTCAACCTCCAACTACTTCCAGAAAAAATGGGGGCTGGAAATCCCAAATGGTCAAAGCCATGGTTGTGATTCATTGCAGTATGCATACAGTAAGCTTTAAAGGTAATTCTACCATATGCCTATGTACAGATGACCTGTACAGAATACAGTAACAGGAAAAAAGCCCTCATATACCTCTTTTTTTTATTACAAAAGACCTCTCTGCACTGTTTTCTTAGCAGACTTTCAGAGTGTTAAGTGTTCAAACAGTTGAGGTTTTAAGTGAGTTTGAAATTCCCCTCTAACTGCCCACCACTTTCTATAGCAAATTATTCTGGGAGGATGCTTATAGTCCTACACTGCACTGAAATACAGAGTGCTTTCCTGATAAATACACTGCTTTCTTAAATTCAGACCCTATAACTGTTGCAGTTCTTGCAGCTACAGTAAGTATCATTTGACAGGAGTTACATCTGTTTAAAACAACCAAGCAGAAAGAAGACAGAACCATTTTCTTACGTTTTTGTTCATGGATACAGTGGGCACTCTGTTAGTCTTTTGTAAATAAATGATTTTAATCACACATCTCATACAACGCATGTAAAAACGCACTGATTCTTGAGACCTACTGGGTATGGACAGGCAAACATTCTTGCACCTGCAGAAAAGGAAGGTGGTATCACCAAGGAAGGATAACACTTCCATCCTCCTTTTCTACAATGTTCTAATCCAACTTTTAAACACAAAGTACTTATTTTGCTCATATTGAAAGTTATTGGAAGTTACTGTATTGCATATTGGAAGTTACTACCAAAAAAAAAAAAAAAAAAAAGAAGGCCAGAAGACCCATGAATGCAGAGAAATTCACTCTGGTACACACTAATGGACTTAAGTGAGAGTTTGTACCTTGCTCCCTGTACTTTTCTTCTTTCATCTTTGCAGCAAACTTTACCTTCAGCAAGAAAAAAAAATTGTTGCAGAGAATGGAAACATTCTCAGAATAGTTACCTGTGATCCAATCACGTTTGGAGAGGGTGCAGTAGACTGCTGCTGCTGTTGATGGTGATGTTGCTGTAGCTGCTGTAGTGGTTGTGGTTGTGGTGTCTGTAATTTGTTTTCTGACTGTGCCAATGGCTGTATTTGAAACTTACTGTCCGGCTGTTCCTGCTTCACTATCAAATTCTTCCGAAGCTGTTCTACCACTCTTTTCTACCAGATAAACAGAAACATCAACAGAAATGATTACAGTTAGTTAGCTGCATATACCAGAGAAGAGCATAATACCTAAAGACTTTTATGCAAATAAAGAACTACTCAGAAGTTTAGCAGAACTTCTCATATTCAGAATGTGAAAATCAGCGTTATCTGCCAGAGTGTCAACATAAGCCAGAGAAGATTGGTGCTGTTGTCCCTGATGCAAGGTGACCCTGCTGTCCTTTCAGAAACCCCTCCAAATTTAGTCTATACACAAACCACAATCTCATTAACATATATATCTGAAACCTGTTTGAATTTAGCGATTACATAATCTGAACTTTCTGCCTCCTTCAAACTTGAACCATTCCTACACAGCAATGAAAAAGGACTTTAAATTTTAGCCACAAGCTGAATTCAAGACAATGAAGTGACCACTGTGTTACCAAGCACAGAAACTAAGCAGAGAGAGAGATGATTTGAAGGCGAAGAGAAGGACAGGAAGGGGAATACTGGTGAAAAATACAGGATTGGAACCACACGTGTCCCTCCCGCACAGCTGCGCTGCCTGGTTAGCTTCAGAGAAGAACGACGATGCCAACAGGAATTTTTGGAAAGCTGAAAAAGCTGAATTGGAAATAGAAACTGTTGGAAAAACACTGGTACAACCATGTTTTGTCAGAATAGGCTGTTAAAGGTAGTTGCACTTACACAGAAAGGAAAAGGAAAAAAAACGTTTGGACAGAACAGAATATTTTTATATTTGCTGTGAAATATTTTTATTGAGACACAGTGCAAAACAAAGGTCAATGGACAATCCTTGCTGTGAATGTACACCAGGCTTTGGAGACAAGAGAAACATTGGTCAAAAATAACTGAAAAATCAGAGAGTTAGTACCCGAAAGAAGAGTAATTATTTTACACTGCAAGTGGAAGAGCGCAAAAAATCTGTCCGAAACTAAAACCTGTAACTTGTTCCCTCTTAGAACAAGGAGCAAATATCAGGAGCCGAGAAAACTTTTTCTTTTTTATTTTCATTTTTTTTTTCTAATGCAGAAACTTTATACAGAGTTTTAAACGGTCTGTGTGTCTCAGCTCACTCGCACATGTAGTTACTGCACAACCACTGAAAACAGCACGAGCTAACCAAAGTGCCGTGTCAGCAAGCAGAGCCAGGAGTCAAAAACGCTTCCAGAGACAAACCCGGTAGGGAGGAGAGGAAATAATGCAACGTGACTGAGTATTACCTGCCAAGACTGCACAGAAACTGCACGGAAGACCAAGAAATTTCAGTACCTGGCATGAATAGGAGGGGATTTTTGGCTCTCCTGCCGGTACAAAACACAGGGATCAGGGCGCTCCTCCGCTAACTCCCCCCCGGAGCAAAGCAGCCCCAGCCCCAGCACTCATTTCCATCTTGCTCTTCACAACTGGAGGGCACACGAGCGAAAGGATCAACGCGAAGCGGCGCCCAGCTCGAGGAGCGCGTCGCCACACGCGGTGAGGAGCAGCCGGCCTCGCGCGCTGCCCAGCGGCGCCAGCACCCCGCACGGTGCCCGAGCCTCCGCGCGCATGGCACGGCACGGATAACGTGGTGGGATAAGTGGCTGCTGCGCTGGGAGGCCGGGCTGGAGGCCGCTGCGAGCGGCCTGGCGGCAGCAGCCTCGCCAGCCCCTGCACGACGCAGGTAGTAAAGCAGAAGAGGCAGCGCCGGCTTTTGAGATTCAGAGCGGCAAGTGCGGAGTTTGTAGAGCACGCCAATTGCTTAGGCACTTTATTAAGCTCCTTCCAGCAAGTGCCAATAAAGAAAAAAACAACACACTGCTGAAACTACAGAAATTGCTCTCTAAAAGACCACTGGGATTCTCTCTTTGTTATTCGGCACACCAAGAGACACTGTGAAGAGCATCCTCCAACATTGCTTCACCTCGCTACCAGCATCAGACCCACGGGTGCCCCCGGCTGGAGCCACCATCCAGCTCTCACAGGAGACTGCTCTCAGAAATGCTCTTTCTATAGCAGCTTCACCAGGATGGCAGCACGGCAGAAGCTTTTGCTGCTCTAAGACTTCATGCTCCACTAAAACTGCGTTTAAAAACTGTTCTTGTGCGCTCTTTTGCCATTCTCAATTTTGAATGCAGCTTGCACCACACTCCGTACAACCTCTGGTGTAAAGTTCTACCTATCTGGCTCCTAAATAACCAGCGAGATTAAAGTACATGGAAGTACTACACACGTCCCAAGAAACGGTCTTAATTCTCTGAATCCTAATCATTGCCATTTTTCCTCCTCATTCATATTTAATTACTAAATTCTTACTGACAAAATTTTCAATTGAGATAAACTGCATCACAGAAACAGTATCTTAAACACGATATGACAGGTTTTTGCATCAGTCAGAAAATAAAGGCTTTAAAAACTTCCATATTTGTCATACAGTTCCTTTTCCCTTAACACTACAAATGTATCACAAACATTTGCCTTTCACCTCAAGTTTACTGCATTTTCTTCCAAGCCCAACGTCAAGCATCTCTTACATCCGTCCTTAAGGTGAAAGGAACTAATAATGACGCCGTCCTTTCTCTTCTCCCTTTCTCTTTCTTCTGCCCAAAGAACATTTGCCCGTATTCTGCCGTGGTTAGTATCGGACTACTTCAAAATCCATCCATCAAACCCTGCCCGTAAGCGCACTACCTAATTTCAGTGCTCTTACTCTCTTGACATCTTCATCACTAGGTCTCATCAAGAGCTGTTTCCACCAAAGAGCTCATGGAGTCCTAGACATCTTACGCAGCTATTTCTTAAAGCTGGTAATTGTAATCAATACTGTGACATTCAGTGATACCACTTTCTCATTTATGCCACAGGCCACATCCAATTGCAGCACTGAAAGATTTTTTTGGTTTGATCGAGCAGAAAATCTGCCTCCAGGTCTCACTGGCCATATATCTGTGCCCCAGTGAGACAGAAAGAGGTGTCTTCCCTGCGCTCACTCTAACAAAATTCATGGAAATGTTCTGTAAGACAAAGAAAGCCCGTGGAAGAACCCTAAATCTTAATATGATTTAATTATAACATTATTATTTAAACATTACTTTCATTATAATTAATCAATCAATAAAAAATAGTTTTCTGAGTACAGATTTTTTTTAATACTCATATAGAATTGTATCTGGTGACATTTTCTTTTTAATCCAAGAAACATTTAAAAACACATACTTAGGCAAGACAGGCTTTATTTTTATCTCTTAAAAAAAAAAAAAGTTTTAAACATCTCCTAAAAAGGAGAGAGAAAAGTAAAATACTAAATGGACGTGCAATGCCTTCCTTTTATATCCTCAGAACAAAGCTGATGCAGTCTGAATTTATCAGCTGCCTGTTAGTGAGCTGCTTGAATGTTCCATCAATTCCAGAAAGTAAACTATTACATACGCTCTAGTTGTCACACCTTATAATGAACTAGTAATGTTTAAAAAATTGCCAATCATTGTTCATAATAAATTCTACATGTGTCATTCTGGAATAAGTATACAGTTCATGCATTAACATGCCTACTTTAGGACAAAATGCAAGATTTTTTCCTTAGAAAAGAGGAACGTTTCTCGAAGCTGTTAGAAATTATTTAGAAAATCAATATTAGTTAAATTCTGAAAATGATGTCCATTCCCTCATTCCTAATGGGGGACAATGCTTATCAATTTTTAAAACTTTTACTTAGGAATATGAGTTATAAATGAAAATGACTGAAAATAGCTGCTGCAGCGTTCTGCTTTATGTGTCTCCTCGACTGCTTTATTTTCAGCATTGTTTCTTTTACCATTTGCAGCACCACAAGACCAATTAACTTTTGGAAAGGAAACGCTGTAACGTGAAATGCCTCATACATCACCATGTTCTCGTTTTAGAAACTTGACTGTTGCACAAAGTAAGGAGCAGAGGCTGAACCTGTAGGCGCAGCGCACACACAACATTTTCCTTCAGCTCATATGCTAAAAAAATATAATACCTCCACCTTCTTACTGCAATACTCATACTAACTGGAAGACATACACAGGAATAATTATAATAATTAAGCAAAGGAGCAATTAATGAATGGAGAATTACGTACATGACAAGATGAAAAACAGAATGGGAAAACAGTTAAGTGAAGTATTTGGAATGTAATTAAGGAGGAATGGAATGAAAGGAATGAAATTAAACTTCTTTTTTAATTTGACAAAGCTTTTTGTTTTGTTTTAGGCTTTTCTGCTTATTAGAAATACTTCTGAATACTAATACAGACTGGTAGAAGGATGTGGGGATCACCTCCACATAAAACGGCTAGAGATGAAAAAATTAACTGCTCAATAGAATGGAAAAGGCACTTAATTTTATCTTGCCCATCTCTGTATTGTTCCCCCAATATTTGTCTACTTGAGGGAAAAAACCTTGTTCAGAAGAAAAAAAAACAAAAAAAAACCAAAAAACAGCTAGACTGTGCAGAAATGGAACAAGGTTTCTTCCTGTACTTCTACGTAAAGATGGCTTTCTATGTCTTCTGACTAAACTTACTTTTCCAGAAACGCATAATGAGGTCCTGTAAAATGTGTCATGGACTGAAGCTTGGCGTATAAAAATCTCAGCACACAAATTACTGTGGATTATTATTCTTATGTAGGAGAACACAGGAATAACCCCGACAGGAAAGTCACTCATATATATATGCACAGTAGCTGCTTGTCTAAGCTAAATTCTGCCAGGGAAGTACCACTTCTTCTCATCTCTCACCTCTGACTTGCCTCATAATGCGAGTGTCAAGTAAAACCCTTTAAACTGCATTTGTCTGAATTAAGCAAGCACAGTGGAGCAATTTAAATTAGCAAACTTCATTTCTTGTTTTACAAATGACCAACCTTAATGAAACAATCTCCTTTCCAATCTGGTAAAGCCTAATATTTTTGAGTAATCCAAGTGGAAAGAATAGTAATCAAATCATTTTACAACATACTATTGCACAGCGACGCAGCCCCTGGCATAAAAAATGAATCAGTTTCATTTTCAGTGGTATTCTTGTGCATCCTACAGCTATGCCCACGACTGAATCACACCTCCTCTCCAACCCATGAAAGGAAGCACACAGTTCATGTTTTTGCACTTCATGCACGAGTACAAGTATCATGCAGGATGACTATTTTTATTTTACCAGAGAATGTAAATTTTTTCTTTTTTTGAAGAGAAAGACCTGAACGTTCATAATATATTGTACAACAACCTGTTGAATTATCCTGGTATTGACACGAGCATCTAATATTTCATGCTCATAATTTCCTCACAGACAACAAAAACTAATTGCAGAGACTAGCGGTATTAAGGGATAAAGGGACGCAGTACAAAGATACAGAATAATAAACAGCATAAAGTATACGCAGAGGGACATATCCTCTAACAGAAAATCCAGAAGATACTCAGTGAAATCAAATGAGAGCAACTGAAAACATAAAGAAGAGATTTTATTTATTTCATTTTACATACAGCATAATCAACCTGTTACTAAGATCACCTTAGCACTGTCCTCCTGAACCTTTCTCCAGAGATAAGACAGAAAGCCAGAACCTCCCTGCGAACTGATCAGAGTTCCTCAAGCAGCAGCGGACAGATTTTATCCCTGTCTACACTGACAAGCAAATACTGTTTAGTGCTGGTTTGATTAAAATACACCATTAACAATATCACACAGCAACTCATTGCTGAATCATATACCTCTACCACATAGGAAGACTGAGGTATCACAGCAAAAAGTCATAGTTCCATCTCAAAAATCTTTTTTTTTTTCCCCAGACATTTAGATGAATTATTGAATACACATATTCTGTCCAGCTAAACATAATTACTGCTCCCTTCTCTATAGTTAACCAAGCATGATCAAAACAAAGAAACATGCCTGCTTCACAGGATACGCATGAAATTAAATCCATAGTGAAGACCCAACATGCTGTCCTTCCATTATATCAAGGCCTGTGGATGAGTCAGTAGTGATTCTGTGCAAATAAAGCAGCGGTTCTTGCTTAGCCTACCACTTTAAAAGGAAAGGGGAGGAGGCACTTTGTTCTTGTGTTTGTTTATATCAACACAGATTACTAAGTCAGGCAACATTTTATACAGAAAAAAATGAAAGTACTCAAAAACTAAAGGTTTGGTGAACTTATCTGACTTGTCCTAAAAATGCCCAAATGCTATGCCAAAAGAATGAAAAGCTACCTTTATCAAGAAGGATGCAGAGCTACTGGCCGCAGTTCAAAGGAGAACCACAAACATAGCCAAGGAGCCAATAAGCAATGTGGTGTAACAGGAGGCCTACTGGGCCTAGGCATATCCAGGCTATCATAAAAAAGAATTGACTTGTCACTGAGTATAGACATTTATTCACAGAAAAGACAATGGGACAGTTTATACTTTCTCTGAAAAATGTAAAATGATGATTCGTCATCTGTGAGTTGAAGATAAACATATCAACATTGAAATAACATGCAATAATGACCAAACGCTGGACCAAACGCAGTCTAACATAGCTAACATACAGGCTAACACAGCAAACACACAGGCTAACATAGCTAACCTGCTTGGAAGTCCTTAGGACAAGGTTATAGAGCTTTCCGACAGAAAACTTAATCTAACTTTTGGAGGAGATTCAACAGCACATGTGATGGGGAGAGCACCTTGGAAGCCTCCGTTCATTCCTTCCCTTCACTGGCTATAGGGAGGTGCAGATGCCGGAGTTGTTCTCAGCCTGCTTCTCTAACATTTTGAAACCCTGCATAAAGACAAGCCCATTCCTCCAACTGTTAACATGACCAGAAACGACCAGATATATTCTGAGTTGTTGTGCTCTCACCTTCCCATAAAGCCTAGAAATTTGCTTAGTGTCCTCTCTATAGCTGTGGCCAAACAGACCAGTTTAGGTGTTACAGAATTTATCCTCTTCCCTTTTCTTGAATTTTGCTGTACGACTTGTTTGTATATTCTTACTGATTCCAGACTTGGAAAAGAATTTTTCCCAGATCAGACTGACTGGGAGGCTGTTTCTTTCCTCCCTCTCTGCAATGCTGAATATAAATTGCCTGCTAGGATTAGCTGAGCAAATTTCCCTTAATCAAGCTGCTGATGTTGCAAGGGTCTTCAGCAGAACTGGCAGCACAATCTATCATCTGCTTTGCAGCCGTGGAACACACAAGTTCAGCCTCCTGATGACCAAACTGCCCTAGTCCTGCTTGTGTCACAGGACTCCACACAGAGTATCCAGGTAGATTATAGTGGCCTCTGATATACAGGAGGTCACGTTGGATAATCTCCTTGTCCCTTTTGCTTTGACACGTGCACTTCCTCCCTCTTTTTCCTAGATGCAGCTTTACTGCATTATTAGTGGTTTATTTCTTGTTTTTTTTTTTTCTTTTTTTTTTTTTAAGAAAAAAATCTGTGTGCTAGATGCAAGACAAAAAACATCTTATGAACACAGCAAATTTAAACAGATCTACACATACTAACTTATTCAACAGGATCAGCTATTAGTACCTAACCTCAAATTTCAGCTAGTTCCTGTGATGTAGAGCCCAGCAGTTCTTGCACCTGCAAAAGCTCTTTTCTGTGGAAGAGCTCAATCCCCTCAGGACCAAACTGCACTAGGAGAAAGCCATCACTTCATACAGCAAGGCGAGAGTTATGTGAAGTGCAGGAAGGAAGGAGCCAGGCATGCAGCACAAAGATCTCTCTGGCTTTGATGGAGGGCTCACAGGAAAAGGCATTTGAAAACATTGTATCAACACGGACAATATCCATCCAGAAAAAAAGGTACTAACAGAGACCACCTACGGGAATGTAAACATTCCCATCCATAAGTTCGTACTACTTCTTCACAGTGTGCTCGCTTGCTTGTTTGACAGTTATACTGTCATAATTTCAGACTGTTAAACCTCTGCTCTAGGGTTTATAAAAGATCAGAGCACTTGTCACTCTCAGTGCAGGTAGAGTGAGATAGAGTGGCTGAGCAGTTCATTTTTCTTTATAATTACACTCCATTAACCTTCCACATGAGAGCTCCCCTGTGCTTTCCTACCAGCAGCACCAACTGGCTGTGTTTGATAAGGCTCAGCAGAGCCTGCAAGACCAGCACATGCGAGAAAGGAACACTTTCAAATACTGCACAAGACATACCCAGCTGAATTATACACAAGCAGCTACCAGCCTCATCCTACCCACTTTCCCCACCACTCTCCTCCTTGAACTACATAGGTATGTGAACTAAAAAATCTGCATGCCCAACACAAAACCAGGGAATTATTATAGAGAACTGAATATTTACCACGCTTTTCCCCTCGCTGCCAAGAGAAATGCATTCAGAGCATTAAAGCATGCAGGGCAACGTAAAAGAAGTTGTCATTACATTATAATTAGATCATATTAGCGCATGCAACCAGAGTGTAGGGAAGGAAAATTACTTTTGAAATTTAAATCCTTTTTTTAATGCACTTTCAGTATCCGGGGCTGTTTGTTGTATTTTGAAGACGATGCTGGTTAACAAACAGCATTTTATTTATCTATAACCTTCTCAACAATGACCACAAAAATTATAGGCTTTTCTAAAAAGACAGACTTCTTAGATTAATAATGCATTTTATGGGAGTTTTAAACTCAGTGCCAAGAAAGCCATTTTCCATGTGCACGAAGGTAGATTAGCATTTGTGTATACTGAGCTACAGTGTCGGCACATGCTTACACAGATAAAAGGGAAACAAATTTGTAAGGGGGATTGTAAACAATCTGGAATAGAACCCAAATTATTTAAAAAATAAATGAAACTACAAAGTCTGCACTTTGAAATGACACTTTATATTATCCATTGGATTTTGTTAACTGTTTCAAATGACTTGGAACATAAAGTTGTATACATAACCGGTCTATATAGTTGAGTGACGGTGTTACTCTTTTTGCTATTACCTCCATTATCCTTTCCCATCCCTCTCCTACTGTTTAATATATTGTGATACTGGCAGCTGCATGCATCTCCATACATAAACATCACTTACTTCGCTTCTATGGTAAGTTCCTTGACCTTCAGCTTATATTTCGAAATGATCCGATGTGTTCTAAGTCTTGGTAACTTTGCACGGCCTGAAACAAGACCTGCTTGTGTTATAAGACAAGCTGCGAATTCAGCAGTGTCCTTGCTCACAACCTGATTTCAGTACAGGATTTCTATTTCGGACTTCTGGCGAATGTTGTCAAAGACCTCCCTTTAGAATAAAGAAAACGGAGGTGGCACTTCTGCTACAGCACAGAGGAGAGCACTGCTACCGAACGCACCTCGAGTACTCTGAAGAAGCTCGATTTCCAGAGTGTCCGTGGGACACTAGTGTCATTTTCTACGTCTAAGACTTTTCTTTCAGATTTTGGACCTCCTTCCACAAATTTTCTTAAATTTAACATAAATGCCAACTCAGGCTTTACTACTTGGTGCAGTCAAAACCTGTAACATATGACGTAAATTCCAATTTCGTGGGTGTAACCGAACACAATGATTTCAAAAGTGCCGAACTGCTGTGACTGGCTCAGGAAAGCTGAACCGGGCAGCCAGTACTTTTCCCTAAGAGAGACTTGTTAGAAACTACAAACTCCAGCACTTTTGTAACATTAATTTCTTGGATAAACAACTAAAGGAGTTGTTGGGATGGCACTGATAAAAATTAAGAGGAAAGAGGAATTTTGTCACATATAATCTCTCTACTAAAAATGATGTTCACCGAATAAACATGAGAAAAACATAATTAGGACATCAAATAAAATTTTCTAAAGGACCCCTATCTCACTTTTGAATAATGTATTCGATGCTATAATGCAATTAAATCTTTTTTGAGTGGGGATTAGAAATCCTTAGGAAGGGTAGTATGGCACTTCCAAGGAAGGCAAAAAGTAGAGTTTTGAACATATGTAGGTATGAACTGAACTTAATGTCAGAGCAACCTAAGTTGCTCTGTTGCCTTTTTCATTCGGAGTATGTATTAGAATCCTGACTCAAAGCTCTGAAATTCTTGACTGTGAGAACAGACCATTGAAACTATTTTTAAAATAAGGATAGGCACCTTCAAGTTCGCAGCTCTCCAAGCCATCATTGTTAAAACAGCATTTGGAAAACTATCTCCTGACAAGGGGACCAGGCCTTCAACTCTAAAGAATGCAATGCTGCTGTTGATGGGGCCCTTTTTTCCTTATCACCTGCGAAATGGGGCTTCCTCAGAAGTTTTCAGTTACATTTGTTCTCTCCCAACCTTTTAGAAAATATTTCAGAAGGAAGTGTT
Source organism: Nothocercus julius (assembly GCA_013398735.1). Classification (NCBI taxonomy): domain Eukaryota; kingdom Metazoa; phylum Chordata; class Aves; order Tinamiformes; family Tinamidae; genus Nothocercus; species Nothocercus julius. Next base: position 10,331,008 of record VZSV01000001.1, on the reverse strand, counting down.
TTGCTCTAGAGTGGCTTATTATTCTCTCT
>VZSV01000001.1:10306261-10330933 GCA_013398735.1 Nothocercus julius | reverse complement strand
TTTTTTTTTTTTTTTTTGCTATGCCACTAAAGGAGGGCTCTCAAAGTTTTCCTTTGAACAGGGCATGAATGGGGCAGCAAATCTTTTATGTTAACACAGACAAAAAATATACTAAAGAAGGACTTACACTCAGAACCACTGTTTTCCCATTAATCCTTAGAGGACTGAGGAACTGTTGAGACCACAAATGACAAAAACAGGAACCCATGTGTAACAGTGGGGAAAAGACTCTTGATTCAGCTACCTAAAACTCTGTGCATTTGTTAGTGACTTGAAGAGAACTCTGAAGGAGTCTTTACTGAATGTCTACATTTCTCTAAGGGTTTTTCTGACAAAGAGAGTTAAAGCGATATGAATAGAAAATAAGTTCTCCTATAATTCTTCTTTATAATTCCTCTTTCGCAATCCTAAATGTATATAATGAGTGTGTATTTATGGAGAGATCAACATTTTTTTCTTTTGACTCTACAGGCCTGCATTATATTTAAGTGGCAAATGATTAGGATTAAGGATTAGACAAAAAGCACTGTAACATTTTCAAGTGATGAAGTGCAGCTCTTTTTTGGAACCATGCGCTTGACTTGCTGCTTATTGCCGTGAACACACAATATATTGCTGCATGAACATGCTTCACCCTTCAAACCATTTCACCCAGGACACCTAACACATTGGTCTCTGAGAGCTGTAAATCACAAAATAGTAGTTTCTTCTCCCCATGGTTTCACACCAATGGATTTTTTTTTTTTTTTTTCTTTTCTTGGAGGAACCACATGTGGAGCTGCTGAGAAAGGCTGAACGATCAGGGAATCCCAGGAACTAAAACACATGCTGTTAAAGCAAGCCACCTTGCTTTTTGTCCTAAGGTCTGGTGACTTTACTCATAACGGGACCTCCAGCTCTATTACTGATTTGGAGAATTACCTTACAGCTGCACTGACTTTGGAATCAGGTTATAATTAGTATTTTGTACATATAATCTGAACTCCTTTTAAATTCCAGTCCATAAAAATAAGCCCTCCTTTTTAGACACCTTTTACAAAATCAGAAGCAAAAGTGGCACCTGAACAGCATGGAACAGGCTATAGGGGCTCTCATGTAGATGGGCCATTACAGGAAGAATGTCATTACAGCCAAGAAAAGAGGGCAGATTTACCTGTTCATCTTGAGTTGCAATAGAATGCAAGGAAAGCAAAGAGTCTTTAAAAGGATCCATATTACACATTCAACGCATATATTGACAAATACATGCAAGTGCATGTAAGTAGCTGAAAACTACTTCTTTAAAGAGAGAAATACTGTGTCAAAGTCTCAGAAAGAGTTTAACCAATGGTAATAAAAACATCAATGTGTGATAGGTGTTAAAGAAATCCCCTAAAAAAAAAAAAAAAAAAAGATTGAAAAGTGCCTAATGAGATGCTTGGTTTTAGCAATGCATAGGCAGTACTCATGAGCAGAGCAGGATTTTCGTGGCAATTTTTTGAAGGACCATATAAAAAGTCCTCACATTGAAACACATTTAATCCAAAACATGTCTGTTAGTCTGCACAGGAATAGCTGTCATTGATTGCCATGAACCTGAGCAGGAAGGAAAACAAGTTCCTGAAAAAAAATCAGGAAACTCAGAGAGGAGTAACATGAAACAGGCTCCCATAAGCAAGCAACACTCACAGACAACGTAAAGCTGAACTGAAAAGTTCTGAAGTTTGACAAGCAAAGATTCTTTTTTTCACTGGCAGGAAAGTTTTGCAGGGAAAAAAAAAATCAGACTAATTATCAGACTATAAAAAAAAAGATCACACTTATGGTCACACAAGCTCCTTTCAAAGTTCTTTCTCACTGACTCAGTGTCCATGTCCAGAGGGATGCCTCTGGATAAGCAGTGTAGAGCAAACTTTCTCTGAAATTTTTGCAAGGTATTAAAAAGAAATAATTACCTTCTCAAGAAAGAAAATTCATACTTTATACATATATAGGCAAAAAATAGACCAATAAAACATGCCTGATTTTACCTTGCAGACATACTATCTTAATTGTTTTTCCTCCTCTCTTTCCCTGCTGGTGGGTTGCACAATTAGACTGCAAACCCTGCAGGGCTAAAACCTAGTCTGTAAATATCTGTTGAAACATTTAGCACATGCTAGGTCTACGTAAATAGAAATAACAATTTGGTAGACTTTTTTTGTGCTCTGCATTTTGAATGTATTTATGAGCAAGACAAATAATGTAGGACTGTATCGTCTTGTCTACACATCCCTTGTGTGCCTGTTCCAGCGAATGACAGCAATGATGACGGCACAGGAACCCTTGCTCCGCTTCTTAACACTTTCAGCACAGACTTTCACACTGAGCAAGCAGCTCTCCGAGGCAGGGGTGCCATCTTTCACAAAGGGGCAGAAACTCATTTCCTTAATCACTTTAAAGAAGACCAGGAGTCTGCCCCGTGACCCACATTGCTTGAGAAACTGCACAAGCAGCAGAGGCTACAGCGGCAGCTGCTTTCAGGCCAGCAACAGTCTGCTCAGCATGAACAGACTGTACCAAGATTTTTCTCCCACACACAAAACCAAAATGTTCCCGTGCCCCCTTTGTGCTGACTGAGCCTGTCTCTCAGCTGATGAGCGAGCTGCTATTTAGAAAATAATTTCTTAGCGCATTTTGGAAACTCACCACCACTTACAAGGAGCACTGCTGGTTTGTACCCGGCTGTGGTTTCAAAGGTCCTTTGTCCCGGGGACCAGATACCAACACTCACTAACGCTCCTTGAAAACTGCTGAGTGCACAGCTGGAATACGCGTGGGGGAAGGGAAAGGGTGTGTGATTTTGCAGTTACATCTGCGAAATTCTTTTTAACGATCGCTCCGCATTTCTACGAGTCTTGCAAATGAAAACTTCAAAGACATTTGGCAGAATTGACTGTTCTGTCCTTTTAGAAGAGAAACATGCAGCCACATACATGTGCTGCATAATTGCTTCTTTCAGCCACTTGCAGAGCAACTGATTTGCAATAACATGCTCAGCACCTCCCCACTCGTCAGCAGCCCAATCCAAGACAAATACATCAAGAAAAGATGGAAATGAGAAAGCTGTGGACAAGATTAACCACACAAGCTTGGCTTTTTCATGATGCTTGCATTTTTTCTAGTACATAGTTGCCAGATATTCAAGAGAAAACAGGGTGTATTGTAACAACTGTTACAACAGGCCGTGAGGGAATAAAACCAATAAGAAACCTCTCTGTTTGGCTCTTCACAGGGTTCTCACTTGTACTAGAAAAATGTCACTTTGATGCCCTGTTTGCATTCCATTTCTAACAACAAGGAGGAGGATGGAGGTCTCTGGTTTCTATGACAACCCAGATGGGCCACAATACAAGATACTTGCAAATGTGCGACTGCGGGGATGCCAAATCAAATTAAGCTAGAGTTTACATTACTTCACAGAAACTAAAAGGAAAGGAAAAAAAAAAACCCAAACAAAACACAAATGCCAAAGGAGGAGGACATTTCTGCAGTAGGCTCCAAAAGATTTTTGAAAGGAGATGATAAAAAGGGAGGGATATTTTTCAACAGAAACAAATAACAACATCACCACACGACAACCTGAAACCCTAATTTACATGAGTAAATGCTTCTACTAAAATTAGGCTACTGGAAAATTACCATCAGATATCAAGAGCAAAAAACAGGTCCCCAAAATAAAATGATTTTATTAATGTACTTAGCTCATTATAAACAGGCCCATATGGCATCCCACTGTTTTGCATGACTAGTTTAACTCCAGGAGTTACATTCTGTGATGCAGTTTGTTGGGTTTTTTGACCAGTTGGTCAGCTGTTAAAAAAGAGGAGTTGGTTTATTTCTCAGTGGCAGCAACTTCACGAATATGCCATGACTCAATGTTCTGGGAGGACGGGTAACTATAATAGACAAGCTAGTTTAGGCAACATGAGTAAAATGCCTTCTTAAGAAATGTCTGTAACCATTCTTACATAAGCCTTTCCAATCTGACAGTCACCAACGTGAATGAAGAATCACATATTTCCAGGCGCACTATCTTGAAGATGGATGTATTTTAATCTTCTGATGCAATCGCGGTGTTGTCGCTCTCCTTTCTTTCTGGCCTTTCAGCAGGTAGTAGCTAAGAGCCTTCATTAAAGGCGCGCGGGGCAGCCAGGCTCGCAGCGGGCTGAGGCCCGTTCGCCGAGCAAGAGCAGCCGGCTCTGCCCTGCGCCCGCGCAGCACCGACCCGACCCAGAGGGGCTGCAGCGGCAGCAGCGCAGGCAGAGCGCACCACAGACTTACACAGGAGCTCCTGCACAGTCTGCGAGAGAACAGGACCGCAGCATTCCCTTTCTGAGGACTGACACGGTATGGGCAAGTTCCACATCTCTAATAAAAATTCCGGTATCGCACACCAGCGTTCAGCTAGCCAGAATGAACTAGAAGTAACACTTTTTCATAGGAAAGGGTGACCAAGGACGCAGCTGGGCACTGCTAGCATTAAACTTGGACTACACCGCTTAAACTTCAGCTATGTAACTCAGGCTGTGTGCTCATACAGCCTCCAGAAACGGCTGCCTCTCTATCGCATACGAAGCAGAAGAACAGGAAGGCAGAAATCCTGCAATGTGCTAATGCCTACTAGAATTGCAGTGGTCCAGGGGGAAGAACAGACTGAACTGCCCAAAAAGCGAGCTGGAAGGAGCTACCATTTGCAAGGGATAGTAGAGTGGCAGCGAAGGCAGCGCTTCAGGTCGCATGGTTGCAGTTACTACAAAATACCACTAAATTCACTACAACTTAATACAGGTACCAAGATACTGGGGGGACATAACCAGGTCACTGGAGTTCTCACACAGATCCTACTGCCGATCATGAACCCCTGATGTTTCAAAGCATGGACATCTCTGCAGTGATACAGGACAGAAGAGAATTGGACTTGCACAGCATCCAGTATTGCACAGGATCTTTCTACTATCAGCTACACTTGACTATGGCAGTGGAATTGATTACTAACTCCTATCAGGAGTTCTTTCCTTTTGTAACAACAGCCACAAAAAAAATAAAAAGAACGTACACAAATACAAAAACCTTTAGGAAATTCAGCAACAAAAAATCTTTATTTACATGGAATTATGACTGTTGAGTGAAAGCTTGTCCTCTCCCCAACTTTCAAGTTCAGTAAAATCTAAGCGTCTGAAACTAGGTGCTCAGGTATGCATCCACACACATTAATTTCGTCCTCTCAGAATGATGCTCCAGAGACCATAAACCCTACCTGCATTGGTACAATTTTTAGTTCAAAAGTAGCAGGGAACCTGCCTGCAGTGTTCAGTTCCTCAGCTGACCAAGCACAGGCAGCCTCCCAAGAGCCATCTATGCTTTGCATGTAGCCCGAAATTTGAACACTCTTATTTAAAAATAAATCATCATTTGCGTCCCTGTACAGTCAAAAGAGGAAGACAGATCAATAGATAAGTAATCTTCTGCACATGCTTTATATGTTCTCATATAAAGACAGAGTTCAGGCTACTTTTCACATTTTTGAATTAGAAACTCTCAACTGGCTCCCCAGACACAGCATCACATTTGCTGAATTCTGTAGCCCCTTCTTTTACTGCCTCATTACTCGCATGCATATATACTGCCATTTCATATAACTTAATTTATCCATCTTTTAAGAACAGCAACCAATTCCTCTCCCACTTACTATGGATAGTAACGGTCACTTACAGATGCAGATCTTGGTGCTAACATGGGTGATACAACGCAGCCCCTCTAACCTCACTGACATTCACTCTGCTTCACAAACACCATCCACTTTTTCCTCTCTCTGATTGCTAGTATTGATAGTGACTGTTTTCTGCCTGTATTTCGCTTGAAATATGCTGTTTTCCATTCTGCACCTACAAAAAGCTGGTGTTCCCAATTTGATGCCATTTCTTTGAATCAAAAATATCACCACTTCTTACAAACTTTGCCAGAATTAAAGGATACATGACAGATCTCCCTGCATATATCAGCTTCTCTCTTGCTTAGTTATAAACACAGTGAACAGACAAAAACATTATCCCATTAAAAAACAAAACAAAACTCAGAAATCTCCTTAGAACATCTCTGTGAAAAGATCCAGATAATTTTTTTTAATTTTGTATACTGCTGTCACTGATTTCAGGTTAACACTAAAGTATTTGCAAGTAATTCCTACTGGCTAGTGCCAGCATTGCAGCAGACCTAATCTTTGCTAAACTTAACTTCCTGCAAAGGCCTAAGATACTATTGGGCAACCTGTGTTAAAATTCCTAACATTTATAAGGTATGTACCATAGCATACCGAGTTTCAATCACAACTGACATTTTTATGAGGAAAAATATTCCATAATTTGATCTTTCTCCTCCTAGAATGTTAAAGACTACGAGAACAGAGGGCTACTTGGATCATTATGCTTATTACACTACTCACTACACTTTCTATCCCTTTGGCTTTATGACTGCATTGAAATAGAAAATACATGTAGTTTTCTATTCACAGGAAATGAAATCAAAATTCCTCAGAAAACCACCTACAAAAGAAACTAAGAACACATAATTTTTAGCTTCAGGTAAATGATAATTTTAGAACTGAATCAATATTATCAGTCACAAAGGTGCACAAACAACAAAGTAACTACAAAGACTTCTGTTAAATTCACATGCAATAAAAAACAAAGTTTGCTGCATAGATGATAAAAAACAAACACTTTCTTCTAATGGGCTTTTCTTGCAAACAGAGAAAAAATAAAGCTATTAAAATTTACAATACCAGTAATAGTTAAAAGCAAGCTTTTACATGTCCGAGCATTTGAAAAGGCTGCATCTGTAAAACACATTCCTCCTCCTAGACTTGACGTTTTTCTGTGTTACCCTTCTCTAACACTTATCAAATTGACATTCATGATTTCACTTACATGAAGTCTTGACAACACTGAGTGAATAAGCATCTTTGTAAGACAGCTCAATACCGCTGCTGCTATATTTTGTTCAAAACTCAGCTACAGTACCAAATGGTTCTGTGAGTGTTTTCCAGTTTTGTATTTTTTTCCCCCAAGTCTGCCCTAATATGCTACACATGTGCACATAGGAAAAATACATATTCTCAAAACATTTCTCTACAGATGCTTCTTTATTAATTTTCAATTAAAGGCAGGAATCGTCTTAAAAAGTAAGCAAGTTGAATTCTAACAATCTGTCAACATAAAATGAGCACTAAAGATCGGGGCAGGCAGTTCAAAGTACTGGCTGTTCCCGCATCTGGAAGCGGTTGTGCTCACCAAGGACGTTTGCATGATCAGACTAAAAATCACTTCAACAGAACATGGAAGTTGTTGTAGCAGCAGGAGCCCTGGCATCCTCAACAATTGGTCTTCCAAGAAACAACTTCATGTACATCAACAGGAGGCTTACATTAAAAAAAAATCCCCCTGGCTTACACAAAGTTTTGCATACTTTGAAAATGAGCTGAAACTGTGAAAAAGAAAAAAAGGAAAAAAAGTCTTATTTGTCTGGCACAAAATTGAAAATAATGGGTAGTATGAAGAAAGCTACAGAACAAGTTTATGTTCCTGTTCATGTTTCTAATGGCCAAACCACTAAAACATTAACAAAACAAAAAGTTCACTTAGCGTAATTACGCTGTTTTTGGCCCCCTAGCAGAGACCGATAAAACGCCGCTCTCAGCAGAGAACAGCCCCTTTCAATCGCCGCTCCCTGGCACTATAACAAATCAGAGGGAGCCGAAACTTCCCAGGTAAAACCCAGCCGAACACCCCAGGGCCGAGGAGCAGCCGGAAGGCACCGCACGTGCGGCCGCGGGGCAGCACAGCGGCCCGGGCCCGCGGGGCTGGGCGCTGCCGGCCGGGCACCGCGCAGCCCGCAGATGCCGGCGCTCCTCGCTCCGGGGGTCCCGTGGCACTCCCGGGGCTGAGGATAGGGATGCTGTGCCCGGGAACACCGCGGCTGGAGCGGAGCCGGCGCCGCTCGATGAGGTATCGCCATCTAGTGGGGCTGGCGGCATCTCAGCTGGAGCCTGTCCCCGCCGAGCGAGCGCAGGCCGGCGCTCGGAAACCTGCTGCGGGAGGTTATTGCAGTTCTAGGAGCGGGATCTCTTCTCCTGGGACACCAGTAGAGAAGAAAATCCTCGGCAATGGAAAAAATTACCTCTTAAAATCCTAAGAGATTTTGTCAAACCTCATAAAAAAGCCAAATCTGCTTACAGTAAACCTGAAGTATTACAGTTACACTATGAAGTTTTCACTCAGATTAATCTCCTATCTCCTACTCTCCCAAAAAGGCCACACCTCTGGGCCTCGCTCCGCAGCCAGCAGCCAAACCTCTCTGGCACAACATTATTTACTCCTAAAACACATTACCTTATCTGCAAATGCGCGAGCTAGAAACCAAACGACTTCAGAGACTTCCACCGCCAGCTCGACTCCAGCTGCTTCGTGCTGCTCCCGCAGTCGTGAGCAGCTGGGAAGGCAGCGTGAACTCCACGGAGGCAGGCACTGCCGCCCCAGATGTTGCACAGCTGCCGCACGAGCCGCGGCACCGCTCACTGTCACCCGGATCCCAACACAGATTTTACATCCACTCTCACAAACTTAACTGCTGAGTTATGCTCAAGCAGATGTCCAACCCAAAAATGTTCCGACTACTCTAATTTACAGCTGGGACCAGTCGGATCTGATCAATCCTAAAATAAGAAGGAAAGAGTTATCTGGGGGTATCACCCCCTTACATTCAAACTTAGAGCACAGGAATGTGGCCTAAAACCACTGCAGTAATACAAACAATGGGGCTATGAACTAATCATTCTCTCACATGGCCTGTACAAACACACACACACACACACACACACACATAAAAGCCTGTATATTAATATTACCAGAAACCTGGTTTTGCAGGGCATGATTTAAATGTGCTCTGCATTACATACAAACTGCCAGATGCCTGAAGACACGTATGAATTTGCACATGCCCATAAAAGCAATCTGTCTAGCCACGTACATGTGCACAAAACAGGTTTATATTCCAGAGCTGCTGATAGTGTGGCTGGCAGCTCCAAAGCCAGGCCTTTAACATACCCTGCTCTAAGATATGTACCAGTAAGAGTCATCCAAAAGGTCCTCCAGACATCCCAAGCATCACAGATTTCAGTGTCTCACGGGTTCAATCAATCTGTCTCCCTGACATGCATCTCTGCTAAGCAGAAGTTGAGAAAAAGGGTGCCCCACAAACATATACAGCCTCAGGAAAGATGCAGCGACTAAAGACAAGCAAAACTTACTGTTATTCACGCTTTTGTTCACTTACAACATTTAATTACTGAACCTGGGCACAAACTATTCTATCTGTAAGGTTGACAAGTTACTTCTTTTGCTTTATGAATGAACAAAGACCACACCAGGGCATTTCTCCGAAACTGGACAGTCCGAGCAAAACGGAGCGTGGACTCCTTCACTCAGCCTTTCAGACCAGGTGGGTTTGATTACCCTGCATACACAGCTCCAATAGGGCACCTCTCCTTAAAATAAGAGGAGATTCCAGGAAACCCAATGCATACCGTATAAGTTAACTGTGTTTTTGGCAAAAGTATTGCAAAACTGATTTTGTTAGTTCTCTCACTATCCTATGAACTCAGTCAAGAGAGAGCTGGGAGCTAATGAAAGGTACTTTTTTCACACCTTCTTGCAATCCACATGTACTAGGACTGAAAGCAGCATAGTTATTATGGTAGCAACAGCATAATCTGTTTTGCCAGTTTTCTTTCATAAAAGTCTGACTTAATTCATAAGCAAGTGTTCTTAAAAGAACATTAAGAAAAAAAAACCACACAGTTGAAATTATAGCAACATACAACAGAAGCCAGGTGCTCTAAATTCCAGCCATTTTCCCCATATTTTGATTTATGTCCCACGCTCCGTATGTCTCTCTGTGTGGAGGCTGAGACACAGGCTGTCCTGCACCGGCCCGGCAGCAACCTGGGAGCAGGCGTCCGAGGGTCCAGCAGAAATCCCAGCACCACAGAGGATAAAAATTGCTATTTCACAGCATCCTTGTCCTGCGACGGATCCGCTGGCCCCAAAGTTTACAAAAGATCAGCTCAATGAGTCTGCACACTTTCAGAAATCCCCCTTTCCTCTCTCCTGACGTTTCTGTATTGGCTTCAGAAAAAGACCGAACCTCTCTGTATAACACAATATGACTTGAATCTTAACTAGGTCTTCTGTCTGTTTACATTACTAAGCAAAAACAAGCCCTTAACAGCTGGAAGAGCTGAGCTAAACTGAAATTGGTGAATGTAAAACGATGAATAAATTTATTACCAAACTTTCTTTCCCTCCCAATTTGCGTTTCAATGTTTAAGTTGGAATCTGCTACAAAAAAAAACTGCATAAAGTTAAAATCATGTGAAAAGGAAGTCCAAATTAAAAAAGTGCAAGGATGAACTTAACTAAAAAATAATGTTGAGAAATTCAGAATGTGCCAGAACACACAGAATCACTTGTAAATGTGTTAACACTGGCTATTCTATTTTTTAAACTCATTTCCAGTCAAGGATGTTTCCCTGCATAAAACAAAAGAATTCTTTTAGAAATCCCATCAAATCATAAAGAACAGTGTGTTTTTAAAAATTAGAAAGCCCACTGCTGAAGGCAACACTTTGCTGAAGTGTTTTCTTGTATTTTGTTGGAAATCACTCATTGAAGAGCATTACTCCAGCAATTGTGTTTCAGGAAGTTACTGTTTTTGTTCCAGTACATTACTGACTTTCTGAGGTGTTATGAATAATTAAGTTTTTCTTTTAAAATTGTTCATGAATATTAATTTAATCTGAAATCTTCCTGGAAGCTAGTAACTTTAAAGGAAGTAAAACAGTGAAATACATTAGCCGCAACAGTTGAATAAAAGAAAGTATTTAATTTTAAATAGGAAGTTACTTCTTGCAAATTCACTTTCTACAATTGGTACTCACTAATACCATAGTAATACAGTACAAAAGAGATTTTCTGTCTTCTCTTTTACATCTGTGAGAAACTGAAAATCAATGGCAATTTACCATCCTGATCTTCCTCCCTATTTCTCTCTTGACTTCTCTAAACTAATAAAAGATAAAGTGAGATAAGTAAATAAAATAACCCAGGTAAAGACATCATCTATAAGCTTCAGAAACCTAGCAGGAAAGCAAACTCTGCCTGACATCACTTGCATGTGAAATGTGAGGAACAGCATTAGTACTGAATTGGATCCAGACAAATTGTCTTACAACAAAAGCCATTTCCTCTCTAGCTGCTGGAGCTACTGCGTTCCAAATTTTTTTATTCTACTTTTTCTAGCCTTCTTGCCTACACGCTATTGCAGCGCGCACTGAGAACGGGACAAACCATTCTGGCTCCACACATGCAGATTCAGGTGACCCAGCTGGGGCATCTCGATACCTTCTGCAGAGGTATAACCCTTGCGGAGGGTTACTCTGAAAGAGAGATTTACAGCACCTTGAGTAACTGCAATTGCCCAGTTCAGCCTGAAGAAAACCCTGAAGAGACAGAGTGTCTGGAATCTCTTTTCCAGATTAAGCATCTGTCCATGTTAATGTAGCAGTGCCTAAGTGCAAATGCTCTTCTACATATCCTTGATTGGAGTACTGGTCCCAAAAGGGGCAGATCACATTCAGTCCCCTTTCCAGCTTGAATTAATACATTAGTACATCTTTCGATTGCAAGAATTTCCTACCCATCAGGTTACACATGAAGGTGAGTCAGTGATACTTAGTATCTCTCCCTTTAGCCACATGACAGAAAGGATGCAAGACTCACAGGGACGGAGAAAGAGTGCAAGAGGGAGCATACGCATGAGGAGGGAACTCCAAGGCAGAATTCCCAGTTCTAGTCCCTGCACCAGCATTTGCTTTACTTTTGCATCTCAGACCACCAAATACCACATAAAAAAACCTCTTCCAACATAGTCTGCCTTAGAGGGGTCCCCTCCCATCCTCCCACTCCACCACAAAAGGTAAAAAAACTCCATCTCTAAGAGTCACATTATGCCCTCTCCCGCATGCAAAATAAACTTCTGCAAAACACTGCAGGAGCAAATCGCTACTCAGATCCCACAGCAAGTCCCATGCTTCTCTCAGGTTACAGCTCAAGGGAAAAACCTGCACCTCTACAGGTATTTGTGTGTTTCATTAGAAGAACAGATCATGTAAGCCAACATTAATACTATTAGGTCTTACTTAGATTCATTCATTAATTTTTGTATCTAATATTTTTGTCATGCTTAATTTTCTTCCCTCTTGAAACACTCTGTACTAAGAAATAAATAAAAAAAAACATACAAAGCAGAACTAGGTTCTCCTCTAACATCACAGTTCACAAATTCTGGTCTCTGTGAACTACAAGCAGCACGCAGCTACAGCGTGGTAGCAAGCACTGAATCATCAAGGCTGTCTCATGGCTTTTTTCCTTATTAAATATTTTCTGCTCTCAGTTGCCTGAGAACAAGAAAAAGGAGGTGTTACTTGAGTTATTAGGATGTTATATGTACACCCTTGTCCTACAAACCATTTTTTTCCCCCCCATTTCTTAGAAGAGGAAAAAGTGCTACAGAAGATGATAGTTTCTAGCAAATAACAGACCTGTCAGATTAGTCCAACAGGCTTTCTTATTTGTATTTTTCCCGTAACAGCATCACAAAACAGCCTCACATAGCATACACAGCTAACAGCGAAGCTCTCCCTCCAAAAACCTTCTTTCCAAACCCCAAATATAACACAAAGCTATAAGGAGAAGCTTCTGGTAAAATGAAGAGGTCTGTCTGTACAGGGTGGCTCATCAGAAGGCCATATGGATCACCTTTGATGAACAGCAGCTGCTGTCCTTTGTTAGTACAATCCAGTACAACTATCTTTTGAAGAGTGTACCACATTCATTAATATTTTTTAACTTCTTTCAAAATTAGTTTATCAAACTCATTTTCATGTTGAGGTGAACTCTAATATCAGGACCCCTACAGGATACGACATAGAGTCCATGTAAAACAATGACAAGGCTCCTGAACACTTAAGTGGATTAAAAAAAATCTAAACTTTATTAATTTACAATAAATGTATTACAAATTTTGAATCCTGAAATACACTGCAACGCTGCACAAAACTAAAATCTAAAGGATTCAACTGTGGTCAGCTTGGACAAGGCTGTCATCAACTCAGATGAAGAGCTTACCAGGTTTAACTGCTGCCAGCTGAGCTCCGAAAGGATAAAAACTTTATCATTAGTTCCAGCTGCAGCTGAAATATCTGCTGTTCCACAAATAGCGATAAAAAATGTTTGTGTATGTATGCAGATGCTATGTGTAAATTCAGACAGACAATACAAAAGTAATATGAATAGCAACAGAATGCACGATGGCAGGATAATGTAACACCTTCCTTTTCTTCATCTCTAATAACCTGAGAGCCTCCATGCCTGCTTCTTACACAGAAGACAAATTGCAGTAATGTAGCTCAGTGCAAGGCACTGGCAAAAGTTACAAGACTTTCCATGACAACTGCAAAATTAGCATGTACCGCTTGCATCGGCAGCAAACAACAGGATCTCCGTTAAAGCTATGAAAGAAAAGAGAGAGTAAACAATAATTCAAAACAAGGTTTTTAGAAGTATAAAGAAGCCAGTACTTCCCATTTAAACGTCAGTCAGCTCCTGGAGAGAAGGAAAGATGTTTAGAAAGTCTAGGCTTAACAAAGGAGTATTGAGACCTTTTCTGAGGTTTGAGCTGTAATACATAAACATAATAGTTTTTTAAAATCACACTTTTCAAAGGTCTTCACATGGCATCAGCATGTCCCTAATGAATTAAAATTAATATAGTTCCTTGGTGTGAAGACCATGTGATATATTCATATCATCTAAATGCCTACAATTTCAAATTTAAGTAGTTGACTTTTGTCTTAAGTTCTCGAATATTCAGAGAAAACCTGTTTTTCCTGTTTTCTACTTCATGAAAAGATGTGCCAGCATTTTAATTCGGCACTAGGAACTCTTTCTGATGAGCTCAAATCACATCAAAATCAAATCAAGTGAATATTAATCAAGGTTTCAAACAAACAGGTGGGACAAAGTCACGTTGTGACTAAAAATCCAAAATTCTAATTCGCAACAAGCTCCCCCATAAACCTTCATTTAAGTCCATTTGTTAAAAGATGGACCCCCCAAAACACCAAATCTGCTTAAACGATGGCATCACTCTAACCTCTGAAGAGGCACAGCATAGAATCATCCTTCTGAAAAATCAAACAAACATCAGCTATCGGGTCAGTTAAATCCAGATGCGGAGAGCTACACGTGCACACCTGGATCCTGATGGCATGCGGCTCTTAGACACTATTACATCAGTGATAAATTCGACCTTTCTGGAGGCTGTGTGCTTCTCCAGCCCTGCTGATTCAGCTATTTGATACTACTTGAATAAAGGCACACGTGGCGCAGGGAAGCAAAGGAAGGAAGCGGAATAGGAAAGAGCCCCTGCGGCTCGCGAGGCTGCGGCAGAATCGCCATTCTGTCAACCTCTCCGTGCAGGAATTCAGAGGAAGAAGAGAGCACCCGCTAGTGACTTGGTAAACAAAATAGAAATGTATGGGCACAAAGAGAGAGACTTGATGCCCATGCACTCCGTGACTCCTAACACAAAGATCTGTAGGTATCCTTATGTCTTCAGGTGAGCTAAATGCATTAAAACATAAGGGTATATTTTATGAAATGGAAGTGACCAAGTTTTGAATTAAACCCCCTGACACGCATCATTACTTACATCAGCAAATAAAAAAGTCTTCTTTTAAACAATTTTTTAATATATATGCTTTGCATTTTTATTTCTTTTTAGCTTTTAAAAGAAAAGGTAGTTCTCACTGCTGGTGAATCTATAAAATAGTGTAACAGAAACTTTTTTTGGGCTAAAATTTCCATTTGTTTCTGATAATCAGAAAGCATCTCAGATTAAAATATCTGGAAATAAAAAAATAGCTCTCATACAAATTCTTCACATAGTTTATGTTAGAAAATGATTATCTTTTTCTAGATTTTTACTATTTTAACCTCTTACAGTAATTTGTTACAAGATGAACATAAACATTGTACCAAAACACATTTCATGCACATTTTTAAAGAAAATACTAATTTTAAATAAAATCAAATGTGCTGTAGAGTTGAGAAGCAAGTGAAAGTTTATCTAAGCATGATTTGCATTTAAAACAGATGTATTAGACAAAGGAAAGGCCATTTGACAAGGCCTAATTGAACAGAGTATTTTTGGAGAACACGTCCTTCACGATTTTAGAACTAGCAGATCTTGTCCTTTTGCAATTGCTTTTTTAAAAAAGACAGAAAATAGTTTTTCCATAATTGTTTTTTTCAGCTCTTTATAAAGTAATTATAAAACTAAATTAATGGAATAAGCATAAATGATGAGATTTTCTCTTTACCTGCAAAGGGGATAGCTACTGTCATAATGCAATTTAACATACACTCTAATTCCAGCTGCGTATGAAGTGATTTGCATTACATGGTTCATCAGAGTTTCTTTAAAATATCAGAAAAAGCTTTTATTGTTTATTATTATTAGTATTAAAATTAGAATTATTCAAATTGAAACAGGAAGGGCATGACATTGATTTGTGATAATTTTAGTAGGTAAAATTTAAAATAAAAAAATAAATTTGAATTGAAAATGTTTTGTTTTTTAAATTATCAACTGATGACTACTCATCACTGAATATTATGCATTTATCTATAGGAGGAACCAAGGAAATACCTACCTACTAAACACAGGCAATACTCAACTCTATTAATGTTTACAAGCATAATTTAATCTCCACAATAAACATGTAACATGGGTAGGGAGTAAAGTATTCATTATCTGTGGAATTTTTATAGAGGAAAACTGAAGCAGAGAGATTATTTTCTTTTTTTTAGTTGCAAGTTTAGGTCCCTCAAACTTAAAGTCAGGTCCTAAGCAAAAATGACCAAGTGTAGAAGCACTAAAATCGGTAAAATTTGGTGGAGTTCATTGCCTGTGAAAACCAGTTTAATCCAGGAATTTGACCAAAGACGCTGGACAGTTTGGGCTGATATTTTTATTATATCTTATAAGTATGCCTGAGAGTTTCTCAAATACAAAAAATCACGAGGCCCTAATTTAGCACTGGAAAGAATTATGAACTATACCTGCGCTCTTGGATCACTTCATCTAGCTACCGGGGCGACCAAGCGCCAGCCTGGTTTTAACACCAGACACAACAAAAGTGCTTCCAAACACAGCCTGAGCGGACACCTTCACACCTGGGTTTCTGCCATGCCAAAGCAGGAAGATTTTCATTGTCACCTCTGGCTATCCTGACCATTCACCACGGGAAAGCAGCTCGTACACATATAGGATGTCATTCCAGTTTGAGTTAAATAATTTCTTGCTAGTGCCTGCCCGCGAAGGGGCACAAGGCTAAGCGCGTTTCGGCGTGCGGCTGCCGTACGAGGGCGCGTGCCAAGGCAAGATGCACGTGTGCTCCTGGGGCAAGTCTGCGCTTCGTCCATCCGCCAGAGCGGATTTGGTCCGGCGACACAAAATCCCACAAAAAAAAGAGCAGCGCGCAGCGACGTGGAGACAACGCGAGGCGGCGATCCCCGGGGCACGAAGGCAAGGGAAGGAGCAGGAAGGCTGCCCAGAGCAGGCCACGAAATGGGGTCGCTGGCGTGAGCAGCGCTGCCTGCCGCTCCACCAGGGCTGCTCTAATGGAAAGCGTGCCTGCTGAACCCCAGCCAAAACTTAAAAGCGTTCCCACAGCTGCCTGCGCTCTGCTACTGCTAGTTTCACAAAGGAAGGAAAAATCCCGGAGCTCCACCCTGGCACTCCTCCCCAGCTCCAGCAGCGTCGGTCTCCCGGTTCGCAAGCTGCAAGCCGGGCTCAGGGTACCTGAGCGCGTACGCACGCACGCCGGAGTGCGGGGCAAGGACCCTTCTGTGCCAACCAAGAAAAGCCCGGTATCAGAGACGGGCTGGAAGAATAAAAGACTTGAGCATAGAGGAAAAAAATCCACACAAAACAGAACGGGGGGGCGGGGGGAGCAAGAAACAAGTTGATTTCACTAATGGTGAGGCTTACAGGGTTATTAGAGGTAAACATGCACCTGTCAAAAGATGGAAACTCAACCCAAGTAAACCAATAGCAGAAACTATCAATTATGACAGGCAAAGTGAGAGCTGGAAATAAGGAAATGTGAAGAGCGGGAACGCCACCTCCCAGGCTCCCTTCAAACGTGTCAGGGCAGGAAGCCACCGGCGTCTGTGGGTTCGCTGCAGGGGAGAAGGACAACTAAGAAGGTCAAAAACACCGCTAGGAAAAGCAAATGATTGCTTTGTATCAGGCCTTCTTCACAACAGGATGAATAGAGGCCACGAGTTTTCATACAGCACAAGATGATAACCAAAATCCTGAAGAGATGCCTGAATCAGCTGATAAAATTACAGGATAAACAGTCCCTAAGTATATATGTATTAAGTACCTAGAAAACATAAAGGAATTTATAAATGAAGGACTCCAGTTACTGAAAAAAAAGAGGCATTTTATATACATCAGTATGTTAAAACACAGATATTATGACTATCTT
Source organism: Nothocercus julius (assembly GCA_013398735.1). Lineage (NCBI taxonomy): Eukaryota > Metazoa > Chordata > Aves > Tinamiformes > Tinamidae > Nothocercus > Nothocercus julius. The sequence continues at coordinate 10,313,238 of VZSV01000001.1, read as the reverse complement.
AAAAAATATGCAAAAACAGACCCTAGAAATTACAGCTGACCCAGCTTTACTTTTACAAAATAAGGTACTTGAATGCTTACCACAGGAAATTGAACAAGACAGAAAAAATCAATACAAAATAACTGAAAATAAAAAGATCTGAATATTTCTTTAAGCAGCTCGGTTTTACATAATGTGAAAAACTAAGGGGGGGGGAAGGGGGGAAGAAAAAAAAAAAAAAAAAGAAGAGGATGTAATACACAAACGAAAAGGCATTATATGAAATACCAGTGGGGCCAAGAGTCTGAACATGTACATTCCCCTAATTCTGTCCTCACAAACAGCCAAAATAGAATGAATCCAGTAATTGACAACACAAATAAATCAAAGGCTTGGAAAGACTTTCATATGAGGAAAAAAAGGAAAATTGTAGGATTATATAATTGAGCTAGGTCATGTGAGTGAACAAATTCCAGAGAAACAAATTCCTCTTACTCCTTTTAAAAATCAAGAGGAAAGTATTGATGCAAAAATTCAATTAGAAATATTTTATTTTCAAAGAAAGAAATTTTGTTTAAAAGAACCTGTAGAATTCACAGCCAGATAGCACGGTGAAGAACTTAGATGTACATCTAAATAAATTTAAATAAATTTATAGATGCACATCTATATGAAAAAAAAAAAATCCTCCTAACCATTTATTCCCTACCTGCTCCTTCCAAAAACAAGAACACTAATTTTGCTCAAGATCTAAGGTACCAAACTAATTATAATCTCAATGCACATTTTGATAAAGAAAGAAAGTTATCTATATTATTTCAAGATGTGTAAAAATATTTTATCTCCCTTTAGCCCTCACCTGATCAGCGATACTTCATAAAGCAGATCTGGTCAGTAAGTGAAGCAATACTCTCCACTGCTTAGCTGCACTTCAGCCTGGTTAGTATATTCTTACCATAACACAGTTACTAATGTAAAAACGAGTTACAAGGGAAAAGAGCAGTGAGGATACTGGGGAAAGGAGAGGCAGCTGCAGAGAAGTACCCTTGCATGAAATCAGTCCAATTCCAGAATCCAGAAAATGAAACAGGTCACTGTGTCTCTACACCTGCATGTAGTAACAAAGACATTTAGGCACCACATTAACCCTGAGTGAAACAAATGCCAGCCTTTACAATTCCACTTGTGACTTGAACATGGAACTGCCGTAATATTTAAAAAGTTGAATTCAAGTTCCAGGTAATAGCACTGCAGGTGTTTAAAGGTCAATTAAAAAAAAAAAAAGAGTTTTTAAAAAAGCCAGCACAGAACAGGCTGGCAACTATTACAGACTTATTTTCACACACAGTCAAAATCTGTGTGACAGTCAATCGGACGTGACATAATCATTTCAGACAGCATTCAGGACACTGTAAACAGGACCACTTAAGACTAATGAAAATATTGAGAATTTGGTTTGGTCCATTTATTTAACTTCTTTAGCATGTGAAAAACCTGGATTAAAAAAAATAAACTGCTTAGCATATGTATACAAACAGTCATTATTACTCTCTGAGGTGGTAGAGCCCAGCACAGTAACCTAGCTGCCAGCCTGCCCGATTATAAATAGGCTGCCAATCCAGGCAGCAGCAGCTGTCTCTCATCATTCTGCTTTCTCCCTCCATTTCTGTTAGATTTCTAACATGATACAGTGATTTCTGCATATTTTCTCCATGTTCCATAATAACTGTGACAGGTCCATGCACAAATTAAGAATATTCACAATGAACAAGATTCCTAGTAGACATGGGAATATATACACCTGAACACTGAAACCTGCAGCAACAGCAACCATCACAAGCCCAATCTGTGCCTCTGTCTCTCTTTATCATACCAGTAATATAACCTATCCAACTAATTACTCAAATGAGAAGTGTAATGAAAAGTGTGCTCAGAAGTCTACTAGATCATATTTAAATTACATAAGAACTAAAATTCAAAGCTGTAATTAAAACCAGCCAATTTCTGATGCTACATATAGAAATGTCATAAAATTACTTTATCATAATTGATAATTCTGGAATGAGTGTTACAAAAGGTGATTCTTATCTTGTTCTACCCAGGTCTCAATATATCTTACTTCCAAATTTTACTAAGTAATCTCTATTTTTGTATTTGCAACACATTAAGTCTTGACACTTGTCCCACTTGAACACTTTTACTTTCCTTCCTTAAAGCACTGTTCTTGACCACAGAAAAATTACTCTCAGATGAGCATCAGTTTTATCTGATCCTGTCCAAATAAATGTGTGTTCACACACCACTACATTGGACAAAATCGTTACAAATAGTAATGGCATTTTTAAAACAAAGCATACAAGTGAAAGTGTTCTTGAAGGACTATTAATGGTTATAACCCTCCAAATAATTTGGAATGCATTCAGAATTCCTCCATACACTCCTCGGGCCTACACGTTTCAAATCTAGTTGGCTTAGTGACTACTTTCAGCAAAGGCACTTCATTTCATTTCAATATATACATATTATAGCACATAGCCTATATTTGACATTTTCAGTGGGATCAATTAAAGACTACCTTTCCTTCTGCATACTCCCCCTAAAATATTAAAATCAACACGTATAATGCAGACACTAGTTCCCAGCTAGTTCAAGGAAGCAGATGCTCCCAGAAAAGACAGTAAGTTACAGAACACTATCATTCATCAGGGCTTATGTCTTACGTCCTTCTTCTTTCAAAGCCAGGCAAGAATGATCTATTTGCTTCAGATTCTTCCAGAGTGGAAAATCATACTACTTTTGAAACCAAAAGTTTTACATTCCTTCCTAGAAGTATTGGGTCTTGCACCGTTAAAATGGAATTAAAAAACAAGGTCTTACTACCTGATAATGGACTCTCACTAAAACAGTATTACCAAGATCATCCTGAGCCATTATTTGAGAGGTGATGCCTAAATTTTACTGTGATTGGAGTATTAATGGAGATGACAGATATATTTAAAAACAAACAAACAAAAAAACCATTTATCCTTAGCTTATGACTTATCTTTCAAGTATTCTATTAACCCCTTGTAAAGCATAAATTGTCTACCTGTTTGCTGGCACTATACGTTCAGAAATTCATTAGTAATCTTTTCAAGTATAATGTAATGTGTAGTTAGATCTGTTCAAACCAGTTGCATAGCTTCTGAGGCAGCATGGGCTTTGGAGTCTTCTTTCAAGGCCAGCTACAACCATTTTAGAAGTTATTGTTCCCCACTCCTGGCTTTTGCTTCTATTCCTATTGAGGAGGAAAGTTTGAGGGCACCTTTCTCCAAGCTTTGTCACTATGAGCTTGTAAAAATTCTGAAACAGGTTAGTATCCGTCTCGTGCTCCATTCTGTCAGGTCTGACTAGCTGAGGGCAGAACATTTAACGTCTGCTCACAATGTCTTCAATTAAGCAAGACCATGGATAGACCATTCTAGAACCAAGGGTATCTGTCTAGACTTTTGAAGAGGGATGGTATATGAGAGCGCATAGTTTATAGAAGCAGCAACAGAAGTTACAGAAAGAGGAAAAATAAACAGGAGTGACTGTCTTAAAAATAAAATTCAGCTGTGTTGAAAAGCAGCAGAGAAGTATGCTCATAGCCAGGAGCCGCACGTGGCCAAGCTATGCACCTCTGCAGCTGAACCCTGGCAGGTCATACGATGCATAAACGGTAACATGGGAGATGACATGGAAGCAACTGCTCAAGAAGTGACAAACAGATGGATGTGTGGGAACATCAGAAAAGTGGAGCGGGTGGGGGAGAGACAGGAAACTCAGCAGGGAACATAAGTACGGAAGGGCAAAATTATAGAGAACTTTCCAAGCACAAAAAGAAGCTTGTATCTGATGCAAATGTGGATGGTGAGCAGTATAGGGAATACTAAAATAAAGCATGACAATTAAATCAGCAAGAAAGATTATTTTAACAGCTACGTATTATAAAGTGAAAGAAGTGTCTATTCCTTCTCTTATAATAGACATGTCTAGGACAGAGCTGAAGATATTTGTGCTGATTAAGACATGGCACAGGATAAAGTTTTCCCATAAGGATACAAAAAAAGGTAAGGCATGTCCAAAGATGCTACGTAAGTAAGCAGTGAATTTAAAGTCAAACTAGATGACATAGACCAATAGAATGAATATACAAAAAAAGAAAATTACACATCCAAATAATATAGAAATTGAAGACTGCATTGCTGGCAGCAAAAGACAGAAAACTAAAAGAATCTGAGACAGAAAGAGGACTTGGCCTCACTGAAATAAGCAGCAAAATGTACACCAGCTTCTACTGTATCAAAGTTTTATAAAATTAGATCATTTTAGGACACTTTAAAGTTGATGATGTGATATCTGACAAAATTCTTACGACTGACTGCCTAATATTGGCAAATGGATCTGCAGATATCATAAAAACAGCATAAAAATGTAGCTTCTGAACACACTTATATTAGTAAGATCATACAAAATGCCCAGAAAATATTGAGAGCTTAATAAAGGAGTTTTTTCTTCCCACTTACCCTTAGTTAAGTATCAAACCTCTAAAAATCTTTACTATTTACACCCTAATTTAAAGAATGGTTACTCAGTTCTAAAGAGCAAGTTTTCCCAATGTTTAGGAACAAACACAACTGCATTTATATCAGTCCAATTAAAGACAGGACTATGAATACTGAGAAGTTTTACAAAAGATTGGCAATATTAGAGTCAACAAAGCTGATTAGAATCAGAAGTTATCTCCACACAGCTAGAACAAATTACCAAAGTTGGTAAAAGACATAGTAAGTCATGTTACTTTAGAAATTACCTGGTTTTACTCCTCTTTAGACTATTGTGTGTTTCAAGGATTTTTCTTATACTTTCTTTTTTCATATATGGACTTCACTCCTGGCATACTTATTTTTTATTCCCACTACTCCCTAAGACATTTTCTCACCAGCTTCAGTGGGCATTTGCTCCACAGAATTGGGTCTATTTTTTAACTGACATCTTTCTGAATGTCGCTGAGAGTTTCTATTTTTGAACAGGTGAAAACTGAGATCATGAGCAATAAAACAGTTCAATACTGCACCCTCTTCCACTAAGAGCCTACATTTTACATTAACAAAAGTAATACACTACATAGTTAATCATGCATTACCTCCATATTTTAAATCAGGTCATCAACAGCAATAATCGAGTAATATTCATAAAGTTCTTTTGCTGGTGTAGTGATTATAAGAGTCATCAACTCTGTCACCTTTTTACTCTTCAACGTGTTTAAGAGCATGCTATCAATACAGCTCGAGATGACTGCAGAGAATGCTCCTCTAAAGGCTGCTTTGCACCATCTGTTCAGGGCCACAGCACATTTCTGGGCTCTGCTTGGGCCTTTTTCCATTGCAAGAGCTATTACTCCCTGACAACGGAGGAAAACTTGCTGTTTAAAACATGAAGAGAGACTTAGAGTGCAATTATTCTAACTATTTCTCAGTCATAGCACACTTTAGCATTCAGAAAAATAAAAGGATTTTCCTTGGGAACCTTGGTTCTGTACCAATTCGATGGAAAAGAAAAACTACTGATTTTAATTGAATCAAGCTTGAGGAGGGGCTCAAGTATTGTCATAAATAACTATGAATACTCACAAGTAACTTTTTTCTTGAGATTTATTCTTTAGTCAGAAATTACTACAACATGTAAATATTCTGGTCTGTCTAGTATAGCTGACTTTAAATTGTGCAAACTTTTATTATTAAACACAACTACATGTGTCCATGTGGACTTTACCTTATCAAAAATGATGTATTTCCGCTTAGTATACAATCAAATGCAAACTACTCCTGAAAGACACTTTTGAATAATTTCAATCTATCTTCTGTCATTTTGCACAAGGCAGGAAAATACCTGTCTAGAAAATATTTTCATGAGAAATGACTCACATTTCTCCTCCTATGTTGAAATCAAGACAAGTTTTTTTTTTTTTTTTAATCATCTTTTATAAAATTAGTTCAGCTTAGTTTCTGCAGTAGCAATACAGAAGGATGTCCTTACAGTTGACTGGAAGTGAATGTCTGATAGTTGCCAACACCACAGGTCGGTAGAGGGAGTGTAGTAGAATGGTGCTTGTGGGAATCAGCTTTTTTTTTTTTTTCCCCTCCCTCTATACATTGCAACATAAATATAGGCAATATTTAACACTCCTGCCATATATACTAATGTGTAGGCAAGTCAGAAAAACCTTCAGTATCTTTTTTTTTCAGTATTACGTTTTTCTTACATCAAAGGAAAACCCATCATTAACGAGAAACAAAAAAATTAACAAAGGATCCATTGGAGGATATTAAAACTGGAATTTGCTAGAATTTTTGCAAATCCTGTGACAAAGTTCCAGAAATTTTAAGAAGATTAAGTTTTTCAGAGTGAAAACTACCAAAAGTAGATCTGTCTCTATTTTCTCCCCTTCCACACTTCATTTCATAGCAACATGAAGCATGAACACTTGTTCCACATTCACATGCTCACATTCACACTGAGGCCTTATCTTAAAATAGGTGTTTATATTTCTAGGCTTGTCTACCTGGCCAGCTCTCCCACCTACACAAATCTAGATGCTGTCCAGACACTGAATGGTCACTATAGCATTATCTTAAGTCAACTATGTTATAAGAGAATTTGCCCTTGGTCATATAGGATCAAAGCTTATCCTAATTGCTTGTGAAGTAATTTAATACTCCAAAATACCACAAAATCACTAATAAATTAATTAGAATAGTCTTTTATGTCTTGCTCTACATTAAGAGGTTCTAAAAGGTAAAAATTGTACATTCTACAACTCTATCTGTTGGAACAACTTCTGTATTTTCATTTCATGCCCTGGGGAACCAAATCTTCATTTACTTGACTTCCAGCATGATTAAACCTGAGTCAATTAACTAAGCAGAATAAGAAAGCAGTAGCACAATGCCAACAAGGCCCATATCACAAAATAC
>VZSV01000001.1:10278244-10306206 GCA_013398735.1 Nothocercus julius | reverse complement strand
TAGTTTTTTTTTTTTGTTTTTTCTTTTTTTCCTCCATTTGCAGCCACACTTCACTTGGGTTTTTGGAGAAACCTTGATCTGTAACGCCAAGAGTTCTTTAGAGTTTCCTAAGTCATCATAATCTTTGCAGCTGCTCCTTCTAATTCCTAGATACCTATCTCATGCCACTTCATCACCACTGGGAAATACAATAAGAATTCTAAATTCTAATATGCATACTAATTCTAATTCTAATATGTATGGTGCAGTAACCAAGCTTGCCGGTTGGGCACTATGCTTCAGGCTGGCATAAACCCATCATGGTAACGCTCACTGAAACCCAGCTCTAACCTGAGATCAGCTGCTCAAAGGCAGACTGATCTTGACAACTCTTAACAGCAGCACACTTCAAGAAAATAACCCAAGAAACAACACATCCTTCCAAACCGGCACAAAAGTCTTATATGTAAGTCATTCTTTCTATCTAGATTATGCCTTCATTAAACTCAACAGAAAGCAAAACACCATTTCCTTGTCTTTGATCAATTTTCTTGGAACTGATGGTCTTGGAGCAATTAGCTTCACTGAGTTTAAAAACAGCAGTTTACTACTAAGGCATATCTGTTTGAGAAGCTGTGTTGTTAAAATGCTACATCTTAAAAACATTTAAATTTTCAATTAGCTTCAAAGTGTCTTTTAGCTGCTTTTATGGGAGGAGGAGCAGGGGTCCTGCAGACACTCCTTCTTCCCTTCCTTACATACACTATTTAAGCGATGTCACTCTACCGCTCTATATTCCACAACATATACTGCCTAATGAAAAGACTTTTATTACTCTATGCACGTTTTCTTCTATCCTGGAAAGGGCCAGTATTTTATCCTGGAAGAATCTTTCTATAGACAGGAGGATTTACAAAAAAAAAGACTCTTTTGGAAAATCAGAAAACATTCTAGAGTAATGATTATATACGGCTATACTATACATATGTGTACATATATACACACACACAGTTTCTGACAATTTTGTACCTGTGTCAGTATGTGCAGCATCAGACCACTTATATTTAATAGCAACATAGACTATTCGCATAATCTAAGCGGTTTGTAAACATAAATGAACACAACTCAGTGACTTAGTCACTTGATGAAATATTCTAAGCTGTATTTAATGGATCAGGAATAAGGCATAGAGAAACAAAAGGCTTTCCTAGGCATATCCAGTGAATAATGGGAAAGCAGGAATTAAAATTCACAGCAGTTTTTTTTTTTTTTTTAAACCTGCTCACTGAGGAGAATATGCTGCAGAAGTGCTCAGTAAAAACAGAATAAGGTGTAACAGTAAGGGGAAAATACAGACTATAAGCAACTTTTTCTCCATTTTGATAAACTTGATAAAATGACCAAAATTGTAGTTCCTTGCTCCCACTGTAGGGAGCTTCTCGTAGGTAGCTGAGACTCATCCTGTGAGCAGGTGGGATGCTTTAGGCTGAATAGGAGAGATTATTTTATTGTAAGTGCAATTGCATTTTAAACCAGTATTTGGGGGACTTTAATTAAAGAGAAAGTCCAGTACTTCCCTTTGAACTTTTATCCTTTCAGCAGCACTACAAATAAAAATTTAAAATGTGAGGTACACCTGCTCTGTACATTATCCATATTACATCCACACACCCTCTCTGCAGAGCTGTAATTACACTGATCTGCCCTGTTTCACAGTGAATGGGGAAATACCTCTTGGCTCTTTGGACTGAAACTCTGACTGCTTCTCCGTCAACTGTGCGAAAGCTGAAAAGAATTTGCAGATGGAATAAAGAAGCATAAAAGCTACGAGGAAACACCGGAGGTCTTGACGTGACTTAGCAGCAGTCCTAACTATGGGCGGGCATCTGCCAGCTTACGCTGAAGCAAAACCCAGATTCTAATCTGAATCTCTAGCCAGCAGTCTAGTCAGGAATTAAATCATGTCGCTTCAGATTTATGGATGGACTACAGCTAGGACTCTGACTAAAGTTTGGGGCCCACCAACATCTGTGTCACTAGTTATAGCAGGACGGTCCCTCTAACCAAAGGCACGCTGAAGAACCAACACGGCAGCACATGTGGCTGCCCAGCCTCAATGAGCAGACAGTCACATAAAGCACAGGTAACACAGAAGGCTTTTAGTGCGAGTTTGAAGCAAGACTAAAATCACATCTCTGGGTGGACGTAACCAGGGCTTTAATTTCTACACCAGCACATTCATAAGGTGAGACCAGGTACATGCTACTTTATCACTGCAGTCCACTATAATGACTGACCTCCAAGTCCCTCAAGTCGAGGCGTGAGCAGCAGTGTTGCATTGCTGTGCCCAAGTTACTATCTCCTCAGAGGTAACAAACACCAAACAATTTGCCAATAGAGTTTCAGGCCCTCCTACAGGTTGCTTTGGGGCTGTTTATCATGTGGCATGTCTTCCCCACTTCTAGAAACTGTCTATCCTGCAGGATACATAAGAGAAACTACGGAAAAAACACAGGAAACAATTACATTACTACAGAAAAAACATGACAAACTATCTACAATCTTCATGGGATTGGGCTGGTTAGAAGAATATATTCAGATATACCCTCCTAGCTACATTCATCACAGCATATACACCTTGAGCAGAAGGTTGTACTAGATGATCTCCAGAAGTCCCTTGGCAGCTACTGTTTTCTACTGACTATACTTGGTCAAAAGGCCAGTTATGAATCAGCCCTGAATGCACATGGCAAAATTAAAACTTGCATCACAGGCTCCAAGTATAGCTCACGTCTGAACATTTCAGTCTTTCTCACTTTCTTGGATCTTTCTCAAGATCATTGAGGCACAGCTCACTTCTGAGAAGCATCCTGCAGGAGTTCAACTGAGAGACTGTACATGAAGGAAAATTATTATAGCAAACACAAGCCAGGGTCAAAGGATGCTTGCTATTTTCTCCCTGGGAAGGACTCTACCTCTGCCTACCATCCCAAGCATCTTCGGGAGTTTCTCAGTCTTTGGACTCTGAAGGATCTGGACTGAAGATAGAAAAGGAAACACTGTTCTTCTTGCCTGCTGATTTCAGTACCGGGTCAGTGGAGGTGGTGTTTACGATCCCCCTCCCCTTAAAATCAAAAAAGCCTAACTGCAACAACAACAAACAAAACAAAAACCTTCAATAATACAACCATCTGCCCTTAAATGACTTTTTTCTTTAGTCTACACCTGCAACCAATTCAATCTGAATTGCTTTGCTCTTCTTTGCTTTAGCATGCTTTGCATTTTACTATTTTTAGCGTTCTTGAATGTATTAAAAACATTTATCTCTTGATAACCGCTATATAGTGATCTAAAATACAAAGGCTCCACTCCAGAAACAGTGAGGACCCACTAGAGTTCCTCCTTCCACAAGTAATTTTGTACAAGGCACACTGCTAGTTTTCTGTTGAAGATTCAATTACACTTTGAAACGTGAATGCAGAAGAGGTATCTTCTTTAATCAATAGCTATAGTCCCCTATGTACATTTGGAGTCTAAAAATTTACCTATTTGTAAATGAAAATGTTTACCACATTTTTTTTGTTGAATCAACTCTGCTGCAATCTGCAGTAATCAATTCTGTTGTAAACCATACATAAAAAAAAAAGTCACACACTCAAAAACAACAGCAACAAAACATTGAAAACAAAAGCGGCTGCCAGGATTTTGCATTCTTTCCTGCAGAATTTAGGGTTTTCTTCCTTAGGGAGTAGAGATGACAACACCTAGAGTAGACATCAACTGGGTACAGTTTCTGCTGCCCCTATCATGGCCCAAGAATAGTTTTATTTAAAGGGAGACACTAATGTATTAAAATATTAAAAAAAAAAACTTTGATCTTATGAGATTTCAAAAATACCTGGTTGCTTTCCATTTGACCTCAGTTTAAGTGATAAATACTCAGAGGTTCTTCCACAGTTCTCAAACAGAATATTAAACGTCTCAGATCAACTCAGTTCAAAATTTGCTAAACAAAACACACAGCAGCTTAAAACTTACTGTGCTCTCTGCAACTAAATAGTTTGCAAAAACCTTTCAGCCACACTCAGGTGCAACTGAAGTTGTACAAATTCTTCTTCTTAAAAAAAAAAAAAAAAAAGAACACACAAAACTCACACAAAACTCACCACAGGAACCACTGATTTTGTGTGTCATCTTCATACTTTTTGTGCTCAGTTATACCGAAAAAAGCTCCAGTGATGAACAAAATTCAGATTTTAATGGGAATCTTCCATGTGCAGCTATAACAATCCCCATCCTCTAGCCGTAAGTCCACGCGATCCAGAAGTGCCGTCACACGTACTGCCTGCTTCACGCACAGGACTATGTGAATTAGCTGTTACTACCCCAGGGAGAGAAGCAGGACAGACCCAGGCTGCCGTCCCTGCTTCCATCAGGGGCTGGAGCTACATTTACAATAAATGTGCCGTTGAAAGAAGAGACTGAGCAGCCACAGTTGGGTTCAGAGCTGTGGTTGCACAGCCCGTTTAATTCAGAATAAATTCAGGCAGCTGTGAACTAGCAGCTGTTTCACCCTTCTTCACTTTCAGCCCTTCCTTTCTTGTGCTTCCTTTACGCAAGAGTTCATTCGATTGCATATGAACCAAGTCAGCAAATTGCATCTTGTTCCAAACCGATTGCATCTGCGAGTGGCTCTCCGGCCGGATCGCTCCGAGTGTGCATGCCGCACACCAGTGGGCTTGGTGATGCCGCACCAAGACAGGGGCACGGGTCAGCACTCGCAGGGGCAAGGAGGTAGCAGCACTGCCGCAGCACCAGCCTCATCTCCTCAGAGCAGCCAGCCAGCCACAACCTTGCAAAACAGCCCAGTTTTGCCTCTGGAACATGCTCAGTTTGGTGCCTTGAAAGAGCAGCACTGCACCCACAGGAAAGGTTGAAAGAGATAAAGAAATTCAAGCTGGCTTTCCTCACTCCTGCACAGTAACTGCTTCAGTAACTCCAGATAATGACACTACAAAGTGTTATCATCAGCCCAAACCTAAGATGCCCTAACTAGTATTTCTTCAGCAGCCTGCTTAAGGCTTTTCAAGCAACCAAAGGAAAAGAGGAGGAAGAAAATAGCAGTCAAAAACATCAACAACAGGTTTTAGGGGTATTTTTAGCAAGATGAGCATTTATGAAAAGAAAAACAACAACAAAAACACAGACACACATAGGTAATTCTCTAGGCTGAGTTTATCAAAGGCTTGATGCAAAAATAAAAGCATAAGATCTTCTTAAAGAAATGTTTATCTTTTGCATCAGGCAAAATACACAACCTAAAATGCTACACATTCATTGATTCAATGATTTATTGAAATGAGCTCAGCCCTACAAAACAAAGATTTCAAGTGCCCTATATTTTTAAAAAAGGCAAGGTAACAGAACGCACTGGAAAAGACTTTCAAAGATATCACCATGACACTTTTTATTTTTCCCCACATCTTTGTTTCCTACAGAACTTATTTTGACACACTTAATACTGAGGCGATTTCAAAACAAACATTAAAATTGCCTAAGGCCTAATAATAGGCCGTTTTTAGTCTTCTGACAATACATTAGCGGTCTACTTTTTTCGCTGCTTTTTCAAAGCACGAGTGACAAGCTACACGCTTACTTTGGGGACATCACAGGCAGGAACCCAGTGCCGTGCACAGCAGCACAAACAGGATATTCGAGATGAACCACCGCATCAGATGAGGCTTCCTGCTCCTTCCCCTCTCTCTGCAGCTTGTCCATCCTTCCCGCCCCAGCAGCTCCTAGGGAAGGCCGGGGCACTGGCTGCACCGCAGCAGTTTTGCTGACCTTCCAGCAATGATGCCTGGGCAGCAAGGAGACTTTCTCTCCAGGGAGCAATAGTCAGAGCTGGGGTGAGGTACAGGGGAACACAAACTGCACTCAGCCTTCTTTAAAGGGAGTTGCGTAAAAAGTAATGGCCTCTGGAAAACTTCCACATAAATCTAAATTGGAGGCACAACCAATATTATAACTCTTCTAAATAGTTTAAAGTACTTACAGGGGTTGCTGCTCTTGTAACCTGGATCCATACACCAGAGGCAAACTCTTGTCTTAGCATCAGTATATAGCAGCAGTCACAACCTCTTCAATACAGGAGACAAAGTTACAGGTAGAAATACAAATACTGCCCCTTCCTCCCCAACAAGGTAGGCAAAAGACACCATCTGAGAGTGGTCCAGGTTTCTACAAAGTCTTCAAATAAAGTACACAGACCACATATCCAAACTCTCTTCTCCTCCTGGGGTCTCAACTTACTGGTAACAAGAAAACACCCCAGCAACACAGCATCAATCCTGGTTTAAATTTGCTCCTCAGAACTGGCTGCTAATAGGGCTTCCCCCCAGGGCCTCCTCAGCCCTGGCTTCCTGTTTCTTTTGGTTCAAAGATACACTTCCATCCCTATTCTGGTCAACCTTAATTGGATCCATCTTTCATTCTGATGTGCCAGTAACTACCCTGAATCGTAGCGGAGAGTTACCAAGTGAGGCCAATATTATTAAAGAGAGCCCTGCATTACTTTAGGGTCTTAAAAGATGCTACTAGGACACCGTTAGAGGAAAATTTAACTCTAAATACATTTATATAACTAATTTTCAAAATATATTAATGAATGGAAGCCAAAGAGTCACGGGTTACTACCTAAATGATTGACTCAAACATCTTACATCAAAACACATGTATAAAGTGAGTGTAATGAACACCGAGTAAAAGAATCATCCTGCAAAAAAACAATATATTTCCAAAACATGCAAGAATAATTAGACCATTTTCTTTAATAGGATTATCTGACTCATTGAAATTTATAGCTTCTCTCTTGTTCAAATTCAGAATGGATTTTATTGTTTATTAAGAAACTAAACCAAAAACACTTAGAAAATTAAGGCCCTGTATAATGTCTTAGGATCTCTGCTTAAAATGGTTACATATTATTCCTGCAGTTCTTGTATGCATTTCAGCAGAAAGAAAAAGGAAGGGAGTGGGGGAAGAGCAGTGCTTCATTTTCACAGATTTACTGGCAACCCCACCAGTTTCAAAAGGAAGAGTCAACTCATGCGGGTTGAAGGGATAACTATGAGGAAAGACACACAGCAGTGACAACAAAAATACCATCCACACCCTTTATACGCCCCAGGTGGGGGCCATATTTAAGTCTATAACCCACTTCTCCCAAATAGAAATCTATGACTATGATTAAATTATGTTATCAGTTAGTCAAACCTTGATTTTTTTAGAAAATTTTTTAAAGAGCAGATTTCAAGTCAGGAGGTCTTAGAATATTTAATACGCTTTGAGACGTGTAACTACAGAGAAACTCTGTGTACTGTAACTGGTAAAACAAACTTTTTGTCTCAGCATTTTCATGTCTTAATCAGCATATTGCATGCACAGTACATTAATATTTTAAAGGCAAATAACGGATGTAATGAAATTTTGGAGACATCTGACCCACAAAACATTTTTGAAAGCTAAGGCATGAAATGACTTTATCTGTGTCAATTAAGTAAGTCTCTTGCTAACTTGGAAGAGGTCAGAAGGGAAGAGCGAACAGTCTGCAAAGTGCCATAATTCATTTATTGTTTAAAAAATATGTTACTGAAGAGAGAAAATATATATACACACACTTTAGAAGCTAACAAAACAGCCACACTTTAAAGTTGTAAATAAATAAATGGCGAGGACAAAGATGACTCCATCACCTGAGAGGATTCATATTGATATTTAAGCAAATATTGTATAACTTCTAACCCAGAACAGTTTTAAGAGAAACATGCCAAGTTTAATTCTAAGCATCTGAATCTGACTGATGGAAAACTTACTACAAAATTCTGGTGTAAAAAGCATTTATATCACTCTTAATACAGCTGAAAGAGATAAGATAAAGAATAGGGAGGAAGGGCAAATACTGGTTATTTACCCTTTAGCTTCTGGAAGTGCTATATAGGTTATTTAATTTGCATTGTACACAAGCATCAAGCTGTTTCAAGAACACATCTCACTATCCTAGAGAATGTACAAGCCTAAGAAATTCCAATGCTTGTATCCAAGCAATTTCATTTTAAAAAATAAAAATAGAGCACAATGTAATAATTCAAGTTATACACTCTCTTTTTTGAATATTAAAACAATATTGTCTCTTACTATTCAAATATAAAAAGCAATGCATTATAGTTGGAGTTAAATCTAACATTGCCACATTACAGTTATGTATGCAAATAAGCAGATACAATCTAAGCGTGTCAACAGCATCGTACTTGCACCCCTATTGCTTCTAGTCTCTATTGCTCATGTTCTCTTCAGAGAAATTCAGATTCCGGGACACAGAACCCGACCTGTTCCTAGTATTCTCTTAATGTAAAATATAAAAGCAATGCATTTACTATCAAACAACCAAAAAAAAAAAAAAAAAGCTGTGCTTTTTACTTGGTTTGTCCAGGCAAAAATATACCACAGAATATCAGCAGAGCATGGTTAGTCTAGGTGTTTCTGAAAATGTCTGGCTATTTATTTCCTTTCTTGTAAGTGCTTTATTTTTACAACTGACATTAGATACAGCAATTTTAGGTGACCTCAGAAGGCCCAGGGAACTGTCCAGCTCTTAGGCGAGGCCGCCTGACAGACCATCCTGCTTCTCTGTAGCTGCCACTTCTGGACTTTGTGCAATGTTCAAAGGTAGTCACATTCCAACTGCCAATTTCTGTGGGCAAACCAAGGGCTTTCTTCTCACAGTTCTTAAAGGAAGGGGTTTTAAAGGCCTCCGGGTTATTACACTAACAACAACAGAGCTGGCTAACAATTAAAACAGTTTCACATCGAAAGTTAACTGGACTCTTCTCGTATCCTTTGCTGGATTTTAGAATATGAATTCACACTCTGAGGACCTGACCTGAAGCTCCTATAACAAAGAGATGCAGGCAGGTCTGAAGACCAGAGAGCATGCATGTAGAAAATGAGTGAGTACCTAGAGTAAAAGTGGCAGCTCTTACGGGACAGGTAGAGTTGAACTTTAGGCTGCCAGAAACTGGCAGAAGACAGTTCAAACATATTTCTAGAATAAATTCAAATGATTTAGCATTTCTGATATAATTTTCTACACTTATCTTTTTTTTTTTTTTGGGGGGGGGGGCAGAAGGGAAGTAAACAAGTTCTGCTTTTTATAAGCTGCATCACACAGCTTCCCTCTTACTGATGACTGTCATAAAGGTTTTACTTAATCAGAAAAAGCTGGCTCATTTCTCCTTACTACATGGTTACCTTGGTCCAAGTATCCACTTATGACATATTGCCAAAATTTTACAAAGGACTTGTGATTTAAAAAATAAAGTCAGAGCTACATAATTGTTTCTAATTCATCTCAGCTAATCTTGATGGAATTTAAAAGACAAAGAAACAATGCTATTCCCAACTCAAGGGCTTTCTCCTTGTTGGCATTCAAATACCTACTGTGAAAAATACATTTAGAGTTTCTCCTGATTAGCAAGAGGCAGAGCAAGACATCTTTTCCATAGAAAAGATCACATTAAGTGTTACAGGAAATGAACTCACAGAATTTAACGTGAGCATAATCTTGCTCCAAGGAGCAAGGGATGGGCTCTCACAAAGGCAGCCTGAAGAATTAGGTTCCCTTGCCTGTATTTGCTCTTGGAATACACTCTCTACTGAGCCTACAGGCAACAGCAGCCCTGGGCGCACACCCATACTTTGTAAGCAGCTTTCTCTACCCTCTGACACAAGTAAACCTCAATAATTCAAACTTCCAGCAAAGTTCCCATCAGAACTCTACATCCCCTCCTTCCCAAACCTTACCTTTAGTACGATGGTAAGGGAGAAGAGTCAAGAAATACAATGTACCTTGCACACCAATCCTGTTATGAGCTCAGCAGGGAGAAGGAAATGACAAAGTCTCAGCGGGTAACGCAGGATACCCTGCTTGCCAAAAGCTGTCCTCTGTAACAGCAAAGCTCCCACTCACACGTGGCTAGTTACTGCAGCAGCTGGCTAGTTATTCCAACAACATCAGCGTAAACAATTATTCTCCCAAAGAGATCATATGCTTTACAGACTTCCTGAACTTGCAAACATACATCCAAGTCAGAAATTAGTATGATATTGAAAGAACCTCAATGTTCATAATGCCCACAAACAGTAGAATTTACATCAACTTTCTTAACCCACATTTGAAGATGACACTATTCACTATTTCTGGGGACAGAGACTATATACCTAGCAAGAATTTCAGAGAACATGGAGACTTCCTGGTATGAAGATTGCCTTCTGTGATCAAGGTGTCACCACAGGAAGAAAAGCACAGAGATTTAGCGAAACTCTACCAAGGGCATGATGCTCTTAGTACTTTTTTTTTTTTTTTTTTTTTTTTTTAAATCCTTAAGGTTCTTTCTCTCCTAAAGCCCTTCAAGACCCAAGTTCATCACAATCTCCCTAGTAAGATGGGGAAAACAAAACACACATAACAAGCAGGCCAGAAGGGCAGACTACATTTATCTAGACAGAAAATAAAATCCTTCAACCAACTTGATATAAGTTTTACGTGCATTTAGTCATCTCTTTTCCTTAATATACCTTCTCCTTTATTAATCGCCTCAAAAAAGGAGCATCTCCTTTGTATTTGTCCAGAGGCCATCACAAAAGACCTCAGGTTCACTCATAAATGCCAGTACAATTAACATAAACCAGCACCAAATTGGCACTATGAAAGCAATGTAATATATTGCATTCATCCTGGTCCAGTACAAAAATGAGCAAGGGGAGCTGAACTGATTAACTTAAGTTGGAAAATACTTGCACTATCTACTCTCATCAATTTTGCTCTTGGTACAATTCCATTAAATAAGATATTCTTTACCACCAGTTCAGCTTATAATTGCAGTAAGTTCCATAGCTCACTGGGCAAAAACACATGGTTCCCAGAAGTAACTGGTTTCCAAATCACACAACCTAAGCAGCAGAGAAACAGCCAAGACCAGCTTCTGCCTCCATTCAACACATTCCAAGGATTAGACGTGCTCTCTCTCTCTCTCTCTTTTTGTTCCAAAATTAGAGCCAGTTTTCAGAAGAAGTGCGGACCAAACAACTCCATTTGACTTGAATACAAGACTTTGGAAAGCAGATCCCTGGATTTCATTCCTCTTCTAGCACTAATACACCTTGATTTATTCCACATACTGTTTCTTTGCCTGTGCAGTTGTTCTGCTGAGGCACATGGTAGGGAACGTTGCAAGTGAATTCCACAGATCCAAACAGCAGGTTTAGAACCAAAGTTACTGCCTACTCAAAAAACAAATCAAATAACTTCACAGACCAACACACATCAAGCGATTTATTGCACTTCTCAGTGATGGAAGGCATTAGCACGGGAATTAAGAGAATGCATGTTTGCTGCTGACCCATATACTAAAGCTTATCTTGTCTCACATTTCTCTCACTTAACACAAAATATGACTGCAACTCATTAAGCATTTTACAAACGTGAACAAAACAAAACACAGACTTGCACACACAGGTACACCTGAGCTACCTTAATTTGTGCTAGCTTGGGCACAAACAGCAGTGGCGATTGCGGAGCAGAACTGCTCTGTAGTCTGGCGTGCACAACACATCCAAGGCACATCTTGAACTACTATCTGACATCCCCACAATCAATTTTATCCTGGATCAAGGGTTCCCATAAAAGGGATGTAAATAGTACGATGAGATTTAAGTCCTGGCTTAAACAAAGAGCAAAAAGCTGATCAAGGAAATCATTGCTAAAGAAAGGGATAACAAAGGGATAACAGAGGGAAGGTCTGTTTTTTTTTTGTTTTGTTTTGTTTTGTTTTTTTAATGTTATGAAATAGTCACTTGTGCTCCCTAAATTATATTAAGAAGGGAATGGGAAATCCAAGTTTACATGCAAGTATGAGTTTAATCAAGATTTAGTATTATGAAAGAAAGTTTGAGAAGGCTTAGCAATAATTCAGTTATCAAACAGAAGTGATAATATCAGTTTTGCAGAACATTCAGGACAAAAGAGGCAGCAGGGAGAGATGCATGCACTTTGCCTATCTGCAGTCATCTGCACAACACTGGAAAATAGTTTTGTTCGGCATATCTTGAGAATGTGGAAAATGATGACTTAATGAGAATCTATTATATTCACATTTGCACATAATAATTGCATGGAAATTAAATAAATACCAGAGATTAAAATAAGTAAGCTCATACCGGTATCAAAAACTCCTCTTCTAAACAGGTGCTGCTCACACGGATTGGAGGGTTAGAAAAAGTTCTCATGATTCGCAGGGGCAGTTAGATTATTATATAAAATATATTTTTGACAGGAGAGTTGAATGGCTATTTCAACTTATTTAAGGGATTCTGCAGAAAGTCAGTTCTGGGAGAAGGCTGAGCCAAATGTATCTCTATAGAGTTTAATCACTAAAACCAAACACTGGGAAAGTGCAAAATTGTTTTTCACATGTTTCAGGACTGCTTTATAAACGATTTGCACAAATAATTCCTTATGATTACATGGAAACTAGCATACCATTCAGGCCATTGTTTTTAAGAGTAAAAAAAAGAAAAGGTATTTATCAATAGGCACAATTCTTGATAAACAAACAACTGGAACTGAAATTAAGCATCTTCTGCCTCGATATTAGTTCCTACACACTCTTACAGCACATTTGTATGCTTCCTCCATTACTCACCAAATAATCAGCATTTTGGTATGCCCTTGACTGAGCTTAGGGAAAGGAGGGATTGGCAACTCAGGGCAACAGTGACAAGAGTGAGAAGTGGGTGACTTTTTTTTTTTTTTTAAATCAGATTTTGAATATCTACGATTCTTATGGTTTTCAACAGGCATATTTCACCATATTCACCATATTTCATATTCAACGTATTTCACAATATGAACAAATAAAGCAAACTGAACTTTCTATAAAACACAACACAAATGTGGAAAAGTTCTCATTACTACTTGCTTATTTTAGCTTGCAGCACCGATGTTATTCTGAAATGCATGAAGTGTTAAGGATATCAAGGTCTTATGAATTTTTGAACTTGCATATTTTCTTATAAACAATTCAGAAGTATTTTTACATGTTTTTCTCCCTAGTAAATGTAACCAATTTCCCTCCTGTTCTCTAATTTCCTTGAGCTTACTTTCTTTTTGCCCCAGGGAAGGCTTTTGGCCTCACAGAAGAAAGGAGCACATTTTGGGCATAGTTTGCAGATCATGTGTTTAAGAAGGCTCCATGAAAAATCACCTTTCCTGGATGACAAACAATCAAGAACAACAAATTCACAGGATGTATTAACTCACACTGCCAATTTTTTTTATTACTCAGTTAAAATATATAACAACAAATATAACAACATTAATGCTTAATCCTATTTCTAACATTTTAAAGACTAAATGAGCTTCCTTTTGCAGTCTAAACCACAGCTTTAGATGTATTCAACAATATAAACAATATATATACTATACACACACACACACACACATATAGATATATAAAAGGTTAAATTTCACTACCATTCTTTTCCCTGCCTCCAAAACTGCTCCTCCTTTCCCCATTCCTTGCTATTTAGTGGCAAGGTTAAAAGGAGTCTTACCCTGTACATACAAAATTTAAAATAAACTGAACAACTCCAATTTGCTGTAAACTTTAAAAACAAGGAGAAGTCAATAGACTTATCTGTTCACAATGCCCATTTTTTTGGTGCATTTTTTGTGAAAAATAAAAACAGAAGCATTCCTAAGTTAGCACCTGTTTTTGAGTACTCTTTCCCTCCAAGTGTATTTAGCACTTGGAAATCAAAGTATTACATACCTCAAAATATCAGACAGACTATTCCAAGAAACTCCCAAAGGAACAACAGGGACTTTGAGGCTTAAAAGGATTCACTTAATTCTTTCCATGTCAGAGCAACTGTATTAGAATATAAATATTGTGAAAACTGGAATTACATTTTCTTGAAGACTAAATGAGATTCTTTGCAACTTAACTACAACAGGAGGACATTTTCATTTTATTACGCAGTTTCTTTGGTACAGGAATATCACCATCACCTCTTCACTATAAGGTCGAAAGGTTCTGCTCATGTAAGCTTTCTCCTACATTTAAACACAGAATGTTGCTCTGATTTTTCCAAGAAATTGTGATAAACACATGTAGGAAGAGCTTTGCATTTGACAAGACATTACTAAAAAGCTTGTACATTTGTTTGCTGCCCACTTCTTCCTTTTTTTTTTTTTTAAGCCCAAAAAACATGATCTCTTCCTTGCCACTGGCAGAAAAAAAAAGTACTGTTGTGATATATACTGAATGAAGATATATCTACAAGAGCATTTTATCACTCTTAACTGACTGTGGAGAGAAAGAAGTGCAGAAAGTGTTACTTGAAGGTCTGATATTCTTCTCCTTTATGCTAGCTCTGTTCTACCTCATCCTTTCATAATAGTTACTGGTGCAAGAAGCTACTAGTGACTTTTCTTTATTAAAGAAGAGGGGTACAGAGAATGAATCAGGAAATTAGTTTCATAAGCATAGCACTCAGTACTTCCAGACTGGAGTACTGACATTTACAACCGAGGAAAAAGACTGTATATGTTTACTGCTCTTCAAATAACAACTATGCTCAAGTAAGTTCTCTCTTTTTTTGACATTTTTCTTCCATACAACAACATTAATAAAATCTAGACCACAGATTGCTCAAACATCTCAGGTGAAACAAATCAACTGGTTTGTTTTCACCACTTCCACACTTTCAAACCTGTATGAATACATGCCGTATCTTGTGCTGCAACAGTTCAGCTCTGCATCAGCTAACAAATTTCTTCAGGTTTAAGCCTACACACAGCACGGCCTACTTGCATTCTCCTTGTAATGTGCCAGATCTCTTCAATTTCACAAACTTCTGAACAGAGCTGTCATTATTAATTCTCAGCAAGAAGCCTAATCCACTATGAATCACTGCAGCAACTGGCAGCAAGGGCCGGCACGGCTCTCGCAATGCTTCAGAAAGGAGAGAAATCCTAAAGGGAGTCAAAGCTTTCAGTAAAGCTACTGCTGACTTGCTCCTTGCACTACAAGTCGTCATGCAACTTCATTAAATAAAAGAGCAAAGAGAAAGGGTACATCAGGCTGATAAAGCATTTCGGAAAGCAGAAATATTTCAGCGTGCTGTTTCTCTAAGGCCGGGCTCTCGGCTCCATGCCACAGGCCCAGAGCAGAGACTTCCCACAGGCTGCAGCTTTTGTAGTCCTCACTTTGCTAAAAGCTGGGGAAACAATGACAGCTAGGACAGGAAGTTAAGAATGGAATAGTAGCATCTACTAATGATACTTAAGGTAAACTGCCTCCCAGAGCTGTCCACAGTGCAAGTGTTGGGCCTTCATTCATGGGAGAACAGGCACCAAGAACACTGACTTAGGTCTGAACGCAACTATAGGTAACATATGCTGCACTCTCCTCCTTCTTCAAGGAATGCATTAGACTATGTAAGACATGATTTATTACGTAAAACTGCGCATTTTCCTTTGTCTGATAAAATCATTGTCAGATGATATTCTTATACCTCATACTCTCATTTTTTCCCTTCAAAAAAAGTTAAATGAAAAGAGAAATAAAAAGCTTCCTTAAGAAGCACAGGGATTAGTCTCTAACATGCTGCTTAACTTTGTACTGCCAGGCCACAGCTCTCTTTACAACTGACTCCTACAAAGACAAGGCAGACAGTATTTCTCTACACTGGCAAATTTTCTTTTTTTCTGGAACACACATTCACCATGATCATTGCATTTAGCAACCACGCCACTTCAACAGTGTTACCAGTTCTGGGGCCCACTGGCAAAGTTAATTAAGTAATTTAGAGTATTTAAACTGTGATCGACAGTAGTAGAAAGTTCACTATTCTATAGAGAATCAAACCCATAAAACTATGAAGAAGGAAACTATACTGTGACTTTGTATTTATTGTGTTCTCTCTACAGCAAGTGGAAGAAAAAAAAAAAAAGAATTGTTTTTCAAAATCTTTTAGGAGCACAGCTCATGTTCAACCCATGAACAAGTGTGCTCTTACCATTTTGAGCTGCAAATTTCAGCAGAACAGATATGGCTGTGTTTCTGGAGATTGCTATTTTAAAGCAGTATCTATGCTAATCGTGTATTTTATAACACAACTTTAAAAAGTTACAAATCAGAATTCCAAGTCACATTAAGATGCACTGTTTTTTCCTGAACTTCAAGGTCTTCCTTACCTTCCATTCACTATCTCACTGCCCACTCCTGCTGATGACCTGGTAGTCAACAGAACTTGCTTTGTGGCATCAAGGAAAGCTAATTTTTAAATTATCATGGGCTTCCAGAGCTAACCAAAGAATTCTGAGGATGCTTGCTGTGAGACATAGCCACATGTAGAGGTTCATGCTGGTTCCAGAGAATAAATCATCTTCAGGAGAGACATACCATCACAAGAGCAAAACCTCAGTTTTTATTGAATTAGTATTCCTCATATGAAAAAAAAAAAAAAAAAAATTTCTCCATTATTCTCATAGGCTCTCTCCTGGACTTACCGTTCCATTACTTTAAGTTTCTAGATAAATGTTAAAAAGTGTCTACTTCTTTTCTTAGAAAACATGCAGTTCTTTTAGTCAGGAAAAGGGTAATTCTCAAAATAGCATATGCAGATAATGACAAATTCAGGTATCGAAATAAGATACTGATGCACTGCTGTATTCTTACTTACACATATGTTCTAAAATCTACCCCCTTCTCAAAGGCATTAGGCTGCTGACCCCAGTGACCAACTTAATTTGGTTCAATTATTAGCACAATGGCAACAGCGATAATTTAGTTCAGTTTGGAGGGAGGGGGCAGGTTTCTTTCTGCCTTTTTTTTCCTCCCGTTTTATGTTTTTAAACACAAGTAAGCATAAGTTTTCAGTTTTCTCAGTGTTATTTATTTTTCTTCCAATTATTCACAAGATGCGTCTTCCAGTTACAGCAACTTTCCATAGAGCATCTTGTTGTAGTTACTTTGTTGTGATACTTTGGACCCATCAAAGAATTCCTACCAAACATGAGACCATTGTGGTGTAATGCATCACAGTAAAGACACAACGTCAAAAGACAGCTGTACAACTAATCTCCAAATTGTTAACAGATAGTCACTACTGATATGTACTTAACTGGCCTAGATGCCAAGGGGGAAAAAAAAAAAAAAAAAAAAAAAAAAATCAGAATTACGCATCTCGTGTGCACAGCATGGATCAACTAAAACAGAATCTTAAGATTTGCTTAAAGCAGGATGTTTGGGGTTAGAATTAGTTTCAAAATAATAATAAAGTGCAAAATTCAACATTTTTTTCCAGCTCCCTTATTTAACTTGAAACAATTTCAAAATGAGAAAAATTCTTGTCGCATTTCTGCAGATTATATTAGTTGCTTATTTGACGGACTTGTAATAGTTCATCCTATATTTTGTTAGGAGAAATCAAACAAAAACCCCAAATGTCTGGTTGCCCACGCATATTTTCACACATAGAAAAATTTAATAGCTCTCTCAGAAGCTGGGAAAAGACATATCTTTAGAACAGGGTGTTAAAAATACATCTCTGTTTCCCTACCTGTTTCTCACTCAGAGCTGTGATTTTGGCTTGAAGTTCATGAAGCTGTTTCTTCAAATCAGCGTTCTGATTAGAAAGAAAAAATATCTGTGAGAAAGATATTCCATTTGTTAACACAGAGTAGTAGCAGGAAGGTTTTTTGCATAGTGTACTACAAATACAGCACCTCTGGATGTACACCCAATATAATTCGAGTGGCTCAACAGAGCCTCATTCAAGTTACTGAGTGCAACAAGTGCAGAGCATCTTTCTAGCACTCAGACAGCTCAGTTTGAAATTAGGACTTTATTAAAACATCCATTAGCGCTTACCACAATATAAAGTGCATTCATACTTTTCATTCAGTTTACAAATCAAATAAGGGAAAGGTTAGTTAATAGATAATACAATAATATAATACAGCATATGACAGAGTGCTGCCTAAGGCACTCTCACCTCTGCTACTTAAGCAAAGGTATTAGCGTACTTTTAACTGTGTACAATATCAGCACTGTGGCTATTAATCTTTATTGACATACACACCAAATGAAACAAAATGCACCTAAGTCTTCATTTCCACATATTTTTAGGCCTCAGCCTATACTTAATAGAATTACATTGCCTTAGCACATCATTTATGGCAGCACTTGGCTTACAAAGGCATTTAAGTTTAAGATTTTGAAAGCCATAAACATTCCTATAAAGATGTAGATAGAATACAGTTTTTAGCAAGGTTATTTATTTTTTACTCAAAAAGTTTGCATTCAGTTTAAAGCCTGTGAAGCTCTGCAGAAATATGACAAGGAAGCAAAGTTTCCTGCATTTTCCATTTCCTCTTAACCATGTTGTAAACTCTTTACACTAGTAATCATGCATCATTACTAGAAAGGATCACACAGGTTTATTGTGCTACATGAAATATTAAAACTAATGCTGAAGAAAGCTTCCCTATGTTTATATTCCTCCATACAATTTTGGAATGCATTATAAACCTAACTGTTATTTGTATCAAGTCTCCTCCAATACACACACAATTTTCATAGAATTAAGTATTGGCATTCCTCCTTCTTCCAGATACCACTTAACAAACACATGATAAAAAATGAATTTAGAGCATTGGAAGCAGGGAATAGAACATAGGATCCTCCATTAAGGAATCTCTTCACACTATTCTGTCTGGCTCCCTTTTGATTTACTCCTTCTGGCTCCATGATCTCTGCATTCCTGCTTGCAGCATGATCTGTTTTTCAGACACGAACAGAAAGCAAACTACAGGCTAATTGGTACAGACCTTTCCTCAAATCCCATCAGGCTAAGGAAGTTCTAAAATCCAGATCTTCCAATACTCCCATTAGAGAGCTAACTACTTGACTGTCATACAGAAAGCTCTCTTCCTACTCCATTGAGTGTTCATGGATTAAAAAAATAAAAGGGCATTTAGTATTTTATAGGGATGGAGGCGTTTAATAGCGAGCTCCAAGCGAGGTGCCTTTATCCCTATACTTTTCAGAGTCATCAGAAAACTCCACGTAGCTCCCACTGAGCAAACAGGAGGGCTTAATTGCCGTACAGGATAATGCAGTCTCCGTACAGAGTCGCTGAGGAGAACTTCTACTCTCTATGAAAGGGCCCCGTTATCCGGCTTCAGCAGCTCTGAAAAGACGGTGGCTGTGAGATCCCCTCTTTTAGGCACTGCAATGCCAAAGCTGTATACCTGGGACAGGCAACCTGAACACAGCCTGAAGTTACATTCCTTATTGGACGTCACCTACTGGAAAGGAGATCTGGTGTCTATTATAACTTCTAGCAAACCTCCTCATACTCAAAAAGAAACAAATTCTAATAATGTCATTTTTTATGAAGAGACACTTCTATTAGAATAAAAAGATCTTACTCATACTTCATACTTGCACTACACAATAATCATAAGGATTGCTTGATTTAAACAGCCAAGAATATGAAGTGAAAGACTCCAGAAACTAGCAGTTTCTTAACCATCCAGCTCTCATTGCTTAAAGGATTGTTTGTAATAATTTTCTTCTAAACACTGTATTAGCATAAGAGAACACGATGAAGAAAGTTCTCAGGCTCCATGCAAGGCTAGTTTCTATATTTTAAGAGTATATAATGCAATATAAAAAGAAAAATAGTTACCTGTGGATCTTGCTTCATTTGGGCAACCAGTTTCTAGAGAGAGAGAGAGATACGAAACAGATTTTTCATTAAGGATCTTACTGAACAGCCTGAAATTTAACAATTTTGAAAAGTTTTTATAAAAAGATATGGAATGTAGAGCAAGTTTAATAGTAAAACCTAACCCACAAGGAATTCCATGCTGTATAGTTTCCCAACACATTGTTTATTAATGTAGTAAAACCAACACCCTAACACATCACCGTTGTTCCTTCTCCTAAACGGTTGTGGAACAAGTAATTGCTTTCACGGACAAATCGAAGCAGCTGGGTAAGCTCATCTGATAGCTCTGTGCCCTCCAGAACTGCTGCCTTCTTTGCTTGCAGTCACAAGAAACAGAACACAGAGAACCACTGTGGACACAAAAGCTGTTTGTATCTTCAAGCGCAGAACATCTCAAGCCCTAAGGGGCGCCTGTGTGTTGGCCTGGCCGACACCGCATGGAAGACCCATGTTCAGAGGCATCTTTGCCACTTTCCCCCCTCAGTGAGGGGGACGGAGCTCATCACAGATGAGCTGCCCTGCGCATCCGAGGGAAGGCGCCCAGATGGCTGCTGTTCACTATTCTTCCTCCATCTGTTCCTTCAGGCAGCTGCACGAGGATGCTGCCTCTGTCGCTACGTAGAGAAAAAGTTATCTGGCCATCACTAAAGAAGCCAGAGCCCAGGAACAGGGGGCCAGGTAAGCAAAGAATCCCAATTTCGAGTTTGATTACTGACGGGCTTTTATTCAGCACATTACATTGATCTCTGCACATGAGCAAGGGACATGGCAAAGCTCTTACTTTCTCCCCCATTTTCTCACCAGAGCAGGGCAAAGGAGTGAAGAACAGGAAGGATAAAGCAAACAATATATGCTTCATTCCACGTGCATTATTAACAAATCAAAGAACTCAGTCTTTGCCAATTTACTACTGCTGATTAAGGTTATTTCATATCCTAGAAGTGCTGTTAATCAGAAAACAAAGCATCAAAAAGACAGTTCTGTGGCACAGAAGTTTTATTTGCTGTAGTACCCTCTTCCCAGCACTAGCCAAGAGCAAACACACAGGCATCCGTAAGAGTAATAAGAAGTAACACCCATATATTGCCTACCTCCCAGAAATCTACTTCTTAGATGTCTTTGAAGATTATATTCTAAGTTTAATAGTTAGCAACAAACCTTTCTTCCATTTTTGAACTCAGGAATACGCTCCAAATTCCATGATAGCATGCTCCCAGGTTAGCTACAGTAGTCTACATAAAAGGATCTCCATTTTCCTTTGAACCTGCCCTCTAACTATATCAGCATTAGGGGCAAACAAAATTCCAGAAAATCATTCTTAACCTCTCTGTTCTCCTTGTTCATATCCCCTTTTCCCCTCATATCTGCCATATTTCCCACCAGACACCTCTTTCACATTCAGAGTCTCCTCGCACACAAATCATTCCAAAGCTCTGTTCATTTTTAGCACTTTTGCCAGCAGTGCTGATTCTGCTCTACTATTTGGAGACAAATGGAATCAAAGAGCACGTAACATCAGAGTGCTCCACGTCTCTGAATCACAACAACGTCTTCCTTCATCCTCATAGCAAATTTGCTGCCCATTATTATATACGTAAGGCTAGAATTGTTTTTAAGGTGCATCACTTGCCATTTATCAACACTGAATTGCATCTCTTTGCCACGCAGTCATTCAGTATCATGGTAGCAGAGGTGCCTTGTTAGCCACATGCTTACTTTATTTTTTCCTCAGCACTTTCTGCCGCATCAGAGTTTGACAAACAACAAATCTGTTAGCTTTTATACATAAAGTGCTTGTATGGATTTAGTCACAAGACAATGCAGCCAGTGACCGCAAACTGTTCACAATATATTGCTAAATATATGAATCACACAACACTGCATCATCCAACCATTTAAAAAACAAAAAACTTTCACACTAACCCCAAACAAAAGCTAAGTTTAAGATATTTTAAAACATTCTGTTTTTTCTAAGCGAAGAGAGAAGGAAAAGGATGTTTTATGTTCTTTCCTCCCCATCATCTCCAGGAGTCATCTATGAAGCCCAACTCTTCCCTGAGAAAAGCTAAAAATAACTCCTCTAACACCTCTTGGAATTGAAACTATGAGCAGCAGACTGTTTCAAAATAGCCTTAATTAAGTCAACACAGTAGCAGAATGCACTACTTAGTTACATCTGATGCGGCTCTCCTCTCACCATAAGCAATACCACTTGGTCACAGAAGGTATTTTAGCAACCCGGTTCCACTCCAGCTTAGCAAGTGACCTGGTCAGAACTTATTTACGGAAGGTTCTTCCATCATCTCAGCAAAACAAGAAGCCTTCTCTAAATCCTAAATGACTAAACAACTGCTTTGGGTCTTTGCTGGTAGTTTAAGCTAACTGCTGCCAACGAGGCAGTATTACAACTCCAGGCAGATTCCGAAGGTGAACAGGAAGAGACAGGGAACAAGGAGCTATGCTGCAACCAAAACACGCAGTCAAACCAAAGATCATTTTCTGTGACCGTGTAAACTGTTGTGACAGGTGAGATGCCGCATCAGGAGGTTAAGATGCTTGGCTTGCACGGCGAAGAGCTGAACTCAGTACATTCGCCACACAGACGCATCCACCTGCCCAGCAGTGACAGAGGAGAGGACAACGCACAAGTGTCAGCCCGGCTTGGCAAGCAACTGAAGAGTCCTTGGGGGTGACGGGGAGGAAAAGCAGCTAAGGAGGACGATTCTCCAGAACTCCTACAGTACTGCTCTGAGAAAAACTATATTGAACCACTTAAAAATCACAGAATTTAAAACAACAAACAAAAAAACTGGCCATTTGAGGAGCACAACAGTAACAATGCATGGTTCAAGAAAGGTTTATTGAACATCCAATCATGCTGCAGTGTTATTTTCCATTGTAAGAAGTTTAGACATGTTTTTAACCAGAGTACTGGGTATAGATAGGTTCCTAAAGGGGAAAAACAACAACAAAACTTCTAATATAATGGCTTGTCTAGTTTTACCAGCTAAACCCAAATGTAGTTAAATTTGACTTCAATGCAGCAGAGTGCATGTGTGATGAGGGCTTGGGAAAGTACAGGCAAAGGGGACCCTAAAACCTTGAACCTTGGGTGGGCAGTCTTCTGGGAAGTTTTCCAGCCTCCATCTCTTTTCCTCCTTGTCATTATGAACGGATGCTAAAGCTTAGTCAAAATTCGTGCTCTTCTATTTTTTGTTAGTTTAGGAAGGGAGTAGAGATGTGCATAGGAAAGAAATGCTTTTACACAAGCACAAGACTAGCATTCTGATCACCATATAACAGATAATACTTCAATAAATGCTTAAAAGGCCTTAAACATTTTAAAGCCTTCATGGGTAATTTGGTAATTTCATTATCCCCATAACAAAGCTTTATAAAGTTCTGAAGACAACAAGTGCCTTGGAGTTTCTGAGGAGAGCACAGAACTTAACTGTAGTTCTAGAAACTCATCTTGGGCCTTGTCAAGTTTCTCTCCCTAGGTGACATTTGCATCTTTGTTAACACAGACCTAGCTTTGCTTTACTAACCCACCCACACAATTTCTTGCACTGTGCTCATTCATTGTAGCAGTTAACGGACAAATCACCTTGAACACTTAGCCAGTGACTTGTCAGTGAATTTATAAATTTCCAAATTTATAAAACTAATCAGTGTGTATCAACATGCATCTCTCATTCATGCGTGTCTACTGTGTATTTCAAGTGCCCCACAGAAATACTTGAAGAACTGCTGCACTGTTTACAGCTGTATCGATTTTATTTCAAGATTCTTTAATAAACATATTTCCTCTTATGGTTGCTTTATTTCAATTGATTAATAGCTCTAAATTTCTCATTTTTATCATAATGGAATGGCAAACCACCAGTCTACTGCCATGTAACACTGGACAGGGAGCCAGTAAAATATCCTACATATAAAAAAAAAAAAAAAAAAATCTGAGTTCAAGCACTACAACATTTTGGGCAGCAATACTCTACAAGAGAAGCAACAATATAAGCCTATTTAGCATTATGCACATTTCACTTGCAAAGTTCCTCTTCTGTGTCCTATTCCCCAGCAAGCACCGAGCACGGGTTTAGAACTCAGAAGAAAATTATAGCCAGAAGGTGCTGAATGCAGAACTTGAAATGTTGAATGTCATTGCTAAAGAATAAAAAAATAAAATAAAAACACACTCCCTGACATGTTGATGTTTCATATTTGCTAAAAACAACAGCTGGTGTGGTCAAAAGACAGACAGTATACAATTCTAAAGCAACTTCAAACTTACAAAGCATTTCTTACTATACGTAACCCCGATTGCCATTACTTAGCAGTAAAACATGAAAAATTACCTGGTGAACCTGAATTTCCACTTTCAGAGCCTCCTGTAGAGTCTGTAGCTCCATTCTCTACCTTCTCCACTTTCTCTAGATGTTGCTTTGCTAATTCCAGTGCTTTTAGTTTCTGGTTTCCTCTTCACTCCAGTGCTATAGAAAAATAAAGACAAAAATCAGTTAAGAACAAATGAGTATAACAGAGCAGGAATAGAGTAGCGAATTACAATCTTCCGCAGCTTTTTAGCATAAATGCATCTAGATCCTAGGACACAAGAAGTCTGACCGAACTCTGAACAGAAGGCTTTCTTCCGAGCAGTTTAGCTAAATTTGTTTCTTCCCCAATACCCCAAAGCGGACATTTCTGGTTTTTATCTGAGCTTGTGGGAAGCTATTTCCTATCAATATCCTATTACATTACATTAGAAAAAAAATAAGATTAGAAAATTTAGATTAGATTAGAATTAGAAAATACTAATTACTTAGATTAGAAAATTTAACTGTTGAGAACGTTTCAAAAAATCTGTGTAGATAAGAAAATATTCTGCAGATAAAATTCTGCAACCCAAAGGGGAGTGTAAACTGCTAGATAGGATGTATTACATTAATTTTCTTTCAATGATATTTTAGGGCTGTTCTTAAAAGGGATGACCTGCACATGATTTGACAGAACTATCATGTACTAACAATCACTGCCTGAAGTTTGTACTGAGTTAGTCATTTTGGTAGGAACCTGTTTTAAAGAAATGTAAGGCTGATCAAGCACAAGATTTATTCAAAAACATTAAAATCCCTTACTGTTACTAGGTAAAACTCCAGTAAGTATGAGTTTACCATCCTCACATGTACTTCAAACAAATTAATCCCGCTAACCTGTGACATAGTAAAGTATTATAATCCATATTTTTAAAAGCCTTGAAATTTGGTCAAGAGAGTTTTTGTTATAAATAGGTTAAAAGTATCTGCTTCTGAGACAGGATTAATCTTTATCCCATATACTCAAAACACAAAAGGAACCTGTGTAAAAGTTGGATGAAAAATATCTATACATACACATAAAATCCTTCAGAAAAGGATTCTATAGCGATCTTTCCAGTCATTTTTACCGCATCAGACATCATAAGGAATCACAAGTGCTAAAGCAGTGTTTTGTTTTGTTTTTCTCTTCTTCAAATTATTGAAGAGGTATAATAGCCAGCTCAAAGGCACTCATTACAGGACTTCATCTTCCAAAAGGATACCGACATCTTAGAATAGATTATGCACATGGGCTGCAAAAAGAGACTATCCCCTTAAGATAGAGAATTTTATTTGAACGTTGTCTAACAGCATCCCGTTATGGTGAATCTGAAGTGTTGTCAAGCCTATGGACTCATGAAAATAACAAAAGTTTCACAGTTTTTAGTCTTTGTCTATCCAAAAAGAACGAAGTTACGAAAAGAGTATAAGGGATATTTTGAAAGCATGGTATTTACATTCATTCTTTTTCAATGTTGTCTACTGTTACCGTAAATTTTGGTATTTACGTAACAATGGCCTGATCAGACTTTCTGGTCAACACATGTATAACCTTCTCCACGGGTCTCTCCCGTATGTAACATGGGAGAGCTAGAACAGCTGCCTCTGCAGCACTTCTCTCTATTAAACTGTAATTTGTATCAAGGGATACATGGAAATTACATATAGTTCCCTGTTCTATTACCACAAACCTTAATGAGAAAACAGAATCCTGGATTATTACCTGCACTCACAGATAGGAACAACTCTAGTCTGTATTAAATCCCTGTCACAGCAGTTTGAAAAGAAACCTTCTTTAAAGAATCTGGTGAGAGACTGACTGCTGAAGACCAGAAGCATTACAGAGGCAGTCACTTTCATAAGCCCTAGAAAATTTGGGTTGGGGGTAAAAATACAGGCAAATATGGCTATATTTTTCCCCCCAAAGCATCTTCTATGAATGAGATGGCAAATGAATAGCTAGTACCATTCTGTGACTACAATAACTTCAAATGTCAAAACAGATGAAAAAAAATGTTTAGCTCAAATGTGATTTTCAATAACACACATGTTTTTAATACACAGACTGTAAAGCCTAATACCAGCTAATGTGAAAAAAAAAAAAAAAAGACATGGTACATCCAGAGGTGGGGAAAATAGCAAGTATTATTAATGCAGAACTTCATTTGAGGGACAGAAATTGAAGTATTGATGGTTCATAAAAACTAATCCAACTTTATTTGATAGATGCCTTTAAAAGCTAAAAAGGCTTCCAAAACTAATTTTAAGAAGGTTTAAGGAAAATGTGATAGTGCTTTGCAGAAGTGATAGTTCAGTCTAAAATGTTTTAGTTGTGTTAATGCAGTTATGGACAGGAACAAGAATAATTCACTGCTTTACTGGAGAATACACATTGTGACAAGTAAGTCAAAAAAACAAAGCTATTCCTGAGACATAACGATCATTTGCTAATTCTACCCAAAAAAGGCCTTACAATTTGAAATGTGGCTTGCCTTAGAATTTTAAAAAGTTAATGGCGTTAAGACTCCTTTACTACAGAGACTTTTAAATACATCCCCTATAAATTGGAAATAAGTCACATACGATGACAACCTGAAGAATTAATTTCATACCATAATGCTGAAGCCTCCTAGAAAAGGCAAGAGAGAATAACAGAAACTTCTGACCATTCTTCTTCTTCTTGCAGGTTTGCTAGCTCTTCAATCTTTTCTTTTTGCTTGTCCTTCCCCATTATGGTCTCAGAGGAGCTTACTTTGCAATATCATTTACTTCCCATTACCTTCTTCTGGCAAAGTTACACTGCAGCTCATTTTAAACGCAAGAAAACAGCCTCTTCTCCTCTAAAATTAAGTGGCAAGCAATCCAGACAGACAGCGTGCGTGCACATTTGGGAACAAGGGAATTAAAGGGACAAATACTCTGTATAATAATTTTACCTTACAAGCTAACAATGACTATTCCAAAAGAGAATACTAGGAAGCAACCAGCAGAGCAGTTTATTAAAGCGGGGTTCACATGATCACTGGGCAGAGCTGAAAAGAACATATCCTTAACTAAGGTTTCCCAAGGCCTGCATGATTTGCAGTGCTACTGAGAAGAGCATGCCAAAGCTTATCATATTTACTGATGAAAAAGCTTAATGTAAGACAAAGTTACAAAGCAGAAATTGAGTATATGCACTTGTAGTTTACCTCCCAAAGCAGGAATAACCATCAGAAGTTATCCAAAATCCCCCTTAAGTAGCTTAACTATGTTTCCAATATTAATTCTCAAAGGGGAAGGAAAGAAGTGAACATTTTTTACATTCAACAAACCACAAACTAGATTCTTTTGTCCTATGCAGAATAATGTCTAGAAATATATACGAGGGCATCTGGTTAAATATTAATAGCATTTCCTTTGAAAATAGATACAGATACTACCTAAAGTTAATATAGAACTACCTAAAAGATTTTCAGGTTGGCCAGTGAGTGGCCACACATATTTAAGAGTAAGAATCTTAAATATTCTTGAACCTGTGTGTCTCTTAGACTGAATCGTGTGCAGAGGTGTAAAGTCCCACAGCATTATAAACCATCTACAGTATCACTTCTGAAGACATATAAAACTATCTATGGTTCTTACTTTACACTTCAATATGCAGTATTTTAATTAAAAAGGTTTGTAACTTATTTGAAATTCCATGGCTTGGCTAGATCCTTCATCTCACTAGATTTGAAAAGAAAAAGCATTAAAAAAAAAAAAAAAAAAAAAAAAAAAAAAAAAAAA
>VZSV01000001.1:10224661-10245529 GCA_013398735.1 Nothocercus julius | reverse complement strand
CACTGCTTTGCTTCCTCAAAAGCGTACCGTGCTAGGGGCAGAGGAGCAAGCGCGCGCCTTCTCCCTGCAGATGCTCCGGGAAAAGCGGGGTGAACTCAGGACTGCGCTGTGAAACCAAACGCGAAGCGCGCCGCGACTCGTCGCGACTGGGCGGCCACGCGCGGCTTTGTCGCCTGCGGGGTCCCCGGGTGCTCGGAGCGAGCGAGCGCGGACTTCCCGCGGGGCGCCCCCGCCGCCGCACAGCGCCCGGGCTACCGAGCCCGTGCCTGTTTAGTTGCCGTCAACTTCCCGCTTCTTCTCCATCAGCTGGTGGACGAGCTTCGTGTGATTCAGTTGTGGACCTTACAGCATGCGGTGCCTTTTGTAAAGCTGTAGCTCCTGGGCTCGCGTGATTGATGGGGAAATTTTTTTTTTTTAATTCAGTTTTTAGCCTGTGGGTTTGTAGGTACACACTCGAAGACACAATTTTTAAAGGTGCAAGAAGAAAAAGGTACAAGTCAAATAAAATTATCCAAAAAATCATTGGGTTTTTTTTGTAACCTCTCATTATTTGGCTATGTTCCTTCCCCCACCTTTTTTGAAGGCCTTGTGTAATTTCCAATCAGCAGGGTTGGGACAGTACTAAAAAAAAAAAAAAAACACACACACAAGAATGCACATCAAATAGTTACCAACATTTATTGCACATCTCATAGGCTAACAGGTGCCAGGGACTAACAAAAATTCAGCTGACATTGCAGTAGTCTCTCCAAAGTGTCCAGCTGTGACAAGAAATGTCATTGTTAGTATATTGAAAATACTGGATTTTTAAAATAAATGTCTGCTTGGTTTTTATGCTTATTTCTGCTTTATTTCTACAGCCATTCAGTAGAGCAAGTAGTCCTGAGATCGGGATGATTATAGTCTAATCTGCACATTAGTTGACTGAGATTTCTTTGGGGGAGGGGGCATTATGTCCAACCACCTTCACCTTCTTTCACCCTTGCAGTCTTGATATTGTACCCAATAATCACAGCTCTAATACTCAGATTTTGCCTCCAGATGAACTTGTACTATCAACAGTTCAAGCTGCAGAGACTGAACGTTACATCCCAAACAACAGCCCAGATTTTAGTTTTAACTTAAGCCAGGGTTTGAAGTGCTTGTTGAGAAGACTAGTCCGTATACTCTGAAAAACATCTGACTAGAGCTGAGTTTGTCCTTCAGAGTTCTAAATAGAGGCAGCCCAAAAATAAATACTGACTAAAGCCTGTTTATTTCTCTGTTTTTTTATCTTTCTGATCAACAAGCAAGTTAAAAGAAGTTAGAACTGGTGATTAAGCGTTGTTATAGATTTGGTATGTTTATCCTGTTGAGGCATCAATACATGCACTTTGACTAAAGTTTGTTTTAGAGATGAACTTTGGACAAAGATCAAAGAGAAAAAATCATTAGCTGCTACCACGGATGTGCAAAGAAATTTTGCATAGTTTGCCTTAGAATTCAGGGGCTGATCGGTACCTCGTGATTGTAGTCGTATTCAGCATGTGCTACCTACAGTGATCTTCGGGTCATAACCAAGTAGAGTAGCTTAGGCCTTTTTACCCTCTGAACTCAGCAATTTAATACACAGATGATGATTGTCAGAAACACTGAAAGTTTTTCTTCCAATACATGCCCCATTCCTTAGCTCACATTCGGATAACAAAGAGAAATGAAGCCAGTCTCCATGCTGCTTGGCTTCATCTGCACATCGCTAATGAAAACTTCTATAGGTGCCCAGGTAGCATTCGGTTACTAGTGGCATTGAAAGGGGCTTCATGCATGAAACTGGGAGCAATGGTACTCTAGGCTATCCAGCTGAATGCTTGAACAAACTGACTCCTATGCTCTGTTGGCTTCATATAAATAAACCTATCATGCCTTGTTTGCTTGCCTTTATAGAAGCCTAGAAAAATGTCCCTTCTTTACTGGCTGAGTTTTGTCCCTATACTCCTTGCTGAGTTTTGGTTGCCCTCTGCACCTCTCCCTCCAAATATTGTACTGCTGCTGCCCGTCGGAATTCAAGGTTCTCTTTGTACAAGTTTTTCCTCTCTCTGGTTGGTCACATTGGCCTGGATACTCACCCAGCTCCCTTTCCCAAGTGCTCCTTACAAGCACAAGCCAAACCCAAAGCCTTTCTGAAGTTAGTGGAAAACTCATACAAATCGGCAGCCTTTCAGTCAGAACTTGCTGCTCCAGGGTGATATTTCTCATTGAATGTTATTTCACTAGTTGGACAAGTTTCAGAGAAGGAAGCACAGTTCGTGTGAAGCATTAGAACACTTCAAGAGCTCATGCCTACAATTCTTGTAATAAGTGTTTTACATAAGCTACATCATATCATGATGGTTTCACTATAACCAGCCCATCTCACAGTTCCATTTGCTAAGAGCACTCAGAGCAAAATTAGAGATGACAATAGTTAGCATATGGAAACAAATGGTCTTGTAGCAGATCACATTAAAAGGCATTAGCAACAAGTGCAAAAGTGCCTAAACGGGTCACGGGTTAAATTGACAGAGAGCTGAGTTGCCCCATAGCACTTTCCCTTCCCCTAATTTCCATCAACCTTAAAAAATACCTTAAAATAATCTAAATAATCTTTTTACTTGGCTATTACTATTTTTTTTCTGGGCTTTTGGCAAGGATGCTAAATGGCTGCATGTAAGAGGGGAGATGTCTGTGAAGTTGTGCTTAAAGGAGGAAGCGAGAAGACCATTTCAGACAAGACACACTCCAGCATAAGAACCCACACTGGGCTTCCCCAGGCCATCTGGAAGGAATTGCTTGCTCAGTAGTTGTCAGCTGGACTCAGCTGTGA
Organism: Nothocercus julius; assembly: GCA_013398735.1. Lineage (NCBI taxonomy): Eukaryota > Metazoa > Chordata > Aves > Tinamiformes > Tinamidae > Nothocercus > Nothocercus julius. The sequence goes on along the minus strand of VZSV01000001.1, from coordinate 10,242,687 downwards.
AGGATTCATCTGCAACTACGTTGGTCCTGGTGCTCCACCATGGCAGCTCAGGGCTGGCTGGACATGGGGACTGTGGGGGCTAGAAATGCACGTGGGAGGGTATTGCCTGTTTTGTGGTAAAAGTGATTCAGCCACTGGGCTGTCCCTTTCCTTTCGCAAAGTCAGTGTCCTCTGACTTGCACCTGGAAGCGGGGACAGGGAAAGGCCTGTGAGGATAACACGAAGCTGCCCTTCCCCTGATCATTTCACTTATTGGAGGTACCACTTATTTCTCATGGAAGGTATGGGGCAAAGAGAGAGATTTCCTCTGAGGGGCCGTTAACCAGGAGGGATCAGCCATTCCAGGTTGCTTTAAGACCAGCATCTGGCCTGTTCCCACGTAACTTAGGGGAAAGTTGTGAGGAACCATCGTCATCTCCTAGCCACCAGTAGCTCCCAAAGCTTCCTTCCCCCTTCCCATAGCTTCAGTCACGTTAAGGTTTGGGTATGTAGCCTGAAAAGTTGGGAAGGGGGACTGCTGCTTATCTAATCTTACCTCCAGAATAACGTTGGCTATTTTTACCAGTAATTCCTTATCAGATCTGCAGTTTGGGTAGGCCAGAGTGTATCTTACCCTTCACAAGCCATTGCTCGGTGCTTCTGGAGAAGCATCTGTTTTCAGAGTGTGGTGGTTCTGACCACTTCCAGGTTGAAGGAAGATCTGACCAGTGATACTGTCTCTGGGAATGGATTTCTTTTCCTTTTTTGAAGTCTTTTCTCTTTAGATAAATGAGAACAGTCATAAAGGGGACGTTGCTTATGACCCTTGAGTGGCTGGCCAGGCTGACTAAGCACACTTACAGGTCCCAACTAGTGTTTGGAGTAATGACGAGCTACACATTGTGTGTCCACGTGTGAGCGGCCCAGGGAAGAGTCACTCATTTTTAAGCCACCAGCATGAACTATTTTAGGACATATCATAGCTACATCGTAAGGTAAAAGAAGCTCTTTTTGTCTCATCATCCCTTTTCGTCAAACAACATAATGCCCCCTAATTCAGCCTGGTTTGTGATAACATGGGTCACCCTGCTACCATTTTTCTGCTGGAGGTTTCTTGACCACTAATGATTATGAGATATCTAGACTCCCTCAAAATACCCTTTCCCGGACACCTTCACCACAATTCTCGCTCCATCATTTTCAAGGAGCTTGGAGGAGAGGCTGTTCAGTGGAATCAGAAACCTGCAGATGGAAATGAAACCGCCAGGTAAGTTTCCGAGGGCTCGCTGAAGGGAAATGACAGCTCTCGTAACAGAGCATTTCAGTGTGTCACTAGTCTGATAAGCAAACAGAAGCCTGCAGTGGTAAACCAGGAGCACAAGTCAGGGGCTATGGGAGCAGCTACCAGGCTTTGACGCATGCAGAGGCATCTCCAGACTTTCCGTGTGCACAAGATCAGACATTGCAGCGAACAACATGCATAGGAAAACGTCCACCTCTACAAACAGTACACCACCAAGAGACATATGCCATATCTTTCTAGCTCTTTTAATTGCTGATAGTCATTTTGGCACTTAACATGAGTGAAACGATAAAGCAGAGCCTGCTCTGAGGAACCTATAATTTAAAAGGTCACTAGGAAGGTGACCAAGGTGCTTGTGGAAACCAAGGTAATGGTGCTGATTTCAAAACCGTAACTGCTTCAAGTATCAATACTGATGGCAGTTTGCAAAATCTTTGCATGCATTTGCCCCCCAAATCTTTACCTCTCACCAGATATTTAAAGAGCCTGCGTTTTCAGTGTGCGGGGCACCGAAACAGCAATTCAGGTCTCTTTTAAACGTTTACCTAAGCATATATTTAAGTTGCCAGTTTGGGCCTACCAGGTGACTTCAGACAAACTTCACACTATTCATTTTAGTCTTAATCTCAATATCTCCTCTCCTCTTTCTGAATAACATAGTGAGAATGATATCAGTGCTTGAGAGCTGTGCAAAGCACTAAGCTTTGGAAGCACTAAATCGTGGGACCCCCTGTGCTTATCAGGCGTCAGCCTGGCTTCTGGGGGAGCAGGATCATTCTCTTGACAGCAAGTAGCCCAGCACCAGTATAGAGAAAGGGCAGGGAGGAGAGGCTGTGAAACAAGTATTATTAAGGAGTGACGGAAAAGTGAGTGGGGATCTAGGAGCAGAGCTGTGCATGGTGTTGCCTGTGAGAATACGGGAGTTAACTGTGATTCAGTGGACAGAGAGGTCAGGGCCAGTGCGGAGATTCAAAATGGCATTTCACGACCTAGCAGTAAATAATGTTATTCCACTCTGGATTCTCTAGGATGAAGTGTATTGCGGGTGCAGCTCCGATGCTGAAGCCATGTGGGCTCCTGGAAGTCACCGAGTCCCGTGCAAGGTGGAACGGCATCTTCGGACGCGCTCTGGCACCCCAGCACTTTGCGGCTGCAGGGATCGCGGCTGCATGTCACCCTGTTCTCTGGAGCTTCCTATACATGTGGCTATTTCTACTTTGGCTATGTTCTCTCTTCTTGCTGCTTTCTTGGATAATCAAGAGTTGCGTGGAGCTGCATTTTGAACAGACTGTGAAGGGGCAAAGTAAAGATTAAAAAGGAGTCAATAGACCTGATTTACATGGAGTGTATATGCAAAGTGAGACCATGCCCTTTTTACTTAGTTATGTTTTAAATAGAGCTACAGTATAATAAATTCAGAGACAAATGTATAAAGTGAGAGGTCCACGCAGATCTTCATAATTTATTTTAGTATCTTCCATTCAAGGCTTCTGTTGTTTGAGTGATAGCCAACTTGCAAATTCTATCACTCAGAAGTTAGGAAAATCAGCAATTAAGCTTGCTTGTGCCTTTTTTTTTTGGTTCAGAATTGATTAATAATAGTAAGATACACCAACATTTTGCTTTGCAGCTAAAAAGACAGTTGGATAATGTCAATATATTCACAAATCTCATTGGCACTGCTTCCCTATATGAATAGTACACGTAAGCATAAGCATATTTTCCTCTCACTAGGGGGGGCATAACAAAAAGACTGTTTCTTTCAAAATGCTGTTAGGCAATCAAGTGGAAACGTGGCGTAATTTGATTAGTTTCTCTCGCAATGGGTTTTGGACCCATTTTTCTCTCGCAATGGGTTTGGACAATAGTGAATTAGGATGAAAGTCTCCAATAGTTTCAGAACATTGCAAAGTTCCTACTCATCTTAGTCTACCAGTGGGTAGTATAATCTGGCTTCTTGGAAACATCAACTCAGTGCTCACCATCCACTAGAAGGTTAAATAAGCAGCTAGAAAGTATCAGAAGACTGTACAATTAACTAGAAGCCTGCTTTTTGTCCAGTCGTGAAGTCATAGCATGCCTACCCCCAAGAGCGAGCCAAAGGTCTGTTTCAAAAAGGATACGCTAAAATTAGACAGGCAACAAAAGAGATATGGAATAACTTTCATCTGAAGAAATATAGAAAACAAGTCAACTAGGGCTTTTCAGTTAAGAAAAGACAAAACTGAGAGCCAACACAAGAGGCCTGCTAAATGGTGAGTCACATGGAGAAGGAGAACAGGGAGCAATTGTTCCCTGCCTCTCAAAATGCAGGAATAATTGGCACTGTAGGAAATGACTAGACAATGTTTAAAACAAAGAGCAGCCATGCTTTTTCACCCAGTGCATAGCTACCTGTGGAACTCATTGCCGCAGGATGTCATGGAGCCCAAAGATACAAATGCATTCAGAAAGGCATGGAAGAAAGGTACTGCAGGGTCCAACGTCTGGCTCAGAAACGCCCTTCACCACAAACCGGGAGGCTGGATCAGGAGGATGCAAAGATGCGTCTTTGGTCTCCTTCAATATTGCCATTTTCACAAGCATTCAGGAATAAAGGGAGTAGCAATACTTTTGTAGAGGGGAAAAAATCAGTGCAAGAGGTTTCTACTCTGTTCACACATGCCTATGGAGTATATAGTTTGTCTGCCTTCTGACACTTTAGTTGACTGGAATGAAACTTCTTGTACTGATTTTTTTTTTTTACCACTACCTTAGGAAAATGAAAACAGTCCTTCCCCTGTCATTTGTGTCATATTTACCGGAACGAGAGACTGCTTCTCCTTTAATAAAAATACATCGCTCACGCAGGAACGACGTGAAGGGGCTGCCTGAAGGCCGGGGAGGAGATGCATTGCGCAGACCCGCCTGACCACTGAAGCAGCCTGCAGGCCCCCCGGCTCGCAGGGCGGCCCAGAGGCAGGGGCCAGGGCCAGGACGAGGAAAACACTGGCCCACGCTTAAACAAAGAAAAGCCCAAGGTGCCAGGAAACTTTTCCGAAACTACAGGAAACACCACAGTCTTGAGGTTTTATTTCTAGAGATTTGGTGCATTTGTTTGTAATCCACTCAGCAAATCTGTACTGAGCATAAAGGACTACCAAAATATCTCTATTGGTGCACACGAGAGAAAAGGGATAGCTACTGGGACAAGCAGGGTCTGTTTTATTTCCAGTGTTACAGAGGGACCAAAAATTATCCTGCCGTTAAATTACCCCTTCTTCCTGCAACATGTGAACTTAGAGGGGCTACAGATTCCTTATTTCTGTGGGGTGATGTGATGCTGTGAAGGTGAAATGTCATCTGCAGCGACACGTAAGAGAGTAAGCAACACAAGTCATAAGTGAAGTTTTATTTACAAACATCTATATTTACCTTGAAGTTCACTGCTTTCACTTTGGACCTAGAGAAACCTTGTGTGCCTAAGTGCTTGTGTGTATTTTCCAGCAATACTTGTTATCTAATAACATGTATTACCTTCAAAACTTGTCTTTCTTTATCCTTAGACCATGGCAGCTCCAATGCTACTAAATATAATACTATTGGTAAAATATCTGCTTTTTAATCCCTTGTTTCACATGAGCAATGTCTTTCTTCACACAGGATGGTTGCCGTTTCCTAGGGCTTCAGTACAAGCTGAACAGAGCTTAGAGGGCCAGGGAGTAATTATATCGATGGATATTTCTGGGGAATTCATTCAAAAGTTTTAAACTCTTTAGGGAATCCCTTCTGGCAGAGAGGAGAAGACTGTATTAGGTATATTAACCTTGATGGATAAAATGTGAGCCCTCAAACTCTGCCTGCCCTCATGGAGAATAAATATTTCCTATACAGATTTAGAGGGAAATTCAAGGAAAATGTCTACATATGTAGAGGTCCTAAAACACAATTTCCAGCCCATCTCAATTCTCAGCAATTCTGTTTTCAACCAGAACTGACAGAAATTAATTATTCCCAAGAAACAAATGTTTCTCTGCTATTTGTAAAGAGCTCAGGGAGAGGAAGTTACACCCTTTCTACCTTAAAGTCCTTGGAGGGGATCGGATAGCTTCTGTTTATTTATCTTTAGTGGCATAACCGGCTGTCAGCGGATTATCTCCTTCTGGCATCGAGATGGCTCCTTTTCACCATCAGGCAGCTGCAGCAGCAGCAGAGATTTTCTGCTGATTTTTGGCTTTCTAGTTCATTGTGCCTCTTCCTTTGGTTGGCGGGAGTGAACTGCCTGGTGGGGAATCTGCCTCCGCGGCCAATCTGCCCTGTTTCTCTGATACACATCTGAAAAGTTTAGAGGCTCCTTCTTTGTTTCAATATCGAGGATAAAAGGGGGTGATTAGATAGATAATAGTGTCACTTTGTCCTCTCGCTCTACACACAGTTGCTCCCAAATGTGCTTTGAAATGATACAAGCAGCTGAGGCGGTGCTGGGAGGTCGGGTTGTCTCACATGTACAGTGTTTCTCCTGCTACAGCACTATCAACACCTGGAATAAGAATGTAGTTTCTTTGTGCATTGTGTAAATAGTTAAGGAAAAGATTTTAATATTTCTGCTCCTTAAACAACATACACAGCACTGGCCTTAGTAAATGCCAGCCCTCACTGCAGTCCCAGACTGCTTGCGGTGAGGGAGAGAGCTCTTAGCTATCACCTTCTCTGCTCCTACTGCTGTCCTTAACCATGTGCTTAACATCTGCAGAGGGGATGCACCTGTGCCAGAACAGAGCGTGCAGCTTGGGGGGTATTCAGAGGTGGCCCTCATCTTCACCTGGAATGAGAAACCCAACGCGGTGATAAAGAGTCTTCTACAACAGTTGGCTGCTTCTTTCTAACGTGCCACAGCTTGGTCCCTGCAGAAAGCTCTTTCTGATGAATTCCGTAGGGGACATGTGGCGACGTGTCGCTCTGGGGGAGCCTCGAGGTGGTGTGTGGTTAGGAAGGTCTCCGTGACACCTCTGCGCAGGGGGATCAAGGCTCTCCAATGCCATGTGCGCTAGGGCAGGGTGGCACTTGGGTGCCTGTGCCTGGAGCAGTCCAGGATGCTGCCATGCGGTGGGACCCACAACACAGTAATTAGAAGGTCGAGATCATTCAGCATTTTGAGGTGAGGGCTGGGCACCTCAATTACAAGGGGCCTGAGGTACCTGCTTTAAGACCACCTAGAGTTCCTCAGTCCCAGGAACTCCTATATATGGTGTAGGGTGGATATTCTTTTCTACTGGTGTTCAAAAGGGAACTGTAATGTTTTAGATATTTCTCTTTCATGCGAAGGAGTGAGATATTGGAGTTTCATTCCCAGAACCCTGGGAAGTTACACAAGATGTTTAAGAGAGTACCCGGTTTTGGTGACACATGGTGACGTGCACATGCTTTGGCGCGTGCAGTTAGGAGAGGGTGTCTGGAGAGGGCACCTGAAGAGAGGATGGAGAAATGTAAAGAAAGGGGACAGGCAACAAAAGGACCCCCAGAGGGTGTCCGAATACGGTGGGTTGCAGGCAGTGAGGAAAACACAATGAGAAACTCTGTAAATTGTTTGAGAACAACAGGCAGAAAAGGAAACTGGGCTGAGAAACTGAAAGGGGAAGATAAAAGAAAAACCAGGGAGGTAAAGAGAAAGTGAGAACAAAGAGAGAAAAACAGACTGTGAAATCCACCTGAAAAGATAAGTGAGTTCCTCACTCCGTATCTCTCACTGCAGTGAATATTTGGAGGATTTGACTTGCTGCCTGAAGCAAATTATGTTAAATAATGGGGAGGAGAATGGGGTTTACACATGGAGGGATCTTCTTTCCTCCCTGCTGCTGTTTTGGTAACAAGTGTGTGGCTTTAAATTACACCATTTGTATAGGGGAGGGCTCTACACTACATCACGGACTTTATAGTAGAGTGAGGGCAGGAATGGCTGGGGCCAGAAAAGATGGCTCAGAATATGGCTGAAAATGTTTCAGTGTTTTAAAAAACTGTGTGTGTTCACATCATTGCGGTATTTGCAATATTCATAGTAATATTTATTTGTAATGTTTGTTTGCAGAAGATTCTCTTTATAATTGTTTTAAGGAAGAATTCTGAAATATTCCAAGGCTACCGTCTTTTCCTTCTTTAATTCTGTCTTTTCCCCAAGTTTCAAACAATCTTTTTATTTATTTATTTTTATTTTTATTCTGTAGTTTAGGATCACTAGTGCCTTCTGATGATTTCTTTCCTTTTTTCTGGTTCATTTCTTTCCCTCTCCTGAAATTTTCCTCATCTGTTTTAAGATTTAAGGTTCGTTTTTTGTTTCCCTTACTTTCCTTCTTTTCCTCCATCCCTCTGTTCTGCCTTAACTAAGAGCTTTGCCCATGGCCAAGTTTAATTCTATCTTTAATTACTTCCTTCCACAGAATCTCCCTTCTTGCCTCATAATGTGTATTATCTTTCATACCCTTCTCCTTCCTCTCACACTCCTGTACATTCCCTTCCTCTCAATTCCCTTCTTTCTTTTTTCCTCCAGTCTCCCCTGACGTTTTCTCTTCTCTCTGTTTTCCCGTCTCTCGTTGAGGGTCCCTCTGTTCCCTCCTCTCCCACAGTTCTCCCCCGCGCTTGCTTGCTTGGCTCCCTGCTTTGCCTGCCTGCCAGGGCCGCCTGTGTCCCTGGCTCTCCCTTTACCTCTGCCCCCCACCATGGCACCCCTCCTTCCTCGCCTGCGGCCCCCTCCCTGCTGCTCCGCAGCCCCAAGCCTCCGTCCTGCCCTCGGACGGTGCCCCACAGCTAACGGGCTCCCTGCTCTCCCCGCTCACCGCCGCCGGCCGCCGAGAGGAGAGGTGTGCTTTCTAGCCGACAGCAATAACCTGTGCCAGCTCTTTTGAGGTGGAAACACCGCACTTTAGGTTACCCTGAAGTAAACCAGGTGAAGCTACTTTTGCCTAGTGAGAACCTCACCTCATTTACCACCCAGTAAAACTAAAATCCCTCATCTATACTGTGCTTTCAGTTCAGGCTACCCATATATATAAGACAGCGGAGTCAGAGCAAAACCCTCAGAAAACTCACTTTTCAGAGCTGGAAGCAGAAAGGCAGGGCGATATGGGCTGAGGGGCAGCAGGCATTGCCTGGATTTGGGCGGCATCAAAGCTCAGGGGCAGCCAATGCAGGTGCAAGGGGGAGGTGGCAAGGGTATGTTCATGTGTACCCTCAATGAAAGGGAAAATGCCATTCAGAGAACAAACCATAGGTGCTGGGAAGCAGCAGAGTGGCAGCAGTTGGGTTGCAAGCCGGGGTACCAACTGGGTGTAAAGCTTCTGTGGTAGCGCTGGGCTGGCGGGGGGAAGGAACAGGAAAAGTCTGGGAGAAAAAAAACACATTGCGAGAATTTGAGAAGAACAAGAGCATGGAACAAGGTATAGGGAAAGTTCAGGAGGAAGCACAGCATTCAAGAGGCAAGTAAGGGAAAGGAAATGAAATCAGGGAGGCAAAACCAGAAAGAAGAACGAAGTCAAGAAAACACGGGTACACAGTGCGGGGGGAGAGAGACAAAGAAATAGGCAGCTGGGAAATGCTCGGAAAGAGATAAGGGTGTTCCTAGTTATCTTTCACTGTGGTAATGGGTCTGAATCACTGAATTTCATATCTTTCATTCATATGTAAACAAATATCTCTTCATCCGTGTTGCAGTGGCAAGCAAAGGGTGCCAATCAACCCACAAGCACTTCAAGGTTATTTGCACCCTAGAGTCCGTGTGACATCCAAATCATTTCTGCTCTAAGGCAAAGGCAGACACCAGAGGGGAGTGCAGAGCGCATGTGCGGAGCTGTCGCGCTGGTGTTGGACAGAGGCTTAATTACTGCTTGGGTAGTTCCTGCACCAAACAAAAAAATTACATAAAGAGAACTCTGTAGAGGAATATTAGCAACATACATATATTCCTCATGTGAAAATGTGAAATATAACTCTTACGTGAAATATGACTCACTAATGGTGCAATATGCTGCAATACTGTGGGCCATTCTATGCACCGAAACAGCAGGGGTACACATCTTGGGAGGTGTAAAACACATTGCAAGAGAAGACCAGAACTGTGGCGGACAACATGCCCTCCTTTACGGCTGAAAGACAGACTGAGTCACCTCTGTGATGTTAGGGATAGGGATTTTAGGAAATGCTAGGGCCAGGACCTGAGTGAGAATGACTGGGTAGCATGATTTATTGATGTATCGTGTTCACTCTTACTTTTACCACCGGGCCTAGTGCTGGTGAGTGATGGAGTGCAGGGAGGCCACTAGGCAGAGGTTAATGCTGTGGCTGGACACAAGATTTAGTAAGGTAGCACCTGAACACAGCACTTACCTTGACTCCCACACAGATAGGGCTGGTTTTAGTTAATCTCTGGAGTGACATTAATTTAATAATGGCAGAAGATATTGTTCTGCTAAAGATTAAAAAAGACATGACATGATAATGACATGAAAACAAGTAATTGTTATAAAGAGTGACTACCTTTTCTAGGGACATCCTTGACCATATGTCAGTGTGAGACTGCCTCACCCTTTCATTTATACTTGTTAGAAGAAGCTAAGTAAAACTTGTACTTAACTACTATTTGCCCTGGTCCTGTGGCACAGTCAATGTGAAGTTGAAAGACAATTTAGAATGCCATTACCAGTCCTGGTAATGACATTTTTCACTCCTTTCATTTTATACAAAGGAAATCATACATCTGCTCCTAAATTTTCGGATAAAAAATGAAGATATTAAACATATTTGCTTTTCGGTTTGCTAGCACTCCATCCCTCTGATGCAGTTGTTCTGACTTCACAGGGACTGCCTGTCTAGAAATGTTTGTGTAGAGCTGCTCACTGCACTAGAATACTCTCTCAGTGCATGCTTCCTGTTTAAAACCATGTAAATTGGTTGTCAAGCAGAAGGGACTCTGAATATGGTTTGGTCCTTACAATTGCAATCAGTTTCTAGAGAGCAGAAAGTTCCCTCAGGCAGCAAAAATATGTTAGCTTCATCAGCAAGACAGCTAAAAGGCACAAGATTGAGAATGTTGGTACTTAATGTATGTAAATTGCCAGGAATTCCAAGTCACCCTCTAAACCATCTCTTCTGAAGGCAATTCACTGCAGCCTGTCTCTCTCTACAAGTCTTGACCAACTCTTGTTGCATCAGGCTAGTTCAAGAATGAAACTGTGAAATCCTTACAGAGTTTTTAGTGGTGAAAGGATAACATATTTTGAAATGCCATATTTCAAACATTTAGTAGAGAACAGGAAAACAACATGCAAGAAAAGCGATCTACGTTCAGATCTTCTTTTCAGTGACTTGCTTGTGTGCTAGCCAAATCATTGGATTTCTCTGCCTACTCTTCCTTATGCAAACAAGGGGAAGTGATACTTAGTCATTATTATAACATCTAGGGATGCAAATTACTGTGTCAATGATTACTGTTTGTTCTCAAAATACATTCAATTTCCCTTTATCCCATTTACAACACCGGATTAGTCACTTCCAATGTTATAGAATCATAATCATTCATTCCCTGAGATAAAGTACTAGTTTCCCTAAAAAGAAGAGAGTCTCTTAGAGGTAGGCCACTGATTTAACGCAAGGGGATATGAAATCAAGTTGCTTAGATACTGGAGTGATGGGAGCTATTAAGCACAGAGGTGACCAGTAAACAGGCAAGTCATCTATTCAAGTAAACAGGCAAGTCATCTATTCATTAAAAAGTGCATCATGTATTGAGGATATAGCAAGTGCTTGTCTAATGTAAGGTCTGATGGCTAATGAGGATTTTTAAGTCATCTGTAAGAACAGATTTACTTCCTCGCAATGATACTCACTGATTGCATTGGCAATTTCAGAGTAGTGCAGAACAGTACATAAATTAAAATCATTAGCGTGATGGGATACACAACTGCTAGCACACGTCACTGTGCTTGCTTGAGTGTGGGTTTTACAAAGTAAAGAAATATCTTCACGAATTGACCTATATTTTTCTGTTTTCACTGTATGAGTGTTAGATAGTGCCAACTGTTCTTATCCCTTCCTCGTTTGGGACTATAAAAAGTCTCCGATCTCACAATTCTGACTATATATTGTCCTAGCATGGGAGAAAAATGTTTTATTGATGTTTACTGGAATTTTGAATGAGTTTAATCACTCAGATATTGCAGACTATTGTTTAGGCTACGGTTGCACACAAAACTGCAGTGATTTGGATGGAAGATGGATGGATGGATGGATGGATGGATGGATGGATGGATGGATGGATGGATGGATGGATGGAAGATTTGGATGGATAATGGAAGATTAGAAACTGATAGATCAATTTAAGCCTGTATGAAAATACTCTTAGCTAAGATTGGTGTAGGTTCTATATGTTCATCTTAATAGGTAAGAAGGAAGCAACAGGAGCTATTCATCTTGACTCTTACAAGGTTCTGACATTTCATGTGACATTCTCATAAGCAAAAAAAAAAAGGAAAACACAGTTTAGATGAAATCCTCATAAGGTAGGTGCACAACTGGTTAAAAAAAATGCCTTTAAAAAGCATTTAGCAATTGTTCTCTGTCAGACTTGGAGGAATTTTCAAACAGGGTCCTTCCAACATCTGTGTGGAATCCATTTTATGCAGTATTTTCATTAACAACCTGTGACGAGGGAATAAAGAGTACTCATAAAATCTGCAGACATCATCTAGCTGGGAGAGGATGCAAACAGTTTGGCGGATGGACTGAGAATTCAAAATGATCTTGCTAAATTGGAGAAAATCAACGACTCAGTAAAGAAAAGTACAAAGTGCTACACTTAGGAGGAAATCAAAAGTACAAAGAGAAAAATGGGGAATAAGTGTCCAGGCAGCAGTACTGCAGAAAGGGAGCTGAGGGTGCGAGCCATGAACTGAATAGCAGTCAACAGTGTGATGCCATTCCAAAAAAAAGGGAAGGCTAATGCTGGGCGATTGGGTGCACAACACAGCGGGTAACTCTTCTGCTCCTTCAGCCATAGGGAAGGCCATACACTGACTGAAGATTTCAGAGTTAAGCAGCAAATATGACAAGAGGTTTTGAAAGCATGTCCATGAAAGCAAAGAAAGTCTAAAAGCATCAGGTTTGTTTAAGAAAGACGAAACCAGACAATGATGTAATTGTTGGCTTATAAAGTTCGAGCATTCTCTCTGACAGCTGGGAGCAGGACAAGAAGACATTTCTTTTTTCAGAACAAAGGCTCCAGAAAGGTATGAAAACTCAGGCCATTTGGTTATAAATGGAGTGAAGTAGTGAAGCTACCCAGCTGGCTGGACAAAGTGCCATTCATGATACTGTGACAACCTTCATCTAGTGATCAGGCCTTCATCAGTGTAGGAATGCTCAGGCCTTCAGGAAGGCAGTGAAAGTAGCTGTGGACAGAGAAGAACTCAAGGCATCTGCATGGAGTGGTGAACACTGAATCGTGTAACCCCAGAAATGAAGACAAAATAACTTATTTCGTTGAAACTCCTCAACATTCGGTTTGGCAGTGAAGGCAGAGCAACTTCCTTCCACCTACAAAGTCACAAGGAAACCCTCTGGCAGCTGGTGCGAGAAGTCAGTGAATTATTTCCTGGCCTTTTCCACTGAGCAGTTTCTCACCATGTCGGCAAGGACATTATAGTAGATTTCAGGAAGCAAGCTAAAATGCCTAACCTCATTTCAATGCAGGGAGTCTCTGCCTTTTCTGCTGTGTCTTGTGGACACATGGACATTTTGCGTTTCAGTAGCTGCTAGTCTCTCCTGTGGTTTAACTGAAAAATATTTGACAATTTTGTCCTCCAAGTTTTCAACCCTCTCTAGAGCTAGTTAGAGTTTCTTTGAACAGTGGAATATTGAATTCCATTTAGGAACCAAAATAATAAAAAACACAAAGGAATTTAGAAACCCACTGAGTTTCTCATGTGAGAGAAGGAAAGTGTAGGAGCTCAAGAAGTGATGGAGTGGCAAATACGGTTTTGCTAACTTCTGTCTAAGCTTAGTGCTTAATGCATTCTTTGTTTTTGAGAAACTGGGATTAACAGGTACACGTCTGATTGGAATAAAATCAAAAACAATTAGATAATACAGGATTCTAGGATAATTTCTTAGCTTGAGAAGTTTTATGGAAGTCCATCAACATCACTTTGGGAGCCATATGCTCTGTAGCGGACTCGTAGCTGAGAAGGAATGGTCCTGTTCATTGGGTACTAGCAGAGCAGCAGAAGAAACAGCACCAAGGAGGAGTGCACGGCTCAGCGGGTAGAGGACTGGTTGGGCACATGACAGGAGCTGGGACTACTTGGAGCTCAGAGATGACTTGCTGCATGATACTGCGGGCAAGCTGTTTCACCTGTCCCTGTGCCACAACATCTCCCACTATAAAATGAGATAATGTTTCTTGCCTTTCCTTACAAATAATTTCAAGGTCTAGAGATGACAAATGCTACATAGAAGATAACAGGCTCTGTGGTATTTTTTGGTAATAAACACAATTCTGAACCCAAATAGCTTGGTAGAACAGTTACAGATGCTGTTCTTCTTAAGGAAACCATGTGCTTTCAAAATGTGTTGTTAGTAAAAAAAACAATTCATTGGATCAATTTAAATGTATTAGCTAACATTTAACTGGCAGTAATTTAATTACAAAATTAAAACACTTAGCAATGCAACCATCAATGTTCATGATACTGCATATAGTATCATGAGCATTTTGGGATAGAGTTCAAACAAGAAACTTTAGCCATTAGTCACTGCCTGACTGCTTACTCAGGCTACAAGGTCCATGCCAGAGCTCACTGGATTAAAGAGATTTGCTGCAGCCCAGAGTAACAGAGATCCCCTATGAGACTGTGATCAGTAACTCAAAGAGGTGTCTTATGATCACAATTCATGTCAATGCAGGACAAGATACACATCTTCCAATAGCTAAGCACTTTGATACATAAACAGATACACAAGCCAAGACCACAGACTGAGCCAATTCACCCAGGAAACCAGGCATACTGCTTTCCTGTAAAGTTCTTGAAATTGTCTTTTCATATGCTGCAGCTTCCTTTCTATTTGTAAGCTGAAGTTTATACAATGGCTGCTGCCTGTTGGTGGCCCCAACATGCTGTCACATGTCATGTATTTGAGGATGCTAAACACCATCGGTCTTTTTTATGTTCTTTCTGTCCATATACAAACAATTGTAATTACTCGGGGAACATCTGAATCACCATTGTAGACTTACGGACATCTTGGGCCTCGTTTTTCTTTTTCTTTTTCTTTTTTTTTTCCCAGGATGGCTGTTCTGTTTTTGTTTTTTGTTTTTTTTTTTTTTTTTTNTTTTTTTTTTTTTTTTTCCCCTGCCTTTGGCTGGGACCTAAGAAGTAAATGTTTGTGATCTAGTTCAGGGGCTTGGGTCATTATTTCCATAATGTTCCAGGAATTATTCAGTTCTCAGAATTTTTCAGTCCTGAGATTGCCAGCTGTGCTGGTGGAGAAGGCTGAATGGATGAACTTGACCTGGCTAGCAGGAACATACTGATCTTGGTGAATATTTTTGAAGAAGTTTCCAGTTGTTACATTTCATTTGGGGTCTAAAAACTTCATTCCCACAAGGTGAATATGTCTCATTTAAATTCTCTTAAGAATAGAACCATTAATTTAGTTCTTCAGCCTTATCAAAATAAATGTCCTCAACCTGGCCACTACTGGGCCTGCTGGTGCTACACTAACGATAACAGTATTTCTCTGTACGTGCAGTTGTTCACAAAACTCAGCTTAGCCTTTCACAACACACTCTTGGCACCTTCAAAGAGCCATTTAGCACTTAGCATGGTACGAAGTATGTGGCCAAGGAGATGGAACAGGAGAGAGATATTAGGGACTGATGCTGTTTGAGGGAATTTGTTTATTAAAACAGACAATAATATTAAAAAACAGTAATAAAGTACTATCTGGTAGACAGTAAAAAAACCTCTATAGGACTAAGTATCTCCAGACTGTGGTCTGGCTCCATTTTAACTGAAGCAAAATCCTTTTTTCTAAAAATTTCAGTGGAATCAGATATTTACTCAGTATATAGTTTGTTTGAGCTTAGTCGACGTCTCTTAAACAGCTAGCTTATTGTCCAGTTACTTCCTCCTTTAGACAAGCATGTGATCCATGTGAGTGAAAAAGTGCCCATGGAATATCCATCAGAAAGGATAACTTGCTTGGTGGACTGCTCCAGGATGATCTGCTCTTTAAAAGCTCCCTTATTCACTGTTTCACATGGTCAACTCATGAATTCATGATTTGATGATTTGGACTTTGTTCCAGGAACTCTTCTGCATTGATACTATTTTTGGTGCACAGTTATATGTAAGTAGGTAGCTTGGCAGTGCTTTATGGCTTGGAAGCCTTCTGTGTACATGGAACCCATGCATTGGACAGCTCAGGCCTTAGGGTATCTGTTATAATCCTTTTTATTTCAGTCTTTTATATTTCAGTCAATAGGCTACCTTCTGTATAGTCTCCTACTAAATATACAAACATAGCTTTACTCTCTCAACAGTTTCTCTGGCACATTTTGAACTCTCTTTTCTTGAAGATCTTTCGTAAGTTAGCACTGGTTTAGAGATTTTCCACTGATATTCTCTGTGCTTCTGTTTATGTGGAAGTTTTTTCCTCAGGGTGAACTAGATACAACCTGGTGGCCCAAGTCAGCCTGAAAAGCATCTTCTACCAGGTGCTACAACAAACAGAAACTGCAGGTCGTGGAGTGTCATGAGCCAACATCAAAGTTAAAACATTAAAGGTACTGACACACCAATGGCACTGGCAATCAGCTCTTGCATGTATGACAGAAATCATATGTCCCTCCTTCTTCCATTTATTGTATTAAAATGATTCATTATTGGTTACATGGCTTTGTCAGCTGAATCTGACTTGCCAATTTAGTCTACTATCACTTAGAACATTATCATAGAATCATAGAATGCTTAAGGTTGGAAGGGACCTCTAGAGATGATCTACTCCAACCCCCCTGAACACGCAGGGTCACCTACAGCATGTGGCTCAGGACTGCGTCCAAGCAGGTTTGGAAGATCTCCAGAGAAGGAGACTCCACAACCTCTCTGGGCAACCTGTTCCATTAATACGTAAGTTTCCATGTTCTTAAATTTATCTATTACCTATTACAAGGTTGGTCACTTTCTGAATATAGTGTTTCCTTTTAGTCACGTGCTAGAAACCCCTTTTAAGTCCTAGATTCTCGTAAGGATGGAAAGCTCACCTGTGAAAAACAGGATAGTTCTGCACTTATCTTTTGTTTCCTAGCTTTATTTGGATTTTGTTTTAAAAGATCATCTGGCTTTGCAAAAAAAAAAAACATTTTTGTTACAATTCAGAGCATAAGTCAAATGGCTGCAAAACCAGAAGCAATGAATTCCTTGCATATCCTATCCCTCTGCACAGCAACCCTAAGCGCCTGCAGGGAACAGATGACTTGACACCATCAACATAACAGCGTGCAGTGAGCAGGAGCGCTTCATCACTGCATGGCCACATTGCTGCCAGAGCGGTGGAGATGTACCGGAGCCAGCTGCCAGCTGGGAACTCCTGCCGGGACAGCCTTGGTTACTGCGGGGTTCAGTGCCCGGGTTTTCCCCCAGTTTCTCGGGCAAGTTTGTAGCTTGCGTGAAACCGCACGCTGCTTTCACTGTACCTTTTAGTACCCGAGCTAGTCAGTTAAAACTAGCTCTGCTACATGAACCGCTGTTACCCCTGACTTACGGAGACAGCTTTCCTCAGCAGGAAAGCACAAACTCACAGCCAGCCTAGACAACCCATCTACATCACCACAGTTTTCCTTGAAGACCTTCTCCCCTGTGCAACTGCACCTACAAGACACCAGCCATCAACTGATAACCAGGAGTGTTTGAGGACAGATTGGAGTGGTTTTATTTAACCAGATTCTTTAAAAAAAAAATAAAATGAGAAGGTTCCTTCCCTCCTCCTTTTTTTTCTTATTTATTTATTGCTTAATGTGCCACTAAATGATGTGATCTTTTTGAAATTCTTCCCCCATATCTTCAAGCCCCCTTGCCACGTCTCATCTCAGAGCCCTTCACCTTGTCACTTGTGTGTGTTGCATTTCAAATAACAGGACGCTGCCTAGCTAGTGACCCACGTGGCCCTGACGAACGCAGCACGCGAGCACTGGCTTTGTGTAAATGCAAGGACGGATGTGCCGGCGCGAGCCCTCTCCCGAGGATGCAGCTGCACCTGTGAGGTGATAGCGATGCTTGACTACCCCTGCGAGGGCAGGGAGTGCAGCGCCAGCAGCTTTCACCGCGTAAGGCAACTTCAGGATCACCTCTGCCCTAGGTCTCCCACGTAAAATCTCCTTCTCACACAACTCAGTAAAACCAGGGAACTCTGAGGTATCGATTAGGAGCGATCACTCAACATGAGCCAGCAATTGAGTGTTTGAAGACTTCCCCACCACCGCATCGCTTTGGGCCACAGGGAACGCTGAGCTGCTGGCTCGCCCAACTTCTGATGGGGTTCGAGCAACTTCTGAGAGGGCTGTGGTAGGTGTAACCCCGGCCCTGCAGCCCAAGCCGCCAGGCTTGGGTGCTTGGGTAGGGCAAAACAGTCCAGCCTGCTTGGATAGCATATTTCTAACATGGCCTTCCCAGCCCTATATGTGGCACCACTTTAGGCAGCTATTTTTTTTTCTACTATCTCT
>VZSV01000001.1:10205360-10223396 GCA_013398735.1 Nothocercus julius | reverse complement strand
CCCGCCCGTGCTCCCCGCGCCGCGGCTCTCCAGCCCCCGGAACGGGGCTTCGCCGAGCTCGGCCGCCTGCCCGCTGCGCGCAGCCTTGCGGGGACTTTGGCCTGGCTTTTTTGCCTGTTTTCATTTGTTTTCTTTCGTGCATTTCTCCAACGTGAATAGCAACGGAAAATGGGTGGAACTGGGGTCCAAGGCAGAAAATCAGTGCCACTTCAGAGGGGAGGAGGGAAGGAGCAAGAATGTAACTTCTCAGCTCTTTCCCCGTCTTCCCGAGTAAGGGGCCAGTAGCAGTTCAATACGCAAGGCTCTGGCCCAGACCTTTCGCCAGCACGGGAGGAGGAGGTGGGTTTCTGGACCATCGGCTGGTTCCAGCATGGCAAGCTGCACATTCCTGGGAAGAAGGAAAAAAAAAAAATCCAGGAACAAAAGGGAAAAGAACCAGTCCATCCCTCTGGAAGGTGATGGTGAAGTAGCATAAACGTCATCAGAATTGCTGAGCATCTGCGTGCTGCCTGTGTTACTTTCAGAGGTTAAATAAGTTGCGAAGGCAGTGTGAAAACCTAAGTGCCAGGGCATCTGGACTGTGCTGGAAAGACTCTTCCTGTGCGCTGCCTTCTCAGAGCTAAAAGAAAACTCAGTACGTTGCTGAGCTGAATGCTTCATCCTCCTACCTCCTTCACAAGCTTCTGGAGGTGACAGATGTTTCCTCAGGGCCTGTTATTTTAGACACCTCCATGATTTATATATCTCTGCAAGCCTGGTGGGTGGAATTGGATGTCACAGACAAGCTGAAAATAACTCATATACCCAGACTATGATACTTACTAGCCCATGTAGAAATACTAAGAGATCAAATAGAATTATATATGCTTGGCAAGTGCACTGGGATGTACAAAGGGAGCAATGGGGGTTAAAATGAAGTTGAAATGTTACGTGGAGAGTGCTGGCAAGTACTCTGCAAGGACATTGCACACACAAAACCACTCTAGCTTAGCTGTAATGACTGTTTTGCTAAGATCTGCAGTAAGCATATGGAGGAAAAACTCTTCCTTAGAAAAATATGTAATTCCCTGTGTGATCATGGCTGACAGCTGGACAAAATGCCTTTGGTCCCTACAGTGAGAGGTTCTGCGAGACACTGAACCTCTGAACAGATGGCATTGCAGAGCTGTGCTTGGGTGTGCCTGAAGTGCGGCCAAGGGCTTGGAGCCCTCTCCCAGGTTCCTTCTCACTAGAAATAGTGCTCAGTTGGAAAATAACACTGTGTGGCCTCAGAGTCTGAAGTTATTAATGGCTTCTCAGGTACTTTGGGGTAATCTGGTGGAAGGGACAGGCAGCCAAGTATGCTACATCCCCACACACTTAGTCCTCCAAAAATACACACGAGGAGATTTTCTTCCATTTATGACACATAGACAGGTACCTATATGCTGAAAGCAGAGTCTTGGGGCTGAGGTGCAAAGGATAAAGGATAACTCTCAGGTGAACCTCTCCAAAGTCAGCATCTCTGGAGCATAGCACCTCGAGAGTTTCCGCTAAGGTTCCCAGTTCTGCCTGTAGGCAGTGTGGCCTCCTTTGGATACACCTCAGACCCAGTGTGAGATGGCAACGTTTTCCAAGGCTGGGCTCCTCTTCCATGCCAGCCTCTAGAGGGTATCAAGAAGCAGTGGAGAAAGGGCTGGGCACACCCTGTGTCTAGCAGGAGGATGTTCGTAACCTGCCAATGTAAACTGCGTGGTGTGCCCAGCGTTCACAGCCAGGCCTCTAGTGCAGGAGCAGTGGAGGAAGAGAGGCGGAACATTAACTCCTTCGAAGGGGCTGGAAGCAGAGTTTGAAGTGGAGAATTGAAACTCCTGGAGGGAGCCCCACACCGGAGGGGAGCATATCTTACAGGGCTTCCTGTCACAGTTTCTGCTACAACACAGCCTCGGCGTGTGACACTTTTGCATTTAGAAATGCACTCAGAACACAGAAATGCTGCATTTTTTGCAGCAATCACCTTCAGGTATTTGTTCCCACTTCATGGAGTGTCTCCAAAGGTTGACTTTAACCTCCTTATTCTCTGCAGTCCCCACTCGGCATTAAGACTTGGTGACTAGGACCTCCTGAGGCTTAACCCAGTACTTTCCCTCAGGAAATGATCAACCTGCCTCTAATTAATCAGATTAGATTAGGCTTGTGCTTCTCTCCCTTTCTCTGAGACCATGTGGTTGCCGCTGTTTCTTTGCATCTTCCAACCTTTCTGTCCCCCAGTATTTTTTGCTGTTCCCTCTCCTTCACTAAGTGTTGCACAAAATGACACTTTTGGATGTACAGTGAAGTGTCACTGTGGGAATTAATCCTGCTCTTAGGGGTCCATTTAGAAACCTGAAAGCACTCTTAAAACACAAAGGTCTGGGCCAAAAGTTTTTAACTTTTAAGGTGATGAACAGATATTTTGTGGCAAAGTACATGTGCTGATGTTGGTGATGTACCCCAAGAGAATTCGGCTTTGTGTATCGTACATTACTGGACTTTCAGACTGGCAGATGTCTTGGTCCAGACTACATTTCCCATGTTGCATCATGGTCTTAGACTCACAGCCCCGCTCATGCAGGAGGAAAACATGGAATTTTGGAAAACTGAGATGTAATATGATGGAGTGGCGTGACCAAAAATCGCGCCCAAGAGCTTGTGCCTTGCTCACTGTTACCAGCACATTTTGAACCTGTCTGTCCAAAATTTTGGATTAGGTCAGTGGGAAAAAAGTAGTATAAAATTGCCGTTCTGTCTGGTAAGATGCTGCATCTGCCTTGGTCTCACAGTGTCCTGATATGGGTGGCCACAGAAAAAAAGCAGCAGCTCCTCTGATCTTGAACCCATTGCTGTAGTGGAAAAAATAACAGAAATATCATGTAGTTGTTTAAAAAAAAAAAAAAAAAAAAAGGAAAGCTTCCCAATTCTCCTGTCAGTAGGTGCAGTCCAGGAAACTTTGTGTTTATAAAGCACTGTGTAAATTTGCAGCTCTCTGTAAATGTATAATCAATAACAATGATAACAGTAACAGTGCTTAAGCCAGCTCTATTAAAAACCCCCGGACTGGGACTGCTAACTTCTTGATAAGATCACTTGCTTTACACAGGCACCTCCTCTCCTTGTGAAAGCAAAACACGAGGAGCAGAACAGGAAATACTTGTGTTCCCTGACAAGAAAGGAAACGTGGAAACAAAACGTGTTCCCCGCAGCAAGTGGCAATGGCAGCAACAACCCAAGGGACTCCCTTAAATTCTGTCAGGCAGCCCTTAGCCCCTCCGCAGAGAGCTGCAACACAGGCTTCCTGTTCTGCGAAATTAAAATCTTAACAGCCATCTCCTTGTTTCTGGTATCGCTTTTTTATCTCTTCTCACAAGTGCACCCGAAGGGGGAGTCCCCAGGAGCCTGATGGGCTGAAGCAGAACTGGGTTTGTGGCGGGCGGCGAGAGCAGCGCACCGCTCGTGTGGCCGGCCCCTCTGAGCGCGGCTCTACGCAGGCACCCCGCCACAGAGCTGGCTTTGGTGCGGCACCTCCTGGGCCGCTGCCAGGATGCCCAGCAGGAGTTGCTGAGTAGGAGGATGAGACTGCACGTCCCACATCTCTGATGGCAATTCTGCCACCTCAGGCTACCCCCATCATCCCCAAACAGGCAGGCAGAAGGGCCTTAGCTTAGGAGCTTTGGGATTTTTTTTTAGCTGGATTTTGACTACCACCATCAATAGCTAAGTCTGTACCTTAGAATAGCTTGCATACTCCTAATCGTGGGTATCTGCCTAATAGTCTGTCTCTAACCCCCTCCCAGCGAGGAATCCCTTAGTGGTGAAACTGCCTCAGGCAGCTCAAGTTGGCTCCATGCAGTCTGGTCCTTTTTGACCAGGTCCCCTTTAATCCTACTTTAGGGTTCCCAAATGGTTTATTGCCATTTCCCTTCTAGGCCCGGCCGGCCTCGGTCGCGACCTCCCGCAAGCAGTTGGTTCCCTGACTGAGGTGAGGCGCTCCCGCGGCAGAGACGAGGTGAGAGCCCAGAAGGAATCTCTCCCCCCTTCCCTGCCTTCCCCTGTCAGTAAGCCAAGCCTCAGCTTGCTCTTTGGTAGGTTCACAGTCACCCTGGGGGTTTTCTTTGCCATGCTTCTGTAGTAAATCAACTCCATCTGTATCTCCATTCTCTTCAGTTATCTCCTTCCACTACCCCTCCTTGATAACCTATTCATAGATCCAGTGACCTCCAGTACAGGAAGAATCCTCCTTAAGTGCCTATCCCAACGGGGATACTCACACTATTAAGTAATAATCATCAAGTAATAATCACCACAGGGCTGGCAGGGACTTCAGAAAGTCATCAAATCCATCACTCCCTGCTCCGAGGTAGCGTCACCCAGGAACAGTCCCTGACATGTGTGCGAAACGCTTCTAATGATGGGCACGCCATGGCTTCCCCAGCAGCCCCCTGCGGCCCAGGAGACCTTCCTGGGAAGAAAGCGCTTTCCTGAATGAAGCCCAAATCTTTTCTCCTGCAAATTAGGCCAATTATTACTTGTCCTTCTCCTGGTGGATCTGGAGAACAATTGATCACTGTCTGCTTTATAGCAACCTTTTATATAATAACAAGACCGCTTTTAGAGTAACTGAAAAAGAGGCGTTTGCTCACTTGCAAAGTCAGGAAATTCCCTGCCAATGAACATTCTTTGTCAGGGATCCTTTGCCAGCATAGGCTGAGTGCTAAGCCCCACAATCTGCGTTTTCCTTTTGAATGGCTCCCACAAAATAAACCAAATATCACATCCAAGGAGATTTATTACATCCCTTCCAAGGGCGAAACATTCCTCAGCTACATTCCACTTCTGTCTTTTGTGCTTAGGAAAGGGGAAAAAAAAAATCTCTGTGATGCCTCTGGATCCCACCCCTTGAGGGCTTCTGTCATTAATAAAGCCGAGCAGCTGGAGCCAGATTTGTCAGACTAGTTCTGAATGGCTGGCTCGGTGCTGCTCGCGAGAGCAGCAGCATGACAGCAGCGCAAGGCAGACGAGGAGGAATACTGCCTCTGCTATAAGGTTAATAAATCATGGCACCACGTTTCCCCAGCAAAAACACCTTTTGTTGTTCCGAGTGACACCCTATCCCCTATGGCAGGAGCTGCCAGAGTGGATCTTCTCACTTCCTGGCTGCCCCGGCTTCTCCTGCCTTTGCATGATGCAAGAGTTTGCAATGCTTTTTGGGAGCTCAGCTGTGCTCTCAGGGGCTCTCTGCTTGAAGCTGCTGCTGACATTCATCTCTCTAGGCTTTATGGTGAAGCTTTTATCCAGATGTGCAAAGGAGGATTTGTCTAGAGGCTGGGCAAGGTGGGTGGAATCTCTGTTGTGTTATCTGAGCTTCATTAAGCTTTTCCCTAGGCAGTAACTAATTGACTGACCTCAGGACTGCAAAAAGGAGCAAATTTGCTAGAGTTCATTACTAGAGCAGAATTTGGAATTTGCATGCTTTCTTTGGAGATGTATACCATTAACTGATGTCTTGCTTACTGATACCCGCTGAAACAAACGCTACTCAGAAAATGCTTTTAGGTGAATTTGGCTTCTTAAATCCAAATGAGAGAAGCAGTGAGTCATTGCAGGGAAGTTCATCATCATCGTGTCCTCTGCCACCATGTGCAGGTATCAGGCAATTGTGGCTCTGAAATTACTATTTGTCCCAGCCTGGGCTGTGAAAGCCAGCCTGTAGTCCATGTAAGTGCATGTCAAATCCATTTCAGTCTCACAGGCTTCCCAAGCATTTCACAAAACTAACAAAAAAGCAAAGCAAAACAGAACAAAAATCAATTCCCCCATGATAAAATGCAGCCACTGCAGACATGGGAGAGACATGTTCTGCAACAGCATGGGACTGCACTACAACATACCTGATTAGGAGGTGAAGAAGGGGGAAAGATGCTATATACAGAACTGTAGAAGGAATGAAGCGAAGAGGACTTTTGTCACTTCGCAAACGGCTGGGACATTGACATCACCAAAAAGCCTGAAAGGTCATATACAGTTGGGTGGTGTTCTGATCCATCTTCTAAAATTCAGCCCCCACAGAGCCACCCACCACATGGGGCAGTCTCTCTTCCACCTGAGCAGGAGTTCAGGCCCATGCAGAGTGATAGGTGAAACCTTCTGCAGCTTGGGGCTTTCTTGGCAGGTCTTCTCTGCAAGTACTGATGTTGACTTTTTGTTGCTGAGGTTTGAATGATCAAAGTTTATCCCCTCAGGACTGACACATAGCCAGTGTATGAAAGAGGCTAAAGGGAGACAAATCGTGCAGAACCGTATGGAAGCGACACACACGCTTGAAGAAGAACATCATGAGCACGAGGTGACCAGGGTGACTGTAAAAGCAGCTTGTGGCCAAGTGACAGAAGGCTGGTAAAGCTCTTCGTATCATTTGGGGCTGTGGCTCCAGTGAGCCTTAAAGCCATTTCAGATGGACTTTAAAGCTGGACTTTAAAGCTATTTAGAGCATGGAGGGAAGAGTCATAGAGTGCAGCAAGATTGAAAAGTTATGTGAGCATCCTGGGTGTGATATGTTGCTGAGACTTCTGAATTTTCCCCTCTCGTCATGTGCCTTGTTTCCCTTCTTTTCCTTGATGGGAAGGACTGTTGTTCCATTCACTCCTATTATCCATTCTAGAACAAGATGTTCAAACCTCTTCTGAAGCGGTTTCTATGCGTTCTGCAAAGTGTTGAGAGGATTTGGTGGAACTGTCATGCTTAGAAGTAACACGGATAAATGGCACCTTTCCTATACGGCTTTCACAGCAAACACAACTGTGCAGTCATGGCTGCCTATCCCTATCCTGGACCTGTTTGTCTTTAGGACCTGAACACCTCTGGCTTGCTCTTCTGTGTGTATTGTTTAGGAAATGTCCAACACCAGTGAGCACTTTACAGGAAAGTACCAATTTTCAGACTGTGTTTGAAGGGAAGCAATTTGTTGGATCTCTGGGTTTATCTAGTGGCAGGAAGAATAAGGCTGCAGTTGTACCCATGAGGAATGGGCACTGCCATTGTCTCTCAGGTAGGATGGAATTTGTCAGTGAGGAGAACGGAAGCTGATGCTCTCGAGGAAAGAGATGAAGGCAAGTGTCCCCTCTCAAGCACACTGACTTCCCAGCTGCAGGAGAACACAGAACACTTGTGACCCTCACAACCCTTCCCCCTTCTGCCTGCTCTGGTTGCCTCTTTAACTTTCTTCTTTTCCTCTCTCCTCAACCACACCCACTATTTAACCATTTAGATATAAAAATAAAAAATAAAAAAAACACCCAACCCACTAGACAGAGGGTTTGCTAAAGAAGGGTAATTTTAAAAGTAAGTCTTTGAGGTCAGCATGTAATTGTAACATTGGGACTATGTGATCCAAGACAAAAATAATCCAGTGGGTATATGGTCAAGGAGGAGATGATGGCTGCCTGCAGCAAGGGCAGAAGAGCACTCATGAGATTGATCAGACAGAGCAAAAGACTATGCAAAGCTATTCACTGGCTAATATTTGTGTAGGGCATTGTAAGATTTTCTGCACGTGACGGGATCATAAGAGCTGCTGTACTGGGTCACAGCCTCCCTTGGTCGATAGCCCTGCCTCTGCCAGGGGCTGGCATTGGATACTTCTCAAGATCTTAACAGTGTTCCACAGAAACGCAGATATGGTGTGGTGCATATTTGTACATTAACCTGCTCGTGAGGAACCCTCCCGCCAGCTGCCAGCCAGCCGGGCTGCTCTGCAGCGCAGGGGGCCGAGGCCAGGCTTTCTAACCGTGCTTCGTGCTTTGCTCCCCTGCTTCGGAGCTTCCTGAGATCCTGCCTTCTTCAAAGCATTTGCAAGGGGTTGCCAGACACACTGTTCTCCTAGGTGGCATGATGGAGGTGGCGTTCACCTTTACAAATGCCAGGTCCTTTTCTCTAACCTCACCACAATTCTAACACAAGATCTAATTTATGGCAATATGTTATGTGGAGCCAATAATACATTTTTTTAACAGTATCTCTTCTAATGCTGTTTGAATGAAGTAATGACGACATAACCCTTGTAAGTCCCAGAATGTGTCAGCTGTCCACTTGTCCTGAAAGTACAATAAAAAGGGGGTAGGAGGACCGCACAACAGGGCTGCTTTTTGTGTATCACACTGATGAGAGACAGTGGCAGCCCCATCACTTAGAATACCCATGCTAATCATTAGACTAGGGCCAAGCACCTAATGCTCACTGAGGACCAAGGTTTTCCTGGCTCCAAAGGTGGCAGGGATAGGACCCAGAGCAGCCTTTCATCTCTGTTCATCTCAACCTAAGGCCGTATTTCTCTCACCTCTGCTCCCAGATGAAAGCACCAAAAAAAAAAAAAAAAAAAAGACTTGTTTTATTGTGAAAATAAATCAGAGGAGGAGACAAATTAATAGGAGGAATCATGTTTGTACATTGATGCCAAAGGCCATGGATACAGAGCTGTGCCTGAATTAATGCCACTTGCGCAGCCATCAGCTCTCCCAGCTTTCTCTGCAGTTCAGTATCCCCCCTTAACAAAACACAGTCGGTGCATGAAAGGGATTTATTTTTAATCAGAGGTCAGCACTGGTTGCAGGGGTCTTTACTTGGTGACCTTCAATTCTGTTTCCAGGAGGAGACAGTGGGTTTCAGTACCTTTTTGCTGTGGCTGTCTCTGGGTTAGCCCTTCCCAGAACAAATGCCACTGATTCAGGAGGGCTTTCTGCCTCCCCTTTATTTAAGTTCTGGTTACGCTGCTCCGCCAGAACTCATTGCAGTCGTAAACCACGCTCAAGGGATGAGCAATTTAGGTTTGGAGTCATTGTGGACCAACCCCAGAGACCTCATGGAATTGTTTTTCATCTTTCTTACACCCACAGTTTTACTACATCAGAGTTACTGCAAAACCCAGGGAGTTTCTGGCTTGAATTTGAGTTGGGAAAGACACACAAAAGAAAAGAATTTGTGTTGTAAATTAGATTTCTCAGATTTCAGTGATTTGTCATGGAAATGTGGCTCAATCTATGCAGTCATTAAAATGTTTCACATGTTCAAGTTCTTCTCATGGTCCTAAATTCCCCGATGTGACATGGAACAGTGGCTGTGGGAGGTAAGGTTAATTTTAAAACTGTGGTAGTAGCAAAAAGACTCAGCACCCCAAGTGGGGAAGCATTAAACCTACAAAATGAGGATCAGGAGAGAAAACGTGCCCTGGTTCTAATGATTTATATTATAAATTTACTTTGCTCAAGGAATTTTCTTCCTTTTCCAAAGTCCCCATTAGGGTATATGCCTCTGTTTTTCAGTTTGTTTCCATTTACTCTCCCTGTACTTGCTGCTGCTTCAGAGCTAAAACATCTCCACTGGATAAAAACTGAACGCTGCCTCATCAGCCTGCCATGGCCCCTTTACAAGGATGAGTTGAGCTGCTTCCATGGTGGGAGGCTGCTCCCATCTCTGTTCTCGCTTTTGCAGAGGTCGTTCTGGTCTCAGCAGGGTCCAGCTACAGGAAACTAATGTCCTCCAGCGTCCTTCTCCATCCTGAGCACGGCAGGGCCAAGAGCTGCCTCCCTCTTCCCTTGGGAATGAGGCACGTATTGTTTCGCAAGGCCGTTCCCTCGAAGACCACGCTCTGTCCGGGCGCTGTTCACGCTCCCACCTGGCCCTCTCTCACAACGTGGGGATCAGCATTGGGATCACACCACTGCTGGGGCAGGGCAGCCTTTCACTCTGCCCCCCTGCCCTGCTGCACATACTGCCTTGTCCCGTGTTCCCGATGAAAACTGTGATTCAGGACTCAGTCCGTGGGGTTGTCTAAAACAGGATTAAAAGGCACTAAGTGATGGCTTCCTGTATTTGCCTGCCTGCATCACAGATGGCTTGTCTGCATTTTCAGATGCTCCCTGCAATCATCAGGGAAGTTTTTAGGAAGTTCCCTTCCCAAGAAAAAAGAGCAAGAAGGTTGTGAGGCTTCCCTGTTTCCAGGACTCCAGGAGCTGGGGCTTTAAGAAATACATTAAATGTCATGAAACTCCTGATGAGCACATGCTGAGGGGGATGTGCTCAGCAAGCTGAGGACATGGGCACACGCAGGACAGAGGAGCCAGAAACTGGTCTTCTTTGCCTTGCTTTGCCTACACCCTCGGTGAGCCTGAGAAACCACTTCTCCACGTATCTGCTTCCTTGATGGGCATCTATCTAGCCGGGGTGAGGGCCTTCCTCAGTGGGGCTTCTGCAAGGCAACTGATAATTTTTATCTCTTTATTTTGCAGCTTGATCAGTGTATGGCCCGTGATCCGTACTTGGCTGCTTTTGTTAGAGACTCATTGGCCCAGGAAGTCCCTCCCAACACCGTTGTTTCTCGCAGGCTGAAAAAGCCACGCTGTGGCTTTCCACTTGGGAATGCCGATCCGGCTCTGCAAGCCCTGCTTGCCAGCACCTCACCCGAGAGAGGCTCTTGCAAAGCAGGAGGCGGCCAGCTCAGGCGAGCCCTCCTGCGCGTGCCAGCGCCGTGCTGCCTTCCCGCGGCCAGCGCCAGCCCGCGGGCAGCGAGGGCCCGGCAGGGCACTTTGTTGCTCAGAGTGACAGTTTTGCATGTGCCTGACAGCATCTGTTGCCATGGCGATGCCTGTCGGAGCCTGAGCGGAACTGCATCTTCTGCGAAGTTGTGAATTGAGCCGAGCTTTATTTATTTAAAAACAACCATAACGAGTGATAGAAAGAGAAGAGACACGTTACAAATCCCCTCGCGCAGGCTGTAGCCAAATGAGTCAGAAGCACTGCAGGCTTTAATCAGTGCACCTGACGTCAAAGCTCTCCATCAGAGGAAAGTGCCGCCTGGAAATGTCAACATGCCCAAATGGAAAGGCCAGAAGGTAAATCTTTTCCTGTGCTCACTCACTAAGTAGGAAAGAAGAATTAAAATTCAGCCAGTACCCCAGACACATCTTAATAGCAATCTGATTGAATGCTTTTCCTCTCCTCTTCCTCTCTCATGCCTGCCTCTAGCTGTGTGGAGACGAGGCCTCTCGGTTTAAAGTATCTTTCTAACACAGCATCAAACACCAGATCCTGCAAGAACATAGTGTTATCACCAGCAACAGAAAATGGGCTCTGTGGATAAACTATTACTGAAATGAGCTCTCCCATAAACACTAATGTAACTGTGCGATAAGGAACACTTGCAAGTCTCATGTGTGCGAATGCCCAGGGGTAAGAACAGTAACTTATGCTCGGATCTATGTCATTTGCTGACATAAACTGCAAGTCCTGGGATAAGGAAGAAAGCAACGGGAATGAGACCGTATTTGCTCTAGAAGGTGCCAGCCACCTGCCAGCAGACAAACACGAATGCTACCTTGGAGAGTTACACCAGGCAGGGCAATGGGGAAAGGGCCTTGCCTGCAACAGAGGGGTGACCTGCTGAAGAGAAAAAATCTCCTTCATCATTTTTACATATAACAGCTGAAACTTTGGGCCCTGGTGAAAGAGGAAAGACAAACAGTGTTGTGAAAAGGATCCGCTTGCTTTGGATACAAGAAGTCCATACTTTAGTGCATGCCTTAATTGCAGGATAGATGTGCAAAAGGGAAGGGGTTCAGCCAAGGACACCCACAACTGCAGATTTATGAAAGGAAAGGAGGCTAGTCCTCCTATGAGGAAAGTCAGGCTGGATGCCTCGGGAAACTTTCCCTTCCAGCCTTCTGGCATTTGCCGGGGTGACGAAGGGACACGCACAGGCACAGGAGATACAAGCACGTGGCGAAGGAGGAAGGAAGGAAGAATACAAGATGCAAACCACACTGCTTAAAAACAGGGCGTTTTGCCAGTTCCTCCAAAAAGCTCCCCACATCCACTGCTGTACAGCAGCCAACGTGGTGGGCTTCTGATCTCCGCAAATGCCTTAACACTTCTCCCCCTTTTATTTTCGTGCTAAATGTAAGCTTTTTGCCGTGGTGGATGATCCTGGCAAAGTGCCCCAGACATTACACTGGGGTTTCTTTTGCTCTGGGAGATGAGTCTCTAATGAAGGTTTCCTCCGCCGTGTCTCTTTCCCCCGTAGTGAAAGTCTGTAATTACCCACGGAGGGGCGAGGCAGCCAGAGCTCAAACAATGTCATTTGAACTGGGGTGAGACATGCCTGAATTGCTGGGTTGTACTTTTCTCCTCTGCAGTATTGCTTGTGGAGCAAGCCTGTGAAGTTTGCGTTTAACCCTTTGCAGGGTTATCCTTTCCCTCCTTATGCCCCCCAAAACCTGCAGGTGCCAGATCTGCCTGGCTCTGAACGGGGGGATCCTACACCGTGTGGTCAAGAGTTTAGGTGTGCAGCCTCTCTGCTTGAGGCGCTGAATGGCGCAAGCCAGCAAGGGCCCCCCTTGGTGGCCACGGGGTAACTCAGGTTCAGTGCTGACTCTGGCACAGTCTCCTCGCCCGCACTCGACTGGTCCTGTTCAGGTGGGTTGCTCAGCTCTCTCCTGCCCTGAAGCCGTCTGCTTCCAGCTTCCTGACGCAGGCTATCTTCTTGGGGTAAAATTCAGTCCAACGGGGTGTGCAGCTGTACTGCATCTGTAACCACCCTCACCCTTTCTGGAAAAAAAAAAAAAAAAAAGGGATTTTTAGATGTGGGAAGCTGTTAAGAGAAACGAGGCAAGGCAGCCCCCTCAGAAGGAATGTTTCACATTGCCACAGGCCCGCGAGAGCCGGCAGGAGCCTCTGCCTGGGGAGCTCTGCCTAGGTGCTCTCTTTGCCTGTCCTGCGGCTTCTTGCTGACCTGAGTGTCCAGAAGGCAGGTGATTTAGACTCCTTCAAGCTCTGTTTCTTTTATTAATAAGCAGTAATTTCAAATGCTAACAAGTGCTGGAGAGAGCTGCCCTCATACGACAGTTTCTCTGCACTCAGCCACCTGAACGTTGCCTCCTTCTCCAGGGAGGCTGCCATCAGCAAAAGGAGGAATGTCTCTGCTTTTTGTCAGGTAACGACTAGACAAGGCAGATTACGTATAAGACAAAAAAGTGTTCTTAGTCCGTCATGAAGTGAAAGATACAATGTGATTTTTCCTCTTTATCAGTTACCTTCAAAGTGGTCTGTTTTCGGTTCTCATCTTTTGGTCCTCACCCATTAACTATTTGGGGACATCAGTCCCCAGTTTGCCTCATCCTGCCACAGGCAGCTCAGTAGCATTCACAAGGGGTTGCAGGGTTGCCATGTAAGAACACTCCTGGGGTGTGATGTCTTTAATTCCCTATTTCCTTGCCTGTCACTCACTGCATGCTTGGAAAGCTCATTTAGATCTATGCAAGGGCCCTAAGTTCACCCCAGAAAGAATAATAATTGCAGCACTGAGCTCTGTGGCTTCCCTTTCATTCCCCACATAGCATTAGGGTGCTCACTGAAACCACAGCATTCATGGAGCCCTGCCATATGTAAGCATGCAATTAATACACTCCTCACTTTCCCCTGCACTTCCCAGGCAAGAGGAGAAAAAAAGCACAAGCCGTAGTATACGTTTCCCTAGCAGGCACACATGTGAGTCTCTGACTCACTTGAATAATCCAGCATGTCTTGCACCTATGTAGACTGAATAGATGCTAACAAAACGTGTCTGCTCACAGGCAGAAATTCAATTTGATGCAGCACCAGTTCTGTGTAGCTGCACGCAAAGCAGTATGCACGAAACAACTTGTTCCCTCTTTGAGCTGCTGCAGCAGATTCATGACCAATCTCATTTCACAGCTCTCCCTCCTTTCTCTGGTTTTAGCAGAGAGCTCAGATATGTGTGATTTCCTTGCTGGCTCGCCTCCGTGTCTCTCTGATGCTTGCTGGTGGTGCTAGCAGGTGTGTTGGGTACCTGGCAGGGAGACAGCACAGACAAGGAAGCAGGAAACAGAAAGCAGCTGAATCTGGCTGGAGGGAAAAGATATGTGTGTGAGACAGTTTAAACCAGCCGCTGGAAGAAAATCAAAACTTAGGCAATTTCCAGGATGAGGCGGAGCTGCGGGATACAGGGCAGAGAAAGGCTCTAGCAACGGCAAAATCCCTCCTCAAAAGTGACCTTCTGCTAGAAGATGTTTCAGTAGTTTCTTTGTCTCCTGTCTTTGACATTTTTTTTTTTCCCACAGCTTTTAAATCATTCCCACAAAAAAATAAATGTAGATTGCAGCCTGAATGTTGGATCTGTAACTACTCGTGTACTCGTGTGACTGCTCTCTTAAGAGACTGGAGACTACGGTAGCTCTTCTCTGAGCTACACGGAAAGTCCTTCTTCCATCCCCACCTTGTTTTCTGTGGAACTTGAGGAGCAGAAGGGGCCTAGAACACAGCAGCTGCTCCCTCAGCCTGTGGTGCACACCTCAGTGAGCCAACCGGCCATCAAGAAGTATGCTGCAGTGTCACATCCAGAGAACTGGCGAAAAATAAAGGCAAGACAGATAGAAAGCGCAACTAATAGACTGAAATATGCAAGGCATGGGCTCCAGAAAGCCTTACTGGCTAGGGAGATGGCTTGTGGTAGGAGGCAGAAGTTCCATTGGTATGAACACCAAAGCTGGAAGAACGAACAAGCCAAATGGCATCCATAGCCATACTGGAAGTAAAACCTTTGTGCTGCGGTGGCAGTCCCCAAAAGCCAGTCTGAACATCCTGAATCCCCAGGCAAACAGTTCTGATAATGTGGACCAGTCCCATGCTGGCTTTCTAGTCTGAAAATGAAGGCAAACATCAGCCAGATGATCCCCCCCGTAACAAAGCAGTGTGGATGCAGCAAACCAAATATCACTGATATGTGCAATTCACCCACATTCCTCAAGAAACACTCATTCTCTATGAGTTTTTCAAGCCTCCTGGCTTGGTCTGGAGGGAAAGAAAAACTTTAGCTTTGCAGGCTACAGAATGGGCTGGATTGCTGTGCACATGTTCAAATTCAGAGTCCGGTTCTCTTGCCTTGTGTGCGTTGCCTGCCGCAGCACAGAGTGAAGGCAAAGTAAATGCAAAGTGATATAATGAGGGGCTTGCATTTCTCTCTCTCTCCACAGGTATAAAGGAATGCAGTGGTGAAAAGACAAGGCAGAATGGAGCACAAACAAGTAGGATTCTTTTGTTATGAAAATTTATAAGATCATTTTCCGCAATGATCTTGGTGATATTTGTGCATTTGCAGCACCAAAGCCAGGAGGGATTATCTGTGGTTGGTCTGGGGCTTGTTCAGTCTGAGCATGCTTGGCTGCTATTCCAGAATCTTTCTGTGATTAGATTGCAAATAAATATAAATATAAAATCAGAGAAAACGGGACTGAAAAGGAATTTGAGCCATCATGTGATTTAGCCCCTGCCCCAAGAGTGAATGCTGATCAGAAATATCTATGTCTCAAGGGATGTCTGCAGAATTTACTTTTAAAAGAGCTCCAGTGATAGAGATATTGCTACCTCCCAGACATCTACTCACTATTATTGCTATTTGGTAGTTTTTTTCTTTTTTTTTTTTTAACTAAGGTGTGAGTCCGTACTGCTTATTCCCTCCACTGTGGCCATAGAGAGAAATTATTGCCTTCCTCTTTCCCACAATTGTTTGAATGCCTAAAGACTGCTGGCATGAGAGTCTTTTCTTTAGACAAAAGAAGACCAGTTCTCTCAGTCTTTTTCGTGTCTCCTTTTTCTAGACCTCCAGTTGTTCTTAGTGTCCTTCCCTGAACTCTGCTCAGTTAGTCCCACCTTCCTGTAGGTGTGGAAGCCCAGAGAGAAGGTGTTCTGGCTAACACTGTACTCTGCAACACTGCTCTGCAGGGCAGGAGGGGAACTTCTGCATGTCCTCAAGGTTTGTAGGAGGGTTCCTGCATAGTAGGAGCAGGTTGCAGAGCAGATATTGAAAAGGAGGATTTGTTGCAACCTTTCCTTGCCTGCTGAGGTACAGCAACAGTTTCAGTAAACAAGGGAGTTTGAGTCTAGGCATTTATGTTCAGTCCTAAAAGTATTAAATACAAACAGGGTCTCAGAACAGACATTTTCATATTTTTGAGGGGTTTGAATCTTTGAGGTGAGCTTCACAAAACTCCTGTTTGACTGTGCCAAATTAATTTCCCTTTACACACAAGCAAGTCAGGTTTACTTTACTTGGCTTTTCCTCATGTCACTGCCCTCCATTCAGTGCCAACAGTTGCTGTAACTTGCACTGTCTCAGATTCCTCTGCCAGCACTGGGGATAAACACAGTGTGTGCCTTGACTTTTCGTGTTTCCTTGTGTTAACTTGGGTGAGGCCCTGAACCAGAAACCTGTAATTTCATTGGTAAATCCTAGCAGTTACGGAAGTGATATCCGTGTTTGGTTAGTGACAGGTGATGGAAGCTTCCCCTGCTGTTGCTCCACAAAAAGGTATTGTAGCACTTTGACTCCCATCAGGAACACCATTACTTTCACAGGTCTTGATCCTTCTACTCCATCAGAACTGAGAATTTCTCTGACTGTTCAGTTAAAGGAGATGTGTTTGTCCCCTTGACTGGATCCACTCCTTCTGAAGGCTCAGGATATATTTCTTCTCCCCATCTTCTGGTGCTAAAGGTTTCTTTGTTTCCAGCTTTATAACCACTGGCTTCCTCATTGACAAAGCTATTGCTTTACCACTTACGCAAGACGAACGGACCTGCTAAAACAGCATTATTTTCTCTGTTTAGTGGCAGTGATGAGATAGTTATTGCAGTGCAACAGACCATGAGGGATCAGGATGAGATGGCTATGCCATTCCGAAAGTGGCAGCTACTCATGATACTCCGTGGAAGTGACAGGAGAGCAGGGCCCAGGTGATCCTGTTCACAGAAAAGACACATTCTGTTTAATTCCCAGCATTTTCGTGTGGTTGGATCCTAGTGCCGCTTCATGCAAACCGCAAGTGTCTTTTCACTTTAGAAGACGATTTCCAAATGCCATTCCTCTCTCAAGTAAGTAAGAAATTAACTGACTTTGTGAAAACAGCAGCATGGTTCCATCCTGGCTGAATTTATGTCTCTGACCGTTTTACCTGAAGGCTCTTTACACATGACAGAAGCATAAGGTAAAAGCAAACGCAACTGAAAGAGCCCTTTGTGTGTAGCAGCAGAAAGGCTTTTGTGCAGGGAAGGCAGTGCGTGCAGGCTAGCGTTATGAGCAGCCAAGGAGTGCCTAGGGTAGTTGTGTTAATCCCACCGTCGGCGTGGAATACGGCGAGAACCTGTGATGATGGCCATACCGTGGAAACCCAGTGGCCGATGCAGATACAGGCTCCAGCCAGCCTCAAAACTGCATTTCCCCACGGTGACCCTCACCAATGGCAACTTCCAGCTATGGTTCTCCCAGGAGAAATGCACTGTTGCCTTTTCCTTTCTTTTCTTTCTTTAATCTATATGCTTGTGATCAGGAAAGCCACTGATGGGAGCTGGAACTCTTGTCCATTCACTGTGGAGCCACGGAGATTAATAAAACATCAGAGTTCCTCCAGTGGGATTATTATAAGTGGTTTTCTTGAGTGTTGGTTGAAATAAGGATCAGGGAGGACAAGGATCCATAATCCTATTTATCTGAAGCCATATAATCTTCCTGAAGCTCTTTAATTACAGCGCAGTCGGAAGGGCCGCAGCAGCCAGACCCACCTGCAAGCCCGTTATTGAGAGCCATGGGCACGGAGATCTCCCTGCAGCCTTGTGGCCCTCTGAAGACCCATCTTTTCTGGCTCTGCCCCCTGAGGGAAACGCAAGAGACACCACGGCCTGCCACTGCCTGTCTGCTTGCAGTGTTATCTCTGGATTTGCTAAAGGAAGGGTTTGCTCAGTTCATCAGCCCGACTGCTTTGCCCTCAGGCACCCTCCTCCCAGCCCCGGGGGCAGCCCCGAGGCCTCAGGGCACAGCCAGCCCCGCGCAGCAGCAGGAGTCCTTCTCCCTGCGACCCCGGGGCCTCCTGGGCACAACAGCGGGTCAGCCAGGCCCTGCTGTGCCGGGGCAGCCGGGGGAGGCTCGGGGGGAGGCCCGGGGCACCTGTGTCCGCAGCC
>VZSV01000001.1:10186186-10204491 GCA_013398735.1 Nothocercus julius | reverse complement strand
GCACCCCGCGGCACCAGGCATCGTGCAGCTCCCGGGGGCGCCCGCCAGAGACGCCTGCTGGGGATTCCTTCTGTTTCTTCTTCAAATGCCCGTTTTTTAAGACTCCTGCCTTGGGGAGAAGCGTGAGCTGCGAGGGGGAGCGTGCAACCTGGCGCGGCTCAGCTCGGGCAGCGCGGGAGGCACGGCCGCGAGGCGTCGGGAGACCCTTCAGCTCAGGGCTGCTTTCCATGTGCTCGTAACTTTTTTGCAGAGTGGCATTTGGGAGATGAAGCATCTCCCACCTGGCAGAGCTGATTTACTTTGGAGAAAAGGGTGAGAGGGAAAAGTAAATTTTGAGAAAAATGTATTGCCAGTCCCAAGAAACCAAAGGGATGTTGTTGACTCTAAGGAAACTGCCCAGCCTCCCTGTGGAGTCATGCGAGCCCTGAGCCCCGCCGCTCCGGGAACCCTGCCCTTAGGCTCTCTGCTGTCCTGCCTGAGCAACCGGAGCTGTGCTTTTGGTGGAAGCTTGCGCTGCAAATCCTGCTGCCGCCCTGCCAGGGAGGGTGCTGCCTTGAGGAAGGGGAAGGGCTGCACGTCATGGGTGGGTTGGGATGAGGGTGGGGGGTTCCTTGCATACTCGCCGAGGAGACACTGCCTGTGCTCAGGGCTTCCCCACTCTCTGAGCAGCTTTAGCCACAAAACACGCGCCTTCCACAGCCCGGGCTTCCAGGCAGAGGGATTTTAGTCCGGACTTGTCATTCCCTTGCCAGACTACTGGCACCTCCTGTGCTCCCACTGCAGCACCAGGAGTCTTTCTGAGCACCAACCATGCAGAGGGGCTGGAGGCGATGCCACCACCAAGACACAGGAGCTGGAGGCAGGGAGAGGGGGCCATTAAGTACCTGTTTAAATCCACTTCTGCTTTCCCAAGCAGAAGCCTGAAGCCTTTTATGCTGCCTCCCTTGTGGAGGAGACAGTAGAGAAGGAAGATTTGCATATATGTTAAGTGCACCGCACTTGGTGTGTGGAGACCCACTGGATCTGGAAGACAGATTATCAACAGCCAATCCTGCCTCTCAGAAATCTCACTGACTCCTAATTTCCAAGTGGCTACTGTGCTTCAGGGATTGACGCCAGCTGGGGACGTTGGGAGGCAGCAGACTCCCACCTCGGTCACAGAGCGGCCAGGGGCAAGTCACCCTGTGACTGTGCTTGCTTGCACTGCGAGGGCTTGTTTGCTCATGTCTGAAAGACCTGCTGCTATGAGCCTTGTGTTTTCCCTAATGCCATCTACATCAAACGTGAACAAAGCTCTACTTTATGCCAGGAGCGTTTATCCCCTTACCTCCCTGAAAACAATATGGAAGGACATCAGTCCTTTTGTATAGGTGCAACATAGGCTGCAATAAGGAGGCAAGGAACCCTTTAAAAACATACCAACTTTGAATACATCTTCTGTGTGCAAGCAGACTATGTAAAAAAGAAGCTTTTGTGTAAGAGTGCCATCTGGTGCCACCTGCCAGGACAGTGTGTTTAAAGTATGCACTGACCATGAAGAGGCTGCCTCTTTCCTACCTCTTTTAAATGGCCTTTCTGCTTGCAGTGCTGCTTAATGAAGTTGCTTCGTCTCCACCTTTATTAGGTTGCACTGACTCTGGCATTGCTCTTTTTACCAGCAGAAAAAATAAAGTTTTTTTCTTCCTTTTTTTTTTTTTTTCTCCAACTACCAGCACCATAAACTTCCCTGGAATATGAGACTCAAGCTAATACCCTTTCTTCCTGTTTTGATAAACAGAAGAGATTCTGTAGCTGTTGCTCAGCTATCAAATCCATTGATTATATATGAGACAGAACACAATATATTATCACTTCCCTTGTTCTAGTTCTGCATGATAACATGGTGGAAAGGAACACACTTACACTTTCTAACTAAATTCAGCTATTCTAATGGAATCTTGAAATCTTTCAAGAAGATCTTCTTCACAGACACACAGAACTGTGCAGAGCATCATGATGCACAAGAGCGCTCACAGTTGCCAGTGCCTTTGCTTCAAAGATGGGCAAACTTTTCCAGATACTGTTCAGCAACTGTTTTTTTTTTAGAGCCGGAATTTTGGCCAGTATGGAACTTTTTCTTAGGAAGATTTCTTCTGTTCAGAATTGAAACAGAAAGAAAGAAAGGATGGATGAATCTTCATATTCCTTGCTGATGAGGCCATGCTCACTTGGGATGAGAGATACATTGTTCTGAACTGCTCTCCTTTCTTGAATGACAGCGCTCTTAACTTATCATCATGTCCTTTAAAAATGGTTCTTTGTATTCATTTGATGGTGTGACAAACTGAAATAATGACAGTACCTCTGTAGATCCATCCTTGAAGAGGTCTGTGTGGTTCAAATTTTTTTTTTTTTTAAATATGGGTTTGAATAAGTCTGGGGCCTGACATTCAGAGGGACCTAGACAGGCTAGAGATGTTGATAAATCTGAGTGAGTCCAAGGGAGAAGCATTAAGGGAGAGCCGTGGGAGGGTATAGAGACCTTGTGACGGGAGGCTCATGGGCATGGGCTTGTTGAGCCTGGAGAAGAGAAGGTTTGGGGAGACCTAAGCACCTGCCAGCACTTGTGACGAAGTTA
This sequence comes from Nothocercus julius, assembly GCA_013398735.1. NCBI lineage: Eukaryota > Metazoa > Chordata > Aves > Tinamiformes > Tinamidae > Nothocercus > Nothocercus julius. Next base: position 10,201,874 of record VZSV01000001.1, on the reverse strand, counting down.
CTGAGAAAATAGAGCCAAGCTCTTTATGTAAGTGCATGGCAGGAGAGGGAGAATAGAATAGGAAAGGCTTAGACTGGGTACAAGGAAAACATTTCTCACTGTGTGAGCAAATAAGAATGGAGTAGGCTGCCCAGAGAGGCTGTAGGAATTCCATCCCTGGAGGTTTCCAAGACCTGGCTGGATAAAACTTCGGGCAACCTGGTCTGCATTTAGTGTTGGCTCTGCTTTGAGCAGGACGTTGGACGAGAGGTCCCTCCCACCCTGCATGAGTCTCTGGTTACGTGATGTTTTGTTTTGAAAAACTTACCAAGAGTGGTGTCTACTTGGTATTTGGAAAGGAGTTCTTCAAGGGATGCAAAACACTTCTTAGTTCACTTAGCTTCTTCTAACAAGACTTGTATACAGTGACTGCTAACATCTGGATCACTCTCTTTTTATTCAGGAAGCTGCTGACTGCTCTCAAGCCTAGACAACTTTGCTTACCTTTCTGCTTTTTGCCAGAAAAAAACTTATAAATAAGGATAACCCTTCATGAAGTGTTTGCTTATCAATTCCACCTGTCTGTCTCCTGTTAAGTCCAAACGACCCTTCCATATTTCTAGTTTTGTTTCCATATTGCTAGGACCCATCAATTCATTTACAATGTCTTCTAGATGCAATCAGAGAGCTCTTTCATTCTCCTTCAGCTCTTATCAGCGTTGGGAAACTCTTCAAAATGCTTATGTTCGAGTCAGATTTACTGCAGTGCTCCACTCGGTTTACAACATGCCAGTGTCAGAACGAAACCAGGATAAACCAGCACAACAGGATGTGTGTATTTCTTCTTAACACTGTACCCCATTGGGTTGTTTTTTTTCTAGGTTTCTGTATTCTATGGCATGAAAAATATCTTCAAAAGTGGCTTTGGAGGGTGGATGTTCATGGAAACGCAACTTTGGTTTTAAGTCTACGCTTTTCAAAGCATATTCCGTATCTACTTCTAAAAAGGAGACTTCAAAACAAAAACAAATAGTCTACACGCTAGGTGAATTCTCCTCTGTTAAAATTGCAAAATGGAAATTCAAAATGTCTCCGCAGTCTAAACCAAGCTTTTTGGGTGAATGCACTGCAATGTGCTCTTTCACTTTGATACTGTAAGCCAAGCCTACTATCCTTCAGAATGGCAAATTCCTACAGAATGGCAAAAAAAAAACTTGCTTGTCAATGCAGGCTGAACCTTGGGCGTAAATTTGGTTTAGTGTCTACTACCTGCTCTTGCTACTAATGCTGCCATGGGCCACAGAGAGCAGGAAGGCATCTGGGCTGTATGTAGTGAGCAAGCTAAAAGCAGTGCTGGCTGTGAGCAATGCTGGCTCACAGAGGGAGCTGCCCCTGGAGATAAGTGCCAGCTATTCCCCAAGGTTGACTGTCACTCTTGCCAAAGGCCTGTACACACTTTTATTCCTCATATGCCTAAACAGACATAAAGAACACTCAAGTGGCGCTTAGGTCTTTTGCTGGCCTTTCAGTTTCATGCTGGGTAAGTTTGCTCCCAGCACCTCTCCACGTAGTGAAGATGAAGAACGCAGGCAGATTTTCTCATCCATTTCTCATTCCTTCCAGCTGCTGCAGAAGGAAGCTCGGCTGTAATGGGAGGCAGACACCTGTCTCTGGGATTGATGGTAGTCTTGCATGGGGATACATGCAGAAAATATCATGGCTTTTTTTCCCATGTACATAGTAAAGTTTGGGCAGCAAGACATGCCTGTCTACTTAGCCAAGTACTGGGCAAGGCAAGACTTTTTTCTTTAAATTTTGTTTGGAACTTTCCAGTCAGAGCTTCCTGTGGGATCTGGACTACAGCTACATCGAGAACTGGGGCAGACATCAGACCTGGCCTGAAGAAAATAAATCTTAAAATAATAGTTCACAGATTTTCCTTATTTCACAAGTGTCTCTGCATCTATCACATAGTTCTTTCACTGCATCTCCAAGTTGCTCCTTGACATCTTGTAGCTGGACTTGTATCTGCAGGATGAAAACCAATGTAGTTGAACCCAGTAGTTCATGGGGCTCTGAGCCTACATCATCATCACCACAAAGTCTTCACCAGGAAATGTATTTCCATTTTGGAAATGAACAGAGGGAGGAATGTGAACTTCTTTTGGAAGTCTCCAGGCAAATACTCCTTTCAAAGCAACTAGGGATCATTTGTGTATCCCTCTATCTGGAAAGAAACTGAGAAACATTTGGAATACTCTACCTGAATAAAAATGTTCACTTGTTGGGCAACCACCAGGACATGCTCGGGATCTGCTGCCCAAAACACTAATCTCAGCCAAAGCTGAATAACTCTTTAGCTACACTGATAGGCCCAAGCTAAGAGAGAGTTTATATATGCTCAGAGCAGGAGCACAGAAAGGCATGTGGCCAAAAAAGAGTTAAACAATGGTCTTGATGGGGAGAAGCAGGAAGGGCTTTGGTGAAAAGCTTGCAGAGTAAACACAGGCAGCATTTGGCAGGGGGGAAGCACATCTGTGTACACAGTCCACTCCCCCCCAGGGGTGTCAGCAGCACCAGCTGGGAGATGCTGGAGATGCATCTGGCTCCAGCCATGCCTGCCAGGCAGTCGCCATCCCCTCCGTCATGCGGCAGTCGTTCAGTGCCACCACTGCTATCAGAGAGAAGGAAACCTGGGGTTCTTATCCGGTAACTTGAATATGTTAGGAAATCTTAGCAGTGCTCCTGTTAGGTGTTTATGAGAAAGTTTCATGTCCTGAGGACCAACAGGACATGGGAAAATGCCTTGGTGCCTGGTGGATTCTGAATCACCACCCCGTGAGTGTTGGGTTCAGAAACGCAAAGCGCGTTGTGCTGCCCAGGCGCCCCTCTGGCACTGTGCTGGTTCCGCTGAAGGCTGCGATGGAGCTGTGACTGGTCGAGAGGGTAAAGTTACATGTAGTCACAAACAAGGAAAGGAGAGATTTTGCTGAAGCAGAGTCCTTAAAGGAAATTCTAGAAAGAGTGATTTCATAGCTACAGATGGATTTTCACTACTCAAAATACATCATACTCCTGTGTTTCCACTGAGAAGCTTCTGGTCTAGGGCTCTCAGAATCCCAGAATGACTGGGGTTGGAAGTGACCTCTGCACATCATCTAGTCCAACCCTCCAGCTGGGCCACCTAGTCACCTAGACCACATTGACCAGGACTGTTTCCAGACAGCTTTTGAATATGTCCAAGGACGGAGACTCCACAACCTCTCTGAGCAATCTATTCCAGTGCTGTTACCCTCACAGTAAAGAATTTTTACCTTATGTTCAGACGGAGCTTCCTGTGTTTCAGTTTGTGCACATTGCCCCTCTTCCTATCACTGAGCACCACTGAAAACAGTCTCGCTCCCTCCATTTGTTTGCAGCATACCCCCATAACTTTTAAGATGGTAGTATTTAGTTAGCATTTAGCATATTATTTATTCACCATTTACAGAATTCTTGTAGTATAAAGGAAGTGAATTAAAATACATCACTCTGGTAGTGTCTGATAGGGTGTCCATGGCAGCCATAGGGCAAGTTCCCTTCTCATGGACACATGTTCAGGATTGTACTTGATATGAAGGTGATTTTATTCTCAAAACTGGTTTATACATTGCATTTTAGCAAAGAAATATGACAACCTGCTAAAGCATGTGCATCCTTCATTAGTTTGTCATACTGTAAAGAGTCCATCATAGGAAATGAGATGAGGTGCAAAAACCTGCTGGTGACTCTCCTTGCTGCAGAGATATTGAGGAGCAAACAGAGCACTAAATGAGAAAGTGGACCATTATAACTCAACTAAGAAGCAACAAGAGCCATCCTTCAGCCTGATTTGGCTGGGAGACTTCCCAGAGAAACTCATATTATGTGCTAAGGGGTCAGACAGAGTCACCAGTCCCTTGTTCCTTGTGCACACATCATTCCTCTGCAGGAAAGAGATCTGTTGGAAGGGCCAAGTGTGGCAGTCCTCAGTTCCAGGCCAGTCTCCGTCCTGGCATAACCACATCCCACACACCCTTGCTTCTGTCGAGCTTTCTGCTGGGGTCTTTATTTTCCACTCTCTGCTCATTTGAACTGCTGGGACTTCATGGCTGCCTTGGAGACAAGAGGTGCGAGTGACAGCGGGCCCAGGGCAGCGCTTCTTGGCTGCCCCCATGCTGGCACAGCGGCTTTCTTGCTGCAGGAGATGGCTTCTGCACATAAGGCGCGAACACAGTTGGGAATCCTCTGCCCCAAATCATCCTGAAAGTGCACACAGTCGTGTTTTCAGCCGGCAGTATGACAGGCGGGTGCTTGCAGGAGCCCTTTTCTCACTTTCCTGTCTTTGGAGCTCAGCTTGTGTTGTGAGTTGTTAGATGTTTTCTTAGGTTTTTGTCTGCATGTTTTGCATCAGCCTTCAGAGCAGACATAGCTGAAAGGATGTGAGGAACCTAAGGGCAAGGCCAGAGCATCAGAGGCTGCAGGTAGTATGCTGAAAGGCAGGCTGTGTCTTTCAACCCAGCGCTCCCCACATGTCCACTGTGCAATGTTTGCATCTGTCTAACCTATTCCCCCGTCTGCTCAAGACAACAAACTTTTGCATTGCCTCTCCTGTAGGGGCACATCATTTAAGATTTTCCTTTCCTGCAGTCTCTTGAGCTTACCTGAACTCTCCTCCTCACATTCTCCTCTCACCCATCCCTTTCTGACATTTTTACACACCGTCTCTTCTTTTTCTTTGGCATCTCTGCTTTTATTCTTTTTTCTTAAATCTGTTAAAGGCTGTTTGTCTTTGAAGTCATCTGGAGAAGCTCTGGTCTTGTCAGTGTTCAAGTGATAGATGCTTGACACTGATCTTGATGTGTTGTTTGTTCTCATGAAGTCTGTAAATCCGCAGGCTCTTTCACCCCTTTCCTTTCTCTTTCTTGTAAAAACACCTCCTATGTTATCTTTTTACTTTATAAGATTGCAGAGGTTCCTTGAACAGGATGGAAATGATGTGGATGGCTATTCTGTTTGACATGAGTGCCTCATTTAAACTACAACTGGGATAGCTGGGGTAATTACTGTACCATCTGTAGGGCTCTAGTGAAATATCTTGCATGAGGTCATTCGTTGTGGTCACTGTCCAGCCTATTACAGAGGACGCTCAGCCTTCACTACCCAGCAAAGTTGCTTTTGGCTTCTTTACACTGCGACTTTGTCTTGACGAGGATGATTCTTTGTTTAGGTCGGGTCTGGCTGACCTGAGTAAGAAAGGCCTGTTCAAAAGTCAGTTATCAGTTTTCCTGAACAGATGCAAAGTAACATGTTCAGCTCAGCAATCTGTCAGGAACTTCTGTGCAACAGGAATGTCAGGTTTCCCTTGGGAGGGACCTGGCAGCCGAGGCTGGGGGATAAATACAGTTTGGGCCAGTTACCAAGCATGTTACGCAGGAGGGAACAAGCTATAGCACTCATTTCAGGCACTAGCCCTTGGATTGTTAGGATTCCTTCCCCCTGCAGGTGAGCTTTCTTAGACTGACATCCAAAGGAATTCCCTCGTGAGGAGCTCCCCCACCACAGAGTCACTGGAACAACTAGGTTTTTTGCACTGCAAGCCTAGGTGGGAGCATTTCAGCTCAGGGAAGCCCAGGGGTCTACCCTGTGAGCCTTCTCCCGCCTTTGCAGTATTTACAGCCCTCCCTCTCCTGGGACAGCTTTTCCCACCCATAGGGATACACTGAAGCAGGATGCAAGCAGGAGGAGGAAGGACCGAAGTCCAGAGCCTTGATAGTTAATGGCTGCGTGTCAGAACATCTTAACTTTAAATGAGCACCATAAATTCATGACAACTGAAGGAGAGAGCTGGGCAGGTGCTTTTGGCTGAGCTAACCGCTGCCCCAGGGGAGGGGTTTTAAGCGAGGCCGTTCAGGGAGGGGGGAGCTAGCTATGACATTTGGAAAGACTGTTGATGGAAGATTTCTTTCAAAGCCTTTTCAGTCTCAGTCTGAGAGCTCTTTGCCCAGGGAGTGTTGGAAATCTGTCTCTTCTTTCCAAGCAAATGTGGCAGACTGGGAGTTGATGAGGTGCTGTTTAGCCACAAATATTGAATTGCCATTTGAATGATTTTATTTTCTTATGGCCAGTTGAGCAGTGACTGGGACGTGAGACTGTCAGAGATGGGAACTGTATTTTACTCCTGGCTCTGCCAATTACTTAGCATGTGATCTTCAAGATGTCACTTGCTGCACTGCAGCTTTTGCTGGCTATAAAATAATGTACGTTCTTATTCTCACTTGGTTCACGCAGTGCAATCAGGAGGTGAAACAAACTAATGAAATATTGGATGGTGATGCGTTTTTGCTAGTTGATATCTGTCAGGAAATGTTTGTAGGAACTATTACTTTGCTTCCTGAGTCAAAGTCCCTTTGACTGACTTTGCAGCTATGGATGATACTTGCAACATTTTCAGTTTGACAGCTTCCTCCTCAACTGATGCCACCTCTGTCCTTCACCCCTCTCTGGTGCAGCACCCTTTTGGACACGTCTGAGTCTGACCTCAGATGCTGTAAGCTAAACAGAGCAATCCTGCTGTGTTAGTCTGAATGACTAAGTTGGTCAGCATCAAGATTTAAACCAAAGTACTTGGCCCGCACTGTTGCCGGACAGGCCTCTTTGGGTCATACTGAAAACCAAACAATTTGTTCTTCAGAAATTCAGTGAACGGGTATCTCATTCTCCACTGACCAACCAGATCCTGGCTCAGCTGCAAAACCTATCTCCTTGCTGGGTTTTGGTGCAAGTAGCTGAGAGCACTCCATTACATTTCTGCCCCAAATTGCTGTTTGGTCAGGGCTGTGCTGAGTTTCCTGGGGCCCAAAGAATGTCTAATCTGCTTTAGAAGAAGATTACAAGCTGCAAGTATCAGAATGTCATGGCTTTATCAGTCCATTAGCAGTGTCATGTCCACCCCTCTCAGGCCTTCCTGCTGCTCAACACATAATTTAGCACTTTCTCCTCCTCTTTCAAGAGGTATTTTCCCAACAGTAAGTGTGTCTGGCCTGTGAAGTTAGGATTGCTCTCATCCACTTGGAAGAGTGATGCAAAGATTGTTTTCCCCTTCTCTGATTCCTCATCTCCTCTCTAGGACTTGTCAAATGTAATTGGCAGCAGTACAACAGCTGGATTAGCATTAAATAACGAGCAAATGGCCTGCCGCTCTTTTTCAGACCCAGCAAAGCACACACCTTTAGTTCTTTTCCTACATATTTTCTTGCCCTGTTTTTATCACGGTGGCAGAGAGCTGAGTACAACATGCCGCTCTGGTCAACTCTGGGGACAGAACAGGGGGTGCTACGCTGTTTTTGTAAGTAATTCCTGCGCGGGTGGTAGCTGGAGGCTGCAAGCTGCGAGAGCAAAGCCCTTTTCTCCCTCCCCCGTGACTGGAGCCACGGCTGAGCGGCCCGTGGCAGCTGCAAGCAGCCGGGGTGAGCTGCAGCGGGGCAGGAGCACAACGCTCATTTCTTCGTTCTCCTCTGCACTCCAGACGCCAGGGGATCTGCCCTGGCAGCCTCCTCCATCGCGGCCAAGGGTGAAATCCCAGGTGACACGAAGGCTTCCAGTGCTGCACCAAGCCCCGCGGCAGCACAGTGAAGTCACCCGCTAGCCTAGATGCCTGTGAAGAAGAGCCAGAGATCTGTGTCCTGACTAGCGCCCTGCCCACTGGTCTCAGTTGCCTTTCTGATATTTGAAGAAATTGTATTATGTAAACTTGCCAGAGGATTTATTTATTTATTCTGAGGGAAAGGGCAGAGGGAAAGAGGCCAAAGAGGGATGGAGAAAGGGGAAAAGGAGAGGGAAGAAAAAGTAAAGACAAGAGAGAGGTAGCTATGCAGTGAGCATTCCTGAGCCATCTGGACCTGTTGGCATGGCCCCAGCTGGACGGGCTCACAGGTTTATCCATAGCATGATGTAATCTCCATCGTGCAGCTTTTCATTTTTCTTCTTGCTCTGGATGGCTTCGTATCTGGTGCATGTCTGGAGCGGGCATTTTGATTTCCTGTTGCTATTTGTGGACTTTTCCTGGCTGCTCCTCAAGCGCAGAGCGCGCGGTTTGCATTCCCGCAGGCGGAGGAGCGCGTGCCATCCCGCCGGAGCGCGGGCCAGCTCGGGGCAGCCTGGCCGCCTGCGCGGGGGCCGCCGTGGTTTGCGCTCTGCCGTGGGCTGGCGCGGGAGAGGAGGGCAGGAGGGCAGCGAGAGCGGGGCTCGCGAGGGGGCCTGGCGGGCCACCCGTTCCCTGCCTCCCGTGGGCTTCCCTTGTCTGCTCATTCCTGCAGGAGTACAGGAGGAAGGAGAAATTTATTTGGCCCCAGACCCATTCCTCTCTCTGGTAGATGTGAGCAAAAAGCAACAGGTGATCTCAGGCCCCCTCTCCTGCTGACCACAGCACAGGGGAGCCCAGCGCTCCTGGCTGCCCTGAGAATCAGGTGGGCATCCCAGGAACACGGCAAGGGGACTTAGATGAGGGCGCAGCCTGGGGCTGCCCTGTGCAGCCGCCGCTACCCCTTGCTGGAGGGAGGACTGAGGTCCCTGCACCTTCACCCACAGTGCCGGAGGGTGCAGCCGTGCAGCCGGAGGCAGAACAGCATTACGGGTGGGAGCTGGGCTTGGCTTTCCTGCGGGGTCTCTCCGGGCCTGGCAGTGCCCCGCCAAAGCCATTTCCTCCCCCTCAGGCCTTCCCAGTCCACAGAACGGAGAGGGTTTACAGTTCCACCTCCACAACGACACACTGTTTTAGCATCTTTAAGGCCACACAGGAGCAAAGTGCTCTTATTCACTAATTCGCGGTGCGCAGGGGCAACGGCCAAGAGCATTAGGTCCCCCTCTGACTTCAGACCTAGAGCAACCCCCAGCATCCCCTTTGGCCCGGAAGGTCTGCGCTGCCCAGAGGAGGAAGGTGGGATTTCTCTCGTGCGCCACAGCTGCAGCCTCAAACACAGTTAGTTGGTTGCACCAGGGACTGCTTCAGAGAACACCGCGCTCCGCTCTCACTCGAGGAATGTGGGTAGCTGCGCGAGGAGCCGTTAGGCAACAGCGTGACAATAACACACAGTATTCTCTCATGGTCCTCATCCTGCCCACACGCCTTGCTTAGCTTTGCTTCTTCCAGGAGCTTGGGGACAGGCAAGCTGAGCAGTGACCTCCAGGGAGCAAAGCGCTCTTCAGCGGAGAATTGCACTGCCCGATTCAGAAGTTGTCCTGGTTGCATCCAGAGCGAGCAGGGCTCTGCTTGCAGCAATACCCCAGGGCTGGCCCATCCACAGCGGCTGGGATGGACAGACTGGAACCACACAGCTGAGCTTTTCCACCCGACTCAGCTCGGCTGAGCAAGAGAGGAGCTGAAAACGATGGCCTCTTTATAAACCAACTGGCAAAACTCTTGCATCTCTCCTGGGAGCAGGCCAGGGATTCTGAGTCATTGCTTAAGCTCATTGCAGCCAAGGTAATCTTACCCAAGACGTTAAGAGAAAGAAGGAGAGATCCACCCAGGAGTGCCAACAGAAAGAGAAGTAATCGTAACCATAATTAATAATAATATAATGATGAAAAGATTCAGAAATGTGCTGCCCACTCCAAAAATAAAACTTGAGGACAATTCAAGTGCTGCAAAGAAAAGAGGAGAGGAAAAGAGCCGAGAAAGACTGTCAAAGCCTGCACGTCAGCTGCAATGTGGGGAGCCCTGTCCAGCTGGCCTTGGTTCAAAGAGCTCCTATTGTCCAAGAGCAATTCCAAGACACCATTCAAAACTTTCAGAAAATGAACCCAAGATGCAGGGTGAGATTTATCACACAATAAAGGCAAGCCAGATGTGTGCACCCTTTTACAGAAGGGAGGAAGGCAATGGCTGGGAGCAAAGCAGGGGAGAATCAGGCTGCAGAGGCTTGAGTAAAGAGGGCTGCATGAGAAGGGCCTGCTGCCGTGGGTGCCCACCCCGGACCAGGGGTCGGCTGCTTGTGTGCAGGGGCCCAAAATGGGCACTTGTGGGGAATTGTGCGCATAAGCAGAGCTCCATAACTAGGAAAAGCCATTTGCCATTGCAAGTAAGGGGCAGCAGGGGCAGATCTCACTGATCATCTTTCTCTTTTGTTGAGCAGAAAGCGTCCATTGATCCTAAGAGCCTATCTTTGCTCCTGGTCTTGGATGATATACCTCTTACATATACCCGCGGTATCTGAAAGGATGCCCAAAGCCAAACCACTACAGATTTGGTGTTAATTTTCCAGCAGCCTTTGTTTTTTCTTTTCTTTTTTTTTTTTTTTCCTTTTGCAGCACTAGCTGCCATGGCAGGGTTGTAACTTCCTTTCCCACACAAATCACTCAGTTTCTCTGCTTTGATTTTGTTAAAATCCCACAATTAATTATTAAGAAAGACAATTTTATCTTTCAATCTGCTGCTAACATTGACTTGCATGACTATAACCTGCCATCGCTAAATAGATTCTCCCAAATTCTCCCTGCTTGCAATGAGGCCAGCACTATTTTTGCTGTTTGCAGAACAACCTGTTAGCATGGGTACACCATACCCCACTCCACAGATTGAAAAGGTGACTTGTTTTTCTTCTGAGGAAGATTACTGGTAGTAAGGGCTGTTCATCTAACAGCAAAAAGCCTGAGAAAATGCCTTGTCTGGAAGCTTAAGCTAGACAACTCACTGTTTGAAATGACTCATACGTTTGGTGACTGTATTTAGCTTCTACAACAGGGTTTTTCTTTTTTTTTTAGAAAGAGGTGGATTTATTTGAAGTCTTTAAACTGAGACTGGATGTTTCTGTGTGGCTCCGTTGCAAATGAAGACCTGCAGGAGCCATGAATAAGGCCCCTGCACATAGCTATGTAAGGAATCGTATTTGCATTTATCAGAACAGTTCCCCCTGGCCCTCCAGCTTGTGAAGGTGGCAATCAGCTCCTTCTGCCGCCCCAGAGCCCTCAGCAGAACACAGTCTGAAATCCACAGGTTTCTGCAGAAACCCTTGCAATGCTGCAGCGGGTGCTCGGCCCAAGCTGAGACACAGCAGCTTCCCAGAGAGGGTATAATAGGTTTAATATCTTCATAGAAATATGGGATCTCTTCTCCCCAGGAGAAACTTCTAACTTTCCTTGAACAAAACGACTCCAAATACCTTCAGATTTCTACTTCTTTTCACTGGTTAGAAACATGAATGAGAGCAAAGCCAAGTCCCAGCTGTGGGACCTTGTGATGGAGAAGCCCTGCTCCAGGGTATGGCTGGAGAAGAGAACTCTTGGGAAGGTCTTGAGTGCCTTTCTCCTTTGGTACCAAGTTTCATCGTCACTGAGCTATCTCCAGCCACCTGATCTGCATCCCTATCCTTGGAAATGTTTTGGCTTTGACATCTCACTCATTAACATCACAGCCTTCTTTTTCCCTATTAGTCTGGGCTGCCCCGGGAGTGACAAAGATTCTGTCTGAGGGGTGTTACCACCTTCCCAGGACTAGGAAGGATTTCCCCATACTCCAGAGACTCTTGCTTCTTCAGCTTCACCGCTGAGTGAAAATGATAGCTTCGGAGTTGGAGCTGAAGTTTAATTTCCTATCTGCTGCTCAGGGCACAGATTTTCCACTGGGATATTGGCAGGAGTTCAGAAATCTGCATTCCTAGCTGAACTGCTTTGAAAACAGCCCTGGTGCCCAGAAGCAGGAAGGTTTCTCACTCCCTCTCTCTCACACCCACGTACACACACACAGGCACGGGTCCCTCCCCTCCACACAGGTTCAAGCGGGGCTCCCTCCGTGCCATGATGCCTGCAGGAATCACGTCACCGAGCCCTTAAACAGTTCAGCAACTGGTAGGACCCCACTCAACCTGCTGGTTGCATAGCCCAGCTGACAGCAGCCCCTGCTCAGCCTGGCCATTGAAAAACAGTCCCTGTTCCCACTTCTCGCAAAATTTAGGGTATCACAGTTTGCCTGCACCCTAGTCCAGGCTTCCTTGCTCTGTAATTGCCCTTAGCAAAGTCCCAAGGAGTGACAGCCACCACTAATGTTTGCTTGCCTTCGCTTTGGGACTTGAACTGATTATGACTATCCTGCTTTTCCAAGGCCTGCTTTCTTTATGGCTCCCTTGGGACCTGCTAGGGACAAAATGTGAATTATCTCTGATTTTGCTCTCTGAGTATTAAAGAGAAGTAGTTCCAAATGAGGCAAATGAATCTGATCATAAAGATATTACAGTCTTTTCTCCTGCTCTGGTTATCTCTCAAAGTAGATTTCTTCTATTTCCCAGGACACCTTTCTTACTGTCATTTAGGCTGCCTTTCAAGCAACATACAGAACAAAAGGGCAGGACAGGCTGTTTAGGAATAGAGACCTGCCTACTCTGGTAGGCAACCCAATACAGGACAGGGCCAGAAGCTTCCAAGAAAGGTGGAAGAAATAGTGGAGTTTACTGCAGTACATTTCCATTATGGAATAAATTTCCCTGTCCCATTCACCAGTAACTGCCTTGTGTGCTTGCACCTCTCTAATTTATTTTTAATTGTAATGAATGCCTGTGCTGTATTTTGTGTCTTTTCAGGATCTTGTGAATTCAGCTTCACTGCAGCATAGCTATATAATTCACAAAGAGCCATGCAGAGCAAAGTAGTATTTTTTTTTTATGGGCTCTGCCTGCTGCCTTTTGTTACGCCGTGTATCCCTTTCCTCCAAGACTTTATGGAGACCCAAACTGGTGTTCCCAGGTCACTGACTTCAGGCACTCTTTTTTCTTGTGTCCTTAGCTCTCTCAGATCCCTAATCACTGGAGCTGATATTCTCTGCCTCATTTCTGTTATCACTGTCCTTATGGAGACCCTGTTACCAGAAAGGAAATCAGATGAAGCCCTCCCATAGCAAGGCACAATCTTACTCAAATTGCTCTCCCTAACCCACTTTGTATGCATTCTAGCCTTTGGTTCACCACACTGACTTTCACTGTGCAGCAAGCAGAACTTCTCCCTAAATTGTCCAGGCATACCTGCCACAAACAATTAAATCCATGTGGACTTTCTCTAGGCAGATTTTGCCTTTAGATTTACAGGCTTGGGCCTCCGCTGTATCTTTAGATTGCACAAGGTGCTGCATGCAAATGTGTACGGCTGCTGAAATCCAAGTGCCTTCGGGCTATCTCACCTTTGAGGGGCCTGAGGAAGGATGTGCTTGGGCTTTGCAATAGGCATTTGAGTGACACGCAAGGTAGCGCTTGCTTTCTGCAGGCTGGTGGATTGTGCCACCACATACCTCACACCACAAAGTCCCCCTTTCTTGATAGCGCGGCTGAGAGATGCCTGGCTCTTCTTCACTGCATGGAATTAGGGTGTGTCTGGAGACCTGTTGCAAACTCAGCTGAAGCTGCCAGCACAAAGACATGAAGGCACCAATTTGACAAGAGATCAGAGAACTATCCTTCACCTGAGGGCACTAATGGTCCAGCTTCATTTTCTCAGAGCTCCCGCTCATACAAAGTCTCTGTCGGGGGGACTGTGCTGTCCTGGAGGCTTGGTGGAGGGCAACAAAGAGCAGAAGCTTGTCGGGGGTAACTGCGCTCCTGTCTTGAACGCCTCTGTCCGAACACAGCCCATCTGCCACCACAGCTCCAAAAAGAGGCTGCATTGTCTGGCAGTAGGCAGGTACCTACAGCTCTCAGAGCTCTAGAAAGGCCTTGAAGCCCAATCATTTTATTTACCTTTCATGGACTCCTGGACATAGCCCCCAAATCCTCCACCGAGCGTGGGTTAAGGATATCTGATCTAAATGTTTCAATTTGAGAGGATTGTGTCCACTTCTGGATATGGCTTAAGTCCCGCTCTGACTTTTTTTTTTTTCTTCTGCCCAAGTCAGCCGCAAGCAAGTCGTAAGCCAAAGGAAATTTGGGGATGTTCATTGCATATGTAGAGTACACGCAGCAAAAACTAGCTGGAAGGCAGAGGCATTCCTCTTATCCCCCAGGGTGCTGCTGCTGGGAGGAGAGATGCTCCTGTCTCTGCAGACTCAGCTAGTCTCGTGCAACAGGCAAGCTACATATTCTAGCTATCCTCCACCCTGGGCCAATGGAGCCTCCTTTGCCCTGGTGGAATCTGACATGTTCACCCTCCTCCCTGCTCGGCACACTGTGGCTCCAGGCACACGGATGGCCACACCGCTATGCCATTTGCCTTGGGATTCCTCTCACACCGCTATGCCATTTGCCTTGGGATTGCTCTCGCCGTGGGGCTCTGCCCTGCCCCACAGCCATTCCCTTAGCTGGGTGCTTCCCGTCCCTCCCACAGCACCGCTACTCACAGCCACTTGCTAAGCCCATTTATGCTAAGCAAACCAATGCCAGATATTTGTACAGTACCATCCTTGACTTCTCTGCGATTGTAATAGCAGGTGCCCTTAGTGCTTCTTTCAGGGACACTGGGAAACCCACTCATGGACTGGGAGGTTGCAACTTTCTGTATACCTGTTTTTTCTCATCTCTTGTGCTTCAGGGATAAAAATATTTAAGTTAAAAAACAAACTATCTCTGCCTCTCACTCTCCATGTGTCTGGGTGTCTACCAAATTCTTCCCCAATGAATGGCAGACTAGAAAAGGCCAAGCTCGGCATTACATGACTGATGGCAGCCACAAAATTTTGATGTGGTCTGTATTGTGTGTGTGCTTTCAACAGTATCATACATTCTGTCAGCTGCTTTTCTTTCCACTGGGGTTGTGGGGGATGAGGAGAAAAAAATAGAAAACCTTTGTGTCTGATATAGAAGTCATTGGGAACCGTGGGAGCGGTATGTGCCAAAAGTGGCAAGTCAGTGGGGCTCCAGGAGGGAGAGAGGGACTACCTCCTTCCAGAGACTCATTCCGTCCCAGGGTGAGAAAGAGACAAGAACACGAAGGAGCAAAGAATCGAGGTCACAGACATATGTAATAGTCACAGGGATGAATGAGGCCACCTTATGGTTCAGCGCATTTAGGGGAAAAGAGTACCAGGTGCTAGGCACAGAGTGGTATTTTTAATATTTTGTGTATTTTGGACGTGGATCTCGGAGAGGACTACGAGCCCATTGCAGAAAGCGGGCGGCGGGGCCCCGCGAGCGAGCCCAGCTGGCGAAGCAGCAGCAGAGCCCGCATGCCTGCGCGAGGGCAAGCGAGCGCGCAGCACCCACCAAGCCAACCTCAGGCTCGCATACTTCACAGAAGCAAAGCTACACATTGCCAAAACAAAGGGCAAAGCCTGGGAGAAATGTGCCCTGGTCGGAGTCCCAGGGGGGTAGAGTCTGAACTGGATTTTTATGACCTCCCTCCCCCCCACAGAGATTAATTGTTCCATGTTTGTATTCCCCAGCGGATGAAGGGCGGAGTGGCTCCTGCTGTATATAATTTGCACTAACATCCTTTAGCTGTCAGAGGAGGCCAAGGTCCTGGAGGGGCTTACGCTAGGGGTAGCTTTCCCTGGCCATTTACTCAGGCAAGGTGCTTGGGAGCCTCCATGAGCGCCCCGTATAAAGAACGCAGGACAGTTGCTCCCTGGTCCCTCCACTGTAGCAACAGCCTCAAAAGCCCCAAGTTTTAATATGCCCAAGATGATCTGCACCGAGGGCAGCGCGGTGCTTCGGAGACACAGCAAAGCGCGGCGGGCGCTTCCGTTCAGCGCCCGCCGTGCCGCGGAGGGGCTGCG
>VZSV01000001.1:10166653-10185146 GCA_013398735.1 Nothocercus julius | reverse complement strand
CTCGTGGCGCGCGGCGCCCGCAGGCGCCCTGCCCCGAGCGGGCCCCGAGCCTCCGCCGTCCCTCCTAGGCCCTGTGGCGCCTGGCGCTGGAAGTTGTAAATCCTGGTCCTTGGCTCGCACGCTGCGTGGAGCGAGCCGTGCCCGAGCTTTGCTGGGGCTCCACGAGGCACGGGGGACAGGGCTGCCAGTGGAGTGCAGCGGTTCACAGCACCCTTGGCGCGAGGGGCTCCCCGTGTGGAGAGGGAGCTGATGGCCCCACTCCTCGCAGGGAAGCAGATGTCCTGCGCTGCTTTGGGCAGCGGTGAGCTCCCCGCTTTGCGTCCTCCCATGTTCATTTTACAGAAGCCGATGCGTCCTGGGCCTGCCTCCAGACAGGGACAGGCAGGCTTGGAGAGTGGGTGCAGGGAGGCACCCGTATAGCCCAGAGCCGTGGCACTGGAAATAATCCTGGGTTATCTGGGCGTTATCGGGGAAAGACTGAGGGGTGCTGCTGGCCAGGGTGCCATGGACTAGCGATGGGTTTTGTGGAAGGACAGGCCTGCAGAGCTTTGGCTGTGTCCTGCAGAGATCCAGAAAGAGCAAGGGCGGGCAGGAGGTTAGGATCAAGGCACACAGGCAGGATGGAGCAGCAGGAGCTGGATACGTAAGGGGTGAGAGAAGAGGCCAAGAGCAATGCAGGTCAAGGCAAAAGGGCGCCAGAGGGGATTGAGAGCCAAGGGGTGGTTGGATGATCCCTGGTGCCCCTCAGGGAGCAGATGCACTGGCCAGACTGGAAAGGGAAGTGTGCAGAGCATCTGTCCGTCCTGCCTGGATCTTGTTAGCGCTGTCAAGACCTTCACTTTCATGAGCACTAAAACTCGCTGCATTCTAAAGAGAGCAGAATGGAGTATATGGGCTCTTCTTTCCTGGAATGTAAAGGAAACCTCGGCTGTGAAGCTGGAGTGCAGGGGGCTTCATTCTTTAGTGAAAGCAGAGAAGGGAAATGCAGATGTCACAGCTGGGACAGGAGATTTATCTTGGCAAGCAAAGAGGAAAAATACTTTCAAAAAGAAAAGAGAAAACTCGTAAGAATCCCCTCCCCATCTGCACTGCCTGCCAGCTTGAGCAGAACCTCCAACCTGCAAAGGCCTTTAGTCTCCTGGGCCTGGGCTGCCGCCCAGCTGGATTAGCCCCTTGCCGGTTTCTCTTTGGAGAGAGACCATTGTAGTGGGAGCAAGGAGGCTGTGAGAACTAAACTAATCCTGAAGGGAGGTTACCTCCAAATAACTCAGCTGGAGGTGAGAAGGGAGAAGTTAACAGTCGAAGGATGGGGGTGCTGAAGGGAGAGGGAGGCCCAGACCTAACCAGGTGTCCACAGAGAAAAAGAAGTGGATTCAGGGAGAGGAAGAAGTCCTCTCCTCAGCCATATGTGGTGCCACTGGGCTGTGATCATGGCACATCAAATCACCCCATTTACAACTGAGCAAAGGAAGAGGCTCTCACCTCCCCAGAAGGCTCCCAGAAGTCTAACACAGGCTCTGAGCGGGGGGAAATAGAGAGTTTGCATTTGGACGTCTGGATGCTTTACATTAGCTCCCAAGATAACTGTTGTACAACAGGAAGGGGTGTTCGAACCAGAAATGCATGCACGCACACACAGTTTGCTATTTAGACAACCCTGAGCATGAGGTCAGGGTGAAAACATGTGGTGGAAACATGTTTGGAAGAGTCAGTGCCTGTGTCAGTCACCAGGAGTGGGAGGGAGCAGGAGCCAGCGGCTGACAGATTCGCACTCTCTCTATGTGGCTGAGGTGGCCTCAGCCCAAGCAGATTCTCTTGTGGCATCAGAGCAGTTTAAGGCTCTCTCTTAGGCTTGGGGAGGAGGCGATTTTTGCGTCCCCTGTACCTGCCATGCGCTGGAATGTCCCCTTCTGGTGCCGTCTCTGTGTGGCGGCGGGGATGGGCAGCCAGGAGCCGGCCCTGGATCAGGCACTCCAGCACATCCTCGCCATTGTGTTTCTGTCCCTTGGCTGCCCCCTCCCTGACCGCTCACTGGTAATACAGCTTTGGAAACACATCTCGTGCTATTTCTTGGCTTTGAAGCACAGTTAGGAGATGGAAGGAGGGTGTGAAAGGGAGGGGGAGATAGCAAGGGGGAATAATGCAAAATGAGACTGTACTGTGAGCTTTGTATCCCATCTGGAAGCCGTTTTCCCCCAGTACACTTCACACCCGCTCCCTCTGGGCCAGGATGGTAAGGATCACGTTTCCCAGTTGTCTGGTCCCCTTTGCTCAAGCCAGGCCCATCAGGTTGAAAGCTACTGGAGAGAACTTAAAGGAGAACCTCAGCAGTGTTGCAGAATCCTTCACTGTCACCATTAGAAATGTCTGGCCAATTCCCAGAAGAGCAGGAGCAGGAAGATCTTCCAGGGAGAGAGTCTACACCTTGAAGAGGCTGCAGGATCAGCCTCCTCTGCTTGTGCATGCCTGGGTGCCCCACCTTCATTTGGGTCCAAGTCCTGTGGACCGTTGTGGACCTTCCACTTATGCATGCACCTCCTTGTCTGCTGAGATTTTCACTGCAACAGTGTTAGCAAAGGCATGTGCAGGTCCTCAGGTCCTCAGCTGTGCTAATTTCAGTCTGGATGGGAAGGGTTAGTGACTGCCCGGCATCTCCCATGGAAAGCGACCTTCTTGGAAGGATCACTACAGTCCACTACAGTCCAGGGTGACATAAACCTGCTTCTGCATTACACAGAAGTAAGTGTTGTGTTTATTATGCAGAAGTACCATGGAAAAGCTAAGCACCAACCCCCATGCTCTGTCAGTGATCCACATAGCCATGAGACACTCCCTTGGCTCCCTTGGAGCCTTCTCTTGGTTTAAGAGCGTTTAAGAGGTTTAAGGAAGAAGACAGCTGTGGCCTTCTCTGTGTTTTGCCACATAAGTGCAGCTCCCTCACCATATTCATGGAGACTGGCTGAGAAGGAGTTGGCATATCCTGGCCTAAGTGGATGAATCTAAGCTTAATAGCAATGGTTTTGATGGCATCTATCCAAAACAAGTTTTGGATGGCCCATCACACTGCCCAACTCAGTTATATCTGGGCAAGAGGACACTTTCCAGTTACCAGGTGGCTAGATCTTTGGATATCTTTACTGCCTAGAAGTCTATTCTAAGGTTAGTATTATTTGTTGGCACCCGTGTTCTTGGAGAGAACAAAGCCAAGGCAATATGCACAGCAATCTGCCAGGGACCTGGGTTAGCTTCCTGCTTGTCCTTTAGTCTCCATTGTGGATAAAGCTATGTTGTCGTCTTTTACTTTGTCCTTCCTTTCTCCTGTCTTCTTTTCCGTTACGGAGAATAGCTAACCTCTGCGCATCACCCATGTTCTCTCCTCGGTGTGCAGCAGGTCTCTGTCCCTTGGAAAAGAACGGGCTCTTGAGGAGCTGACCTCTTAAACACTGGGAGAACAGCAATGCTTCCTCACTTCCAAGCAGGGAGGTTCTCCAGAAAGCCTGCTTTGTGGTGTCTAAAAGAAGTACCAGAAATCTGCAATCATTTCTGCCAATGATGTTGCCTGTATCAGGGGTCTGATATTCAGCCCCTTGCCCTCATTATTGATCTGTCACCCCTTCGCTGCCACGGAGGTGACTCTTTGGTTTTAAAATAAACTGAGAGACCCATCTCCTCCTCGTCCCTGCGGGCAGGTCTTTCCTACAGTGGGAAGACAACTGATTGACCAAGATAACTAACTGTGGTTGGAGTGCTGCTAAAAGGTAGTAATTCCTGCTTAAGTGAATTTTTGCCTAATTGTCTTCCCTCCCACATCTGCCTTCGTTAATGCAGAGTTGTGAAAGAAATGACAGTTTGAGACTTGGATGCCTCGTGGTGGACCCAGCTCCACTGTGTCTGTTGGCAGACAGAACTCTGAATCCCATCACTCCTCTGCAGTTGCACTCTCATCCTTACCATAAGGCTATCCTGTCCATATCCTGTGTTTGCTTGTTTTGTTTAGAGAAAGCAAGACAGAGAACAGCTGTTACATGAGCAGGCACTCGCTGGGGTTAATGCTCAGAACGGTACACTCACACTCAGAGCTCTCTGCTATAGCATGGAAAAAAAATGTTTTTCCAGTGCTTTTTGATAAATATCTATTCCCTCTGCTGACTCAGCTGCCTTCTAAAAAAATGACTGTGCTCAGCACAGATGGGGGGTGTTTTCTGTCACTTACCCTAGTGCAGAAGTGCTTCTAGGCAACTTGGAAATGGCTGGGTAGATTTTACCAAGCTATCTCACTAACTCTGCTGCCAGTATGGGAATGAGTGGAGAAAACTTCAGCACAGAAATCCCGAGGAGGGCCTCAACACTGGGATTTAGCATGAATTTGCCTTTTGCACCTTATCTTCACACACAGTGTTGACCTTCCCAGGAGAGGCCTGGATGCTGTGTCAGGCTGTCACTCAAGACAGTGTGAGGACCCGACAAGTGGGAAGGATGCAGAGGGAGAGAAACCCCGTGCCCAGCTGATTACAGGCAGCAGGGATTCTCCCTGCTTCCAGCGTGCTCCAGGAGCACCTGCTTTTTAAACCAGGTGGCTGGGGGATGATGCTGGAAGGGAAAGGGCCCTGCCATGCTGCAGTTAGCTGCAGTCTGCTGCCCCGGTGGATCTGCCCGGCTGCAGTGTGCTTCACTCGCCGGCCTCAGCCTGACGTCTGGCAGGCAGCGTTCTGTTGACAGAGCGATATGGTGCTCAGGTAAAACAAACAGACCTTCCTGTAGCAACAGGAACTTGCCAGCTCCAGCATCCGGGGTCCTCTGGCCAGCTCCTCCCTGCGCCCCGCTGCTGGGGAAGGAGAGCCCTGAGCACCCGCCGTGCCCTCCCGGGCTTCCCGGGAGCCCGGCCCAGCCGGGCCCTGGCGCTGGGGTTCACGTGTGCTCGTGTCTCTGCTCCAGGGGCTGCCTGCTCCCTCCCACTCTTCCTCTCATCCATACCCTGTTGCTCTTGGTATTTCAATACGCTTCTTTCAATGCCTTTCCGCCCACCCAGATGCTTTTCCAGGCCGGGGCGGGGGGAGGCCCTCTGACTTTGCTCAGCTCGCTCCAGTTCATTTAAGTTACACAGTTCCGTCTGTGTAATATAGTCACTTAAATGTATCTGTCTTTTCTTTCCTCTCCCTGAGCCAGAAGCCTCAATCTGCCAACAAATGGGATAATTTTTCAGCTGGTGTTTGGCAGCCATCATTTTTCTCCCTGCCCAACCAATGCTTTGTTGTAGCAAATGGAAAAGTTAGTGATCTGACTTCTGAATAGGAGAATATGCCTCAAAGGAAGCAGGTTCCCTGTAGCATCAGGAACTCAGCTCTGCAGCAGCACTGGCCAGATCTAATGACTGTTACTGGAATGATTAGTGGGACGATTGTTTGTTGTTAACAGCCCATCTGTAGTGTTTAAACTTCATTGGGGAGCAGAATTTCACAGGCATTATCTGGCTGGGGGACAGCCTCATATGGTCCACAGAGGGGCTGTGAAATCCCAGAGGAAATTAAATACAACAGGGGGCCTTCCTGTTATGTTGATCCAACAGATTTTTTTTCCTCTGATAGAAATCAGTAGCTGGTTCAGTGCTCTTTGCGGCATAAAAGTGCCCACCGCTGCTGGCAGATAACATGAAAAAGTGCCTTTCACTGAGGACAGGTGCTGAAGAGTTCGTCTATCTGCTACCCTTGCACTTTGTTATCAAAGGGACTTCTTGCCTTTGCGTCGTCTTATGCTAGTTGTCATAGTGAGAGGATGCTAGGAAGCATAGAAGAGTTTTGTGGGCACTTGTGGTGTAAATAAATAGACGGAAAAGTTGCATAGCACCTAGGCCATTTCCATCTTAATTGAAAGTGTTTTTAGCAGAACTGATGGGAGCATGGGATAGGAACTACTTTTTCCCATCCACACAGAGGTTTGCTGGGGTTTGGCCCTTAGGGCTGGGGAAAGCTCTCAGATCCCCCTTGGAGTTTACACTAACCCTCCCTGTCCTTGTTCGTTCCTCAGCATTTCTCTGAGAACCTGGATCACTTCTCCGACAACATGGAGGATTTCTCCAACGAGCTCTTCAGCAGCTTCTTCGATGACCCCGTACTGGCTGAAAAGAACCCGCTGCTGGATATGGACCTGGATCCACCTACTCCAGGCATCCAGGCAGAGCACAGCTACTCGCTGAGTGGGGACTCTGCTCCCCAGAGCCCCCTCATGCCTGTCAAGACTGAAGATAATGCTAATGGTGAGCACGAGGCATGCACGCTGCTCAGCTTCAGCCACATCTGCTAGCAGAGGCTCTGGCTGTCTTCCGTATATAAGGACAAACTGGCTATTCCTTGGACTTGCGCATGGCTAATCCAGGGAAGAATTTGATCTGCTGCTTTCTGAATACAGCGCACATTTTTTCCTTCAGTTTGCTCTCCGGCAGTCACACTGCTCCTCTGCCGGGCTGTTATTTATGAGAATGGTAATGGGTTGTGGCTCTGTGCTCTGCCAGCTTCTGGCAAGCATCAGGCAATATCTCTTTAGGACCCTGCAAGGCTGGGTGTGGATGCCCTAGATCCAGGTCTGTTTTGGCCCCCGCCAGCAGGACTTTGGCTTCGATATTGGAAGCATGAGTCTCTGGCTGCAGCCAGTGCTGGTGCTTGTGGAAAGCTAAGTGACTTCCCTACCAGCAGATCCTTTAGCAGGAGACAGAGAGGAACAGTCATTTCAAAACCTATTTTTAAAACAATTCATTTCTGGATAATTTATGATGGCTGGATATATTTAGAGCTGTCCTTGCAGAGAGTCCTGCAATTTGTGGGATTGTGTGGGTGTCCCAGCAGCTGATGGACACCAGGCTGCCTGAAAAAAGCAGTGGCACTGGCTCAGTATATACAGAAGAAAGTCATTCCTTTGTGTGAGAATGAGGCCTGGTGCAGAGTCTTCCTAGCATGGCCAGGAATGATCCCAGCTCTGTAGTACGAACGCCAGAGCAGGAGGAGAGGAGCTGCCTTGCTCTCCATTGCCTGCTCGTTCCCTGCAAAGGGCACAGCCATCGGCAGCACATTCCCTAGGGACCACTCAGAGAGGTGCTGTGAGAGAGGTTCATGGAAGGCTGACCACGTTCTGCCCTAGCATCAAAAAGCTGTCCGGCTGCTCCCATCTTGCTCACTAGCTTTAACTCCAGCATGTTCTCGGAGGGTGCTTGGCCTAAACAGGCAACTGGACAACTAACAGAAAGCAAATGAGCACCAGCAGACACAGACACATGCTCATGTTGCTCTGGCAATGAGGAGGATGAGCACTGTGGAAGAGAAAAGCAAAAAACACGAGGTTGTGGGGAGGCAGAGGCAGTGAAATGGCCCTTGGAGCCAGGCTGCAGAAAACTAGCTCAAGGAACTGTCTTGGGGACATTTGTTACCACTTCTGCTCTTCCCATAAGTATCTGGACATGCCTCTGCTTCAGCTGTAGTCTCTCCAAGGCAGGACTGTGCTGCTCTTGCATGGAGGGTGACATTCATCCTTGGGCAGAGGCCAGTGCATCTTAAAACCCAGGGGACTGAGATGGACTTGGCATTTGCTTTCTGAGGGTGCAGGTTAGTTCTCAGCAAGGGCATGAAGATTAATGTGTCAGATACAAGGGTATCTGTGCACCCAGGGCTGCAGTGGGATAATTCAACCCGTCGTTCCAGGGTTATCTTGGCTCGTCATTGGATGAGTCATATTCTAGTGCAGCCCTGAGTCAGGTCCAGTATTTGTAATACTGTGCAGTCGTTTTGGCACAGCTCCATCCAGGCTCTGTCCTTTTTAGACATTCACTTCAAATTAATTACCCAGGAATGGCTTTCCTTAAATGTTAGCTGTGGTGTAGCCTGCCTGCTTGGTCTGCAGAGCTTCCCAGGAATGCCCGGGCTCTCTGCAGCTTGGAGCTGGCTGAGGCTTGCCACTTGCCAGCCTTCTTCCAGCTTTTCTGTGATCTCCAGCACTTCCAAATCCTGCCCTTTCCTCCATGGTACCACACTAATATGGGCACCTAGAGGAAGCTGCTGGGTGCATTTTGACGCTGTTTATCCATGGAGCTTGCCTGCCAGATGGTTTGCACGTACGGGCTGGGTGGTCCAGCTCTCAGTACCAGCCCTCAGTTCTGCAGGGTGTGATTCCATGCCAGGAGCAGGGGCTGTGCAGAACAGCATGTGCTGGGCCAGGCTCCAGGTAGTCACTGGGCATCTCTAGGGGTCCTACAGCTTCACTGCTCTTCACCTTCCTCCCCACCCCGGGAGCTATGGATATCGCACAGCCAGGCTTGTGCCTCTTACGTCCGGAGTACCTGGAGTGGAGGATGAGTTTGCTGGCATCCCTCGGCCAGCAGGCCACAGTGGTATATGCAGTGATTACATACCTGCAAAACCTCCTCTCAGACAGCAGAACGTACATGTGCCCATACATGCCTGCTCCTCAGTGACCCCCTCATGGCTTATGGATTTCTGAGCCTGTAACCCAATCGCTCCCTAGATGAAACTCAGAGGGTGGGAAAGCGATCAGGGTCAGAATGTAGACAGGAAATGGGAGGACAGCATGTACTTACTTATGTACTTACTTGGGTGTCTGCTCCTCAGACTGTCTGGACTGACAGGGGGCTGCTCTTGCCTAGTCAAGTCTGGACAGGGAGACTCCTTGGTGGTCTGCTCGCCTTTGCCTGGTTAACCCGCTTCAGCGGCCGTTCCCACAGGCAAAGGATGCCCCACACCCTGAGAGAACGAGACGTGCAGAGCTCTGAGACAGAAAAGGAGCGTGAGAAATAATGGGCTTAAATCACAGTAAGAGAACTTCAAATTAACCAGTAGGCAAAACCCTTCTGTAGTGGGTATAGTGAGGCCCTAGAAAAGATTTGATGGGGAAATCGTGAAGTCTCCACCACTGTGAGTTAAGATAAAGAGGACAACCATCTGTCAGGACTGACACAGGTATAATTGAACTTGTTTGGAGACAGGGGAATGGACTGGAATCCCTCTCAAGATCCCGCGAACCCTCATCTCAGTGACAGGCTGCAGTCAGGCAGAAGAGGTCTAAGTTTTTTGGTTGCAAATACTTGTGGCTGTGCAACGCCTTGCATCCCTCCATAGGATAGGGCTGTTACTGGGGCAACTGGGACTTTATTAGTTGTGGGTTTGATGTCCTTAGCAGGACAGAGGAAAAAACAGTTGTGTCTGCGTGTGCTCAGCAGCCTCTCTGTTGTCCTGGCTGTGTGGTGCACCCACACTCCTGTGTCTGAGGTGCTCCCTGGCATTTCCAGTCCTGTGTGTCACGAGACACCCTGGGAAGCTTCCCTGGAGCGCTGCAGCCTGGGCACAGAGCTCAGAGCAGGGCACACAGCTTATGGCTCCCCTTGAAGACATCCTGTCACGCTGGGAGCTGGAAGGAAGGACCCTCAGCCAGAGAGACCTATCCAGATGGCAAAATAAAACGTGCCAAACCAATGACAGGAAGGCAACATATAGCACTGGCAAGGACAACACTGTATTAACTGATAAGATTCCTGCCTGAGCTTTAAGCCTGCTATGTGCATGCAGAAGCCAGAGGCAGGATTCTGCACTGAGCCCTCCTGCTGGGCCACACAGCCTAAGATGGGCAATGATGAGACCAAGCTGCCTTTAAGTTCTGTGTGGATGGCAGCTCCTGCCTGGATGGCTGCTGCCTTGTCCCCTTGCTCATGCAGGCTGTTCTGCAGCTGAGGAGGACCCTGCCCCTGCCCCCTCCTCTGGCCAGGACATCTTCTGGACTGGGAGCTGCACTGAAGAGCTGCTTTAGGTAGCCAATATCGAGGAAGCTCCTCTGAGCCCATGGGGGTTGCAAGCAGAGAGAACAGTGCAGAGGGGCTGGAAAGTGAGGCCAAACGTGGTCCTGTGCCTTGAGCCAACTGGGACACTAGCTGGTGACACACATGTGTCAAGGCAAATGCATTTCTGGTTGTCAGATAAAAGAGGAGAGGAAAGGATGGGGATTAAGGAAGAGGATGTAGGCTCCAGGCCAGCTAGGAGTAGCTTTTTGGCAGGCTGAAGTGTTTGAGGAGCATTGAGGGGACCAAAACTTAAAAGCAGAGCCCAGGCAGCTCTCCCGCCTAGCTGTTTTTTTTTTTCTTTTTTCCCCTGATCCGAGCTGCAGGTTACCCCTCCTGCCTGCACGCTAGCTCTGCGAGCTCTGCTCCCCTGGCCAGGCAGGTCGGTGTCACAAGTGTGTGTGGGGACAGAGCAGGCAGGGGACAGCAGAGCCTCCCCACAGAGCTCCGCTCAGCTCTCTTCAGACACCTCCTTCCCCTGCACGCGGCTCCTGGCTCTGCTGCAGCTGCTGCCAGGCCGAGCTGTGCACAGCAGGTCCTCTGAGCAGCACAGGCAGGAGGAGGGGACCTCTGAGGTGCCACTGATGGGAAGGGCCGTGCAGAAGGTGCCACGCTGGACCTCCTTCCACAGAAATGTTTCTCCTGTCAGGGGACAAAGCCGCTCTTCCCCACCGTGTTCTCAGCACGAGGCTGGAGCAGCACATACAGCTCCCTGGCAGCCCTTTGCTGTCATCACATTTCCCCCCTTGCCAGCTCTCTAGCACAGAGATGGTGCCATTCTTGGTAACACATCTGCACCTCTGAGTTGCTGGCCATAACTCCTAAAGAACAAGAGCCCAGCATCCTCCTCCCACGGAGCTCTAAATATAAATGAGCTGCCGAGGGCCGGACGCAGAGAGCCGTGCAGGAAGACGCCCCACAGCCGCCCTCCGGCGCCCTGGCTGTGCAGGGAGAGCAGAGCAGAGCAGAGAGCCCATCCCTCGAGCCCCGGCCTGTCTGCTGCTTGCATGCCAGGGGTTCGTTCCTTCTTGTGCTCCGTGTTGTGGGCCTGCGCATGCTTGTGTGGTGACAGTGCTAGGCTTGGAAAGGCAGCTTCCCCAGGCTGGGGGAAGCTGTCTGCACGGGTCGCTCTCTTTTTTTTTTGTCCTGTCCTTGCCAGAGTTTGACTCTCGCATTGTGCATGTTTCAGAGCTGGAGAATGGAGTGTGGTCTCTGGGGCCCAAGCTCTGCTCCATCCTGGTGAAACAGGAACAGAACGTGGCCCTAGACCTGCCTGAGGCCCAGCTAGCTGCCAGCTCCATGCCAGTGCTGAACCTCAACCCTCTGCAGAGACTGCCAGCCCCTGAGGAGGTGAGCCCATCTAAGACACGTTGGGAGCCAGCGCTCTAGCAAAGCTGCAACCAGGTGATGTGGACCCTGCCGTGTCACTGCAGGGTCCTGCTAGGTGATTAAGTGTTCTGGGCAGAAGGAGGAAGGTGTTACAAAGCCAAAGCCCAGGTACTGCATTATTTGTCTTTCTCCTCTTGAAACGGCAGTTAGAATAGTACCAAACCTGATCCTAGCTAGAAATGTGCTCTTGATCCCTTGAGTGAAGGTACAAGACAGCTTATCCTTCTGGAGAAAATGATGGAAGGAGGATTTTCTCCAGCTTTACAATCTGGGTTAAATACAAGCCTATTTCCTTGGCACAGAACCCAAAGGCTTTTAAGCTTGCACATGCTGGAGGCCTGTCCTCTCCAATCTGCCAAAATTTCTGCAGCCACTCTTAGCTTCTTTTCATTGACTAGGGATTACATTCTGCCTGAGAGGACAGTGTCAATTAATTTGGTGCCAATGACCCCACTGCTCCTGAGTACAGACCCCTTTTCTGCCACTGGCTTTTTCTTTCATAGTCTTGGGCTTACTGCACCTTTCTGAACTCTTCACTGGAAATGGTGGTCGCCCTCCAGGTCCAGCTTGCTTTTGGCTGTGAAGCAGCTATTATTTCTAAGAAGCGGCAGGCTGAGTATCTTACTAATATCTAAGTTAAAAAGTTTGTTTATGTGAAGCAGACTCATTTGTGCCATTGGTATGTGGGAGGAAGCTAGGGCTCAGTTTTGCTGGCCTTGAGTTCAGCTGTGTTGGAAAGGAAGGTCTGGCCAGTGTCATCCAGACCTGGGCTATCGCGTAGCAGCTCTGTAGATAAGAGCAGAGCAGGACCCCTAGGTCTGGGGTCCGCTTCCTTTTCTTCACTCACACGGAGCTTCTTCCCTTTTAAACAACCATCCAAAACAAATGGGCACTGCCATCCCGGACTGCCCAACCTTGCTCTGTTACGCACACAGCTCGAACTGGCCGTGCCCTCGAAGCGCCGCTCTGCGTGCTCGGCAGCTGCGCCCTGGCGCTCTCTCGGCTGTGTTTACCGTCTGGGGCAGTTTGCACTGTGTCTGCTCAGTGTAAAAACTCCCCCAGCTCATGGTGGGTTGGGGGCCTGGGAGCTGAGGGGCAGCACAGCCTGGCTGGGAAGAAAAATGCTCTTTATTTAACTCTCAATCCCCCCCAATTGGAAACAGCTGCCTGGTGGCCCTGGTAAAAATCATGCGAGCTGGAGAGGGTTTTTGTTCTTTTTCTGTGCAAACTCTATTTATATTCCCATATCTAATGAAAGCACATCAAAGAGGGACTTCCCACAGTAAGACAGAGGGTGGTTTAAAGTGGTCTCTGGGTCTAGCAAGGGGAAAATTGCCAAGGAAAACATGTGCATTGGTTGGCTACATGTCTACCTGCCATTGCCTGTCTCTCAGCAAACGTGTTTGCACTCTGCCTGTCCAGCAATGGAGACTCTGTTGGGTTATGTTTGGACTTCTGGTTGCTGCTGGGTGCAGTGGGAGGTGGGCTCTGTGATACAGGTGTGAAATGGGGCAGAAGAGAGTGTCGGGAGGGTGAGAGCCCTATGGGCAGAAGAGGTTTGTGACAGTGCCCAAGAGCTCCTTCTGCTTCTCTTCCACAGGCTGCCATAGAAATGGCTCCAGCACCTGTGATCAAAGCTGAGCCCAAAGAGGTGAACCAATTTCTAAATGTACCTGCAGGTAAGAAGACAGAACTTGCTGGTTGTCAGACACCCCTCTAAATTACCCAGGTTATTCCTACAAAAGGAGGAGAAACAATACCTGAGAACAGAGCCATGCATGCAAGGTGGTACTGCAGTGCAGACTAACAGCAGCAAGCGCTGTTTCTCATCAGCACCTGGATCAACAGCCATGCACGGGCTTGTTCACACAGGGACTCCCAGGCAAAACAGGCTGGCTCAGAGCTAAAAATGTGTGAAAGTACCTTTAAAATCCTCACAGGGACCCTGTCATTATCAAAAAAAAAAAAAAAAAAAAAAAAAAACTCAGGAAATTCAGTATCCAGTTTAATTTGAAAGAAACCCAAGCATCTGCCAATGCACAAATACAAGCACTATAAGAACTCCCACTCTGCTCCTGAGAGACACTCCTTGGGCATATTCACACCTCCGTTAAGACTCCCAGGGCTCTCCGATACAAAGTGGGGACAGTTTTCAAGTGCTTGGCAACCGAGTGACCAGAGCGCCTCGAGTCAAGTGTGCTGGCAACTGCGTGAATCCTGTGGTGCTTTTGGAAGAGCTCTTCTCCCAGAGAGCTTCCTAAGCACGTGAACAGGCTATGCAGCAAAACACCACAGGCTTTGTACTCTGTTTTGATTGGGGTTTCTCACGGCTTTGTAAATACCTTTAGTGTGTTGGCAAAGCCCTTGCCTGTGCTGTGACTCCTGCAGTTCCTAGTTCAGCCTCACCTCTGTGTTGTGCCGGGCTCAGCTCAGCATTGTTTTCTGACCACCCATGTGGTGAAGCTCATCACCTTCTCCTTTGGGTCCTGTTTTATGGCAGTGCCTTTCCCTACTGCTACTCCCAGCCCTATGCCTGTCACAAGGACTGACATGATAGCAATTGACTTGATCTCCTTATTTCTCAGTGGATGACCTGGTGCAGATGCCTCCAACTCCCCCCAGCAGCCACGGCAGTGACAGTGATGGATCCCAGAGCCCCCGGTCCCTGCCTCCCTCCAGCCCAGCCCGACCTGCTGCTCGCTCTTCTACTGCCATCTCCTCCTCACCTCTCCTCACAGCACCACATGTAAGGAGGCAAGGGGACATCACTGGGAAATAGGGCTCCTTCATGCTTAGAGGGGACAGGAGGTTCATGTGGGGGATCCTGCCCGGTTAAGGTCTCCATGCTGAAATGTTCTGGCAAAAATGTGATATCCCAGAATGAGGGTTTGGGGATAGTGTGGAGTTCACTAGAGCCAGGAGAGGGCCAGTGAGTCTTGCACAATGCCTACTAGTGGCTACATCGTTTTACATTGTCTTTCATCCCATACTTCAGGAAGTGGCCCATGCACAGGGGACTCTTTTTCAGGAGAATAATGGAAGAAAAAGGAGTTCCCATAAACAGACAATTTTTTAACCTTTGCCAAAAAGAGATCTTTCGCAGGGTGCTGCAGCCCAAGTGTCCAGCCAGCCACACCACAAGGGAGCAGATACCCTCCCAGGTAAAGAGGGAGGCAGCTGATGAGCTGTGCAGGAGTTGGAGGCTGACAGCAGGGAAGAGGACTGCTTATTTGCTGTCTGATCTATTTGTACTGAGCCCACAGCTGTTCTGCGAGACTGTAAGGAGGACCACTGGCATGGGGCTTATTGCTGACACTGATAACTGCTCTATGTGTATTTCAGAAGTTACAAGGGACCTCTGGCCCTCTGCTCTTGACTGAAGAGGAGAAACGCACCTTGATTGCCGAGGGCTACCCCATTCCCACCAAGCTGCCCCTCACCAAAGCAGAGGAGAAAGCACTGAAGAGGGTCAGAAGGAAAATCAAGAACAAGGTGACTGTTGCCCAAATACTTCACCGTGCAGTTCTCAGGGGCTCAGAGCATCCTCAGCCAATCACTGTTGTAGTTTCCTCAAGCTGTTGCGCAGCTCAGGGGGATGGGACCTGCCTTTAGTGCACTGGCAAGACCTCCCAGCCTTCAGAAATGATTGCTGGGGGTGAAACTGCACACAGCTGGATCTGAGGAGCCTGCCTTCTTGCCAGGCAAGGCGCCCTGTATGGCCCCTGTGGAGGGAGACAGGAGCCCCTGTATGATGGAGGACATGAGTGATGCATGGAGGTCACTAGCCAGGCAAAGGCTGAATTTAAGATTTTAAAGCTGATTAGCAATCATCCTGTGGGAGAACTCTTGAGACCCTGGATTAGTCAACTGGTGACTCAGAAGTGGTCTGGGGCAATATCTGCCTAGATGGCCACAGCACGTACCCATGTGAGTCAGAGGAGGTCAGGACAACCTCAAGGATGCTCTCAGCAATGAGGAGTTCAGGCATACTCTAAAAAATGGTTGTGACCTGCAAGTCAGAGGACTACATGGATGGGGTTTCCATCCCTTCCAGTTTTGGCTTGGAAACCAGTAGGAATCATAAACGGGGAGGTGACTTCCCCATTTACTTCAGGGTACTATGTGTACAGGGAATAAACAAGATGAGAGGCACAAAAAGAAACGTCTTAAGACTTATGATCCTGATTTTCTCATGTCCCCCGCCCCTTCACAGATTTCTGCTCAAGAGAGTCGCAGGAAGAAGAAAGAATATGTGGAGTGTCTAGAGAAAAAGTAAGTGTCAGCTTCTCAGAATTAATTTTGGAAAAGGGCCCCAGTCCCTCCTCAGTCCCCACTTCATAGTGCTTTTGGCTCTGATATCTCTTTTGTTTCCATTGATCCGCAATTATTATTCCCTGCTGCATCTCAACTCAAAGGTGGCTTAGTCAGAGTCAAAGCTTCTCCCTGCCATTCCCAGTACGGGACAAGGATGGTCCCAAACCCTCTGCTCCCACAGGCAGTAGCACTGCCGCACTGGGGTTGACTTTGAGAACCATTCCTTTTCAAGGCTATGAAGTTTACAATGCCAGGGAGCCGCAGGGATCTCAGTTGTCTCCCTGTGAGACTCAGCATCGGAACTGGGGACAACCAGTGGGCAGTGTTCAGCAGGCACTGCACTTGCAAGGGCACTGCAGAGAAAGAAGCCTCTTTTCCACACACTACACTAACGGATAGCTCAAAGAGTGCGATTCCTTGCAAGTCTGGCTGCACAGAAGTTTGGTTTGGGATCCTGCCCTGACTCCCCTCCCTCCTAGAAATCCTCTTGCAGGATGAAGATTGCTCTAGAAACCTTGCGTTTCTGACTGCTTAGGTTGGCTGGTTTCCTGCTGAACATAGGCCATTTTGGCTCCTGGCAAGGTGGGATTTTGGATGAGAGTCATGTTTCCCCACTGGAAGTTGCTCCTATTTTGCATATGCCATAGGGAGCAGGCCATCTCAGGGCACTAGCACGGCTTTCTCCCCTCACTCTGTGAGAGCGGACACAAACATTCGCTGGCAAGAAAAGCCTTCCCCTATAGTTATTCCCCACAGTCAAACCCATTCCACCCTGCCTTGCCCAGTACTTGGTTTTCTGCTTGCAACCTTCAATTCCTGCCTGTATGGCAGATGCAAGCCTAAAGTGACACTAACAGGAGACCTGACACTAACAGGGTAGAAAATAACCCCTGTGTTCTGATCCCATGATCCCATCTGTACGAGCAGCCCCCCAACACAAGAGTCTTCCCGTAGGCTTTCGCAGCAAAGAAGCATGCAGGGATCCAGGTGCAAGCTCGCACTTAATACCACCTGAGAGCAGCAAGGTGGGAAATTGGGGAAAAACAAACCAAGAAACAAAAAAAAAAATCCCCAACCTTAATTAACTCTTTTCCCTGATTGTATTTGTTTATGTTGTCTAAGTGCACAGAAAAGCCTTTGGTCAACTGACTTTCTATAAAAGCTGGTTTGTACAAAATTTGCATTTGAGTGCTTAACCATTCAGTTTGAGGCCTTCATTGTATGACCAGTTTTTATGTGGAACTCCTGGGTCAGCCTCCCACGTGATCGGTTATGTCCTTAGCTGTTCCTCTTCTTCCAGTGCTCGAGGTAACCCTTTGCACTCTCCCAAGTGCAGCATAACCACTTTTCTCCAAGAAAGGGTGGAGGGAGCTCGCAGGTTCTCTGCTGCCCTCAAGTGCCCACAGTCAAAACTGGCCCAAGCATTTGCACCGAACCGCCTGGTTTTCATGTGCAAGGTGCACAGCCAGCGTAGGTTTTCCATTTGTAGCCTTGGGCCTGTCCTGACTTACCCTGCGCGTAACTCGGTGCTAATGGCTATTCCAGCCCTAGCGAGAGCTCGAACCAAGACTCATGTGCGTGCTGTTGGACGTAACAGATTCCACCTGCAATTTCAGCTCTGATCTCTTTGCCTGGCTGCGGACAGAGTGGTCAGGAACTCCAGGCTCCAGGACCATATCTACAGATGATGGATGGGGCCGCTGAGCTTTCACAGCCCAAGAGAGGCAAGAGCTACATTTGCTTCCTCTTTCTGGCCTTCAAAACTAACTGGCTGTGGGTTTTATCCCTGCAGGGTTGAGACATACACGTCAGAAAACAACGAACTCTGGAAAAAAGTGGAGACCTTAGAAAATGCAAACAGGTGAGTGGGGCCAAATTCAGTGGGGCACGTGGGCAGGAAGAGAGGCCAGGGGAGTGTGTGAGCAGGATGGTGAGAAGAGCAAGGCAGTTATCCCCCATCTTCTGGCAGGACGGGCGCTGCTCGGCGAGGCGCTGGTTTTCGGCCCGTGGCAGCAGTGAGGCAGCTGGGTTTGGTTAGCAAGCCTGGAATGTTTGTGTTGGGACGGCCAGGCCACGCCGCAGCGAGAGGAGGGAGGGAGGAGGTTTTTTCTCATCTCTTCCTCCCTCTCCCTGCAGCCCTTTGGGCTCCTGCTGCCCTCCCCACAGCCCTCCGGGCCTCTGGCTGCCTCCAGGGCAGCTGCACGGAGGGAGGCCTCCAGCATCACCCTCTCAGACCTGCTGTTTCAGCTGTCAGGCTCGCGGAGGAAGAGCAAGCCCTGGGCACCATGTAGCTGTTTCGGGTCCCCTTGGAGAACCCTCTAATCAGGGTGGAGATACCAGCTCCCAAATAACCCAAGGCAGCTCCCAGTGCATTTAAAACCATTGGGAGCCCCAGCCCTTGGTGTGCCTCTCCTCCATGGAAGGGAAGCCGGGAGGTTCTCACTCCCATCCGCCCCTGCAGCGGCTCACCCGGGAGGCGCAAGCCGCCGGGGCAGCCCCAGCGAGGCCTCGGCGCCCTCGCCCGAGAACGTGCTGAGCGCCTGTGCTCCCGATGCGCAATTGGAAGACCGACTGCCAGGCGAATTTGCCCCTTTGGAAGCAAGGAAGGAAGACTCATGTCCGTGCAGCGGGAATGGCTGCAGAAGTTGGAGGAGGGACAAACACAATCAGGGAATGGCTGGAGAAGTTGCAGGGTAGGGTAGGTTTGAGCAAGGGCAGCATGAGCTGCAGGGGTGGTGAGGAGGAAGCCCATTTTCCTGGTATCATTTCTGCCACCCCGCCAGCTCTGATCCAAGGAGGGGAATACGGTGAGGGAGACCCTCGCTCAGCGCGCCCACACCCCGGCCCTCTCTTGCTGCCGGCGCTTGCGAGGGGCCGCAGGGCGCCCGCGGGGCCCGCGCGCCTTCCCCTCCTGCGCGAGGCCGCCACCTGCTGGAGACCGGCCGGGCCGGCTCCTCC
>VZSV01000001.1:10150816-10166192 GCA_013398735.1 Nothocercus julius | reverse complement strand
TCCTTCCTTCCTTCCTTCCCTCCTTCCCTCCTTCCCTCCTTCCTTCCTTCCTTCCCTCCTTCCTCCCTCCCTCCCTCCCTTCCTAAATACACAGTGTGTTCTTTCTGGTTGCATTTGGTTTCTGAGTGCTGCCAGGGAGACTCTCTGTGCTTTTTTCCAAATGCACGGGGAGCAGAAGGGAATTTGGAAGGAGACAAAGGTGGGACTCTCCTGTGGTGTCCTGGCTCTGGGACCTGGCATTTGGTAAAAGTTCCGACATATTTGTACAAAACCACCAATGCTCCCTGGAGGAAACAGTCTGTATGTCAGTAATCTGGGGCCCCTGGGAGCCCTGTGGTCAGTAGTTAGTCTCCCTTATCCCAGATTTCTTCACCAGCCCAGCAAAAGGTTTGTCTGCGCATAGTAACACACCTATCACTGTTCTGTGTTTATGTGTGCAGATGCCTGTGTTCATTTAAATGTGGCAGAGAGACCTTTGCATGCATTCCAGCCAGGCCAGCCAGAGGATGAATTAATTTCTGAACTCAGCATTTGGCTTTGCCCACATCCCTCTGCAGAGCTTGCCAAGGCTGAAGAAGCTGGAGGGGATCAGAATTGGTTTTGGTTTCTCTCTCTGCCCTACGGTTCTGGGGACAGACAAACTGCAGAGCACTGCCTCTGCACGTAGTGGAAGCCGGGTCGCCTCTGCTTCGTCTGATCCTGACTGTGAAGTTCAGCCTCCCGCCCAGAGCTTGGTTTTCGTGGTAGCCCATCCCTCCATTGCTTTGGGAAATGATGGACCAGGCTTTGAGGCACCCCGGGATCCTAAGCAGATGGAACATCTATTCCCATGTGTGGCCGCAATGAAGGTTGTCTTGGTTGCACCAGTGAGGAGACTCTGCAAGAAGGTGCTGCAGCAGTTTACCATGGCACCTGCCAGTTTCTCTCTCAATTCCTGCACAACTCTTATCTCAACTTCACTCTTTTTTTCATTTTTTTGCTTTCCAGTCGTGTTTGATAGTAGAATTTGGGCAAGATAGATCAACGGGGGGAGAGGTATTGTTACAAGAAGGGAAGATCATGTTAAAGGCATCTCTCTGTGCCTGTTACCTCTTCATCGAGTTTCAGTTCTCTTTTTTTCCCTCTTCCAGGACTCTGCTTCAGCAGTTACAGAAGCTGCAGGCTCTGGTGGCTGGGAAAGTCTCCAGGCCTTACAAAATGGCTTCCACACAGACTGGGACCTGCCTAATGGTATGGGCTTCATTTTCTTCCTTGTGTATCTGCCGTGCATCCCTAGAAGGCTTTGTCCAATTGCCTGTCTCATCCCTCTTTCCCTGCCCAGCCTCCATGGCCCTGCCTGCTACAGCTGCTCTCTCTTTTTGTGTTAGTGACCAGAGTTGGGCGCTATGCTACACAGTGAGTGCTGTCAGTTGTTTACACAGCAGCATTAGAATAATTCCTGTATTTTCACTATCTTGTTATTTGGGCAAAACATCACTTGGTTTGCTTTTCATTAGCAACTGGAGATTCAGCAAAAAATCTTCAATGAGCTCCCATCATAATGGGTAGATTTTTCTTTTGCTGAGTTGGTAATGCTTAATGTTTAACTCAGCAGGGTGGACGAATTGTTCGAGTATTCCTCCCAGTGGGCATTACCTTCTGTATATCAGCAAGAAATGGCATCTGCTCATGCTCTGCCTGCACATCAGGTTTTATTAAATCCATCGGAAATTCTTCCTGTTTGCTCTCCTGACTAACCAAAATGACTTGGGGTCATTCCTTGGTTTTGGTAATCCCTGCTTGCCTCTCATTTCTCATCCCGGAGGATCATAGTTAAGCAATCTTGGCTTCACTGTGGAGCTTGAGGGCATGCCAGTCTGTATCCATAAAAGTCGATTGTTTAGTCCTCTTTTTTTTTTTTTTTTCCCTTGCCTGGGGGCCATTTTTTGACCCATGACAAAACAAAACAAAACAAAAAGCTCTCCAATCCTGTGATGTCCTTGAAGGATTGTTGTGGCAGCTGTTTGTGACAACTTTTTCAAAGCTATCTAGTTATCTAGTCATCACTTCTGTGCTGGTAACAGTCATGAAATACAGAGAGCTGATGAGATACTTGCTGCAGGGTCTCAGAACCCCCAAGTGTCCTCAGGGCTTGCTGGTTCAGCCAGTTTCCTTGATTCCAGAGCCCCTGCTCTGTAATTCCCAGTACTTCCTGTTTTCAAAATCTGCTCAAAGCTCAAAATTTTGCTACTCTTTTCTGCCGCCGTGTCAGAACAGATTTTAATGAGAGATTGTGTCTTCTGCTGACTGTTCTATTGCTCCATTCCCAAATTCTTTCCATGTTTTTGGGTATGACCTTGCTGGGCCCAGTGACTCATTGCTCCTTAATGCAGCAACTCATCAGAGCACCCTTGGCAACAGCAGTTCTTCATCACAATTACCTGGAATGAGAAGTCCATCCAGGAGAGGTACCTTCCAGACACCTCATGTGCTATGGGTTGATAAAATACCCAGTTTAACTTCCCAGAAGTGTCTTATCTCCCCTTGCTGCGCCCTTCATTCCACAGCATCCCAGCCCACACACCAACTCTTTCACAGGCTTCCGAGTTTTTTAGCATTTCAGGAATTTGCAATTTGCTTTTCTCTTTGGTCAGTTCCTCTCATAGGCCTCTAACTTCCCATTGTCCGTGTCCTCTCCAAATAGAGCACTCCTTATCACAGCAGATATGGAGAACAACCGTGCCCTGGGACATGGGAGTAGAGCAGAGAACCCTTCCTTTCTATCCATACGTCATTCCTTGTGGATGTTTGTCCCACCAATTTTTGAAGGTCTCCAGTGGTAGAGTCCAATGCTTTGCTATATGACACAGATAAAGCTTTGTGATATCTCATCTGATTCTTCCTAGTAGCTGTTCAAGCCTATTACAACTTTTCCTACTCTTTGTAAGCAGGATCAGTTTATCCTTCCTTTTTGCAGCTGCATTTTACATATTAGAAAACTATTGTTTCCAAACAACTGTCTTTAATCTGCTCTACTAAATCACAGTTTCTTCAGTCTTTGCTTGTAGGCACAGTTTTTTAATCACTGCTCTTTCTCGGTTCTCTTTTTCAGGCTTTCTCCAATTGCCCCACATATTTTTGGAAATGCAGGGTCCAAAACTGGGCAGGTCATTCCACTCAAAGGCCCATGCGGATCCAGCCAGTCATCCAGAAGGTTTATTTGCCCAAGGGGCATTTGCCATATGCCCAAGGCTGAGGTTTGCCCTTTGCAGAATGACACTGACCTGTGTCCAGCTCGTGCTCCCCTCTAACTCCCAGATCCTCATCTGCAGGATAGCTGCATGACCAGTTAGTCACTGTCATGTTTCTTCTGTTAATCTGTCTTGCCACCTCTCCATTGTCTGCATTTGTCTGTGTGGTTCTGCCTGCTGTTCTCTTGCGCCATTCCTCCCCTTTGTCGAGATCATTTTGAATTTTAAACCTGACCAAAAGCCAGGCTGCTTGCAATCTTTCCCATCTGCAGCTCTGACACAATCCCTTGTCAAAGTCAAGCTTAAAATATTGACTTTTTTAAGAGCCACAGCAGATCTCTTTGCTACTCTATCTGCTACATCCTCCCAGTTTGATTGAGAACCATTGGATAACTACTCTCTCAGGACTTTTCTTTGATGAATTTTTCATCCAGCTTTCCAGGATTTTTCAGTAGTTTCCTCTATTTTAGCTTCCCTAGATTTTTAAGAGGACACTATGTGAGATAGTTAAAAGTAGGGAGATGAACTGTGCTCAGAGTCAAAAAAGAATTTTTCATATGAAATGCTGCAGAATTTGAACCAGAACCAAATCAGAACATCACACAAAGTTAAGCTAAAATAGAACAAAAAGAAAAGTCAAGAGTTGCAAACCCCAATGGAAAACACTTCTAAAGCAAGCTGTAGTGTATACTGCTCTTTTCCTGCCCATCAAGGTGTTTTGTTGTAGAGAAGAAGACAAAGCTTCATGGGACTGGCTCCCCTTCCTGAAAGCTGTATATTTGGCTGTGATTATTCAAAGCCCCTTCTATTTAGACTTTTTCCCTCCTCGTCTTCACAAGTTCTTTCTTGGAGAGGGGGCTTTCAATGACTTGTGTGCCTAATGGGATGTGCATAGATAACATCCATGCAAACCATATTCACTTGACTTTAAAACCAGCCATGAAGAAGCTGGAAAGTGGAACTCCTGCTTTCAATAGCATAATATCATTGCGCTATTATTTGGTCTTCCACATCTTCTGGAATCCACTAGCGGTTGATCTTGATGTAGCATCTTCTGTGTGCTACTTAGGCATGAGCTGAAAATAATCAGCTCATTGATGCAGTAGAGTTGACAGTTTCAAAAAACAGTCAAGAAATGTGGCTCGGATCTCTGTCCCCAGAGGTGACATTGAGCATGTTTATATATAAATAGCAGAAATCATCGGCAGACACATTGCCTGTTTGGACTTTCCTGAGGCTCATCAGTGAGCTAGCATTATGCCACCCATGCCGCATGGGCCAGGTGATAAAGATTTAGCTTTGTGTCATTTCTCTTGAGTCCCATCTTGTTTTCTGCTGGTTGCATCCTGAACTCCACAGAGCCATTTACGATCACCACAGGCTTCTCATTTTGAACCTTGACCATTATGGCAGGATTTATAGCCAGCCAGTCCCAGTGGTGACTTTACAGAGGGAGATTTCCAAGGAGCCTGCCTCTGCCATTCTCCTTTTAGCCCTGCCCAGTGGCTCTGGTTGATCTGCCTTCAGCCAGAAGTTGCAGACTCTTGGCCCTGCTTGCAGGCAGATGAAATCTGCAAGTGCTTCGTAGCCGTTCTCAGCCCACATTAGAGGTTTGCCATATCTCCAAGGCAGCGCATGTGCTACTTGCCTGGACTGCAGTACAGGTACTGCCCTGGCAGATGTAGGGGAGTCATGTGCAAATGTGTCCATGTCCTGAGCTGAAGTGATGTCCCCATGTCCATTCTCCCTTCGTATCAGAGCTGTGCTAGTCCCTGGGAATACCACCAGGCAATTTTTGTTATGCTCCCATGAGCAAAAATTCTGGGTACACCCATGTTTTCTTTCTGCCAGAAATTTGCAATCCCCTGGCTTTCCTTGCAGCTCTGTATCAAGCATGGAGATCACTGGAACCATTACTTGTGATCTAACACTTACTTCTATTCAGCCTTCATTTGACAAGTCCATTACCAGCAAACCCATTTGGCATTGCTTAGGATCACAGGATTGAAAATTTTCAGCTCAAGAGAAGCAGCAAGTCCTGTTGTTGCCACTACCAGTAGCTCACCTCTGTAGCTGTCAAGCATAAATTTAACTTCTTCCTTTGACATTCTGCTCATGCTGTCAGGTGTTGGGCTGCTGCAATTTTGCTGTCATTTCTGTCCTAGCATACACAATAGTTTCACTTTGCTGTATGCTATGGCACCATGCAGATTTTTCCTAATGAGCTTTTTTTCTTGCAGTTCACTTCAGCTCCTCTTGTGCCAGTGGTTAGGTCCTCTTTGGCCAAGACAGAGTCCAGCTCTTTTGTTGAGCCTCCTTCTCCCTCCTCCCCAGATTGTTACCCAGCCATTCCTTCTGCCATCTCTCATAAGCTGATGGGCAAGTTCTCACTGTTGAACCAGGAATGCTTCCGAGAAAGGAACAGGAGAAAGCTTCTGACTTCGCCCTCTTAAATCTTCAGCAGAGATTAGCAGCGCAAGCCCTTTCTTTTCCAGGAGGACCACGGTGACCCAGTTGCCAGCTGACCACATGGCCTCTCACAGCCTCCTGTTTGTGTGCTGGGGGGTGCATTCCTTGTGGCTGGCTGCACTGACTGTGTTCTGATACCTCCTTGCTAGGTGCTGGCGCTCTGTTTCGTTCTGATCCTGGGATCCATGATGCCCTGTCTCCCTGAGTTCTCCTCAGCATCACAGACAGTGAAAGCAACACCAGCACCAGACATTTACACAACTAGTAAGAGTGAGTCTAATATAGCACCTCCCATTAATCCTCTCAAAGCATTTCCAACTCTTCTGCCGACACAGTGTTCAGGGGGAGCATCTTCCCCTCAGCACCAGCTCTGTCTGCTGGGGCCCTGGCAGGGGGAGGTACCCGGCCTCTTGGTATGAGCCCTGATAGCCGCAACTTGTCTGGCCCTATTTTCATTCTCTCCTAGTCATTGTCCCAAAACATGACAGATACTAATAGATAGAGCATAATGGAAAAGTCCCAGAGCAGACTAGTTGTCTTCTGGAGAGCCTGTATGTCCAGGGGAGCGTTTGCCTCACAAAACTGGGGGGGAGTGGGGTGGCCGCTAGAGCAGACTCCCTGCACAGTCACACATGGACTAGGCTGTAGTTGGGTGAGCATGTGCTAACCACCACCGTGACCCACACCCCGTGTATGTGCCCTTGTCCTTGCTGTTAACCCACACTCTCCTTGTTTCCAGTTCAGTCGCGGAGCCTCCTGTTCTATGATGAGGGTGCTGGCTCCTTAGAAGAGAGCTATAGCTCCTTCCTGACCATAGACCATCCGGAGGGGTGGGAGGCCGAAAAAGGGCAGTCTGAAGAGCGAAGGCCTCATCTGGCTAGGACACATGAGACAAGCAAATATCTGAGCAAATCCCAGCTGGAGGGTCCTGACCAGAACCAAACTGACCCGACTCTCACCCACCTCAAAGAGCAATTCCATGAGAGGTAAGCAGGTGGGGGACACCCTTAGAGCCCCATGCCACATCGTGATAGCTGGGAGAGGCAACCGCACATGTCCACTGTGCTCAAAGCTAAAGATAGCTGAGCTCCCTGGGACAGGCAGCTAGTTAATGGCTGGAGGTGGCCACTGCTGTCAGGCGGTATAAGAGCAAGTTTGTTTCCCAGAGCAAAAATCTGGGGTTTCCATAAAGTGGTGTCCCTCTGGCACAGAGCTGAGAACTGGGTGACTCAGGTGGTCTCAGGTTTGCTGGTCATTCGCTGCCCTGAAAAAGGGGCTCCATCCTGATCAGAACAAACCAGCTGGGCACAACGGCAGGGAATATGCCCAGGAGGGTCTAGTGAACCTTTACTGATGCTGTGTCTTTTCTTTTTCCCAGGGAGATGAGCTCCAGTGAGACAGCTGAATATTTGTAGCAGCTGCTGGACCTCAAGGCCTCATCTGTCTGATTGCAGGATTCCCTCCTCACCGAGCAACCAAGGGAAGTTGGCGGGAGAGGACACTGCATTCAGACCCTCCGAAACTGGCCTTGGGTTCAGCTCCTCCCTTCCCCATGGCCTCCTTAGTACTAATCTCTCTGAGGGGAGTTGCAGGGCTGCCAGAACCAGCGATAAAAGACTGGCAAAGTCCTGAGACACCCTTTTCCTCCTGGCCTTGTCTCTGGCTTGAATGAGCACTACCCTATGGGTGTGGGCTCATCCTGGAGTGGAAGGAGGTGAGAGGGAAGCGCCCAGACTATTCAGCACATTCCCAAAGCCCTCAGACCGAGGGGGCTGTCCCCAGGCGTGTTCCCCTTGGTTACATCAGATGCACCTGAAGGAGAGCGAATGAGTGCTGGGTTTACTACTGCTCCTGAGGGGTGGGAGATGCTGGGGTAGGAGAGATGGCTCTGGAGAGTCTGAACTCATTCCTTCCCCTCCATCTGTCAGTATGCTCATGCCTCCGTTGAGAGAAAGCCTAGTTCTTGTTGCTCTAGTTTGCTCTTGATGGATGTGCCTACTTAACTTCCACACCAATTCTCTGCAAAGATCTGCACACAAACGGAGTGGGGGAGACAGATCCCAGACTCACCACCATGAAAATTAACAGGCAGCTTCTGGGCAACCAGAGCTCTCAGAGATAGAGAACAATTTCCTCCCACAACCCACTTCTTCCTTTCCGCAGCACCCTTGCTGTGGTAGGGTGATACTTCCCTTTCTGTCCCCAGCTTGGGCCCTCCAGTGCAGTGCTAACCAAGTCAGTGGCCTTCCCACTGCCCGTCCTGCACCTGCCCTCTCAGGGTGTGTGGGAGAAACCTGCTTCCATAACCTGCCAGTTCTGCGTCAGGGCAAACAGGGCCTGCTGAGCAACCACCGAGAAGAGTTCTCCAGCCCCGTGGAGGGCTCTCGCTGGGAGCCGTCATCCACCTCACACCCTCTGTGCAGGCAGCAGTTTTGTGAAAGCCCCTGAGGACATGTGGGCAGCTCTGGTGACGGGCGCTTCTGTCAGGAAAGAGGTGCAATTGGCTAGTCACCAAATACTGTTTTAGGCCTCTTTCTTCTAAGCGCTGGCACCACAGGTTCCAACCTCTTGCCATAGCACCCTTCAGGCCAGATTTGTTGAGTGTGGTGCTGAAGCAACCTCATCGCAAGCTGATACCATGGCCCTTTAGCACCCAGGCGCCCCTTTCTGCCCCTTCTCCCTGCTGAAAGTGTCCCTCAGCTCCAGTTCCCTTGACTGCCTTTGAGGGGAAGGTCAGTGTGGGACACAAACCCCGGAGGCCAGGGATGTGCCTGGTGGCCCATGTGCGTACGTGGGAGGTCTCCCGCAGACTCCGCTCTGCCCGGGTTCTCCTGAGGCACGAGGAGCTGCGCGGCGGCTCCGCGAGCCCTCCGCCGCCCTCGGGGCGGCAGAGAGGAGGGCTCCCTGCAGAGGCAGCCTGGCCTGGCGCTCACCCAGGGACCTCCACCACAGGAAGGGGGGGATGAGCCCTCACAGCTCTTCTCTCTCTTCAAAAAAGGGCTTTGCCCCCGCAAGCCGTTTGGGACAAATTTGGACACATCTAGCCGTAACCATGTACGCTTGGCCAGTGGGGTGGGGAAGACGAGGCCTTCAGCACAGCTCTGCTCCTCTCAAGGTTCACACAGACCCGCAGGTCGCCACACACCGCTGCGCTCCCCGTCCTCTTCCTCCCCGCCAGCACGAAGAACCACTGCGGGGCCCAAGCGCAGCCTCCTCCAGCCCAGCACGTCCACGGAGCATGACCCGTGCCTCCCGCTCACACCGTTGTACAGAGACCAAGAGCAGAACTCATTTGTACATAGTGAACCTTATTTTGTATTATTGCCAATCCCTTAAGATATTGTATTTTGGAGACTCTCAGATCCTATTTTCAGTATTGTATTTTATTAAGAATTAGTGCGGGCTTTGCATCTATGAACTTTCTAGCAGCTCAGCTTCTCCCTATACTCCAGCAGCTGCCTCTTTCCTCCATTTTTTTTTTTTTTTGTTTTGTTTTCGTTTCGTTTCATTTTGTTTTCAAGACACCTTTCCCCCTCCTCCTATCATTTGCTCTGCATTCGCTTTAGAGAAGCAAAAAAAAAAAAAAGAATAAAAAGATGCAGCATCAGCCCTGGGTTGCCGGGTCCCTCTGTTCAGACGCGGTGGTGGTGTGAGCGCAGCCGCCCGGCTCCTGGCCCGGGGCTCTCTGCCCGCCCGTTCTCGGGACTGCCTCGGCGCTGCGAGCTCACGCGCAGCGCTGTGCTTGCAAGCAAACGGGAGACTTGCGCTGCCATCCCTTTGGCCGTTCTGGACAAGTCGGTACGATTCAATGAGCTTCATGAGAGGGGCATCTGTGCTGTGCCATGGTGGAGCCCGCGTGGCAAAGGCAGTGCTGCTAGTACTAGACTCCGGTGCCATTGCCTTTGAAGCAACACTTAAAGTCTTAGCTGACGGTAGAAGTAGAGCAACTGCACTCTGGTAAAGACCTGAGGCTTGGCTATCTGTTAACCTCTACGTCTGATAGTTCATTTACATCTGCAAAAAGTGGTAGGTTGCATCCTGATTCTCTGTGGAACAGAGGCAATAGGGAGCTGCTATCTTCATTTTCCAGCAAGCTCCAAGTGCATTTGTTAAGATTTGGGCACTGAAGCAACTCCTCTCACAGTCAGCACCTCCACAGCTGGAAGGGAGCCAAATCAAGAGGCAGTGGGGTCTTGGGGACACTAAAAGGGGCTCCATCTCCTGCTTCTGCCTGTGACAGCTCTGCCTGGGGGGGCATCCTCAGCAGGGGGATTTCTTTGCCAAAGGAGGGGATATGAGGGTCAGTGCAAATATCTCTTTCCAGGGATTATGATTTTTCAGTAGGGATGATTGAAGCACTAATCTGATGCCATCCATTTATGACAGGGTGGCTAGAGAACGGCTTGGGAGAGAGAAGAGCTCCCTTCTCCTGTCCGGGTCTGTCCGGGTCTGTACTGTCAGGGTGGGATTTGACGCAGGCTCCATGGCTGGTTAATCTGACAGAGTTTTTACCGAGCTCCTGCAGAACTCCCTTCCCCTGCACACCTACAGACACAAGGAGATGCCTGTCTTTCCCTGCAGCTGGCGTGCTGGGCCCCAGCTGCGTTCACGGCACACCTACAGGCAGGGGCTGCACCCGAGGCAGGCGACAGTGTCGTGAGAGGAGGGCAGGCAGCTCCATTTCCCGCTTGGATCCTCTCTGAGAGGCATGTTTTCTGTTCTAAGTCGAGGTTCTGGCATTTTCCCTGTTCCATCTTGTCCAAAAGCAGCCTCCTAGCCGTGTGTTAGTGTGGAGCTGAGACACTCTGCCCACTGTATGCCATGGTTTCTCGCTGCACTTGCCAGATTTTATCCAAGGGAAGGGCCCCTGCCTTCGTTCCCCCTAAGTCAGTGAACTCTTCAGACATCATCGGCAGGAGATTTTAGCCTTCGTCCCTTGCACTCACTTAGAAATGTCAAGGGAATTTCTTCCCTTGCACTCACTTGGAAATGCCAAGGGAAATCAGTGCGAGGGGAGAGTTCTCAAAAGGACATGTGCTCAGGCTTCCGCCCCTTTAACACTCATGCGGGTCTAGAAACAGAACCCTCACCCATCAGGAGCGAATTTCCCTT
Source organism: Nothocercus julius (assembly GCA_013398735.1). Classification (NCBI taxonomy): domain Eukaryota; kingdom Metazoa; phylum Chordata; class Aves; order Tinamiformes; family Tinamidae; genus Nothocercus; species Nothocercus julius. The sequence continues at coordinate 10,155,381 of VZSV01000001.1, read as the reverse complement.
CATCTTGACAAATCCTCCTGATTCTGCAGCCTGCTGGATAATTCTCTGAGCTGCTCCAAATAGTCACATTAGGATCTTTAATCCCTGCTAGGCCTCCCAAAATGCAGCCAGCCAATCACACCTCCTGCTTTGGCTACAGCAACTAATTAGAGCAGAACAAGTGAATTAGCAAAGTAAGAGGGCACCTTCTTGACAAGCCACCTTCAGCTTCACTCAGTCACGCTTGGTCTGCTCCAGATGCCCACAGACATAAACTCTGCCACTACAGGCTGTTTTTTTTCCCCCCATTTTCTTAATAAGCTTGTGCACTATCGATACGTACAAGTCCCAAACAGAAAGAGTCTAACAGAACATAGTCTTCATTTTTCAGACACAAATTATTCCAAAATGCCTTCTGTTACCAGGCCAACTCAAAAGAAACACAAAAGAAAAACCCCAAAAAACAGAATTGACTTTGCAGCTCAGAGCTGCCGTGGGCCGCTGGTGGTCTATGGGAACAGCATAGCTGGTACATCGATTCCCTTCAAACGGACATGTGCCGTGGAGTTCTGTGTAGCGCCTCCCTGCTCTCTAAGCCCAGCCTGTTCCCTCTTGGTGTTAGTGTTTGGGATTGTGCCTGATGGTGCTACCAGTCTGCACACAAGTCCATCGTCAGATAGGCACGGTTTGGTTCTGCCTCTTGCTTTTGGACATCTTTTGGGGACACCAGAGCGCAGAGCAGCGAACAGTCATGACAGTGCACGTAGACAAGCAGTGATCACAGCTCTTAATACCTGGCTCAGCTGTGCTTTTGAGGGCTTGTTAATGATGATGACACCCCTGGCCAGACAGTGGCCAGGCCTACAGGCCTGCAAGGTTTGGATTTTGAACCTGGGTGCTGACATGGGGCTCGCAGGTGAGCAAGGTGGAGGTCTCTCTTCCCGTAGGCTCACAGAGCTTCACTCCCCCAGAAACACCGCTTACGAGAAACCCAGCGCCCTGCCTGTGACCCGGGAAGATGAAGAGAGGAAGGGCTCCATACAGCAACCCTGAGCTGTCATTGTGCTGTCCCATGTGCTGGAGAGGCCCTTGCCCACCTGGGTCCCCAGCATATCCCAGGCACAGGGAGGACAGCACAGACCTCTGAGCCACCCTGTTCCTGGCTAGCATCCGCCTGCTTTTTTAGAAGCCGGAAAATCACGGAGCTCTAATAGGTTCCCACTGAAGGCCAAGGTAAGAGTGTTCTCTTCAGGAACAAGAAACATGAAATCTCCTGCAGAGACACCGGGACAGAAAGAGTTGCAGAAGCCTGAGCAATCCTTTATCTCCCCCTCTTACCGGCTGTTATACCCCATTACGGCTCCTTTTTCTCTCCAGTGCCTAACAGGCCCGACACATGCAAGCAAAATTAGGACGCATTGCCTGTATGGCAGCTGCAGAATTTGTCACACAAATAGAAAGGGCAAAATCCTCTGCTCATCAATCTTTCTCTCCAAAGAGGTTTTCTACAGCACACAAAGAGCTCTTGTGGGAGGACAGAATGTATCTAGTGACTTGTTTCTCTCTCCTCCTTGACAAGAAGTGCTGAGACACCAGGGAGCTGCTGTGCTGGTGCTCATGAGAGGTGTCCTGCCATATGTACGTCCACTTTCCTCCCCAAAGCTGCTTTCAGTGCAGCCATCAGCAAGAGAAGAGCATCCCAGATCACCTTCCCCTCCTTCCCATAACTGCTGCTGGTTTGTCTGTCCCCCCATAAGTGGCACCTGTCAGCCACACACAGGATTTGCAGCCAGCGTCAGCGCTGGGCTGCAGTGGAAATGCCACAGCGCAGAGAGCACGAACAAACTTGCTGCAGAGCTGCAGCTCGCAGAGCCGCTTCCCAGCGCCCTGGCAGCACGAGGCCAGGGCCGTGGCCTTGCACCCCGGCTCCCCAAGCCCCTCCTGGAGCAGGGTCCTTCTCGAGGCGCCCTGCCCTGCTCCCCGGCCAGTGCTGCATGCAGCAGCTCGCTCCTGCCCGTCCGGAAGGGCCCGTGGCAGAGCAGGCGCCTGCGCGTTCCCAGGCCTCCGTCCCACAGGGAGCCCCTGCAGCCTGCCGGCCAGGGCTCTCCAGGCTCAGTCACAGCTCTGCAAATCGCCCATCACCATGCATCATCTCTGGGCGCCTCACTGCTGCTTATACAACACCTTGGGGTTGGAAAACACCCTGTTCCTCACCACGCTGCGGGGGCTTCCCTTCCCTTTCCTGCTGCCAACTGGCCTGGGTCCACGGTCTGGGAGCAGAGGGGCCATCCTGGCTCAGCCTGCAGGATGAGCCATGGGTTCTCTCAGTACGTACAGGGAAGGCACCTTCCAGCTTGCATGGGGTCGCCTGGTCGTCCCCTTCTCAGCATGGCAGAGAAATCTCCCCCCAGGACCAGAAAGGGGGTGAGAAGCAGTAAGATACAACTAAGCCTGGCTCCTGGAGCAACCAGCCTGCGCTCCGGTCCCGCTGCAGGGACTGAGCCTTGGCCCCCATGGCAGACCCCGCGAGGGGGTGCAGGAGGCGGGAAGGAGCCGCTCGGATGCAGGGCTTTGCTCGGCTGGCCACCCTCTCCCTAAGGAGCGGCACGGCCGCGCAGGGTGAGCCAGCGGCGCCCGGGTGCAGCCTGCCCCGGCGCGGGTGCCGCGGGGAGGGCGCAGCCGCAGGCAGGCCGGGGGGAACAGAGCGTCTGTGGGGGCTGCCGGGGCTGAGTCACGCTGCAGCAGGGGCCGCGGCTCCCCAGCGAGTCACGACTGCGCGCGGGAGCCGCCGAGGGGCCCGCGGGCTGGCGGTGCCGCCTCCGCAAGGACCCGCGAGGGGCAGTGCATGCGGGTAACGTCTTTGCGACGTTTAGCACCGGGCAACGCTTTGGCACCTGGAACTGGAGGTGCCCGTCGTGGTCCCGGAGGAAAAGCACGGCCCTTTCACAGGTCCTGCTTCTTTCTGCGTTTAGGACAGGGGAGCCGTGGGAGCATCTCCTTCCTTCCTGCTCAGAGCCGTGGGTCCCTCCTACCTGTGGACGGGTCAGGGAGCTTAGGGAGAGGGAAGAGGGGCTAGTTGAGGGCTCCCCAGAGGAGCAAATAGCAAGAGGACGTTGAAGACTCTCCCCAGACCCCATTCTGCCATGGGAGGACAGGGAGCATTGCTGGGATTAGAGGTGAAAGCAATATAGTCTCGCTGCAAAACGTGATTATAGGACATTGCCATGGGCAACTGGTTCAGGGGGTGGCTGTTACAGACTTGAGGCATAAATATCCCAGTGCTCAGTGGGAGAAGCCGCAGGATATGAATCTGAATGAATACATGAATGGTCATATGAATGGTCAGAACAAATCCAAAACAAGAAGCCATAAGCATACGGGAGCTTTGCAGGGATCTCTCAGCCCAGCAGGCATCCTGCAGCGCTGACATGGACAAAGCGAGGGCAAGCCAGCGATGGGACGGGGTCACAAAGTGCAGTGCCTGCAGAGCACACGCAGACAGCACAGCTCTCCTGATGACTGCGGGCAGAGGCCGAAAGGGCCTTTCTGCAGCTGGACATGGCAGGCGGTTTGTTCTGCTTGGGCGCTGTCGTGCAGCTTTTCAGGGGGCTCTGACTTTACCCGAGCGCGTGTACCTGGCTAATGGGAGCAGCTCAGAGCCGCCTCGCTGAGGTCCCTCAGACAGCAGCGTACACCAGCCCGGCTGCCAGCCGCGAGGAGCGGCTCGTGCTGTCAAACCCCTCTGTCTCTCCGGTCTCCAAAGGGTTAAGTGCCAGTTTCTGAGTGTCTCTAAGGTGACACCACGCTCGCTCGGTGCGCACTCCCCCTCCACGCGCACACAGGCTCACGCTCACGCTCTCATTCCGCTTTGTCTCGGGAGGGCTGCTGCAGGATCCATGCAGAGGCACCTTCCTGGCTGCCGTCCTCTCCCTGCCTCTTGAGTGGGGCTTTGGCTACAGAAGACGCTGAGCACCGCGCCTGGCCCTGGGGGGCCTCAGCCCTGATCCCCACAGAAGTCATCCCGGGCTCTTCTTGCCTGCAGGGAGCATCGCCCTCCCTGGAATTGCTGTCTCCTAAGACCCCTTTTCTGATCAGGACTGTGCTACCTGCTCCCTCCTCGTACCCCTCCTGTCCTTGCAGTGCCGGCACCTCTGAGGAGCAGCACCGACGTTTCTGGGTTTCTGTGAGTTCTTCCTTCCCTCCAGGTTCCTCCTGCTCCGCTGTTGCAAGGCAGAGGAGAGAGACGGAGGCTGAGCTGCGGAGCCCGAGCTGTGCAAACTGCTATCAAGAGGCCAATAAACATCACTGCAAAAAGTTAGACTGTTGCTCTTCTGTTTTTCTCCGCGATTCTGCATCCTGAGGAAATTAAGCCTTGCCAGGATCATCCTCGGGCCCTGGGGAGGCAAGGCAAAGGAGCGCTGCGGGACCGTGCTGGGCTGGACTGAGCTGCCGAGCAGCTTGAAGCAGCACAACAGGCTTCCCTGCCCGGAGACGCATCTCGCCCGAGCATGGCTGAAGGCGGCGGGAGCCGCAGCGACGTCGCCCCGGCCAGCAGCGGGGTGGCCAGGGGGGCGGCGGCGGGGCCG
>VZSV01000001.1:10126059-10139641 GCA_013398735.1 Nothocercus julius | reverse complement strand
GGCAGCCTGCGGCACGCGGCCCAGCACAGCCCGTCCCCGGTGGCTTCAGCAAGTCCGGCCCAGGGCTGAGCCTGCCGAGCGGCAGCATCTTGGGGAGGGGTGTCCGAGAGGGAGCAGAGCTTGGATGCTGCCTGCCCGCTGCTTGGCACCTCCTGCCTCGCCTGGAGGTCGAGGTGCCGCCGTCGGCCTCCGTCAGAGGCAGACTGTGCCCGTCCAGGGAGGCTTCAGCCAGCAGCTTCGCAGTAAGCTGGGGCGCCAGGGCCCGGGAAGGTTGCTGGCCCTGGCTTTGAAGCAGGCGAGAGGCTGGACTGCGGCGAACCTGCTGAGGGATGCAGAGCCCGCGAGGTGATGGAGGAGGATGAGTTTGCATTTTTTGTCCTTTTGAACTATTGACATGAATAATGGGAAGTTGGGAAGCATTGCCCTTGATGACTTCAGCCTCCTCTCCAGAGGAGTCAGAGCCTTATGTCTGGAGGATTTGTTCCCACATTCTCAGAGCTTGTCTTCATCCCCCGCCACCCTGCCTTTGCCGCCAGATCAGCCGGGCCTGCAGTGACTGGGAAGGGCTGTGCACGTCCTGGGTTGCTTGCTTAGGTACTACTTAGTTGCAAGGTACTGGGCATGCTTGCTGCTGCCTGATCGAGTGTCCTCAATTTGTGTGCCTGGCTTCACCCCCAGCATCAGCCAGGTTCCTTCGCGCTGCCCCAGCCTTGTGGCTGAGCTTCCCTATTTCTGAGCCCCTCAGCACCCATAAGCATGTGCTATCCAGAGGCAGACAGAAACAGAGTAACTTAAGTCCAGAGGGTGCTCTGTAGGTTATCTAGTCCAACCCACCTCCCCTTCCTTTCAAAGCAGGGCCAGCATTGCCCAGGTTAAATTTTGAATATCACCAGGGCAGAGATTGCACTGCCTTTCTGGGCAGCTGTTCCAGTGCTTAAATTCCCTGGAAAAAAAAAAAAATCCTGATATCTAATCAGGGCTTTACACGTTGCAACTTGTATCTGTTGCCTCTCGGTCTGTCACTGTGCAGCTCTTGGCTGACTCTGGCTCAATCGTCTCTACATGCTCCCAGTACGTAACTGAAAATTGCACTGATACCCCCTCACCCCTTAACTTTTTCCTTTCTAGGCTGGACAAGCCTGCTTCCTTTACCATCCCCTTGCGTGTTAGGGCTCCTGGCCACAATCATCCTGGTGGCCCTCTGCTAAACTTTCTCCAGTTTGCACACACCTTTCTTGTGCTAGGGCATCCAAAGCAGGGCACGGTGCTCCTGGTGTGGTGCCACAGGTCCTGAAGGGAATGGGGGAATAGGCTCTTTCCCCAGCCTGCTGTCTGTGCTCTTGCTGACAGAGCCCAGAGAGACTTAGACCAGAACTCTTGGTTCAGAATTTCCTCTGCTTGTTTTATGCCCATTTCCCTTCATGAGCAGGAACTGGGAATGAAGAGTGTCCAAGGTTACACCATCACAGGACAAAGTGGAAGCATGAGATGCTTTCTTCTTCTCTGCTTTCAGTTTTGGCAGCAGTAGCTGCATGAAGCATCTTGCAGTCTCTGTCCTTTTCCCAATTCTGGACAGGGTCTCCATTCAGCTCCCAGGGGTGCTTGGGTCCTTGAGTAAGTAGACGGTTGTTGCTGGAAACTAGATCAGAGCCTACACAGAAAAGGAATGAATAAAGTGTGTCTGGATGGACTTCGGTGCAGACACACGTGGGAGACGCAGTGTGGTGAGCAGGAGCGGGAAATGCCAGCCCAGCACATATCCAACACGGCTGGAATTCCCCACGCAGTTGTTTGGTGCCCATGCTCTTCTCTCGTTCCGCTTCCACTGCTTGCGACTCAGCTCCCTCTGGCTCAGGATGACAAATGGCACTCGGCTATAAAAAGGTGTAAGGGAGTAAAAAGAAACTCTCATGGGCCCTGAAGGAGGAGGGAGCTCCCACATGTTTCTGTGGGAGGGCAGAGCTGGGGGAAGGCTGTGGAGAATAATTGTCTGAAGCTGCTGACTGCTGTTGAATTTGTGCCTACCTGAACATTGGAGTGGAAGGTAGAGTGACGTTCCACTTCAGTGGAGGAAATTGCAGGGTAAGGTGTGTGTTCGGTCTTTGTTTTGGAGAGAAGTACAGTCAGTGCCTATCCCTGAAACAGAGTGTTTGGTGGAGAAAGTTGTACCCCCTGTAGATTCTGGAGCATAGCCAGGATGTGTTTGGCCAGGAATCTAGAAGAAACTTTGCACTTGGGAATGAGCAGGAGCTTGCCGTATCTGGAAAAACATCCCCTCAAGCAGCAGTGTTGCTGAGTCTCTGGATAGCCCTGTCTTCAAGGAGAGGAGTCTCCTGAGGTGGGTACCCAGTGCTCGCATCTACCTGCGCACTCCTTCAGGGCTGCTGGTCCTCGCGTTGCTCAGGCCTTACGCATCAATGTGGGAGGGCACAGCCACAGCCTTCATGAGTGCAGACAGATGAGTGACAGATCCAAGAAACAGTGCATCCGAGAGAAACGGGCCCTTCTTGCCTTGTTTGGCCCCCACAGTGCTCTCAGAGCCCATCTGTCCTTAGGGTTGGTGCCTGGTGCTCTGCAAATGAATCCTGAGGGAACTGTAAGCAAAAGAGGAGGGGGGAGACCCCAAGTTCTCTCTGAAAGTCAGAGCTGCAGTAAATTAGTCGCCTGTGTTCTGCAAGCAGACTTATTTCTGTGCCTTGTAATTGCCTTAAAGGAGGGTGGAGTAATTGGCTCCAGCACTGACAGACAAGTGCACAATACATGCATCCGGGGCACGGATGGGTAATTCTTTTAACTGGGCTGATTGAGATTGTTGTTGATAAGATAATAAGCGGTTAGGATTAAATTTCTTTCCTAGGTGCCCCGCTTTTCATGCTATAAGCGAACAGCAGAACTTGTCCCTTCCAAAGAGGACCTGGGAAGGGAGTACCATGTGAGCTTTTGGGATGAAATCCTGTTCCTGCTCTCTCCTTCGCTGGAGAAAGGAACTGCTGAAATGAGTCTCTCCCTATGGGCTTCAGGGCCTTTAGCACATTCTGCTATAGAGCCGGTATGTAGGATGGTCGGGCAGCACGGTGCGGAGGCAGCGGGAGTGGAGGTCCTGGGACGAAGCTTTCAGCAGCAGCTCTTGGCCGGGCTCAGCACGGTGCCTTGCACGCGAGCTTGGGAGTGCGCGCGTTACCCTGGGGAAGGTCTGTGGGTGGCATAGCATGTGGGTAAACGGCACTCGAGAAACTGAGTCGAGCACCCGCCTACATCTTTCTGGGATGTTGCTTGTCGCTGTCTTTCTGCTTGATGCTCACACTCATGTGAAAGCTGGGGGAGAAGTGCCTCTGTGACTGTCACACAGCGTGTGCTGGCCCCTCGCTCCCCCAGGCTCGCTGTGCCAGCGATACCAAGGGTGTCCTTTAACTAGTGGGCCCCTCGCCTGTGAGCTGAGCCTGAGAGCTAGAGCTGCGCCAGTGGCCGGCCCAGACCCGAGAGCCGCCCATCGGGGTGCAGGGCTGTCGAGCTGCCTCTGCCCGGCGCCAGTGTGGTAAAGGAGCTGTGCCATGACGTAAATCCCAGGTGCTCTGAGGGGAAACCAGACAGCTGTGGCAGTAACAAGAACCCTGAAGTTTAAAACCTGCACGCTAATAGTGTTAGAGCAGAGCTTACCTCAGGACACGGTTTTCACAAAGCACCTTTGCTGCCCGCTAGCTCTTGAGCAAAGGATACCTCCTCCACCACACATGCAGACTTTGATCTAACTGGGAGGCCTCTAGCACTGGAAACTTGCAGCCTCTGTTCTCATTTCACAGGTGAGCAGCAGTGGGAGGAAGGCGGGGGACGCCAGCCGGGCAGCCCTGGGGCTCCGCGAGCTGTGCCGAGCCAGGCCGGCGGAAGCAGCCTGGGCCAGCTATGCCCCGAGGAGTCCCCAGCCGCTCTGCCTGCAGCGGCACCTGCACTTGTTTGCATAGTAGGTCTGGCGTGTTGAGAGACCTGTTCCCTCTGCTGCGTTTGCTCCATCCTCTTTGCTGCAGGCCTGGCCTCCTGCGGGACGGATCAGGGAGTTTTGATCTTGCCTGGAAGAAACATGTGAGGTGAGCAGCCGTGCGCTGGTAGCCAGCGCGGCCTCCCGGCCGAGCGAGGCTGGGCCAGACTGGCTGCTAAGCCCTTGTGGGGCTGGTATGACAGAGTAGGTGGCGTATGGGAAGGATGGGAGCGCTCGTGATGGCAGGCTGGCAGTTTGGCTGGCAGGGCTGCTCACCTCAGGTTAGGATCCCCTCTGACTTGCTCCCTTCCTTCCACCCTGCTCCCCTCCCTGCCATCTCTGATTCCAGGTCACCTTCCAGCTGGTTTGGCTACAGAAATCAGAGCTGGGGTTGCTGCGGTGCAATGCACCGGGAACTGGAGCAGGTGACGAGACCTGTAATCTGATTAGGAGTTACAGTGTGTCTTCCAGGAAAGAACGTAATCCCATCAAGAGGATGAGAGATGGGGTGGAAGGAGGGCAATGGACCTCTTTCTTCCTGGGAAAAAGATGCTGGGAAAGAGAGAAAGGAAGTGAAGGGGTAGGGAGAAGCATGGTGCCAGTGGAGTGCGTGCAGATCTTGGCAAGAAGAAAGCTTTTGGAGCAAAGAGGCAGAGCAACGAGTGATGTGAGGCGAGAGAATTCGGGAGTGGTTTGATTACGTCAGTTTTGCTGGAGACGAAGAGCAGCAGATGCTCATAGGGCCGGAGCAGCCCTCTGGGATGGGTAGAGACGCCGTGGTGGAAGGTGACCTGAGCTCAGGCAGAGTTAGTGATGCACTGTTTTTGTTTCTCATCGTGGTGTCATGTGCAGCGAGCAGACAGTCCCTCTGGAGACTTGGAAAGACTCTAAATAGATTGACTTCTGTCTCCAGTCTTCTTGAAACTGTTGGGTTTTTTTTTGTTTTGTTTTGTTTTTGGCAGTTCTGCCCAGATAACTCTGGGCTGAAGCTGGTGAGTTAGCTCACAACCACACACGTGCTTGCTTGCCTACAGGTGCTGATTTTGAGATGCTGAGTCCAGAACCAATGCCAGGACTTAAGACTGATGCTTGGACTCCTTGATCCTTGGGGCAGTAAACCTTCCAACCGTGCTTTTGAGAAGAGACTGGGGACTGGCAGGAGATACAGTACTCCTGTAGGAGAGAACTTCTGGATGTAGGGCCTCTGCAGGACATACTTGGGGTCATGCACAGTGCATGGAAATACAGGAAACCTGCCTTGCTGGTTTTTGAGCTGGCTCCAGCCTCTGAAGGAGTAAGTGCCACTTGGTGATTCTGAGTCCAGAGGACTTTTCCAGGCCCTGCTCTGCAGGGTTACAAAAGTACCATCGCCTTTCCCCATGTTTCTGTGCAAACTTGCAGGCATGGCAGCCTCCTCCTGGGAGCTCAGGGCAAGGGAGGCTTTTTTCTCTCCTTGCCATTAGGACTTCAGGTAGATAGTCCCCATCCTCATGGCAGGCTCTAGCCATGGTCTCATGGCGGTGGCTCCCACTCGTAGCCCCTTGGAAGCCTAACAATCCTATCCGGACCTGCAGAGAGGAGGTCAGGGCTCGTCCCTCGCGTGGCTCCTGACAACAGCGCTCAGCCCACCTCCCTGGCCGCAGCTCACCCCGGCGTGCGGCGCGGCGGGCCCGGGCTCCGAAATACTCTGTGGCTTTGCTGACAGCCGTGTGACCCGGCTCGCTTTGTGTCCCAGGAAGTGGGAGAAGCTAACAGAAAGGCTCGTGGCGGAGGGAGGGATTTCCCCTCGTTTCGGCGCAGCTCGGCTCCCACAGGAAACGTGGGTGCCGGAGCAGCTTGTCTCTCGCTGGCTGGTAGCCCAGGTGCGGGTCTGGAGACGAGATCTCGCCCTCGCGCTGGGCGGAGGGAGGGGGCTCCTTCCCTGCCCCTGTGGGAGAGGCTGGAAGCCGCGAGTCCTCCTGTGACTGGGGTGAAGCTGGGAGGTGCCGTGTGAGCTGCCAGGCCCCCGCGCGCAGCCGCAGCCACCTCCAGCTCCGTGGAGAGGGAGCGGGGGCTGGCACATCCGGCCACGTGCCGACCCCTCCGTGTGAAAGTTCCCTCTCAGGCAGATTATCTGTATCTGATCTTGCCTTGCCGTCCCTGCCCGGCCCGCGCGGCGCTCGGATTCGGTGCTAAGCCTCTTACCGCAGCAGCCCGAGGGCGCCGCGTAGGGGAGCGTCGCGTGGGGCTGTGTGGCGGCAGGCGCCCGGCGGCTGCCGCCTTTGCGGCACGGAGCGGGTGCTCTCTGCGGGACCGCGCGCCCTTCGGAGACGGGCAGGCGGCGCGGTTCAGGGGCGGCCCCGCTGGCGGAGCCCCTCTGTGCCCGCCTGCGCGCAGCGAAGCCGCCTCGCTGCTGGGGCGCGCGATCGGTGGCGGCGCCGCGGTGGCAGCGCGTGGGACGCCTGGCGTGCCCTCTCCTCGGGGCAGGCGGAGGGGCTAGGCTCCATTTTGGGGATGATAAATCCACTTAGTGACCGTCACAGCGGCCTGAGACAGGTGACCCAGATGTGCGTCCTGTTTAAGGCGCACAGTGCTCTGAGCTCTTAAAGCTCCCCGAGTGGCTGTGTGTTAAACTTGGCTTTGGTTGCGTAGGTTGAAATTGGGGCCATCGGGCCAGCCATAAACTTTCTGTAGCCGCTTCTGCTGCGGTTTCTTGCCCTCGCTTGGCCCCATGCTCTGCAGCCTCCTGACAAAGCAGGCGGAGGGGCGGGAGCTGGCGAGGGCAGGACACGGCTTGGCAGGGGCTGCCCACAGAGATCCCGTTGTCTCGGCTTTGGAGCGGCGGCATCACCTGCTTTCAGATTTCACTGCGGTTTGAACGCCGGGCCAAGCAGGTGAGGCTGCAGCAGGGGCTGGGGTGTGTGGAGAAAGCTCCCCCCATCCGTGGGGATGGTGAACTCGCTTCGCTCCCCAGCCCCTGCCGTGGGGGCCTGGCGCTCTCCGGGCCGTGCCCAGCACCGTTTCGCCTCCGCTCCCCGCGGCAGGGACCGGGACCCGGTGCAGGGGCTGGCTGGCGTTTTCAGGGGAGGCAGAGTGCCCTGCCCTGTTCAAACAGTGCTCCTTGTGCGAGGTTTACTGAATGCCCTCGTAATTTATTTGAGGTTCAAACCCATACCTGGGCCCGGCAGGCGAGGCGAAGGCTGCCGGGAGCCAGGCTGGCACATGGGGCAGCGGAGGAGGAGGAGGAGGGAGGGGAGCGCGGCTGCCGCCTCCCGCGCGCCTGGCACTAGTGCCAAGGCAGGGAGTAGCTGGGTCGCGCTCCCGCGGCCCGTTAAGGGCAGCACCGAGCACCCTCCGGCCCGCGCCGCTGGCACCCAGAGCTGCCACCTTGTGGCACCGCTCACGGCCACCGCCGCGGGGAGCGAGCGGGACTCGCCGTCGCCCTGCGTCCGCTCTTGGCAGCGGGTTTTGGCGGGTGCTGAGACCCCTGAGGAGGAAGCTGCTGAGTTCCTGTTCAGTCAGCAGGTGAGGAGTGAAGCAGGTGCGAGCCGCTGGAGGCGCGTGCCGGGTCCAAGCCTCCGGCCGCTAGCTGAGGTTCTTGGGCCAAGAGCAGTATGTGGTTCTTGCCCTGTTTTGTCCTTGGTGGCTGGGTCAGGCCGAAGTGACTCTGTTTTCAGCCCAGAAGACAGCGCGTGGTGCTTAGCATTCCCTGATTGCCTCTGAAGCAGGAAAGGAGACTTCCCTTTCCAACCGGGTTGTTGTACCACCAGAGCACAGCCCATCCTCTGCAGGGATGTTGCCTTTATCAGTCCTCACAGCGACAGCAGCGGTGGTGACGCAGTAGCTGCAGGGACCCTCATGGGGGGTTGTGAGCACGGAGACTGGGGGGGGAGCGTGCAGGGTGGAGGGACAGAGCCCAAGCAGCAAAGCCGTGGAGGGGGAGAACGCGGTGTGTGCCGGGTGGCCAGATCGGTTTGTGGGGAGGGCTCTCTGACCACTCTCTTTGTGTCCCTAGACTCAACCTGCCCCACAAAGGTGTCTTCCCTTGTCTCCAGGGCAGCCAGCCCAGTCGATGGGGATCCAGGAGGATAAAGCACTGGCCGGCGGTCTATAAGTATGTGGTATTTTTATTGGCTTGCGCAGGCTGTGCAGTTCCAGCAGCTGCTGCATCGTTGCCGCTCAAGAGCTCTCTACCCTCCCACCTACGTGTCACCCCACGTCACCTCTTCATGTCCGCACTAACCAAGGCCACCAAAAGCCAGGCTGCCTGCCCGCTGCGTGTGTCACTAACCTTGTTCTAGAGGGCAGCTTGCTGCTGGACTTTCATCTGCTAACGTGGCAGCGCTGGCTTTGCTGGTGCTTGGGAAGGAGACCTGTCCAGGCCTTCCTCCTCCAATTCCTAGCTGTTGTGACCATGAAGGTTGTAGATCCTATGCTAGATCCTATGCTAGGATCTAGATCCTATGCTAGCTGAGCACTGTGAAGACCTGAGATGAGAAAATAGAGGGGGCAGGTTAGCTGAAAGGCCAGTGCAGCATCAAATTCAGGAGGGTTGGGCCTGGGATGTAGTTACTGTGTGGGAAGTTATGCCCAGGGCTAATCATGGTGCTGGGGGCCTGTGTGTGATTCTCAGAGATGTGGAGCTAGGAGAAATCCCAGATCCTCTTCCCAGACTCCCTACAGCAGTCTCTGTTGTAGAGCACAGTGGCCTGGTGAGGATTTGGCTGCACTTGCACAACTGCTGTGCAGAAACAACAGGAAGACCTGTTCTGAAGACTGTTGTTTCCTGGTTTCTGCTAAACGGCTTCTCTGAGTATTGCTCTGTCTGTGCAGTGTCCTGGGCCTTTGGGTTTTCTGGTCTTTCTGTGAGTGGTGTTTCTGATCGCAGCAGTCGGGAGCTTGTCCGCCTTGCAGGCGCAAAAGGCTTCATCCTGCAAAGGTGGGAAGAGCTGCTGTTGGTGCTGCTCGGGAGACTCTGGGGTGCCAATGTTATGGGTAAGACTCCGTCTGTTTGGGTAGCTCCCTGCAAGGCAGAGTCCCAAAGTGCCGTGGGCTGAACAGCAGAGGGCAGGATCACTCTTCTGTGCCGCAGGCTCCAGGGGTGCTGGGCAGAAAAGAGCTCGCCAGCCCAGTTCTGGTCCTTACCTGGGCCTTGGTTCAGCTGGATGTTGTGTGAAGTTCCCCCTACAGGGAGCCTGGCCCTGCCTGCCTTGCTACTAGGCCTTTGCTGTTTTTTCTCCCCTCCCTTCTGCAGGGGAGATCTTTGCAAATAGTCCCCGCGGGGCTTGTTCTGCATCCCCGCGGTTGAAGTGAGCAAGTTTGCTGGCCTTGCCCTATTAGCCCCTGCCCGCTCTGCTCCCTGGTGCTCAGAGTTGCCCCCCTCTGCTGACCTCCAGAGCAATCAATATGACCTGGCATTAGCGGGACTGAGCAAGCAAAGGTGGCAGACTGGGCAAAAAGCATATTGGTATGAGGGTGTATTGGTATAAGGGTTTAAGTAACCAGTAGCTGTGTCCTCATAGCTGAGGCTCGTTGTGTCTCTAATGGCTGTTGGCTCTGGGGTGAAAGCCGCCAGCAGGAAGCTTCAGAGCACCCGTTGCACAGTCTCCATGTGTTACCTCCCTTTTCAAAGGAATGAAGTCAATGTTACAGTATGGATGTTAGAGGAATAAAGTCGGTGTTACAGGAACAAAGAAACTCCGTGAGCAGAGCTAGGCAGCACTATGCTGGCAGTCTGCCCTGAAGTGCTAGCCCTCCTCAGAGCAGGCAGAGCGCGTGCTGCGCTCGGAACCCGAAACGCCTGCTCACCGGCGAGCGCCTCCCCGTAACGCAGTGCAAGAGCGGCGGGCACTTCCAGGCAAGGCAGTACTGGGAGGAGAGAACAGAGGAGAAAAGGAAGCACCTGTGCTGAAGCAGATACGCTGAAGGTACACAGAACAAAAATGGTGGAGGCAAAAATCAACCTCTGCTGTTCTTGCATTTATAACAGAGGAACAAACTGACACTTAGCAGAATTGAAAAGTGATGGATTTAACATTGACAAAAAGAGTGACTTTAATTTCAATGTGAGGGGGCAGAAAAAACTTGTAAACTCACTGCCACGAGCTGCAAAAGTGAAACCAAAGATTAGACTCGAGATCAGTAGTAGGGTCACGGCTAAACCAACAAATGCCTTTCAGGTTGTGAGGCAGAGCATGCTTTGCTTAGTCATGGGGTCATGATGAAGGCTTGGGGTGCAGGAAAGAGCAGGGGCCTTCCCTTTGTGTTGGGGTAGATCAGCAGGGAGCTGGTTTCTCAGAGATGCAGAGCAGTGCCCCTGGTTTCCAGCCTCTGCCCGTCGTTGCAGACACCTGTAGTGCCTCTTGACGTGCGGTTTCAGTGGTGTTTCCCCGAATGAAAGGGGGGCCTCCTGGCTTGGAAAGCCTGACTCAGGGCTGCGTGGGGGGGAACGGTCGTCTGGAGCTTCTCGCTTTGGAGCTGTGGTTTCAGCTTGAACGCATCAGGCTGAAACTCATGAGGGCGACCTGGGGAGCTGAAGGTCTCCCTTGCCCGCCGTTCACGTGCGGGCACACGTGGGCTCGGCGCTCGCTCACGGGGGCAGTGGAAGGACAGAAGCAGCAGCAGGGGCTGCCTGGCTGACTCCAGGAGAGAACTCGTGTGCTTTCTCTTCGAGCTGCCTCTCGTGGAAGCGACTTGGAAAACCAGTGAACTGGTCTCTTGCTGGTGCTGATGACTTTGGTTTTCCCCGGCCCTGTGACTTAGAGCAGAAGGAATTTTAGGGCCCTTCAGGAGGCCTGCTTGAATCTGCACTGGGTGTCCCTGTGGGCTGTTTCTGTTTTCAGATTCAGGTATGCCAGCCCAAGAAAGAATTCAGAGCACGGTGTAGCTGAAAGGCAATAGCTCAGCAGGCAGGTCTCTGCTGTTTGTAGACTGCTAGGGATGGGGAGATCAAGATGTGCAGAGAGCTGTAGCTGTAAGAAGGAAACGCGTTTGACTGGGCAATGAAAAGAACTGCGTGAATCTCTTCCAATGTGCCTGTTTGCTGTGATTGGACATGATTTTAATTTCCTCTTTGATAAGTACATCAGGAAAATATTCTGCCAGTCCTTGTAAGAGGATCTTAGCAGTGGTGAACTCCACTGCCTTCCTTGGGTGCCCTTCTAGAGCTTCTGCTCCTCAGGCATCCTTCTCCTGTGGTCACAGCCACGCAGGGCCTGTGAGGACAGAGCGACCAGCTCAACTGCTAGCGACAGCCAGCTCTTTCCCTTGCAGCTTCCTTGGAACAACGGGCACAGTAAGGTAATTGCTGCCTCCAGCTCCAAAAAAAGCTCCAGCAAGTTCTCCATCCTGGAAGAGCTTTGCATCAGGGATTGCTGCAGGGCCTCAGACAGGCAGGGCAAGGAGCACGGTGATTAATAGTGGGGGAAGCCCTGGGCGCTTCCTGCAGCAGTCCTGAACAAATGCCTTTTGGCACTAGGGAGGGAAGCGCAAATGAAGCCTGCTCTATTTAAGGAGCAGGATAGAGAGCTCCATCCTCAGCAGTTGCCGGATTTGACAGGCAGCCACATTTCCTGCTGCCTTCCCTGGGGCATCTCCAGCTCCCCTTTCTGGTCAGTAGTATGAGGACAGGACCAAAAACAACCACAGCAGCGAGGTGAGCAGCAGCTTTGGCGGCCCAGGGATTTGCTAATGCATTCTCTCACACCCACGGTATCTGACGCTTTGCAAAGGCCACTTGCTCCTTCTGCGTGACAAAGATTGCAATGTGTAGCAGTAGTTCAGTCATCAAGCCGAACTCCCCTCTGGTTAATGGTTTCCTGTGAACTGCTTTCAAGATACCCATCAGCAGTGCCGAAGCGGGAAGGCGCCTGGCCCTGTTCGATTTTGCTGCTCTGGCAGTAATCTCCACTGACGTTTTGTTATTATCGTTTTACTGTATGCTTGCTCCAGCTCCCGAGGAGTGCTGGGCCCGGTCCAAGCGCATGCACGCACGCTCACACACAAAGAGCTCCCAGTCTAATTTTAGCCGTGACATGTACGCAAGGGGAACAAACAGGCAGGGGGAGAGAGAGTGTGAAAGGACGAGGTCCCAGCTGTGGGATCGTGTGGTGACTCACTGCAGCCGAGTGCACTTCTATCGGATCTAATTGCCAGTGCTCATTTCTTAAATAACAATAAGCAGTGAGTCATTCCTTACGGGCAGCGCGGAGCGAGCGGGTCTGGAGTGCACCTCTTCTCCAGGAGGGCCCCGCGCTGCGCTTACCTGCTCAGTGTCAGCGGAGCTGCGTGGGGCCCTGCTTTCGTGGCTCGGAAAGGGAGCTGGATTGCATTTCACCCGAAGCACTGGGCTGATTACAGCTGCTAGCTCCTAGGTATTCAAAGCAAGGGAAACCCACCAAGGGCCCTAGTGTGGCTGAGGAACCTGAATTTGAGTGGTGACGTGTCATGGGGAAGACCCTAGCTTGACTGTGGAATCTCATGAGAGGTTTGCAACACCAAAGGGAGATAAAATACCTTTCTTAAATCTTCTAGTGGATCCTGCATGGATCAAATGCTTTTCAACCTAATTTGTTTTGATTTTTTCTGAAGCACAGTTGTTATTTTGAGAAAGATGTGAGTGATGGTGGCAGGGGATGTGAGAGTCCAGCGAAGCTCCCGGGGAAGAAGGTACACAGCAAAATCTGCTCTTGCATGTGTGTTGTGTGTGCACTTGTGTGCAGAAGGGGATGAATAACAACCGTTAGCAGTGGCTGTACGAGCCTCTACTGGTACTGCCTCTCAGCCCTGTGCCCATTGTCACAGCCTTGCTGGATGCTGCAAATAGGCAGGCTCAGCTTTAGGATGAGGTGCACTCCTTGCTGTGTGATCCCAAGAAAGCGGTGGCACCTTGCAGGAAGATGTTGCTGCAGGACAGGTCCTGGGCAGCTGGCTCTCCTCTTCCGCTCCCTATCAGAAGTGCTTTGGCAGCTTTCGCGGCACTTGAGCAGCAGTGTGTCAGATGAGAAAGGCTGTTTGTGCTGATGCTGTCCGTGCTGGGCCTGTTCTGTGTATAACTACAGTCTCCATGGCAGTTCAGCCCTGATCAGGCATGCCGAACCCTTCGGTTTTAACGGCGCTCCAGAGGGGCAGGAGAGGATCGCTTGGGTGATCCTTCCACAATCTTTTTTGATGCTTTCGGGGAAACTGTTGCATGCAGTGGTTGGGGAAAGGGAGTTGTGGGCTGGGAAAGGTGTGAGGATACAGCACTTGCTGTGTAGCTGTAGAGCCTCTGCTTCCGAGAGGAGCTCCTTCCTCTGCTGCCTGGCGTGGCGTGCTGCAGGGGGCCCACAGGGCTTGCCCCGAGGTGAACCCCGGCATTAAGAAAATAAGGAAAAAAAAGTTCGCTTCCCCGATGCAGGGCGAGGGGTTTTCTGTGGCAACTCCTTTCTCTGGAAAGCAGTTGTGCTGGTGCAGGCACGGTGGCCGCGGAGGAAGTGTGATTCAGTGGAAGGGCGGCTGCGGCGCGGCCGGGGCTTGGGCGTCGGCGCCGCTTCGGGAGCGCAGCCGGGGCTTGGCAGCGAGGGAGGCTTCCCAGCCGGGAGCACGGTCGCTGAGGCCGGCACGGGGCCGCCGGAGAGGTGTCGGCGCGGG
>VZSV01000001.1:10087414-10115571 GCA_013398735.1 Nothocercus julius | reverse complement strand
CGCCTCGGCCGGCGCCCGGCAGCCGCCCGGGAGCTGGATGGCTGCGGCCGGAGCCAGGCACCCTGCCCTTGCCCTCTCCGAGTGCCTGGGAGCGGAGTCCGCCTGCCCCGCCGTGCCCGACGGCTGGAGCCCCCGGCTGCTGTATGTATGGCTGCGTGTGGCGCTGGCTGGGCGAGGGGCGGTGGATACGGGGCTCCAGGGCTGCGGCGCCGAGGGGCTGGGGGCTCGGCTGGAGGCCCTTTGTGCCACGTGCCCGGGGTCGGAGAAGGCGCAGCGGGCCCTGCTGTCTTTGCCTCCTGCTGGCTGGTGTCTTTGCAGCACTGCCTGTGTGCCCAGAGGGGAGCAGGGAGCCGGAGTCTCCTCTGCAGGTCCCTGAGGACCGAGAGCTTTCCCTTTCTGTGTGACGCTCTCGCTCAGCCCGTTGGGACCTGCCACGCGTCCCCTTCCAGCTCACGCAAAGCTCACCCTGTTCCCTGCCTTCTCCCAGCCCAGCAATGAGAAGCGGGGCCAGGGCTCTTTCTGGGCTAGAGGTGGCTGTTGTCCAACTTCTCCACTTGGCTAGACCCACAGTCCTTCCTCCACCCTGACGTACCTGGGGGAAGCTCACCAGCTCCCGAGCTCCAAACAAGCGGCCGCTTTGCTCCAGCCACTGGGGCCGAGCTCTGAGAGCGCTCCAGGCTCTCGGGTGCCTTTGTGTGGGGGGGCTATGGGGAAGCCCGCTGGGGCAGAGGCTCTGGGCTGCCCCCGCGCAGGCAGCCCCACCACCGCGGCGTGGTGGAGGCTGCTGGTGGCGCCTGCTGGGCTGTCGTGCAATGGGCTCCTCGTGCCTGAAGGCTGCGACCCAGCAGGCTGAGTCTGTCTTGCTGGATGTAGGGTGACCTGTGGTGACCTTTCGGCAAGGTGGCCAACACTTCTGTATCCCACGGAGCCTGACTTGCAGGAGGGGTGGATGTTTCTCAGAGAGCGATCCTGGGGCTTTTGCTGCGTGTCTGGCTGCTTGGTTCTGAGGATGGTTTTGTTCTCAGTGTCACTCTCTATCCCCAAGGAAGGCTGTGCTTTGCATGCATTCCTCCTCTCCTGATCTAATAGCCAGCCTTCCTGTGTCTTCCAGAAAAGCTATTGCCAAGTCCAGCCTCCAGCACATGGTAGCCCAGCCAAACCCTGCACTAGCCCTGAGGAGTGATTCAGAGAGGCAGATACGCAGCACTGTGGACTGGAGCGTAAGTTGCGTTGTGTTTTGCTGGGCATCACGTGGGACAGGCTTTGGGCCAAGAAGCAGCAGGTTCTTCCCAGGCTGAGGCTTCCCAGGTGACTTAGGCTTTGATACGTTTGTGGCCTCTGCTGTTGCCACCATCTGTACTGCTGGCAGCAGCCGTGGTACTGCAAGGAGAGGCTGTGCAGGCACAGGTAGTTGCCTAGAAGGATGGCACAGCTACTTAACTTCTATCTCTTCTAGCAAGTGGAATCTGTGGGGCACAAAGCTCTGCTTGCCATATGGGTGCAGCCTCTGTGCCCACTCTCCTTCTGCAAAGGCAAAGCTGGGCAGGTTTTAAGTGGCCCCCATACGTCAAAGAACAGAGGCTGTTTCAGGAGAGACTCCAGCATCAGCTTTGCAAGGTGCCTCTCCTCAGGAGGCAACAGGAGCAGTCAATATATGGGACATTTGCAAATAGACTGTAGGTGTTTCCCTAGGATCTGAGAGGAGGGTTGGTTTCCTGGGGAGCTGTCACTTCCAGTGTGGTGGGCTGAGGCAGCAGCTTTGTGAGGTTTCTTCTCTCCAGGTGTTTGCCCTTGTTGTTCTGTACATAGTGGCTCCCTACCTACACCTGCCACCCCCTTCTCCCCCCGCCATCTCCCAAATCAAGCTTTCCTGTCTCTAGCACAAAGCGTTTTAGGAGATTAGGTGGTCATCTGGGGGTGGCTCTCAGAGAAATGCTGCATTGGCTTGTGCCTTTCAGGAGACTGCAGTCTATGGGGAGCACATCTGGTTCGAGACCAATGCCTCTGGGGATTTCTGCTACGTTGGGGAGCAGAACTGCATGGCGAAGCTGCTGGTAAGTCACCCGGGGTCACCCCTGTTCCTTGGCAAGCTCCGTGGGGCGGCCTGTGCTGCCACCCAGCGGAGAGCCTGCGAAGGCCCCGCTGCCGCCTGGCGCTGGGGTAGCACGGGGGGCTTGGGGGCTGGCAGGGGACGCTGTGCTCTTTCTGCGGGTGTGGGGAAGGGCTGCGCCCCTGCTCTGAGCCAGTGCTGCCTCTGAGTTTGTACTGGGAGCCTGGCACAGCGTTGCCAGCAGGGCACAGGGGGTGTTTCGTGGGGCTTTGGGATCACAGGCTCTCAGAGGGAGAATATGATTCCACATTCTTTGGGTAGATCTTTCAGTAGAGGAGGAAATTGAGCAATGGAGACTCATCCCTGACCCCACCTGCAGGACTGCCCTGGGTGATTTTTTTTTTATGGGGGTGCTGCAGCAAGGGAGAGTATGGCTCTCCCTGCTTGTAGGCTGAATCCTACCTGAGGAGTTCGAGAGCAAGCAGTGAAGCCGTCCTGCCCTTTGGTCTTGCTGCATGAGCCCAAACACTAGGCCAGCGCTCCACAGGTGCCTCCCAAACCACCTTTTGCAGTCCACTCAGGCAGGGTCAGAAGAGGCCAAGGGTTGATTATCAGGCAGTGGGAGAGCATCTTCCTGCTCTGCTCCAGACTGAAGAGCATCTGTTCTAGGCACTTTCTTAGATCGTTGTACTTGCAAGAAGTGTGGGTTGTATTTAACTTTCCTATAGGGCTTATTTTACATCCTGAAAAATACAAGGAAAAGGTGTGGGGGAGGTGGAATGAGTTTGCCGGTCTGTTTGCTGCTATTCACATGGGTAATTTTTCTCCCCTTTTTTTCCTCATCCTCCAGCAAAAACCACTCTCCAGGCGTAAGTGTGCGGCCTGCAAGATTATAGTGCATACATCCTGCATAGAACAGCTAGAGAAAGTGAGTAAAGACTATTAAAGCCCTCTTTTTGTTTTCCAAAGTTGTAGTAGCCCTTTCATGGGCAGTTGTTGTTCTGAGACTTGTAGTGAATTCAAAGAAGATTGGGTCTGACTACTGTCATTGCAAAAACAGCTTTTTTTAAGGAGGTGATTCCAAAAGAAGTGTCTAACAACATGCTTAGGACCCAAGATCTCATTTTGTTTGCAGAGAGGCATGTGGTGGGTTTCACAGACAACTGCTGAACACCTTCAGAGGTTCTGGGCCTGCTGTAGCAAAATAATCTCCAGTAGGTTTTCTTTGGATTTCACTGATTCTTCTCATGTGTGTTCAATCCACAGATAAATTTTCGCTGCAAACCTTCCTTCAGGGAGTCAGGATCCCGGAACGTTCGGGAGGTGAGAGATGTGCCTGAGACTGCCTGTGTCTTCCCAGTGTGGTGGTGGAGACCCCAGGTCCTGTCATATGTTCCCTGTCAAAGGGCAGACATTGTGCTCTCTTCCGGTGACGAAATGTGGCTCATTTTAAAGGAATGCTTCTTCACAAGGCAGCAGCTCAGGCTGAGTGTTATAAGTGGAGAAATCACAGGCAGAAAAAGGTAGATGACCTGACAGTTTGCATGTTCAAAAGCTTCTGTATCTGCATGGGGAAAACGTGCAAGCAGTGTTTCCTGGGAGGGTTTTTCACCCAGGCAAATAATGGATGCTCTGGCAAACAGCAGGTCCCCAGGACGGCCGCAACTCGGAAGGAGACAGTACTGATTCACTTTTTGCTTTCCCTTAGCTCTATAGTGCCACAGATACTCCAAGATGCATCCTTTAACTCTTCATCCTTGGGGTCTAGTGTTTGTGTCCCTCCCAGTCTAAACTCTCCATGTCCCCTTCAGCCTAGCCAGGACTGTCCTCTGTAACTATATGCAAGGGCCCTCTCTGCTCTAATGAAAGTACCTTTCATGTTTTACCTTTCACCTGTGGAACTGGAGCAGCCCACGCAATGCTCTGGAGTGGGTATTGATGGCTCAGTCAAGCGCCACTGGTAGAACAGCTGCTGCACGCACTCTGTTTTTGTGCTAGCACAGAAAACACAATAGGAGAAAGAGAACTCAAATTCAGGACAGCTTGTTCAGAAACACCAGTGTGATCTGGTAAGATGGGGCACTAAAAAACACTCCTCCTTTCTTTGCTTCTCCTGCTGTATACTCTCATACAGCCTTCCTTCCAGGTTCATGGCTGAAGGAAGAGGGGAGGATATAGGAGATGCAGTACTTCAGTGTAAGCTTTCTCACCTGCTGCAGTGTTCAGGGATCAGCCTGTCACGTTACTCTGCTTCCACAGTTGTCCATCAGGCACCAGCCTGTACCCAAAATGAACTGTTTCCATGCCTGCAGATGGAGAGAAGGTGCCTGTGAACAGCCTTGTGCCTCTCCCTGAAGGCAGGGGTCCGAACTGTCAGGGTTTGGTCTGAGGTGATGAGCAAGACATGTCCATACCTTATACCTATGCCTGCATTCCTTCACATTAAGGGCTCATCATTTTTTTTTCTTTTCTCCGTAGCCTATAGTTGTCCGGCATCACTGGGTGCACCGACGACGGCAGGAAGGGAAGTGCCGGCAGTGTGGCAAGGTGAGGAGGTATCTTGTTTCTGGCTCAGCCTGAAGGAAAACTAAGGTCAGACTAGAGAGGGTAACAGAGCTGGAAATGCAAGAGATCTATTTCTGTCAGACAGGAAGAGCCTGTAGCAAATTCAAGACTCGCGTCCTGTTTTGCACAGGGACAGGGAGTGAAGCAATAGATAACTGCCATAGTTTGGAGATTCTTGCATAGAGTTGTTCTTCCCCTGGGCTCAAATTACCTGGAGAGGACCTTCCTGACATACTTTCTCTGGGCAGTTGAGGGCACTACTGCAGAGCACAGTGCTCTAGTGGTGATTGGGGCTGTCAGAGGGGGACCCAAAGCACCCTGACTGCAGACATGTTCTCTTTAGTGATGTCTCTTGTGGCAGCGGAGAAGTCCTGTTGAATGGTAGAGAGCTGTGATGGAGTTCCCCAAGACTGTTTCTTTCCCTCCACAGGGTTTCCAGCAGAAGTTTGCCTTCCACAGTAAAGAGATTGTAGCTATCAGCTGTTCCTGGTGCAAGCAAGCGGTGAGCAAAGCCCCCATCTAACATCTTAACCCATCTGTTCTGCATCTATGACCTCTGCTTTCTACTGGGAGCTCCCCAGGCTTGTTCTCTGCAGCATGCCCTTACAGCTCATTTTACTGGGAGAAGCTCTGCCCTAGTAGCTGGCAGTTTCCATGAGACACTTTCTTCTCAGAGCCTCTCAGGGGAAGCCTTCTTACTACAAAACTCCTGCATTATTTCCCACAGCAATCCTTGAACTGGTGTGGGCAAGCCTAGGGGAGGAAAAGCTGGCAATCCGCAGCGAATTGAGCTGCAGTTTTTTTTCTCTGTCTCTTTCCCTTCTCTCTCTCTCTCCAGTATCACAGCAAAGTGTCATGTTTCATGCTGCAACACATTGAAGAGCCCTGCTCACTAGGGGCTCACGCTGCTGTTGTCGTTCCTCCCACCTGGATTCTGCGGGTCCGACGGCCCCAGGTAAGTCACTTCAGCAATCATGGTTTATTCATGACTCCTTGCCCAGCAGCTCCTGACAAAGTTTTGGGATTTGACTCATTTTTTCCTTCTTTCTCTAGAATCCACTGAAGTCTAGTAAGAAGAAGAAGAGGGCATCATTCAAACGGAAATCCAGCAAAAAGGGGGCTGAGGTCAGAGATGATGGGACTGGGTGCTGCAAGGGTGGAAAGTCGGGGCAGCAAAAATCAGGAAACAAGGACACTTAGCAGGGTCTGGCATGAGCTGTAGGGCTAAAGAGGTTAGAGTGGAGGGATGTTGGGTCAAGGAGGAACCATGGGAGCCACGGAAGATCTCAGTAGATGCAACAGAGGTGTGAGAGGCTGGGAAGTGAGTTTTGCTTTCTATCATGTCAGGTCCTAGTATTTAAGGCTTACGGGATACCTTGCACATTCTCTTGACACCTCCTACTCCCAACCTGTGTGACATTAGGGTTCACCTGAAGGTGTGTTTGCATTTCCCCAAGTTTGTTGATAGACCTGTTATGTCTCTTGCAGGAAGGGAGGTGGAAACCCTTTGTCATCAAGCCTATGCCAGCTCCTCTCATGAAACCCTTGCTGGTGTTTGTGAACCCCAAGAGTGGTGGTAATCAGGTACATCCTTGTTCTGAATCTCCCCAAGAAGGCAGCTCTATGGGGGCATTGTCATTCAGCTGCTGAGAGCTCAGCATAGTTGGGAGACATCTTAGCTGCAATACCAGTTTGCTACATAGTACTTCCCACCTTCCCATCCAGCCCAGACTTTGCCCAAGTGCCCCAGAACAGTGTTGTCACTGCCTTCGCTTTAGACCAGATGCCTTCCTTTCTCTGTCCACAAGGATCTTGCTGTTTCTTGAAGTCTTTCTTATCCCTCCAGGGAGCCAAGATCATCCAGTCCTTCATGTGGTACCTCAACCCACGTCAAGTTTTTGACCTTAGCCAGGGTGGACCCAAGGAGGCGTGAGTATTGATGGGGGCAGCCCCATTCTCCCCCATCCCTGCTCCAGACTTTCCTCTCAAAAGCTCTTTCTGCAGCTAGCAGAGGCCCAATGCTGTGTAGATTCCTTGTGCAAAGGGGCACCTGAAGCAAGTTCAGGATTTGAGAGGCTTTCCCAGGACTGCCTGCAGACAGTCCTGGCCTTTCAGTGTTTCTGTGAGGACAGGTGGTATAATTTTAAAGCTAATGGCTAAAAACTAAGATGTGGGATGATATTCCAAAATCTAGTTCATAATGTTTCATTAATGGCACAAAAGTTTTATATGCTTGTTGTGCTTCAATATACTGTGTACAAGGAATGTAAATACTCTGCTCTATTGCTCTATTTCTGCAAGGGCCAGGGAAGGCAAAGTCACTATGGCTGGCCAGGACTGAAGTGCTGAGGTGCTGGAGAGGTAGACAAGCATGGCTTTGTGAAAACCACCTCCTGAGGGCCCGGTGCGGGTCAGGGACCCTGCAACCACCCAGTAACACGTTTCCCGGGCTGCAGCCTCAGTGCTTGTTCCCTCCCCTCCTGACCTGCTCTCCCTGCTTGCAGGCTGGAGCTATACCGAAAGGTCCACAACCTACGGATCCTGGCGTGCGGGGGAGACGGCACGGTGAGTGTCCCAGACCCTTTTGGGCTGCAGTGCCCTCTGCCTCAGGCCTTTTCAGTGCTGGCAGCAGCCCTCCGTGCTGTGATCCAGAACAGGGCAAAATGTGCATACTGTGTCTGCGATACAATTCCTAACACCAGACAGCTATGCCCTCCATCCCTGCACCGTGTGCCACTTCAGGAGGTGCTAATTGTGTGGCACGTCTGGATTTGTAGTTCTGCAGGGGCCTTTGTGCCCACCAAGGTTACTGGGACCCATTTAGAGCATAAAAGGATGTGAATAGCTTCTGTAGTGGCTAAGAGGGCCCCTGTCTCCTCCCCTTGGACCATAGCTAGCGTTCTGACTCACCTTCACTTGCTTGCTGGCTGGTTCTGAAGTAACCAGTTGTTTCTTTGCATGCTCTTGCTTGAATAGGTGGGCTGGATACTCTCCATTCTCGACCAGTTACGCCTCAACCCCCCTCCTCCAGTGGCCATCTTACCTTTGGGGACAGGGAATGACTTGGCCAGAACACTGAACTGGGGTGGGGTAAGTGACTTCTGCTCCCACTGAAGCACCTGCTGCTGACAGAAGCAGGCTGTGTGCTTCAGCGTGAGTTACAGAGACAGAGATGAGGATTTGCAGCAACTGGTGTTTTGACTTTTCCTAAATATTGACCAACAAATAAGCTCTTCTGTGATTTGAATTATTCTGAATTGTATTATTGTATCTATTATTAGGACATTAACACAAGCAAACATGACTTCAAACTTAATTTTTATTTGGCTGATTTTTGGAAGGAAAGTATATTGTTTTTAAATTCAAAGTTCCAATTAGTTGTTTATTCAAGTAGAACTGAGGATTTTCCTCATCCTTTACTTTGGGATGCTTGCCTAAGGTCCACCATCTCTGGGGCATCTCTGTGGGAGGCAAATGGGCACTCAACAAGTTTTGTTTATCACCAGGGTTACACAGATGAGCCTCTGTCCAAGATCCTATCGCATGTGGAAGATGGGAACATTGTGCAGCTCGATCGCTGGAACCTCCATGTGGAACCAAACCCTGATGCAAACCCTGAGGAAAAGGATGAGGCAGCCACAGACAAGGTGGGACGCGTCTTGTCTGTGTTTGTTGCCTTCTCTGGGGATCTGTGCTGCGCATCTCTCAGGTGCAGGCAGCCCAGCACCTCAGGGTACAGCAGTGGGTTGCCCTTGTCCTCTCCTTGCTCCAGTTCCATTCTCTCCTTATGGTTCTTACTTGCTTTGCCATCATGGGATAAGGCATGTAATGATCAGATCTGAGCATCCATAAGGGATTTTCATCGACAACTTGTGGAAGTTATAAGCCCAGTTCCCTCCCAAACTGTTCTGTTAGCAGATGGCTGATGCTATGGCTGAAAGTATCTCAGGGAACAGAGTGTGTCCCCTTAAAGTGCTCTTCACCTGGGCGTACTGACCAGGTGTCCGATACCTCTGATGGCTTATCTGCTGCACCCCTGCCAAGCAGGGGGTTAGCAGGATGCTGCATTCCCTTGCACAGCTGCCAAAAGGCCGCTGAACTCAGAGTGACCAAATGGATCAGTCTGTCCTTTCAGACTGCCATCCCTGGGAAGAAGACAGCCCTCACTCCCTCAACCTCAAGAGTGCAGTACTTGGCTCTGCTGTGACATGACCTGTCCTTTGCCATGGCTGCACAGTGGCAACCTCATCCTGCAAGCACCAGTCTTACCCCTTCTTTCCATTTCAGCTTCCTTTGGATGTTTTTAATAACTACTTCAGCCTTGGCTTTGATGCACGGGTGACACTGGAGTTTCACGAATCCCGAGGTATGTGACAGGCGTGGCATAGCCTAGGCAAAACATGATGAAATGGCACAGAAAATTCTCTTCAGCCGTAGGAATACAGACAAGAAGGACTGACCAGAAAATCTGAGGAGTGAGTGGAAGCTTTAGAGAGGGGAGATGAGTTTCCGTAAGGGAAGAGAGCTGTGGACTATGTTCAGGCTGACACTGGCTGGAGAGCGCAGTTCAAGGGAGAGAGGAAAGTGAAATATTTCCACATGCAGGCAAATGACCTGGATTTTTTTTCTCCTTTATCTAGAGGCAAATCCAGAGAAATTCAACAGCCGATTTCGGAATAAAATGTTCTATGCTGGGGTGAGTACACAGAGAGTATTTGAGTGCTGAGGAGCTGGGCATGCATTCATAATAGCCTTAACTTAAACACATAAGTGTGGCTCGGTTCCACTCCATCCTGTCCACACCCTTAAGTCACTGCTCTCACTTAAATGTGCTTTTATGTGCACCCAAGCTGAACTGTCCTGCTGAAGCTGGTGAGGTGCTGCAAAAAGGCTATAGCACTGGCAGCTACAGCTGCTTTTTGACAGTGAATGCTGCTGGTGGTACAGCTTGCTCTCTCTGACCTGCAGTACAGTCACTCTCTTGATCTCCTTCCACTATTGTTCTCTTCTCATGGACAGTCATCCAAGCAGGACCTCCCTGGAGCTGAGGGGAGGCGAATGTCCCTCCTGCTGTGAAAAAAGAAGCCTCTGTATACATAGTACCCAAATTACTTTGGTCTTTTATTTTACACCTCAGGCCAATTACAGCTCCCTGGTTAATTATTCCACCCCCCGGCATCTCACTTCCAGAGCTTTGAGTCTTTGTGTACACACACTCATGGATATGTGTGTGCACACACGCACTGGTGCACCTTTTCCACCCAGGTGGTTAAGTGACTAGACCATTTGTGCTGTCTTCAAGGACAAGTGCTGCTCCGCACTGCATCACATCTCTCCTGCCTGTGTCTCCTCTCCTCTCCCAGAGGAGACAGATTCTAGCATCTGTGTAACACAGACCATGCAGTCTCTCTTGGTACTTCTACATGAAGTCCCATCAGTCCTGTTTTATCATATTTCCTCACAGTTTGACATTGAACTTCTCTCTTGTGACTCCAGTCTCTTACTGGAGAAGTCCCACCTTGCCAGCTCTTCTGTAAAGCCAGCTTCTGTAAAGTGGATGGGTGAGGAATTACTGGGCGATGTTATTGGAACTATGAGATGCCCCAAGGAGTTTTGGTAGGCAAAATGGCAAGGGAAATTGGTCAGGTGGTTCTAAGAGGGGGAGAGAAGATGCCTTCTGTCATTGGACAGTGAGGTGATTTGCCCCCCTTTGCACTGAGGTCTATAGGTTTGTGTGGCAGTTTTCCTGGCTCTCTGGGGGGATTCTGACTGCAAATTATGTTTATTTCTTTGGCAGACAGCTTTCTCTGACTTCCTCACGGGGAGCTCCAAAGATTTAGCGAAACATGTCAAGTTGGTTGTGAGTATGGAACAGTGCTCGGGGCCAGGGAGAGGGGTGCAATGTGGAGCAGGTGAGGAGTTGTCCTTCTCACTGTGTTGAATATCTTGAACAAGGAGTGAGGATGGGTTTCCCTGGGTTGAAGGACGGATGCCTTGGGTTGGAGGAGCAGAAGGGGAGTCTGTTTCCTTCCAGGTGGTTAGTGTGGGCCAGACCCCTCCATTACAGTGGCCTGATATACCTTTGTTGTCCTCAGTGTGATGGGACAGACCTGACCTCCAAGATCCAGGACCTGAAGCCTCAGTGCCTGGTCTTCCTCAACATTCCCAGGTGAGTAGCCACAGGACCCACACTTCTGTGCCAGGTTCCTCGCCCCCATCTACGAGATCTCCATAGAATTGGGGGTGAATATGTGCATCAGCTGCTGTTTCTCCACAGATACTGTGCAGGCACCATGCCCTGGGGCAACCCTGGGGAGCACCATGACTTCGAGCCGCAGCGCCATGATGATGGCTGTATTGAAGTCATTGGCTTCACCATGACATCCCTGGTGAGTGTGTACTGCTGCTGAGGGTCGCGAGCAACCAGGGAACGACTGTTCCTGTTGGCCAAGAATCATCTAATGCCTCTGGTCCCCCTCTACTGAGGAGTGGCATTTCTGACAGTATCTGTTCTCTAAGAGTTTAGACAAGATGCTGTTGTGCATTAGTCTCTGTGAATCCTTTTTCACTGAGAAGAGGTTTGAAACTCTGAGGACTGATTTGTGATATCTGTCTGACGCTGAGTGTTCTCCCTCCTCAGTCCACTCCTCAGTCTTTGCTCTGTTCTCACTCTGGTTCCTTTTACAGGCTGCCTTGCAGGTGGGTGGCCATGGGGAGCGCCTGTGCCAGTGTCGACAGGTGGTTCTCACCACGTCCAAGGCCATCCCCATGCAGGTAGATGGGGAGCCCTGCAAGCTGGCAGCTTCCTGCATCCACATTTCCCTGCGCAACCAGGCCAACATGGTGCAGAAGACTAAGCGGCGCAACTCCATGCCTCTGCTCAATGAGTAGGTTCCTCAGACCAACCTATCACCTCCTTCCCAAAGCAAAAGGGATGGGGAGGGAAGGGACAGGACTGATCTTTTCACTCCCAGAGGCATTTTGATCCATGGGAAGGACTGGGAAGGGATTAGACCACAGAAATGTGCCCAAACTCTAATGCTGGACAAGCTGCTGGTGGCAACTCCTCATACCAGTCTGTGCTCTTGCCTTCCTCCCTCCTTTGTAACAAGGAGGGTAATAGGGAGAAAATTGACTGTCACTTTTTAATATCTTCCTTTTTGCTTCTCGCTCTGTGTTCAGCCAGCAGCCAGTGCCGGAGCGGTTGCGAATCCGTGTCAGCCGGATCAGCATGCATGATTATGAGACACTGCACTACGATAAGGAAAAGCTCAGGGAAGCCTGTGAGTGACCAGCTGAGTAGCCATGGGAGCTACTTGTTGCCCAGCCCTCAGCTAGGCTGCAAGAGGTGTTGGAACTCAGGCATGGGCTGCTCACTCAGTTGTCTTTGTCCTGTCCTACAGCTGTGCCACTGGGAATCATTGTGGTTCCAGGAGACAGTGACCTGGAGTTGTGCCGGACCCAGATTGAGAGGCTGCAGGAGGTGAGGTGCCATATGGGAAGCTGTCACAACTGGATGCCAAAGATGAAGAAGCTCAGAGAGGGATTTCTAGGCTTCTCCAGTGATCTACACACACCCATACATGTTGCTGCTTCTGATAGCACTCACCATTTGCCTTCAACACATGGCAGAGGCAGGATCCTGAACTGGTTAGCCTGTTAGCCTGTTTCCCTCTGATTGACAGCTTCTTTTTCAGAATCGTTGTTCTTACCCTATACCCTTGGCCCAGAAAAGTTACTGGACAGTAGAAAGCCAGCACCTATTGCACAAGGGCCTGTCCCATCCCACATGTTTGGGGAGGCATCTCCTCTGTCTGTCTGCTGCACTATGCATCCTTCAGCCCTCTGTGGGCTTTGTGTTTCCTGGCACTGCTCTGCCCCTTTCTGGGTGCCAAATTCAATTGTTCCCCCCTCTAACTCTCTCCATTTGCAAGTATGAACTTTCATGTCCCTGCCAGTGTACTAGTGTAGTGCATGTCCTTGACCTGGGCATGGGCTGTGTAACACTAGCCCTGGTGAGCAGTACCTGCTGAGCCCACGGTGAGTCCTGCTGCCAATCCATTCCATCTCAGAAGGTTTAAGGAATCGTGCCCAGCCCACAGCTGACTGGCTCTGGAGGCTGAGGAAATCCCATTCCACACATGTGCAGCCTCCTGCAGAGCTGAGTTATGGAGCTGCTGCCTGGCCAGCTCACTGGCACCTGCTCCTTGCTCTGCCTGTTCTGCTCTCCCATATTCTGTCCTACATATACCCAGGGTGCTGGTGGGGAGACCTAGCCAGGCATGAGGCTAGGAGGCTCTTGGACTCGGAGGGTAGTATTTTTTTTTCCTATGGCATCAACCTGGTAGATGCTTCTAAAGGTGCACACTGAGACTGGTGTGCCTTGTTTACCTTGCATTTCACTTCCTCCTTGAGCAAACGCTGTGCTCTGGCTCTAGAGCAAAGCAAGGCTGGGACCTCAGCGTGGCAGCATGTGAAGTGAGGGAACTGTCTGCCCTATCTCCTGTAAGGGGACAGAGGAAACCCCTGTGGGGCAGAAGGGGTAAGGGGGTGACCCAGCCAAGCCCTGTAACGGCACACCTTCCTTGCCTTTCTGCAGGATTTCTCTCTACAGCCCTCTGCTTTACGGTGCCTGCTCGTTCAGGTGTGTATGGCCTCTCTCCCTCCACCCGGCCCGTCTGTCGTGTGCACCATGCTGGTATTGTGGGCTCATCTTGTGGCACCTCTCCAGTGAGTTGGTGCATGTCAGCTCAGAAGTGTCCCATGCTGCTCCCTGTCACCATATGTTGTGCCTGTGTTCAAAGTTCCTCTTTCTGTCCAAGCACCTGCGGCCCTTGGAGTCTGTAGGGACCTCCCAGAGCAGGAGAGACAGGCTGGGGAGAGGCAGAGAAGCCAGGAGATGTAACTTGATTATCCTTTCTGTGCAGGAGGGGGAAGGAGCCAAACCAAAGACTCTGTCATCCCAAAAGCTGTCCCCCAAGTGGTGCTTCCTGGACTGTGAGTATCATTTCCCTCTTGAGTTGAGTTCCCTCACAGAGCTGACTCTGTGCGAATTTGGGGGCCAGGAGACAGCCCCACAGTGAAAAGCCAGTGAGAACTGTTTGAGACTCGGGGATGTTTGGGATCTCTGCAGCCAGGCTGGCCGGTTCTGTGGCCCAGGCACTAGCTGTGCTCCTGCCTAGGGCCCTGGAGCGGTGTCCGCTGGGCAGAGACCAGGCAGCTGCAGCTGCGCGGTGTCAGGGCCCCTTTGAGGCCCTGGCTGCTCTCCTGTGTCATACAGGCAGGGGGCCCTCGTGCTGCAGTATGTAAGGAGGCTGTGAGGAAAGCCGCCAGGGTGGGTGCCAGCGCAGCAGGGAGACCGGTCCCCAGCTGCACTGCCACCTGGAACAGGCGCTCTGCTCCTCCTCCCCTCCTGAAAGCAGCTTTCTGCTCTTCCTTTGCCTTCCCTCACCAGGAGGGTGCAGAGGGTGCAGAGCTTTTGCTCTCTGTACCTGGTAGCCAGACAAGAAAGGTGACCATGGCCATTGCTTTGTTCCCAAAGCCTCCAGGTTGGCACTGCTGCTCTTACTAAGCTTTATTTTAGGGAGTATGTGTATATTTATATTTTTTTTTTCTTTTCCCCACTGACCTCTCCATGGCTCCTTGGGATTCCCTCACAGCTTAGGGCAGAGAAAGCTTTTGTGCTGTCTTAACAATGCTGGAGCAAGTCCCCAAACATGCAGGAGCAGCCAAGAGAGGAGGAAGGGGGCACCATGCTGAGCTGGCCCGTCCTTGTAGCTGACAGCTGTCCTGCTTAAGGCCTTTTGGAGTGTGAGGCTTATGATTCAGGGATCATAGAAGGTCAGCAGGGAAAACCAGCCTTTTCCCTCACCTCAACAGAGATGCTGCATTTCTACTGCGACCCCAGGTCTCAGGTGTGTGTTGGGACCCTAGGGAGAAGCAAGGCACAGCCGTGGTAGACCTGGCAAGCCGTGGGCCAGGCAGAAAAGGTGCAGTTTCTGCTTCGGGCCTTCATCCATGTGTGTGGAGCCTCTGGGATGACTACTCCCAGGTGGCACTACCAGAACTGTTTTCCTTCCTCATGCCAGTCTCCCAGCAGCAGGTTCTGAACTCAGGAAAATGTATCAGGAAAGAAGCCAGAGCCTCATTCAAGACAGTGTGGACTCATTAAAGTGCCTGAATTACAGGCCTTCATCTGCAGATCTATGGCCATAAATCTCCAGCTGGGGCAAGATAAATGGCAGCCTTTCACTCCTCTAATCTGCTCTGGCTTGTGTCACAGCTATCGCCATTCCTGTTCTGTTTGTGGGGAGAATTCCCCAGACCCTCAGGGATCCCACCGGAACCTGCCTGGGGTAGGCACAGCAGCAAAGGGGCATGAGAAAAAAATGCCACCATGCCTGTGGGCCTATTTATTCTGCCACTCTGCCTTTACTTGTTCTATCCTCCTTGGGTAATGCTGCTAAGTCTCCAGGTCCTCCTTGCTCCCCTAGGGGTGTTAGCTGTGTTTTTCTGGCTCCAGCACAACCACTTGGCTCATTGTTGTTGAAGGAATTCCTCTCCTGTCATGGGTATTTCTCCTCTTAGGAAGAGGGATAAATGGAGAGGTGCACCTGGACAGTGGGCTGTGAATAGCAGGCTGGATGCTAATTTGAAGCTCTCTTGCCATCCTAGGAAATAGGAACTTGGATCTACTGCGTGTTGTGTGTTTTGTTGTGACCAACAGTTACAAGTTCTGACATGTCTCTTGGAGGTCTGTGGGATGTTACTTAGAAAAACCAGAGAAAGGAGAGGCTGTGCTCCCCATTCTCTCAGCCTCAGTTAGTGCTCCAGTTCTCTGTGCACTGTAATAATGTGCACCATGTTGAATCAGATTATTTCTTCACTCAGTCTAAGGATGTGCGATGTGCAACCCTGAGCTTGATCTGTTCTGTGTAGTGTTGTGTTACAGTTGCAACACCAAAACACCTGAAAGTCCCCAGAAAGGCCCCCAGAGAATGGGAAGCAAAGACTTGTTGCACAGGGATATGGTTGTCTGTACGCACAAGGTGTTCCCCCTCAGGTAGAGAATAGCAGGGTCCCAACAGACCTGCTCTGATGGGAGGTTGCTCTTTGCTTTGCTGTGTCCTTTGTGCAGGACAAGAAATGGCTTAATAGTTTACTATCACTCGGTATAGAAAGCGGCCATCTTCCTTGTCCTACTCAAAAATCACCCTGTCTCTCTCTCTCTCTGTCTCTCTTACAGCAACCACAGCTGATCGTTTTTATAGGATAGATCGTGCACAGGTGAGTGTGGCCTCATCCTCCAACTGTGGTGTCCTCCCCTCCTCCCAGCTTCTTCTGCATGTCCTGATGGGTCAGACTTGTCACGTTGGCTCAGCCACAGGGATGCACAGGTCTCATGCCCCCCACTGCCCTGCCTCCCAAGTGCTCCCCTTGGCACCAGGGCAGGAGGACTTGCCTGGCTTTGCTGCAGCCCTGCCCTGTGAAGATGGAGCAATCCCTGAGGTGGCTAGTGCTGCCTAGGCCGGGACCTGTCCCAGCATCTCCCAGTCCCCTTTGAAATGGGAGGGAGAGTGGGTGGGAGCACAGGGACTTGGGTTAGAAGCTGCCTGCATAGTCCTACCCAGGGCAGGAGGCAAGGGTGCAGGAGAGGTCTCCTTTCAGCCTGGCCAAGTGGTGGTTATTTTCCTCTTCCTGGGGATGGATGAGGGGGCATCCAGCACTCTTCCTTTTGTGTGTCTGGCTCTGTGGGGCTCCACAGCATGCTTCCCTCTCTCCACTTCACAGCAGTCTTAGTGCTGTTGATGGAAGCTACCCACACATAGAGCCCATGACTCTCTGAGCCACCATCACCTTGAAGAGTTAGTGGGCTGGCTACAAAGCACAGAACATGAAGGGATGGGAAATAGAGCTATGCAGAAGTAGATCTTGCTGCTGAAGAATCTGACTCGTGCCTTCCAGGAGCACCTCAATTATGTGACAGAGATCTCTCAGGATGAGCTCTATGTGCTGGACCCGGAGCTGGTGATCACCCAGAATGCGGGCACCTCTCCTGCCATGCCTGACCTCGTTGACTCATCCTCCACTCCCACTGGGCACCATTTTGCATTCCCTTCCTCTTCCTCTTCTCCACCCTGCTCTCCTGCCCCCAGGTGAGATTGCATGTTGTGAGCTGAAGTGGGAGGTAATGGAGTACTGGGCCTCAAGAGGGATGGGGAGGGCAGGAGTGAGAGAGCTGGGCTTGGCTTCATACCAGCAGTTCTTAGGACAGATTACAGAGAGATCCCCAGGAAGCAAGTGCAGTTCAGTGGTTGGTTAGACCAGGGATCAGATGCCTTCCTGTCTGCTCAGCTCCCTGCCAGCTCTGCTGAACGTAGTGGAGTTTCACCAGGTGATTCAGACAAGGGGTCAAGCTCCAGGGCTTGGTCTGCAGGCCAGAGCATGGGTCTTTGTAGGCCCAAATCATGGCAGCCTTGGGTATGGGTGAGCACTGGAGCTCAGAATAGAAGTAGAAGTGAAAGTGAGGATGAGAGAGAACCAAGATGGGGGAAAAAGCAGATGGCATGGCGAAAGGGTGGCTAGGTGCTTTGCATGTCTTTCAGTCTGCTGGAAGAGGACTGCAGATAGGCTTCTCCAGAGCCATTCCAGTCCCCACTGCATGCCCTTCTGGGGGATATGTCGACAGGGTTAGTTATGCCTCTTCTTTTTCCCTTCCAGCACTGAAACTGGGCTCTGCCTCTCTCCTAAAGGTGAGTTCTTCTATCCTCACTGCAGGTATCTAGCAGCTCTAGCAGGCTCCCAAGCTGTTGTGCTTCCTCTGTTCCTCTGGTGTCAAGTTATTTTGGGTCCCCACCACCTTTTTTTTTTTTTTTTTTCCTTGGCCTGTCCTGTCTCTGAGATGTGTCACAGGAATGGAGTGGAGTTTCCAGGCTCTGCTGCTGGTGTGTAGGTGGGTCAGGGTAACCCTGGAGGGGGTCAAGGAGAGACGTGACTGTGATTTGCAGACCAGTCCGTCAAAGCACTCTCCTTGCTTTTCAGTGCTGTATGGGGAGCGCAGGAAATGACATGGCAGAGGGGGGTTAATTCCCCACCCGCAGAGCCATGTGCTGTTGGCTGGGTTGGGGAGGGGGAAAGGTGTCACTGCCAGGCACCAGCAAGAGCTCAAGAGGTGAGGGCGCAAGGTCAGGGGCCTCTCTGAGCAAATATAAAGAGTTTCCTGGAGACTGAGCAGATGCCAGAGCCTGGAAGCGTGAGTGAGTCGCCAGTGAGAGGCCTCTTGGCTGCTGAGTGACTTCTCACGAATCTGCTCTCCGTTCCTGTTGTCAGTCATCCCTCCTTGGGCAGAGGCCACCCCTCCTGCATGCACCTGCTTCACTAGGGCTGAGGCCTGGCCGCAACTCCACCTGGGTGTCCCCTTCCTTCCCCACAGCTGGTCCCTCATGTAGCTGAAGGTGGAAGAGCCATGTAAAACCAGCCTGGCTCGCATTTGCCCTGAGAGCTGGGAGGCAGTGCCAGGACCTCCAGTACCCAGGAGCTCAGCTGACTGCTTTGAGTCCCCCAGGGCCCAGCTCTTGGCTCACCAGGTAGACAAACAGCACTACAGCTTGCCCTTTCTGACCCTGACCCATCTCCCTTCTTTGCAGATGACCTTCTGATAGAAGCTGCCAAGAATGGCAACTTCAACCAGGTAAGTGCTGCTACCATGTGATGTGCTGTGCAGCTGGGGCTGGCTCTGGGCACTAGTGGGTCCAGGGCTGGTTCAGATGCCTTTTAGACCTGTAGCAAGCCCTGCTAATGCAAGTCCAGGGGCTTTGGGATTAGGGGTGATCTGAAAAAGGAAACTCATCCATGACTCTCTGGCAATCCTGTAGTTCCAGGAGCTGCACCGGGCTGGAAGAGACCTGATGGTGCGAGATTCCTCAGGCCAGACTGTCCTCCATCATGCCGTCAAGTCAGGGAGCAAGGATATTGTCAAATACATCATTGAGCATGGTGAGTTGGGGCCATCCTGCTGGGAGCAAAGGGCCCCCCTTGGCAAGAGAGGCTGGCAACAGAGCCTGACCATCTGCTTAGAGAGGATGCTCTTGAGGATGGAACCCCGTCCTTCTGGGTCTGCTATATCCTCCCTCTAGGGCTAGCACAGACTTTCCCTAGCATCTGTCTGCTGGAATTGGAAATTCTGGTAGCTCCCACTGAAATGTAGGCTGCTTTATTTTATAAAAATATACTTTATTTTATTTTTATTTCAATATTTCCCTCTAACAGTGTCCACAAGCAACTTTTCTTCCCTGATCTCATCTGAGAGACGGGGTGCAGTTGCTCACCTGGATGCTTTGCCTGGGAGACAGGACCTCTTCAGATAGCATGGAAATTGCAGCCCCTACAGAGGGATGCTTTGTGTATAGGTGGGTGGGTGGAAATTTCTTTCCTGCAGCCTAGTCTCACTTGTCCTGCATTGTATTTCTCATTTCCAGCCCCTTCAGATATCCTGGATGCTGCAGAAGAAGAGAAGTAAGTTGTTGAGTGATTTGTATTGGCTGTTTACCCTCTGTAAGGTGACCAGGCTTGTTGGCTTTTTTTTTTTTTTTTTTGCCTTCTAAAAACACACTTACCCTTGCTGTAATTACCATCCCTCATTTCCTGCCCATTCTTGGTCTAAATAACCATTACCAGCATGCCCCCTTCTCAGTCTAAGGCTGTCGGGGCCGGGAGCAGATGCTGCTGCACAAGCTGCAGCCCCTCGTGAGCTCTTCCACGAGGCCCTGAGCAGTCCCTCGCTGCCGCCTCTCTGCGTGCTGCGTGTCCCCGCTCAGCATGTCACACGTCTCCCGCTTTCTTCTCCTCAGTGGCGAAACCAGTTTGCACCAGGCTGCAGCCTTACGCCAGCGCACTATCTGCCACTACATTGTGGAGGCCGGGGCTTCGCTCATGAAGACAGACCTGCAGGTGAAGGCGGGAGGGCTGGAAAAGGGCCTTTCCGTGGGCACCACCATGGGGTTGGTGGGAGTAGTACCTTACTAGGTCCACAGAAGAACAGAAGACAAGTCTTTGGCTTGAGTCTTTGCCAGCTTATGGCCTTATGTGTGTGGAAAAGATGCGCAGGCCTAGGAGAAGAGGAGCCATTTGTGATTCCTGCTGACTTGATGTGAAATGTTAATGCTCACCCAGTAACGCCCACCTGCTCAGCCTCATCCCAACTGCATAAAGGGTTAAATCCCTCTCCTCCTTGCTCCTCTATGTGTTGTTTTATTAAATTAGAAGCGAGGGGCTGGAATGTCTCATCTCTCTCCCCCGCTTTCCACCCTCAGAGGTCACAGCAAGGACAGTCTCACTGCCGAGTTCCTTCCCAGCTGCAAGGCTCCCCCCGCTCTCCCCCGCGTGGAGCTGGGATGGGAGCACTGGGAGCTCTTCGGGTGAACCAGGCCCACCGAGAGCATTCGCAGGCAGCCAGGGCGCTTTCAGTCACATGCTGGATTAATTGAGATGTGCCTTGGTGTCAAGGGTTTGTGCCAGCTCCCACAAGAGGAGTTGTAGGAAAGGGGCCGAAGCTGCATTTCGGTACACAAGGTTCCCAGGGTTGACATGCAGTGGAGGGGAGGTGGCCATGTCACTCTGGCAGAGGACCCTAGCTAATGGGCCATAGTGGAGGAGATACAGTGACAAACTAAGAAGGTTAAGTCTGTAGGCCTGGGACACAGGGATGGAGCCCGACTGGGGATCTAAACTTGCTGGGGCTGGTCGAGCTCCGGGGTCTCAGACAATGAGCAACCCCTTTGCCAACTGCCAGGGAGATGTCACACAGACAATCTCTGGCTCCCGATCAGTCCTCCTTGTTCCTGGCCAAGACTAGGACCTTGCGTAGCCACAGAGCAGAGCTAGTTCGACTGGAGACTCAGCCAGCAGCCGTAGGAAGAGAAGGCAGTGCCCAGGTGAAGCAGGCCCTGTGCAGGGCCAGGAGGAGAGGGCAGCTCCGGAAGCGCAGCCCCTCTGCACCCGTAGTACAGAGACTCTTTGTGGCAGGAACTCGGGTCTCTGCTGGAGCATCTGCCTGAAGCAGATGAATGGCCCCCAACCTGCCTGCACAAAAGGGAGCCTAGTTCAGGAATGGCAGACTCCCCCAGGGAACGGGGCTTGCACGTGCCTGTGTACCTGCATGTCTGGCTTTGTAGCTGTCTGGGGACCTGCCTGCTCTTCTGCACTGACCTTGCATAGGCCCCAGGTTACAGCTTGCCTGCGCAGGCAAGAACTAACCTTGCTAGAAATCCCACTGGAGGAGCCCTGTGTCAGACCTGTAGCGCAGCTGGAGCATGAGCTTGGAAAGTCCTGGTCCTGTATCCCACAGCGTCAGGGGAGGCTGGGTCTTATCAGGTAGCGTGCATCAGCCTGGCCAGGCAGAGGGGCCCCGGGAGCTCTAGTTTCAGGCTGCAGATCTGGGCAGGCAGCATCACATCAGGGCTTCTGTAGGCGGGCGAAGAAGAAACTCAGTTCCATCCCTCCCCCCCACCCGCTTGTTAATAAGTTCTTAGATTCAGTGGATATGGAGAGGGGGGCCCCTGAGGAGAGCTGGGGCAGTGAAGCACAGAACAGTCTCTGTCCCCGCTACCTGTGTGTGAGGGGATGAGGGGAGGTCTGTACAGGGACGCTGTGGCAAGGCCAGGCTGTGGTGTGTGAGGAAGAGGAAGGTTTTTGGTGAACTCATACCTCGGTGTGCACAGGGAGCTGACTCGAGGTAGGAGTTACCTGTGTGAGTGAGGGGGAGACCACAGGTGCCAGCCCTGTGCCCACGGCATACCTGTTGGCACGGGGGAGCGGTGTGTGTTTCTGGCATCTCTCCGCCTTTGTGGCGAGTGTGTGTGGGTGGACTCAGGCTCTTGTCCATGGTTGTGTCCACTCCTGGGGGAGACGCCACATGTCTGACCATTGTTTGCAATTAAAAAATACAGCTGCGGGTTGTCCTGGAGGTGCTTGCGCCGGGCTGCAGCCCCCCTGGGCCTGCTGGGCACCGCGAGGTGAGCTGGGCAAGCCCTGCTTTCCCTCCGCTTTGCAGTGACAGCGGCAGAGAGCCAGGTTTGCTTGGCCCAGGGTTTGTTCAGCACCATGGAGCCCGGGCACTCAACTTGGAGGAACGAAGAGCAGGAGGAGGGAAGGGGGAGAGGAGACGTAGCTGAGAGCTGTTAACAGATTTGCTTTTTATGGAGTGCGGGAGTTCATTAGTGGACACAGTCCAGATGGCTGCAATAAGCTGGTGAAATGTGATCCTCCACTGGGAGCAGGAGCGCTAGTGAGGCTGCGAGCGGGGAGGGGGGTTGGTATTCCCGGGCATTCCCCAGACATACTCCTCATTCCTCACCCTCTCCCGCCTGGCTCGGCAGTGCTGGAGAAGCAGCAGGTCACAGGCACTGACCTTTGTCTGCTTTTGGTGTGGCGGGCAGGCTGGGAAGGACCAGGGCTGCTCTCTGTGCCACCCTGCACGAGGGGCAGCTCTCCCTTCCGGGGGCTGTTTCCAGTCTCTTAGCACAGTCGAGCTCCTTCAGAGCATGACTTCGCTAGCGGCCCCCTCAGCGCATCGCCCGCCTTGGGGCTTGGCTCTGAGGACTGCAGCCCCCATTGGAGCCATCTTCTCCAAAGGGGAATACAGGGGAAGGGAGCCCTTGGGGGCCGAGAGGTCCACAGGGCAGCCCTGTGCTCTGACCCGCTGCTGCTTCCTTGCAGGGAGACACTCCCAAGCACAGGGCCGAGAAGGCCAATGACCCCGACTTGGCTGCCTACCTCGAGAACCGACAGCACTACCAGATGATCCAGCGGGAGGACCAGGAGACAGCTGTGTAGTGCTCAGCGTGCCTTAGCCCCAGCCAGCTCGGGCAGGACAAGAAGAGGATGGTACTGGCAGAGCTGTGAGTGTGGCCCAGCCCTCCCTAAATCTTGGCCTGGTCCTGGAAGACGTGGAGACAGCAGAGCTCTGCCCCAGGCTGGGCTAGAACTCTATTTATTAGACAGTGGGTACTGGGATTTGAAGCCTGGCTCTTTGTGTGTCCCTGCTTTGTTCTTCCTCAACGACGTTCCCTGCCGTGGATGGGCTGCATCGCACAGGGCCTGTTGCAGCAGGCAGAGATGAAGTCCTGTCTCCCCTGCACGTGGGAGTGATACGAGTGTCCCCATAGGCTCTTTTCTGTGATCCTGGTGAAATATTGTTGCTCAACTCCCTCTCCTCACGGTTTGTCTCCATTGGACACTTTGCTAGGCTCCCATCCAGTTCCTCCTGCCCTACCCAGCACAGCCACGGGAGGCACAGGCTGTGCTGGGCTGGCTTCAGGATGGTCTGCGTGGGGTTGTGGGTCTGAGCCTCGTTCCCAATGGAATCAGCATGGCTCTTCACTCCAGCTGGTTGGGCACTGCCGTGGATCTCTGTATTACCCTACTAGGGCCCTTTTGTGGCAGGAGGAAAGTCCCTGGCATGTTTGAGGATGTGCACCCAACCGCTCCCCAGAGCAGCTGAGGCCAAGCACTGGGGCTTTGCTGTTTTAAGCCTCTGCCTTTCTGGTCACTTTTAGCATTGTTTTCAGTGTTTTGCCAGTCCACAATCTGGCATAGGACAGACACACAGAGAAAGGCTACTGACCCCCTGACTTTGTGGCTCTGCCATAGCTGTGGTGGAGACGCGCCTGGCGTCCTTGGTGGTGGAGGCTCTCGCATTTCCCTAATGCTCTAGTTAGCTGACTTAAGTGCAGCTGCCCTCTCTGCTTCAGCTCCTGCACAATAGGAGGAGTGACTCCTGGCTGGAGAGGCAGCACGAGGGCCTGTGCTGCTCTCAGGGGTTCCCCACACACCTGCTCTGCTGTGAACTTGCAGCCTCTGAGCGTGACTTCCACCATCTTCCTCAAAACTGGATGTAGGGCTTTGCAGGGAATGCTGTGGGAGCTTACCCAAACACAACTGTCCTGGGCAGGGCACCAACTTGACCTCTCCAGTTTTAACAGAAGGATTTGGATGCCTAGAAAGAAAGCAGTAGGAATCAGAGTTTTCATGTGTGCAGTGGGATGGCATTTTGGGTGCCAGCTGCCACAGGGCTCAGGGGCACCACGGCACAGTGCAGGTTACAATGCATGCTGCGGAGCATGCCAGACCTGGAGCAGCACCGGTGCTCTCTGACATCAGGAGGTGCCAGCATGTGAGGTGAGCAAACAGCCCTGGGGGTCGTGTACCAGCTTGGCATGGTAGGTGGGAGGCACTTGTGGAACCGCTCTAGGTTGCTGCTTCCAGGGTACCATGAGAGGATGCTGGGGCATTGGTGCCCCATGGGCTCTGTGTGCGTCTCACCATCATCCTGAGCTCAGCCAGGGTGTGAGTCTCCACAGCGAGCTGTGGCTCTTGAGTAGTGTTAGGTGACACCTTTCAAATCTTCCATTATGCCAATACCAAAAAAGTGTCACAGTACCACTGAGAACGACAGTACCACTGAGGCTTTAGGTTAGGGGGTTACCTTAGAGGACCAGGGGAGCTGTGGAGCGGCACAGAGGCAGACCTGGGGCCAGGGCAGTGCGGAGGGGAGCACGGAGTCTGCTGTCGGGGATCCAGCAGTAGCAGCAGCAGTTAATAACATCAGTATCCCAATGCGTCTGCGCTGCGATGCCCAGCGGCGTGGGAAGTGCCCGGCAGCGCTGCTCGCTAGTGCCAGAGAGACGAGGCACCGTTGTCTCGGCGAAGACGCAAACTGCTGCGCCCCACCCGGGACACCCGGCCTGGCCTGGAGGAGTTTACAGCCCCAGCTTGCCCCCCTCCATCCGCCTCTCTCCCTAGTTTTGTATGTTCCCTTAGTTTTTGTACAGGTAGTTGAGATACACACTGTCCCCCTCCCCGCCTGGCCCCTGTGCGCCCACGTGAGCCGGGTTGCTGTGCAATTCCAGGCCCGGCTTGGCTGTAGGCAAAGGCGCGGGGGGTGTTTCATAGCTCTGCCTGTGGAGGGCAGAGGTTCTGTGCAATACCTGGTTCTGTGTTTATTAGATGCTGTCGTAGGACTGTATTTTTGTAACTCTGTAAGGGTGCCAGGTCTAGCAGGCCGCCGGCCTGGCGTGAGCCTGTGTTCCCATTGCTTTTCAACTTCGATTGTTTGGATGTTGTTGTTTCTTGCCATTGAAATTAAAAGATGGATGTTTTCCTTCCTGTCTCCCTCCTCCTTGCTCTCGGCATCTGCAGGAACATGGTGAGTGCTGTATGGATGAAACACCTTTCTTCGGGTGCAAACAAGGTTTTCCCCCGAGGCTTCGGCCTCACATCTTAACCACAGACTCAGAGTACTCTGGGGCTCTCCCTGCCAGATCAGATTGTCGGGCCTTCTCTGCACAATTGCTGGATACGGGACCTTTCTCATGTGAGCTCTTCTCCCCGCTTGGGGATACTCTGTCATACATCAGTATTTATTGCAGCGGGGAGGCAAGCCACCAGCGTCCCAAGGGCTCCGCAGGAGCCTGAAAGCCCGAGTGCTGGGCTGCCAGCCTGCCGCGCTTGCCCTGCTCGCGCTGCTCCGGCTCGGGAGCGGGCAGTCCCAGCCCGCCTGCCTTGCCCTGGGCGCTGCCTGCTGCAGCAGCAGCCAACCTCCAGATTTCAAAATGCTGGTGCAGATGCCTCCAAGGCCCTTTTTTGTGGCGAGTGTAGCTGTCCTCAGCCATGTTCCTCTGCTGGGGATGAATTAGCTTTCCCAGCAAGAGCAGAAGCCAGGGCTTTTCCTATTCATTCTCGGCTTTGCAGGGGAGCATTTGGTTCCTGCTTCTAGCACTAAGGGCTGGGGCTGCGGTGTCAGCAGGACTTATCTTCCCAGCTCTTGACGAAAGGACCATGATGTGATCGCAAGAGCGAGGTGATTAAGAGCTCTTCTGCTTCCCGCTCAGTCACGGCCTCCTATGGATCATCATGACCATTCCTCTTTCAGAGTTTCCTTTGGAAAATGGAGGTAACAGAGCCTGCTGTGCCCCACTGTGCTGTGGTAGGGAGCTGGAGCGGGACAGAGGCTGGGATTCATACCATCAACTCAGATTTCTGAGGGCAGCTTGGCAGCCTGCCTGTCACCACTGCCTCCCCCTCTCTGGCTGCAGAGAAGGAGCTCCTTCCCCCAGCACATTGTCCCTTCCACCCCCAGAGCCTCCCTTTCATTGACTTCGGCCTTTAAACCTCTGCCCGCAGCTAACAGTGGGATTCTGTAATGGCTGTAATGCACACCAAGTCATCCCAGCCCTCCTGGGTCAGGGACCAGATGTACACGTGATTGCAGCGAGAGGCCGAGTTCAGGCCGGTGCCCAGACCGAGCGCACCGGCGCTTGGCCGGTTTCTCCGCAGCAAGGACCGTCAGTAACCATGGCAATGAGAGCTTTCCTGCTGCCCTGGTGTCAAATTTATGGTGGGGGAGAGAATTCCCAAATGCAATTGCTCTGATGAGGGGT
The DNA here is from genome assembly GCA_013398735.1 of Nothocercus julius. NCBI lineage: Eukaryota > Metazoa > Chordata > Aves > Tinamiformes > Tinamidae > Nothocercus > Nothocercus julius. Next base: position 10,089,519 of record VZSV01000001.1, on the reverse strand, counting down.
GTTAGGAAATGGGCGGTTTACCTTCAGTTTCCTGCCCTGGAGAGAGTCATGCAGTTCTGTACGAAGAGCTTCAGCGTCCCCCCTCTCCCCTGCAGCGGGGTGCCGGGATCGGGCCAAGCACTGTAAAAGCCTGTTTGGCGTCCCACGCTACGGGAACACCCCTCTGCTGGGTGTTCCTGGCCGTGGGTACGCGGCACACTGCAGGGTGTGTATGCACACACACGAAGGCCGAGCGAGGCCAGCGCTCCCTACACGGCCCTGGGCTGACTGGTTGACCCGGTTGACTATGAGCAGTGCCTGCGACCCTTGTGTCTCCTGGCCAGGCACGAACAAGGAAACTTGCTGCCTTGCGCAGCTGTGTCCTTGCACTGCCACCACTGCACCATACAGTGATGGTGCCCCAAGGGCCAGGCTTCTAGTGCGGTATCAAATGTGGAGTCTCATGCCATGAATTACCTTGGTGTGACATTGTTAGAGGTAAAATTCTCTAACTAAACAGTTGCAGGGAAATGCACTTGGGTTTGCCATGCTCCCTTCCCTTGGTATGAGGCCTCGTCCTAAAAACACAGCATTCTGCTGCTTATTTAAGCTGGAGCAGCTCTGCATCCTACTGAAAGGGGAAGAAGGAACCAGGCAGAGCTGTGCTGGAGAATGCTGCGCATGATCCCCTTTCTCACACAGTTACCTTGTGGCTTCTCATCCCCAGCCAAGGAGACATCAGAAAAGTCGAGAGGAAGGATAGGAATGAGGAGAAGAGCAAAACTCAATGATGAGCTTCTCAGCACTGTGGCCTGCTCCGTGCTGGGGCCTTGGGCAGGGTCTCCATGGCTCCTGCCCAGAGAAGGCTGAAGAAAACCAGCCGAGATCACCCCCCAGGGCTCTAACAGGCCCTGATTTGCTCATCACAGCCCCACGACTGAGGACTGCAGAACAGATGCTGCTAAATCCTAGCCAAAAGCAATGCACCTCGTCACTTCCCCTTCCTCTCCCTGAACGTGGTTTGTCCCTGCAGCTTTCTCCACCTTTGGCTTAAGGGCCCCAGTAACGGGGTACCAAGAGGGAGCCACTTTCTGCGCTCCGCGCTCCAAGATCCGCTCTGCCTGCCCTGCTGCTGCTCCTCATCTGGCAGAGCTCCAGCCAAAGCAGCAGCCCCTGCTCTGTGTGCACAGAGGAGGAGGGAGATCACCCCCTCCGGGTGCATGCCAGCCATCATCTAAACCTTCACAGATGTTCAAGAAACTGCCAGCAGACTGTGAGTTAAAAAGCAGGAATTTCTTGGAAAGTGATTCCTGGTTCTGAAGCAGATCATAAAAAAACACCCCCAAGCCCCACCTGCGGCTGCCCTGCTCTCTCAGCAGCTTTCTTCCAGCAAGAGGGGTGGAAAAATGGCTTGGTTCCCCACCACAGCCCCATGCTTTTGGCACAACACCAGAGCTTTTGGCTGGTAACTCAAGAATAGAGCTGTTTGGCCCCAGCATCCCCTTTGCCTCCAGAGAAAAATCTGTAGTGGACGTGAGAAGTAGTAACATTACAAAGTCCTTTCATCCCCAACCAGCAATTTCATAATGCACTGATGCTTCATCCAAGGAGGAAGGCTGCAGCTGGGCTGAGCCCCAGGCTGTCACAAGCAGGTTACGAGGGGCAGGACCACAGAGAGCCCTGAGGCAGCATGAAGTGCAGTAGAAACAGTGTCCTTCAGGTACATCCCGGGGGGGCACAGTCTGTCCGTGGGGGACAGAATGAACTGGGAAAGATGAAAAGGGTAGAGATCATGAAAAATGAGTCCATCAATGCCAGAGGCCAGGAGGAGCAGGAAAGAAGACATAAATGGAGCTGATGGAGATACAGGGAGATACTTTGCTCCCTCTTACCCCAGATGCACCAGAGGGAAACTCCAAATGGAACCAGAGCCCTGGGCCCCAGGCGGTGTCGGTGCTGCGTGGCCGGGGGCCGGGTGGTCCCTGCTCACACCCCTCGCCATCGCCCTGCCAGGTGCCCGAGGTGAGCGGAGCCCCGCCGGCTCCGCTGCTCTGACACGCCGACCCGTGTGCTGAAGGGCAGCAGGGCCAGCAGGGCGGATGCGCTTGCCCGGGCAGGGGGCGCGG